>OX387270.1:44708355-45958355 GCA_947562075.1 Orthosia gracilis
TAGGGGTCCGTAGACCAGAGGCATCATTGCCTCTGCCAAACCGAACAGGGAGTTCACTTTACCTAGAAAGAAAATGAGGTTTTAGTAGATCCTGAAGCGGTAGGCACAGGCTCATAGCATCACTTCTCCGTAGTGATACAGTCCTCCCGATTGGTTTCGATTATGGCGGCGAAAAAAATAAATATTCCTATAGGCCTGGAATTTATTCTATGATCTCACATTCAGCAGTGGTATTGGTAGACACTTGATCAACGATGTACTTTACAATAAACTGTGCAACTCCTTATATGATTGATATATGTAAGTTTGACTTTTATTACAATATCTCCAGCCATAGCGATAAATATTGTTCCCACAGCTATGGCTCAGACCTTCGCTCTATTAGAACTTGACAAGAAGTAGAACGTAATCCACCATGCGGGCCCTGCAGGTTTGTCCAATAAACTTCTACCTACCCAATTATATGAACTTTTAAACTTCCGGTATATCTTTTCCCAAATCTGTCGTGAAATTTCCGTTTTAAGTTGAGGTTGAGTTAGGGTCAAGAGGGACCGGGTTTAATGACGCGGTCATGACTCTCCCTAGGCTCCTATATCCAATATTGAGACCCGTTGCGTTAAGTTTAATTGGGCAAAGTTTGCTTTTATTATTGGTGGCCCGAGAGTGAGCAACGTGGTGAGAGATGGCTGGGGAATAGATGACGTTGTGCCTAGCTGGATTTAACCCAGTAACTAAAGTCTTAAAACCAATGTAGCGTGCAGTATCGCAAATATTAAAGACGGATGCAGATCAAGAACTAAACGTTGTCGGTTTAGTATAACTCGAAAAGCTGAGGTAATTTTTTAAAATTATTTGCAGACCACAAACGTTATTAATAAAAATTACGTCAGCTGTACATGCTAAGCTAAACTAACTTAGCTAAACAAGCTTAGCTCTTGATCTGCAACCGACTTTAGGTTGCAAGTAATGTAGGTACTTATTAAGAAACTTTTTTGTTTTCTTATTAGGCATAATTAACTTAAGCCCACTTTTTAATCTCTATTTCAAATTACGTTAGAATGCGTTTTTTTAAGTCATTATTAGCCTCAAAAATGGTCTAATAGGTTGCAAAGTTAAATATTTAACCATTCGTTAGACTAACAATTGTAGAAAAACGCGCTTTACCGAAATTTGAAACCATTGGTTAGTGTATATTTAATCATTGGTAGAGTTAACTACGGATAAAAAACTGGGCCTTAGCCAACTAACATGTACCTGTTATAGAATGGAACACTCCCTCTGTCAGCTGATAAACCAATTAAACAACTAACATTACATCGTTTGCGACTTTCCTTATAAATCTAATTTAGAACATGAGAACTAATGCCGAATGCATCATTGGACAATGCAACATGGTCCTACTTATGTCATATTTTCGAATGCTGCGCACACTTATCAAGTTACTGACGTTTTATTTAGGTGTGCTTCATTACAAAGATTTTGTGGTTTGAACGATTATGGTCGGAAAATCCTGTAACTCATTAAAATGATAAAAATAACTTGTAATTGTTAACTTTTCCTTAACCTTTTGTTAACTGTTGCCTATTAAATAAATAAATTTAGCATGTTCATGTAGATTCGCACGTAGTTGACGAGGAAAAAGTATGATTAATAAACTGTGTGAATGAATCTAGCTACCTCAATAATTGGATCTAACTAGTGACCAGAGTTTTTAAATATAATAGATATGGTGACTGTCGTGCCTGACGAAAACGAAGTCGATGCTGTGATATTATAATATTTTAGTAGAACAAGAGCAAATGTCTTGGGGCAACTCAGAACAATTATTTCAGTAGGTAATGTTATTCTGTAAAGGTCACTTCTACCATAATTCAAATCAGAACATGTACAATTCAAAGCTAACTGGAATTTCGTAATAGTAATTATTTAGAAAATATTCAAGTATGTGTGATCCTTCTATTTTTTTAAACAAAAAAGGACAGCAAAGAGAACTAACAAAATGAATTTAACTAAAAAATAATATATTCTAACACCAGTGAAATTATTATCTTGCTTCAGAAACTATTACAAATTAATACAAAGCAAAATCTAAAATTAGAGCCTTGTCTTTGCTCAATAATTTCGATCCATAATACAATAAAAATATACAAAGAATTTAAAACGCGTTCTGATAAGAAGCGACAAAAGCCCCAGTCCTCCTATGCTCTAAACTCCATTTGAAATAACATTAGACATGTTTCCAAATCTTTTAACACTCCGTTCAATCTATTTTGGGTTCTATCCCGTAAACATAAGGAAGACATAAAAAGCATAAACCTGTTACCAAAACCAACTATTTACTACAGCTACCATTTGTCGTATTACTAACGCAATAGAAGTCAAAATCGGTTGAACGAGCTGTAAAATGGGCTAATTTAAACGTCTAATGTTATCGCAAATAGAGTATTAGTCGCACTATGCTCTACTCATAAAATACCAACTAAAAAGTTTCGCGCGAAAAAGATTGATGATGAAATAGGAAGAAAGTAAGAACCATTGGAAGTAGTCGTACACATAAAAATTGTTTTACAATGCATGTCCTCGAAAAGAGCGTTTTCCAAGCAGCAAAACTGTGCGAAAAGTGTCACTTTTTTCACTAGTGCTTCTCACTTATCTGTATTTTTTTTTATTTTTAATTCCATCATCAGCATAGATTTTTTATTTTTTGAGATTTTTTTACAAATTAGTAAGTAAAATATAACTAATACTTCATTACAGGTGATTTTAATTACTCTAGATTTAGATTTGATAAATAAATTAGTTTTAAATATTCATTAAATATGTTTGGAAGAACGTATATTTTGCTCGTGCCTTTTTGCGTTACGACGTGACAGCTATTTGCACATGCGCAGTAGATATGCCCGAGGAACTATTAGTTAATCTGTGGATATGCTGAGCGCGCTTGAATAAGCCCGCCATTTTATTAATTTCTTGTTTGGTTCAGATTTTTTTTTTATTTCCTCGCACAATGCATAGTAAAATGTTGTATGATACACGTACGTAAGATGATTCCCGACTCGTGAAAATGCCACTCATCGGGAATCACCTACCTTACGCACTTGTAGTATAAATAACTGTTACCATTATTAGCGTTATTGTTTTATTCGATCTCATGTTAAGATATTTTTATATATTTTGCAGGTGAATCAGTTGCGGTTTATATGTACAGGCTAACCTCATTTACCTAAGGTTATTTTATGATTGTTTTCATGATTCAACTACAGGATTGCGCAAAACCACAACATTACGTGTATATTTTGTGTCACCACGTCACTCCTAAAGAATGTCACCAAATGAAGAAGGAATTCACAACTGAATCACAGGTATTACCAAAATGGAATTGGATGCTAGTGCACTTATTGTAACGTCTCTCTCACTGTTATGTGAGACAGAAGCAGACTTAAAAAAAATGCTTTATTTCTACTGAAACTAGAACTTAGGCTCTAGACTATGGCTCGCAGATAAATTTGAAAGAGAGTTACCGCGGACCTGGCACAAGCAACTGAAGGAACACAGGTGGGTTTTAGTCAGTAAAAGTCTGACACGCCCTGGGAAGTCATTGGATGATAACCCACCCAATAAAAAGGATCTAGACTATCAAATTCAAATTCAACATCTTTATTTCGAGCGAAGACTCAGTGGTTAGTAACAATGTGCTTAAAACAAGCTTAGCCGAGAGCTTCGGCTCTCCGATTGTGCAGCAGTTTGCGCGGAGGTTGATTGTTACTAACACTAGAAAATAAGTTTTTATATACGCAAATATCCATAGGGTGTTAGTTACTAACACCCCCCCCCCCCTACCCCTTTGCGTCCAAAGTAAAGATATTCTATTCTATTGCTGAACTTAGTGAGACTGCCCTTTACAAACATTTAAACGAACTAAAAATTTTACTGTATAATAAATATTTCTTCAACTAGATATAGAAAAAAATAATTCAGACTTGAAAACTTACCCAATTCCTCACTGTTCACTAGTTTCGAGGCAATAGATCGCATCGCGATGAATGATGTGCCGTTGAAGATTTCTACTAAAGGCGCTGTAACAAATAATTCGTTATTATTAAAAACTTTCTTTAAATCACATCATTTACATAGTAATCGGGTCATAAAGAGAGTGAATCAAGGGTCACATAGTCCTGTATTCCCCAAAGGGTTGAACACATACTATAGTTTACCGAAATTTCACTAATTATGTTTAAGTCCCATGAAGGGGCTAGCTTATTGATACAAACTATATAATTATTATTTAGCCTTTATGTTTAAATGTACGAAATTTTGAAAAAAAAAGTTAATTGAAAAGTTATAATTAAAAAAAAAAAACTGAATTTCAAAAAACTTGACTACTTAAGAAACGCCCTAAAACGACGTAAACAAGAAGTAAATCATGCTGTGCAGTCGGAGGATACATCTGGTTTTGGTCAGCCAGCTTGCGAATAAATGTATTCTCCGATTGCACGGCATGATTCTCTTCTTGATTACGTCTTTTTAGTTCGCTTCTTAAGCAGTCGGGTTTTCTGACATTTTGAACTTTTTTTTAATGATGCAAACTCTAGCAGTGTCCTTTCAGATAATTGTCGACAGAATAAAAAGTATTATAGGTACTGTTTTTAGATATACCATGTTTTCCAAATTATTTCTAACCATTTGAAATATCGTTCTAGAGAAAATCTTATCAGTTCTGCCAACTTACCGATATAAATCTCAGTCGTGGTACTAGCGAAGGCGAAGATGAAGGAAGCGAGGATTTTGCTGGTGCAGGAGATGATGCCGACTACCGTGTCATCCAGCTTCATGAAGTCGCTGAATATGCTGATGGAGAACAGCGTACCTTGGGAGAGAACGAAGAAAAATTATGAGTCCATCTTTGGAGATATGCGGAAAAGGGCGTAAACCTCCATTGAAAAGGGAGGATTATCCGACTAAACGGGTGTTGGGTCTGGTCCGGGCAACATCTTTCTGTTCTTGTCCCATGTTACTTGGGGTCGGCGCTACACGTTTTCTTATTGCATACCGTCCTGTCTCTCGTCACGCCAACACTGATTCCCTTGTTGTCGGACTGTTGTATATGTTCAAATCACGCCGAGAACACTGCTGTCGCCATGTAAGATTTTTGTGATTTTGTTTTGGCGTGCATAGATATTAGCGTTATTATCACCTTTTCTTGGTAAAAATGTGCTAAAATGGATGGGTATTCTGAAGGTAGAAATGTATTTTTATGTCCGATAAATATAAAAGAAGCCCAAACAAAATTCGTCCAACCGATAAAAAACAGGTTATTACGAGTACTACATTTCATTGGGTAAGTAATATATGATAATAATAATTACAAAATCTCTAATATTTACAAGATATAACAAATGAATCTATAATTTTATTTGATATAATGATCAATTTGAAATCACCGACTGATATAATTTTAAATAACTAATTTTCATACATTGAATATAAAATCGTTAGATATACCACTCAAAAGACATAAAACCTATTTAGTCTAATATGATAAAAAACGCCTAGTTAAAAACAAAAAGCCAAATTGCATTTATACACATTATAACTTAGTCATGCTTAGTCAATCGCTGATAATTTTTTATTAAGATTATTTTGGAAAAATCACGTTTATACTAAATATCATTTTTTAATTCATTTTCTGAACCAGTTACAAAATGATCATAACGGTATCGTTTTGCATAATTTTATTGAACTTTGAAATTGCTTCTGCATCGTCTCTGATGCTGCGGGAAGTGCAAGTGCTTATGCCTTACGTAACAAAGGATAGGAACCCATGCTGACTTCCGCAGTTTTGGCTTGCTTGTCAACTCTGCCGACCAGTCTCAGCCGTTATGGCTCGCACAGTCTATGCTTTATATTTATATATAGTCTAGGGGTAGCAGCCAAAAGACTACGTGAAGTCGGGGTGCCCCGATTCGGTTATGGAACCGGTGTCAATATATATTTTAATAAACGATAGACCTAATGATTTTCGATTTAATAAATATTATATCTAATAACGTTATACGAAATAAGTTTTAGAGTATATAAATGTTATATGTAAAGAAATTATATCTCACGTTTATTACATCGTGTGAACGTTATTGAAATTAAAATATGTCAAATAACGATATAATAATATGATATGAAACGCACTCCATTTTGTTTTAATATTTTGCATTTCTATTACCGCCTGCATCCGCTTATTTTTCGTTTAAGGTTTTAAACTATAGCTGATGTTTTATTTTTATTTTAAGTAAGTATAATAATTTTATTTTATTTATTTTAAAATTACCTAGATACTTTCAGACATAATCACAAAAATTTTCCTCTGTATTAAATTAGTTTAGATTGTTGAATTTTATTTATTTATTTATGGTACCCCAACGGATTATTCACAGAAACAATGACAAAAATAATAATCTTAATTTCAGTAACTACAGCAAACTTCCATGCACAGCACTTACATCAATTAGAAAAAAAAACAATTAAAAGATACAAAATAAAGAATTAGTAATTAATTATTAACAAGTAATCAATAAATAACAAATAATATACAAAATTAATCAATAATAATAATCATAATAACAAAATAATAACAACTATTAAGCCAATGGCTTAATAGCCACGAGCCTCGACCAAAACCTTAGGAGGCTCTCGTTAGGCGGCTGGGTCAAGGGCCTGATCCAGAAAGCAGTACTGCTGGACACGGCTCGTATTGTTAGGAGGTTCCTTTCTCTGGAGCCCTGACCGCCGGTAGCTTGGACCCTGTTCCCGATACCGGTGGGCCTCTATTTTTTATATTTTTAAATGTTTTTGTTTTTAATTTATTTTATAAAAATATTTAAAAATGTAATTTATAAGACATGTAATTAATAAAGGACATCGTAAACATTAATAACAAAAATAGTCTTCATCAAACATAAAGAGATACAATAATTATGGAATTAGGCAATGATGGAATAAAACAGTTAATTAATTAATTTCCTCAAGTTGTCGAGAAAGTTGTCGTTTCATTGCAAATATTGTCATTCATTGAAAGACAGTTCCATAAAATAATAATAATAAATTTTCGAATTAAAACGCGGTGTTACTGATAATATTAATATTAGAATAGGGGTTAAGGCTGAAATTGACATTGTTGTTAATATTGTTCTACTGAAATGAACAATTTATTATCCTGTCAATACATCATTGATTTCATCAAGTACCCTGGTCAAACCTAGTTGTTGTGTGTTGAGGATTTCCGAGAAGATTAATAAGCCTGCATTGGAGAAAAGCAAACAGTGGAAACCATTTTGTTTCGATTCGTTGTAATTTTATTTTCTTCACTTCTTTGTCGCAAAATAAAGAATCATCATGATCATTTTTATTTCGACCCTTTTCCTATGTTATTTGGGGTCAGTTTAATAATTTCTTTCAAAATTCACTAGTTGCCAAAAAATCTGAACAAATAGATAAGTAGACATTATACATATTCTTGTAGCTTTATGGTTTGGATCGACCAAGTGTCGCTAAATCTCAGCAGAGACTCCGCACGAAATTTGAATCCTTAGTTGTGCGCACAATGAAATTATTCTCAAAGCGTTTGGTGCGTAATAGTGGGATGTCCATTGGAATTCCACCGTAATACCGATGGCGCAACGCTGTAAGTTTTGCGGTTCGATGACGGGATGGGCAAGGCGTAATGATAATAATAGTATTTATTGAGGTACTCACCCACTAAGTTAGTGATGATACTGTAAGTACAGAACATACTGAACTGCACCTCATCCCAGTTGAACCGGTACCTCATGAACAGGTACAGCACGTTCATCTCACCTGCAACCAACAAACTTCGTTAAAAATAATATTTAAATTAGTCCAATAGGATAAGATAGTTTCTCCGTCTCGTCTAAACTCTGATTTTTTATTTCCTAGACTAAACTGACATTTAGTGGGTTGACACTTTATCGTTACTTAAAATTAGTATCGAAAATCCAAGTAGATCGAAAATTGAAGTATTTCACGGGTAAAAATTGCAGTTATTAAGGAACTAGCGGCCCTTATTTAATTTCTACTCATTTATGTCTGACTACATTCTATCGATCACATTTATTTTATTGTTGATGTCTTATTTATTACAATAATATTTTAGTTGCTGTGTTTAATACTGATATATTTAAATGTATTACGTTTATATTCATTAAACATTTATTTAAACCAATTAGTAAAATTAAATCGAGGAGTCATGTCACATTGATTCGATGAATCACTTATGATTGAACTACAACACTGTGCAGCTGTCATTTTGGTCTAGGAAATTAAAAATCTGTGTTTAGCAGGTTCTAAATTCTAATTTTCTGTAGAGAATAAATTTAAATTAAGAATCTACTTATCTGTGTTTAAAATATCTGTGTATATAATAATATTATCTAAATTTGTTTTTATAAATAAGGATGTTTATCATTAAAGGTTTTCACAGACAGGTGCGACTTGACAAAAAGACAACGACGCTTCAATGGTTTTCATATAAATGTCTACCAACCAAAAATATCTGGCAGTTCTTCGTGAGAAATGTAATAAAAATATAATGAGTATTGTTGGTAGATATGTTTTAATGTAATCCACAACACAAGATTATAATGCAAAGAAAAAGAAAATAGTTTTCTATTTCCAATTAACTCTCTTTGATGCCTAATTTCTTAGAATATATTACACGAGCGAATACCCTCTGATTTACAAATCCTAAATACGAGAAGAAACATTATTTTCTGAAGGGTTTTTTTGGGAAAAAAAGGTATTCAATAGTAGGGTAATAGCCGGTTTTTGAAAAGAACTAGATTGATCAAATTTATCTTTAAGAATTGAGTCTTGGTCCTAATTCAAAGCATGTTTAAAAGGAGAAGAATATTCAATTAGATAGGTAAATAAGCTTTCTCCAAACTGTATCATAGTGTTATTTAACAATTTAAAATACTATTTCATAAAATAACCTACACAAAAGTATTTTTAGAAGAAACTTTCTTTTGGCCATCAAATTCAGATTGATTTGATTTATTTTGATTTTATTTCACCACACATAGATTTATATACAGATGTATTTCTTCTATCTTAACAGACTTAATTATATTGCCATCATTATAATGAATCAAGCCAGCATAAAAGGTGAATTCTGCTAGACCGTGCGGCGTCCGAGAGTGTCCGGGACGCGGACGCCGCGCGCCGCCCGCACCGAATAGATCCTGAATAGGCCGCATCATAAATATAATATGTTCGTAAAGTTTTGAATCCGTGCCTCGTCCGTGCCTCGCACGGGACAGGGCCCGCGCCCGCCACGGTCTAGCATAATTCATTCCTTATTCGTGATTTCTTCTTGTATGTACTTAAATATTTTGTAAAACTGGATACTGCAGTCAATTCCTTACCATCTTGCAAGATGGTTGATGATGCATCCCTCTGATCTAGGCAAGAAATTTATTACACCCATACAGTCGAAGTTTATTACCATGCAAAGTAGTGTAGGTATTTGAAACGTTCTTTTAGACTACGGTGATATTAAAATAATTCTTAATTACATTATTAATTAGCTTACCGTGTAAAGGTCCAAAAATAACACAGACGACGACAATGAGCAAAGAAACCCTGAGTCGCCGCCTTCTCGGTCCAGTTCTGAAGGCCACCGTAAGAGTCTCCCGGACGTGACGTGCGTCGAAGAACGAACACACCCACCCGCGGCAGCCCACCGGTTGTTCCTGTAAATAGATGCCAATTGTAGCACGCAGTAGTGGCCCACGCTTAATTCTGTTTGTATACAATGGGATGATGGTAGACGGATGTGGTATTGTGAGGCTAGATCGTGAGTGTTGGTGTGAGTACAGAGATGAGTATATTTGCACAGATTATAATTTAATTTATAATCTGTGCAAATATACTCATCTCTGAAATATACAGATTAAATTGAAACAAGATTTTTTATGAAGCTTCATCATTAAAATTGTTAGTAATTTTATTTACATGGACTTAAAAACCGGCCAAGTGCGTGTCGGACTCTGCATTTAAGTTTCCGTACCAATTTATCAATATATTATTATTGGTATTTGTTAGTAAACTATACGTAGTTATAAACATTATCAGCAAATGTCAAGTTCATAGGTCTCTGGGAAGTTAAAAAAAATATTCGTGTGACAAACGATAGACAGACGGACAGATGGACACGTGAGTGACAGCAGCAATAGGGCTCCGTTTGGACCCTCGTGTACGGAACCCTAAAATCAGAAAAATATTCACTAGATGGAGTTCAACGCAAATACTGTGACAATTAAGTTTTAGAGCAATGTGTAGTCGTAGCAATACTAATTATTATAGACCTCAGAGGCTCTAGACAATCGGGATTCTGTCAACGAAAGGGTCGCAATAGGGTCTAGAAAAAAAAAACCTTAAAAAAAATTAACCCACGAGTAATAAGGAGCTGAAAAGCATAAATGAAAAAAAAGCTTTTGATCCAGCAATTTGAGGCGGCGCTAAACAAACAAACATGCAAATTAATTATCTAAACCGTTGAATGATGTAACTAGGTTAATCTTCGTTATTATAATATTATTTATATTATTACTTGCGATAGTGGCAAAGAAAGTTACTGGTGCAAATAACCCGGGAAGCAAAAAAACATGACACTTCTACAAAACATCCGGTTACTAACAGTTGCCCTAAGTACTGCCTTATTTATTTACTAAGACTTTGATCACTATATTTTAAGCACTTGTTCGAGTTCTTCGGGGAACACAGTGACAGAATATTATGTGTTAATTTATAGTAAATACAGTAAATTTGGACAATGCCTAGGAACTATATAGAGGGGGCACTGGCAGGGATTTTAGCAAGCATATTCAGGGTGAACATCTACAAAAACTCGATTAACCTGTACGGAGTTGAGACGTGGACAATCCGAGCAAGAGGATTTTACTGCCTGGGAAACCAAAAGTAATCATTAAAAGATTCTGCCAGCGGCTTCGCCCTTGTGAAAGTCTGAAGTTGTCCCACGAGAACCGTAGATCTTTTCAGGATAAAAAGTAGCCTATGTCCTATTCCAAACTACAATCTATCTCCGTGCCAAATTTCATCCAGATCCGTTCAGCCGTTCTGGCATGATTAAGTAACAAACATTCATACGTCCAAACTTTCGCATTTCATCAATATAAGTAAAAAATAGTAAGATTACAAATCGAAGTTTTCCAAGCCTACAATTTCTTCGTCAGATGGCTCCTATTGAAATTTTTCAGGTATATTCTCGGTGTTCTATCAGCAAGGCACACCGACTTAGCAATTGCTCCGAAACCCTGCGTGATCCTTTCTTAGTAAATACAGTAATTTTGGACAGTAACCACGAAGTTTATGCTTTGTCCTTAGAGTTGCATTTGTTTAGGTGCATACTGTTAGACGTTGTTTTGAAAAAGTTGGCCATAATGCTTCTCTTCCAAATATTCTCTGCTCTTAGTAAGAATGTAATGGAGCAAAAGGAGTGTGTAAGGACCGTAACAGGTTCTCTCTCACCATGGGTCTCTGACCATGGGAGAAAGGCGTGAGTTTATGTATGTAAATTACAAGTATGTAATGCTTCTCTTATCAAATTTTGAAAACCGAGCAATCTTAGGTACGAAATGATTTCGGTTTAAAGAGTTGAACATGTTAAGTTTTATAGAAGTTTTTGTTTGTTCGGTTTTTGACACCGACTTCCGAAATTGAAGTCATTTTTCTTATTGAATTTCATTGAAGGTACTGTTTTTATTTGGAAGTCGGTTGTATTTTATTTTTCACTTTTTTGTTGTGGTACATGTCTGTAATGCCCACAGTTATGCCAGAATAGACTACCCAAATACCATGAAACTTGAACATAGCTGTTGAAATTAGTGTGTACCAAGGTGAACTGTACACATCTGCGTACCCCTTTAGAGCGTACCGAGCCTGATGTTATGTTATGAAACGGTGTAAACACAACAATAAACAGACATGCGATTGCAGCAATCCCGAGAGAATTGCCGTCATTTATTGAAGTGAGTTCTGTTGTACTAGTAGGTATATCTCCGAATTTCTTCATCACATCTTGATCAATTTTAAATGTAACCACATGAGAAGCTTTTAAATATAAAAATAATCATAAAATCGGTTCTCCTATGAAAAAGTTCTGAGGTAGCGTACATAAAAAAAATATAAAAGATATACAGTAGAATTGAGAACCTCCTCCTTTTTGAAATCGGTTAAAAAGGGGACTAAGTTTTGTAATACTATTGTAGTCATTTTATTATCTTATGCCTATTTAGGAGATCTAACAATTATTCAATCTGCCCAGCCTTTTCCATCTATGATCGAGTAGGCTTCCAGTATAACCCAATTCAGCTGTATACTAGTAAGTATTTCAGTATAACTATTTCGCATTTCCGAATACAAACGAATACTAATTTCCATTTTCCATACTTACATTTTTCGTGTTTAATAATTTGAATTCAGAACTAAGTAATTTATTGATGTTTTGTTTCGACTTCCGTGTGAAATATATAGAGCCGTAAAAATAACAGCTTTCCTATCATTTTTAAATAAATTATATATTGTTTTCTTTTTTTTATTTGTTATAGGCTCGCGCTTGACCACTATCTCACCTGATAGTAAGCGATGATGTGGTCGACGGTGAAGCACGCTTGCCTAGAATTAACCTATTCACTCTTGACTTAAAGACCCCTAGATTGTAGCTATAGCGAAACACAGACTCCGGCAGGGAATTCTACTCCTTAGCTGTTCGCATAATAAAAGTATTCTCAAAACGTTTAGTGCGTATGGTTGGATGTCCACCATGTACCGATGGCGCATCGCCGTACGTCTGGTAGTCCGATGATGAAACGGGCTGGGCGGAATTAGACAGAGATTTACGGACGGAATTAGATTGTTACAAGCTTTTATGTTACAAGTTATATATTCTAGTAAACAGATACGTTATAAACTCACAAAACAACAGAATAAAGTGTTCCGCACAGCAGCGGCAGCACACATACACACTTTTCATTCATCTGACATTTCACTACAAGTCGAAAGAGATGGCTTGATGAAACCAACAAGAAAAAAAGAGACGGCTAGTGTTTGTCACTTGCGTGTGAATGTAAACAAACATTATTCTGACCATAAATGTTTTTTTCTTTTTCTAACCTCCAAATATCAGAATATAAGGAAAAAAAATTTAGTAAATTGAGATCTATTGCGTACGTACACATGGTATGAGATCCCTTCTGTTTTATGTACTTTGGTGTCATAATTGGTACACTTTCTAAATAACACGATGGCATTTTTTAATTTTGTTTTTGTTTCAACAAAGCGTATCGCTCTTCGCCATGCGTGACATAGACTAAAGACTATATGTCCCAATTGGGACGTATTCGAGTCTTCACAATGCGCGCGCTCATAACATATCTGTTTACTAAAATATCATTGGTTACAAGAGTATTAAACAACTCTATACACTTCCAAGTTGATTGAGAGCGTCCGGTCTGCACCAAGTGCAAAGGGCAACTCATAGAAATCCAACGCTAGACGAAACACGAAGTTTGCCGAGGAACATTCAGAAAATATTTGTACTGGACATGGAACGACTACCTATCTGACCTCCACAACCCAGTAACTGGGTAACACAATACTTTGGCAATACTAGTGTAGGATTTCAGAGATATAACATAAAAACACATTCGAAATTGATTTCAAAATGCTCCTCTATATTATTTATTGTAGTTTATACTCTGATAAAATTCATAGAACCACTAGATGAAACGTCGAAATACAATAAAAAATCAGATACGCAGGTGTCAATGAACCCCAAGCACTTCTAGAAAAAAAGCTCATAAACGTTGGAACATTGGCATAAAACTATTTGCACCATGGATGCTATAACTTTAGCTCTTCTAAAATTAATCATGGACTCCTTGGATGGCTTCCTCGAGAATTGGAATGAAGAAGCACAACACAGAGAGAAATGGAAGGAATGGTGTTTGCCCAGTAGTAAGAAAATTGAGGCTGATAAAAAATCACACTGGGCGAAACTTTGTGAGTATGAGTGTTTGTGTGAATGTGTTTGTATGTTTGTTACTTCTTCACGCTCAAACGGTTTGACAGATCTGGATGCAATTTGGTACAGAGATAGATTTTAGTCTGGAATAGCACATAGGATGCTTTTTATCCCGGGAATATGTTCCCTTGGGACGATTTTCGACATTCACGCGGGCGAAGCTATATCTATAACATTTATTTACTCTACGGGTACAATTTTCTTTTCTCGTAACCTGAACCTGAAATGTTTTGAGTATTGCTTTAGGGCTTTCAAATTAACATCTTTTTTGTTACGGTGCCAGTTTCATCGTTATTTTAGGCCGCATATTATGTCATCCGAATGACATTAATATCCTTTTGTCAAGTTCATTTACAACAAAGCAGACACAATACCGACAAAAGAATAATCGTAACTATTAACAGGGGATTTATTTGGCATAACATGCCTCCTCCTCAATATTTAAATGCCATAAAAATCTCTAAACAGTACCTACAAACGGGGTGAATTGGGATGCAGGGATGGGAACAAAACATTGATTAGGTAATTTTAATTTCGTCCCCACTTTATTGGTTTCATACAAAGCGTCGCCTTTTTTTTAAGAATTAATTAATATATGATCTAAAAAAAGAATCAAATAACGTGAGAAATTCCTTCAAAATTTTATTCCTATTCACCCCGTTTAACCATATTTAAAATGATGTTTAAAAAAATGAAACGGGAATTTGTATTAAGAATCCACTGATCAGTGCTTGTGGTTTAAAAGTTTTTTTTTTTATAAATAAGACTGTTAGTGTTTATCCCGCAGCTACAAAAACACCTTAGAAATGTAAATGATATGAGTGTATACCAGGACCTACGCACACACATATAACTGCTATAAATATCACTAAGTAACTGTAACTAGCAGATACAACAGTTCGAAATTCTTCAATTGTGTGTAGGAAGATAATCAGCTGCAGACAAGTTTATTTCTTCCTTGAATAGAAATCAGGGCTAAATTAGCATAAACTGAGACAAATGGTGTCCTGCAAATGAGGCTAGATAAATCAAATACTTTGCAAGTGACATTTGAAATAAAGAAAGAAAAAACATTTATTGTCACAGAAATTGACACACAAACACAACAGAAAACCGTCTGTAATCCCCAAAGGGGTAAGTAGAGATGAACTGACAAGCCTTAAAGTTATGGCCTTAATTTTAAATTCATCAACATCAAATAACTGATTTAATAAGACGTATTAAATAATAAACAAAAATATTAACATTTAATTGATATTAGTTAAGCTCTGCTAAACAAAGAGATCTACAGCGCAATTACTAGACAGCCCTGGACGTTCGTAGAACAAAGATAAAATTTAATTTGACATAAATTCATTATAACGGCAAAGTGAATTTCATTTACCCCCGGCCGGGACGAACGAGCGAATAAGTGCAATTTCAGGTTCCAAACAAAATCCCGTAATAATCCCCACTTTATTTTCGTGTTCCCTTTAGCATACGAAATGCATACAGATTGTGTTCACAACGCTTTTCATGACCAACTGCCAAGGGAGAGATCTGCGAGAAATAATTTCCAACAAAAAATAAGATACAATTAAAACTTTCCCGGATAAAAGAACAAAAACCTACATTTCGGAAAGTCTATCAAATTTTTCATACGCCCAACAAAAATCGTAAAAAGTGAACTGTATTATATAAAGTTCGATCGCGTGGAATTGTTGCTATCATCAATCACTGTGGAAAAAACTATTAAAAATATGCTGGAAATGGGTCAATGTATCACGTGGTGGGTTCTATAGTAGTGACAATGTCAGAGGATCAGAGGGATATAAATCCAAGTCGACACCTCTGCGAGCCTCGCGTAAAATCGCTGATTGCGTTACGATGTCCCCCTTGGTTCGAATTTGCGTTGTGAGCGCGCGGCAATTTATCACTTAGACGTAGGACTAACCGGGTTGTCGAGCTACTCTGCAAATGATGTATGGGCTTCAACGCTCCTTATCGGGAGACATACCGATACCACATTTGCCGTGGACTTTGTTCTAATATTTTTGAGTGTTAGTAAGTAATAGAACCACCTAAAAATGAAAGATACTGAAGATTATAAATTTATGAAGTACTTACTCTTTGTCTATCCGAAGAAATGATTGGATCCTTCAATCGTATGTATCCATATATCAAACTGGTCAGATACAGACAGTTCGATATTAGAAATATGCCGTAGTAACCGATCTGCTGCAGTAGAATACCACTCAGGGACATACCTATCGGTATTCCGAGGGACATACACAAGTTGGCCACTCCTACTCTGAATGTTCTCATTTCTTTTGTAGTTACATCACCAATGTAGCTGAATACACCGACACACACTGTTATCCATCCGCCGGTCAGTGACGGGAACAGATCAGACAGGGCCGTTATCTCCAAAGGTAACTCGTAGAAGAAATATGTGTTTAACATGAAACTCGTGCAGCACAACACTTCACCTACTATAGGCAACAGTATGCACGCCTTCCTTTTCCCCGTTTTATCGCTCCACGAACCGACAAACAAGACTAAAATACAAGGAAATGCTGTTTGGACGATATTTTTCCACGCCTGAACCGACGCGGTCAACTTTTGGACTTCGGATTCCTGTAATGTATAGTTCTCTGTTTGCCGCCTATTTAACGCGGAACACACTTCATCATCGTATCCTAAATTAACTCTACACGCTTTTTCCAAATTCAGATTTTGCACTGCAAGTCCTGAGAATACATTGGACATTATGTAACAAGCTATGATAGGTTCCACGGTGATGTTCGACCGGATCTGCATGAGCTTCTCCCTCACCCCCGCTCTCTTGGGCTTGGGGTCTTCCTTCACCGGTGCCTCGACGCCGGTCGCCGGCTTTTCAGCCGCCACGCTTATCCCATTCATGATGTCAAATTTGTTACTTCACTTTAAAGTTCAATCAATCATCGTTAATGGTGTGCTTTGACTTGGGACATCGAGGTTCCCACGAGGTATGTATGTTATCGGCATATACGTAAGCACTGCGTTCATTGTTCACATATTACACATCACTGCATAACAATCACTCGGTATTCACTGGTTCTGGTCCAGAGCAATCCACTAGCGGTACGACAGTGTCGGGCCGCGGGGCAGACTGAAGGATCCTCTTGTCTTAAGAGTTGATTGGACGGATACGCGTTCGAGTGGTGTCATTAGAGGCAATTGGCCGGGCGTAGTGTCGGCTGCCGGCGGCGGAGTGGCCCGCAGCCCGCAGGACTGCCTGGATCATCGTCACAACCTTGCGGTAAGTAGGCGTTTATCCCATTGGAGCGATGTCAGTCATTATTTGAAACAGTGGGTACGCGCGCGGCCCTATTAGTGCACGGTCAAGGTACGCTCTCAACGAGGGCGACGATTTCATTTTCATTACGTTGTTTTTGTGCCTCTCGGTGCAATATTCGAGCTGCAAAATCCAATATGCAGAATTTAATTGAGAACGTATACTAAAAACTTCTTGATGAGATTTTCATGACAATATTGAAAGAATTTCCAAATCAAGATTGGTAGGTTTGACCTAAGTATTAAAGCTAATCTAAGAATATTCAGACATTGAAAAACTTATTTTCCGTTCACGTTTTAAAGATACCCTAAAAATAAACCCGCCACCGCTCACCACACTTTATTTACCAACACAAAAGTGTGCCTCACATAAAAAATGGCGCTTAAAAGATAATTCTTAAAGTCGGGCGTCGAACCGAAGCTACTTTAGTTACAAATATCTTCCAGAAGGATAGGAGTGCGTAATAAAGGGGGCAAGAAGGAAGCATTAGTCAATATGAATGGCTTCCCCTCGCAGGCCCTTGCCAAAACTATTGGCTAACTACTTTTGCTTCGTCGGCTAGTGAGTTCAAATTAAAAAGGAATATGCTAGGTAGGTCGAATTTTAGTGCCCCGTTTGTTTGAGGTTTGAAAAACCGTTCGGTTTCGGTTGTGAATGGGGCTCCTGATATTGTTTCGATGTAGAGTTAGACGAAAATATTTGTTTACAGACCTTTCTGGGTTGAATAACTGCAGATACATTTTAGTAAGGATATTGTTTTATGATGAAGATGTATTAATTGTCATTGTTTGGATCAATACAATTATTTCGATATAGCCCGAAGAATTACCAAACTTAAGTGACTGTGTGAGCACTTTGCTCGTAGAACGGATGGTGCATGGGGCTGAAAGTTCTGAAGTGGCTATCTGAATTCTCATACCGGATGAAGCTGCATTGACAGGCCTCCCTCTGGGTGGAACGAAACCTGGTTAAGATTGCGTGCATCTGATGGATGTGAAATGCAGAAAACTGGTCGATTTGGTGAAACTTAGGTGAAGTCTATGTTCACCAGTAAACGTCTTTTAGCTGAAAAAAATTAATGAAATCATTTTTCATTTCATCAAGTTTCAGATGCAGGATCTACACCTTGCTTTAAGAGTGTTTCATTCAGTCACGTGCTATACTGAACCCACAAATGTAAAAGTAATGATTGGTGTTAGTAGCTTCGCCCACAGTCAATTTAATTCATACTTTGCAATATGGAGGCAGAGTAAACACTTGGAAGTGCTTATTGTTGAACTAGCTTGCCTGTTCTGTTTGGCATGCAAAGAATTAAGACATTAAAATACTTTAGAGCTAGTGAATAAGACTGTGTAAATAAAAGTTTTATAATTTTTCTGTATGGTCGCAAATAAAAATCAAATTCTTCTTATCAGATGTTGAAAAGAAAATAGGACTTTGGGCCATTGAGGTAATAATAAAAGCAGAGTGCTTAAGAATTAATTAAGACAACGATATTTTATTACAACTAGGCCACCAAGCGGCACTTTTGAACGTAACATTAAAATTTACAAGGAATAAAAATTTATTCTACCGTGCATTAAACGCGCAAGAAACTCCATAATTACTCTTTAAAAATTTTTTTTTTTACAATATTTAGGTACATACATTAATAAATTCATATATGTGAGGACAATTCACCCAGAATCACTACACACTATACTACGTACAGGTATAAAGTATTAAAAGTACTCACACCAGTAGCTACTGTGCAGTTATATAATAGGTATAAAAACATTAACATCCGAAGCAGTTAAGTTATGACCAATTCCAACTGACGGCGCCCGTTCATGAACATGACGCATGAACCGGCATCACCCAGCTCAACCATCATGAAGGGAACTGAATGATTATTCTCTCAAACCCTTGAAGTCGATATTTTTCTGTTCATTCTGAAGCTATGTCTAATATAAACTTGATGCACGTCTAATATAAACTTAGAAATCAACAGTGAAGGCAAAAATCGCAATGAAACATGGTTAATATAAATCCGAAATTGCAAATCCACCTTGAACAATCGTGGAAATTAATGCTCGTGCCTTCTCCGTTTAAGAAGGGTCCTCTGCTCTGCAGTGGGACGCTAAAAGGCTAGATACTATGTTTTTATTCCAGAGCGCAGGAAAGATATATAGACCGATGACGGGACAGGCTTGATATTTACAATCCGAGTGTTGGACGCAACTTGGAAGAGCCCAAGCGAACTGCAATAAACTGCGTTTGCTTATTGATCTACTGGTACATTAGAACTTAGCTGCATCGACTTGTATTATCAAGGGTCAAAAGTGTAGACGCGCGATTGTGACTGCAATGTTGACCCTTGACTAGTATACAAGCAAAGATAGAGAAAAAAGAATTACACAGATAGTTATTTAGGGTACCTTAGCTTTGGGTGTTCGTGACAGAAGTTTTGACCCTTAACTGTGACCTTTTCTATCAACAAACCAATACTGTAAACAAAAATACATGAGCAACATATCAAAAAATAATGGTGGAAACACCAATGTAATCCCCATACATCAGAGTCATCAGATATAATCCTTTATCAGAACTGATTTATTTCACCATTTAATTCACGTTTTGATATTGGGCTGCCTTTTGTTTTTATTTAAATGACATCATTTTGTTTCATTGTCTAAACGTCATTCGTACGTACGAAACCATTTATGGTAAATAAATAAGTGTTTTTTGTTATGAAAGACTGTTGAAAGGAATATTATTGTGTTTATATTGGTTTTTATGTATTTAATTTTTATTTCCTTCTGTTTTGGATTCGGTAAATTTTTTTGGCAGATTAAACGGGCTTTGTGTTTTTTTTTAATGTTGATTTGTTTGTTATTTGTTGCCCCATCATGAAATATTGAACATTTTTATCGGGCTTTAAAAAGGCGGCGATATTCCATGCAAATTTCAAATTTTTGGTAATTTAATTATAGAAATAATACATTTATATTCATAGTACCTACCGGTAGTTACGTTACGTTTTATTATGCGTACAGCAAAGGAGTGGAATTCCCTGCCGGAGTCTGTATTTTCTGATAGCTACAACCTGGGAGTCTTCAAGCCAAGAGTGAATAGGTTTTTTCTAGGCAAGCGTGCTTCATCGTCGACCACATCATCGCTTACCATCTGGTGAGATAGTGGTCAAGCGCAAGCCTATCAACAATAAAAATTAGTAGAGCAAAGCAGGTAAGGGCTGCAAGATTGGCTAGAGAGACATGCAATGGAAGAAATACAAGTTTTATTATACTTAGCTTTGGTAAAACACGGGTTAAAGAAGAGAAAAAGTAAGCTAGGAAGAGTGCAGGCAATCAAAACATTTTTGTCAAATTTACTGAAAAAATAAGCCCATGGTCTCTTTAGAAATCGTTTCTCTGAACTTTTAATAGTGCCAAGGATTCAGAGAAAAAAGAAATGCTGAGTAAACCACTGATACTAAGTACTAAAGTGACCTTTATGACATAATGGCTGGTCCCTATAGGTCATTACTAGCAAACACCATAGTACCACCATAGTAGTTAGCATTCACAACTAGGTATTTGAAGAAAAAAACCTAATTCACTCAATTTAAAGTGTTTGTTTCCTTTGCCTTTGTCTGGTAATGAACCATGTTATTGCTGAAAACTGTATGATCTCGGTAATCATGTCCTTCCTTTCATTTTATTTTGAGTGATTACGGTCCATCCACAGGTTGTCGTAGACGGTTTGATTGTAACCATAGTTTGTTGGTGTACAATAAAGTAGATTCAATTCTATCATATTTCCGAACATCAGCCTTAACAACCAGGGTACTTGTTGCTGATAAGTTATCGTTAACAGCATTTCTTTGCGTAGGAACCTTTATACGGAAAACACTGAAATTTCAAAAGACATAAACACGCTGGAATGACTCTCAGCCGAAAGTGGTCCACTGCTGGACATAGGCCTCCCCCAAGCGTCGCCACATTGACCGGCCCCGTGCGTCCCTCATCCCCGCAACCTTCACCAAGTGATCGGTCCACCTGATGGGAGGCCTTCCACCGCAACGTCTTCCGGTTCGCGTTCGCCACTCCTGAACTTTTCTGCCCCATTAGCCATCCGTTCTGCGAGCAATGTGCCCTGCCCACTGCCACTTAAGTTTGGCAATTCTTCGGGCTATGTCGGTAACCCTGGTTCTCTTGCGGATCTCTACATTTCTGATTCGATCACGCAAGGAAACGCCGAGCATAGACCTCTCCATTGCCCTTTGGGTGACTGTATGCTTTCTGATAAGGCCACCAAATGGTGAATTCAAACTGGGATGCGGTAATCCCGCGAGACCTACAGGGAACGGTCTATAGGGCTCCACTTGGGAGTGGCCTATGTTCAGCAGTGGACGTCTTTCGTTTCCATTGATAAATTCAAATATTTTTATTTGTACAATAAAGTAGATTCAATTCTATCATATTTCCGAACATCAGCCTTAACAATCAGGGTACCTACTTGTTGCTGATAAGTTATCGTTAACAGCATTTCTTTGCATAGGAACCTTTATACGGAAAACACTGAAATTTCAAAAGACATAAACACGCTGGAATGACTCTCAGCCGAAAGTGGTCCACTGCTGGACATAGGCCTCCCCCAAGCGTCGCCACATTGACCGGCCCCGTGCGTCCCTCATCCCCGCAACCTTCACCAAGTGATCGGTCCACCTGATGGGAAGCCTTCCACCGCAACGTCTTCCGGTTCGCGTTCGCCACTCCAGAACTTTTCTGCCCCATTAGCCATCCGTTCTGCGAGCAATGTGCCCTGCCCACTGCCACTTAAGTTTGGCAATTCTTCGGGCTATGTCGGTAACCCTGGTTCTCTTGCGGATCTCTACATTTCTGATTCGATCACGCAAGGAAACGCCGAGCATAGCCCTCACCATTGCCCTTTGGGTGACTGTATGCTTTCTGATAAGGCCACCAAATGGTGAATTCAAACTGGGATGCGGTAATCCCGCGAGACCTACAGGGAACGGTCTATAGGGCTCCACTTGGGAGTGGCCTATGTTCAGCAGTGGACGTCCTCCGTTTCCATTGATAAATTCAAATATTTTTATTTGTAGAACATAGGTAAATAAAAGGTACAGATGACAACGTTAATAAATTAATATTGTCATCAAATGATAATGATGATGGGTCGCCTTGACTTAGATTTTTAGTTGAATGAGTCAGGGAATATGAACTAATATTTATATATTACTGGAATCCAAAAAGATGGCGGGGCGCCCTGGATGTCTTCCTCGAAACGTGGCTAGATGAAGCACAACACCTAAAGAAATGGAATGAATAGGGGAGGCCTATTGTGGTGTTCTGCTGTGCAGACCTACATGTTTTTAGTCTACTCACGTTTTATAACACACCTTCATATCTTCATACAAAACACACCTCATATATTTTTATATCGTATCAACTCATGACTCATTTTTAAGTATTCTTTTTACTGTTAGCACCTGAAAATCATACTTTTAGTTATCTCTGATTGTTTTAAAATGCCTCAACTTAATTTATATTGTTAATTTGTAAAATCATAGAATATTTTCTACTCTGACATTTTCATGTGATGTGACGTCTGTCTGTCTATTTTATTTTCTTAAGCCATAGACATAACGTACCATGGACTAGACCTTCCTTAAGCTAGTTGTACATTATAGTAAGGGCAGCGGTAGACTGCCGGCTCTGTTAACCGTTTTTTATTTGTTCTGGTCATATAATTAGGAATTTGAATTTAAAATTTAGAAGAAATGACAGAACGAGGAAAAAAACCGGCGTCAGCTTTTTTTAGAGTCGGATTCGGGCAGGAAACGACGAAAGTCGGTTGACTTGATAATACTATAATTTTACCAAGGGTACTACAGTATCTGATAACTCTTTAAACTTTATCTTCTGCCTACATGTTTGTCATTAATGTTTCTGTGTGTTCATTAAAATATTATTTACTGTGAGTGGAATTTGTGATAAACTTTCCTGACTTTATTAACCTCATCGGTCAACGCTCCATATTAAAGGGCTCGTCGAACGGCGTATGAAGCCACAGCCCGGCCTCCACATCTCTTGTGTGCCTTTCTATTCAGCTGCCTTGACCATCAACCTGTGTGCCTGCCCACATAACCGTTTACCTACCTTTCGGACGTGGTGAATGAGCCGCAGCGGTAAAGTGATGCGCGCAACTACAGCGCGCCCGCCAGCAGTACACGCAGGTTGCGTACTGCTGCCTGCCTACTACATAACTACGGGACGTGGTGCATGAGCCGCAGCAGTAATTTTGGTGCGCGCAGCTACAGCGCGGCCGCACGCAGAACACGAGCGTCCACATCTCACGGTAGCACTCCATCAGCCGTCCCACCGCATCGTGTCAAGCCGGCCTTTATTTTACCCTTTCTTATTTTTTTATCTTTTTTTTTAATAATGTAGCTTACGTTAAGCTCGTCGCAGCTTAACGTTACGTTACACTATGTCCAGGAGTGGGATAAATAAGGCTAGAAAAAAAAAAAGGTCTAAAACTATTCAAAATATATATATATAAATATTCTAAAACTGTTCAATTAGAAAGACAAAATCGCTTTAAGTATCTACAGTTTTACAAATCCGATTCTAATTTCACAAAGATTCCTTAAAACCGTGATTTTGTGTAACCGTAATGTACATAACTGTGTACAAACGCGAACCGAAAGTAATCCACGGTGGCTCGTAAAAATTTAACACAACAACACCCCGGAGCGTAATTACACGGGAGTGATAACGTTTCTACGGATTTCTACACGTGTTGGGGACCCGCGCTTGGTAACTGTTACTGGTGCGAATAAAGAAATGTTTAATTAAGGTGTTTGAATAGGAAAAGGCTTGTTTGGAGTTGTTGGAGTGATGGAGTTTTTGGTGATGTTAATAAACTAGGCCAGTAGTATTATTAAGCATATTTATTGGGTAAAAAAGAAACTTAAACCAGTTTACATTGTGATCGTAAGAGGCCATGATGGAAAGACTGAAATAGTGAACATGAAGATTCAATAGGTGGCGCTGTGTGTAGCATTACTAAATAAAGAGTGTAATATTTACCACAGATTACAACGCGCCTTCTTAAATTTATAATCTTGATCTTGTACATAAACAATACTGTTATAAACGAATACTATAATAAAAGATAATCTTAACCCTAACCTGTTTCTCAAAAAATTGGATTTATCGAAACTTTTAGTTAACATATCTGCTAAGTTAAATTTCGTTTAAATTTTTACAATATCGATTATACAATTTTCACAGTTTTCTTTTGTATAATGATACTGAACTTCGATGTGCTTTGAATTCTTAGTAAAATTGCCATTTGCAATCGAAAGTGCACCTATATTATCATCATACAATTTTATTGTTTTATCAAATTTTTACACTGAATGATTCATTTAACAACTTTCCAATGAAAAGTATTTCTATCACTGCCCTCTGACATAGCAGTATATTCTCCAAAGGCTGAACACTTAGTTACTGTACTTTGCTTACGTGTTTAAAAAAAATAGGTTTCCCAAATAATTAAATTACAAAACCTGTTGTAGATTTTCTATCTACATTATCTCGGCAATGAGGTACTGGTCAAATCTAGACTCCATCACCTTGAAAATAGTCTGGAATAGTACATAGAATACTTTTTATCTCGGGCATATGTTCCCTTGGATTAATTTTCGACATTCACGTGGGGTAAGCCGCTGGTTGAATTTAGTATAATTTAAAACAATAAGTGGTGTTTGATGGGTGTGAATAGAAAAACGCTAGTTTAGAAATTAAATAATAACGCAGTTTCAAACTTGTAGGAAAAAAGTGCTTAAGCAAGGATCATTGTAATAATATTATTTGTGTATTGGGGATATGTCTAATTACAAAATTACCTGTTTATCAATTATCTTCTTTTCTTTGAAATAATATCGTTATGGCTGAAGTTTCATTAATGCGATGCGTTGCGTCGTCGCAACAGATCAATGCATTGTATTTCACACCTTCGTTGCGACGACGCATGATCTCGCAATCGCGTTGCACGTCGTCGCAGCGCAGCGACTGTGTGGATTTCAGATTCGACAATGGTTTGGAACAAACAATGTCCGTCATCGCTCCGGACACGCACCCGACAACGACAACGCAGTGCATCACCCTCTTCCTCGCTTCGTCTCTCGTCCATCGATCCGATAAAACGTCTGCAAAAACAAAAAAAATGATGTATTATATAATTTATTAACATTTTGGGTTATTAATTTCTGTTGTATATTTTTTAACCGACTTCCCAAAAAGGAAATTTCTCAATTCGACCGTGACTCTTATAAGTTTCTTGATTAATCTTCTCTTCACACTAGACACATATTTAATTAAATTAATGTTTAACAAAAACTATTTATGTACCTTCACTAGACAAGAAACACGTAGAAAGAAACGTTTAAAGATGAGCAATTTTATCGGGACCGGTTCGTTACCGAGGAACTTTTGTGAGACTACCCTACCTCCGCAAATTGGCCAGACGTGAGCTCAATGACTTATTAACCTAGCACATAATATATTGGATGTATTGGCCATTACTCAGCAAAATCGGCTTTAATTCTATTTCGGACTGTTGTATTGAAGTGATGACACGGGATTGCCGGAAAAAGGTAGCATGATTCCTATTGGAAGTTATTAAAAAAACATTTGATTCGGTCGAGACTACAAGGCTTACATGAGGGTGAACCATTATGTATGTTTTCTATTAACAAGTGTATTACGAAGGAACTGCTGTGCTAATCTTTACATCTAAACATATAAATAAAATTGAAGTGTCTGTTTGTAATATTGAAATAGCCGTTTTTTACTACATTTATACGGTACATGCACCAAAATAACATTTTTTACAATATTTGTCTGTCTGTCTGTCTGTTTGTTCCGGCTAATCTCTGAAATGGCTGGACCGATTTTGACGGGACTTTTATTGGCAGGTAGCTGATGTAATAAGGAGTAACTTAGGCTACGTTTATTTTAGAAAAAATCTTTTTTTTTAGAAATTTGTTAGGCGGAACGAAGTTTGCCGGGTCAGCTAGTACTATATAAAAACTCACCGTGGTGACTCAGGTGAACTCGAAATGAATCCCTAGCATCGGCTGGAATGAGAACTCACTTTGAGTTTACTTGATTTAAGTCATCTCGTTGTCAAGAATCGACCGGCAGTACAATTATACAATTATCACCCGCCGGTGTGAGAGAAGTGCATAGTACCAACGATTAAATCAAACAAATCCATGTCGTTTATAGTTTTGGATGCATTTTGCTTTTTTTTCTCAATTTATCTATAGGGAATTTATACCCGACTGCAAGAAAAGGGTTATGTTTTTCGCGGGTGTCTCGTCTGTATTTGTAAGTATCTAATATTCTTTATACCATTCCCCCTCTAAAAAGCTTATTTTATTTACTGAAAACAGTGAATAAAAAGCACTTTTAATCACTGTTTTGTTTTGTTTGAATTTGGAGCACACCAATATATATTTGACCTCCATCTCAATGCAATACAACCTCCTTGCGCATAAAATACTCGATACAAACTTCTTGTGCAAAGAATATTCGACTTTCAAACTCTTTCGTCGATTTAATTTTGAGTTTGTTTATATTTAGGATTTTAATAATGATTTTGATTTTGGTCTAGGATGTTTAGTGAATACTTATTTGGATTGTAATTCTAATATTAATTGCATTGGTGTTTAATTGATTATAATAATGTAACGTAACGGAGGTGGTCACTGCCCCTGAAACACAGGTGCTGTTGCCTAGCTCAGGGGTCAGAATTTCACATTTTTTGTAAATTTTGAAGGCAATAAACCATTTATTTATGAATAAATGGTTTTTCTTGTGTTTTTGCTTAAATCTTTCTTTTTCTCGTAGTCATGTTATAAAGTATAGTATGCAACTCTTGAATAAAACGGATTTATATCGAGGGCCATGAGTCACTCGCGTCGCTCAGGATTCTAATAGCTCGCTATGCTCGTGATCCAATCATCATGAATCGTTTTTGTTAGAATCCTTCACTTGTTCGTGATTCATCTATGGCCCTCGCTTTAAATCCGTCCTTTATTCACTAGTTGCATAATATACTATTATTATCACATATCTTTCAAACCACTAGACGGATTTATATACATAATTAAGAAATCTGTAGATAGGTCTTGACCGCCCGTGATCGTTATTGAATTTATTTTATTCTCTTTGTATCTATTTTAACATACACAACAGATTTGGTTTCTAAACGTCACGTACTAGGCGACCACTGAAAATCGGCGCCGTGCTGTGGATCCCCCACGGCACAGCATTACGCTGAGTGGAAGCCTTCTTGCCACAAACACGACATGCATCTGCCTGGCATCTTTTTCACCCTATTTCTTTTCTCTTATAAACAAAATTAAAGTAGTATGTTTGATTTATTTCTCGTCTGTACTAACTTAATTTAAGTACTACTAATACTATTGTTAAGGGTTGAGCATAAGCATGTTCGAATATTGTATGTCGTTTTGTGACAATTAAATACTTTTTCTTTCTTCTTTTGTTTTTCTTTTCTTTCTAGATAGGTGACGTTAAAAACACAAACATGGCTGACTTTAGGTGCCATATTGTGCGGGTACCACATTTTTTTCTTCCAAACCAATCGAGTGTGGTATAAAAATGAAGGGTTTTTAGAGGTTAGTACAAAAATATATAGACACTTGCATTTTTAAAAGTACTTAAAAAAAGTACCTAACCAAAAAGTTGTAAATAAAAAAAGTTTATATAAAAAACAAAAACCCGATTGCTTCATGAATCGAACTAAAAAGATATGATTAGTAACTGTGACTAAGATGAATAGAACTAAACAAAAAGAAAATCAGATGTTCAGTCCTTATATTAACATTTTTTATTACGAATTTATATCGGCAACGCAGATAGAACGCCTTGGTAGAACTGTTTCCAACATTTTACGAGACATTAAGTCTTACCTCAATTAAACTCACACCGTAAACTATTTAATACAAAAATAAATACCCCATTCATCTCCAAAACGGCACTGCTACATACCATCGAGCCCATCCGGTAGAACCATACCGAACAGTGAATACATATCAGGATTACAAAGGATTTCCCCACAAATGAATGGTTTACCTGCCCCGACCAACCTATGTACGGTAATCCTCGATGGATGCTTTGGAACTTGGAAGATGGGTAGACCCCGATTGCGGAACCCAATCATAATCCGAAGAGGATTGTGGTTTGTGTATTTAGATTTTTGTGATAATAAATCAAAGTGCGAGAACCGACCACATGCACATGACCGGTTAATATGCCAATGCTTGCAAGAGGCCATTGTCCAGTATCTGTCGTTTTATTGCCGATTGATTAAAGAAGTATTCTTTTTTATTCTTCGTAAAAATTAAAAAAATATATTATGATCTTCTTCTTTTCGTGTGAGGATCTGGCCACCTCCGGTGTGAGAGTTAATTAAGCCACCTCTGGGAAAGCCACAGGCCCTCTGTCTTGGCTATTTCATACTTATAAGTCCAGGTTTCATCACGATGTTTTCGTTCACCGTTGCCTGTACTGTCCAAGACAAAAATATAAAGTTTAAAAATGAATTTAGAAAACTCACATTGGTACTTGTCCGGATTTGAACCCGGCCTCAAGTGCGGGAAGCCAGGTTTTTTTTTTTTTTATTGATTATAGGCTTGCGCTTGACCACTATCTCACCTGATGGTAAGCGATGATGTGGTCGACGATGAAGCACGCTTGCCTAGAAGAAACCTATTCACTCTTGACTTGAAGACTCCCAGGTTGTAGCTATCAGGAAATACAGACTCCGGCAGGGAATTCCACTCCTTTGCTGTACGCATAATGAAAGTATTCCCAAAACGTTTGGTGCGTATGGGTGGGATGTCTACCATGTACCGATGACGCATCGCCGTACGTCTCGTAGTCCTATGATGGAACGGGCTAGGAGGAATTAGTTCATGCAATTCCAACGCACACTCCCCGAAATGTAACCGATAAAAAACCGACAGGCTGGCAACTCGGCGCCGATGTTCGAGGCTCTGGAGCCTAGATTCGACCAGTACTTCATTGCCGATGAGCCTCTTGGCCCGTCTTTCGATCGACTCAAGTGCATCCAGCTGGTACCTGGCAGATCCGTCCCAGAGATGAGAGCAGTACTCCATGCATGATCGAACTTGCGCTTGATACAAGTTTAGCAACTGTTCTGGCGTGAAGTACCGTCTCACCTTCGCGAGGATCCCCAATTTTTTGGCAGCCAGCTGAGCTTTTGCCTCAATGAACGGACCGATTGAGCGTCGATGTCAACGTAATGCCAAGAATCTCAAGATGGTCAGTAATCGGCACGGTCACACCTCGGAAAGAAGGAGCCGGGTGGAATTGGCTCCTTTTAGCGGAAAAAAGGCACGCCTGGGTCTTAGCAGCATTGAATCTGACCAGATTGGCATCGCCCCATTCGGAGACAGCCTTCAAGGACAGATTCAAGCGCCCGACCATGGCCTCTCGAAGAGACCGGATCTGAGGTCCAGTAGCGCGCGCGTCGGACACGTATCTCTCAGCAACAGTGCTATCGTCCGCGTACCCAAACGGCACGCGGATTTTACGCGGTAAAATCCGCGTGCCGGGTTTTAGCAAGTCATTTATGTGCAGCAAGAACAATGTTGCTGAGAGTACGGACCCCTGAGGGACCCCGGCATTAATACCCAGTAGGTCAGAAGAGCGGCCATCAATAACCACTTGAATGGACCGGTCCCTCAGGAAGTCTGCAATCCAATCGCACAGACCACTGGGCAGACCGAATGATGGAAGCTTACCAATAAGGCTTTCATGCCAGACCCTATCAAAAGCCTTCGAGATGTCGAGGGAGACGGCAAGCACTTCCCCGTGCTTCTCGATGGCCTCACTCCAGATGTGTATGGCATACGCTAGAAGATCGCCAGTTGACCGATTTTGGCGGAAGCCATATTGGCGGTCACTGAGGATGTCGTTAGCTTCTAGGTATGCCAGGAGCTTGGAGTTGAGCACTCGTTCCATACTCTTGCAGAGGATGGACGTTATTGATATGGGTCTGTAGTTGGCCGGGTCAGCCCGACTGCCCTTCTTGGGCACAGGCTGAACGTTAGCTTGCTTCCAAGCATTCGGCACTTTTCCCGTCTCATACGAAAGGCGAAAGAGGCGTGTCAGGATCGGAGACAGTTCAGGCGCACAGGTTCTGAGAACAATTGCCGGAATCCCGTCGGGGCCACTAGCTTTGTTCACGTCAAGGTTGCGCAGCACCCTACGAACGTCCTTTTGATGGATGCGAATGTCCGACATACTCGTCTCGCATCCGTCAGGAGGAGGAGGGGGCCGCGCGTCACCAGAATCCAGACGTGAAGATTCCGCAAAAAGAGAGGCAAACAAGTTAGCTTTCTCCTCAGCGGAGTGGGCCAGTGACCCGTCGGGCCTCAGCAGTGGTGGTAGTGAGGGACGGCAGCAGTTCGATTCAACCGACTTAGCCAGGGACCAAAACGCTTTACTACCCGCTGGGTATGAAGCAAGTTTGGTCCCAATACGGCTGTTGTAGGCGCTCTTCCGCTGACCCATGTCGCTTGCTTTGCGTGCCCGACTGTCGACCCATGCCAGGTACGCCTCGTGTTTAAGCGTGTTGGCGCGCTTGCACTCGGCGCCAAACCATGGCCGGTCAACGCTAGACATTGCTACGTCAGAGAACGGAATGTAGTACTCCATTCCCTGACTAAGATACTCTGTGAGCCTGGTTGTCTCCTGATCGCCGCTGTGCGAGCGGTAGACACAGGCGTAGACAATTTTATCAAGGCCCGTGTCAACCATGGCCCACAGCACAGAGAACCTAGAGTCCTCAAGGTTTCGGAGACGCCGATAACAGATGTCGTCTCGGGCGTACATGCATACACCCGCGCGTTGCTTAAAATTGTGCTCCAGGGTATACCCTGGGTAAGTTAGGTACGATACTTCTGATGGACATCTGATCTGCGTCTCCGAAAGGAAAAAGAGAGCCGGCTTATCAGTCTCCAGGTGACGATGGACTGCTATGAGGTTGGAGTGCAAACCTCTGATGTTCGTGAGGTGCACTTTGAGTGGGAGGGGGTGCAGCCGCTGTTTAACTTTAAAAAAAATTCTCCTTTTCATATTTCGATGCGAGTGAAGTTAGGTGAGGAAAAGGAAGTGAGATGTGGTTCTACGCTGCTAACCTTCAGACACGCACTGAAGGGACGCTATCATTGGGGGACTAGTCTGGAGACTGCGGGGACGCCCGAGCCCCCCCGGGAATGTCCATCGGGCCCTCCCTTCTGGTCGCCAACCAGCACGATGGTGCATTCCGGGATTTTTCGTCAGTTGGCGGGGCAGCCTTTCGTGTGGGGCTGGCACACTACTTGGGCCCCCAACTACCTGCGGTCGGCCAGCGGTGCACCGTGCCTCGGATCCCGCTACCCTCCGCGACCAGCCGCCCGATACGCCCCTAACAGCGCGCGTCAGGCTGGTCTGCCTGCAATAGAACCGCCACCTCGACCCATCTCCTGAACTGGCTACACCGAGCATCGCACCGGAACACGGCTAGGCCGCTTGGCGGTACGTCTTTGCCCGGTGGGTGGTCGCAAGCCTTCGGCCGAAGCCTACCACCAGTTATTGTCACCTGATTGGCACCACCCGGGGACCACGTGTAGGGTATCGAATAGGGTACTTTCCTACGGACGTGGGTGACTCGGCCCCCAAAGGTCAAGGTCTTGGGCATTGGGCCACCATGATGAGATCAAAATCCATTGCGTCAATTATTAGACAAAATCTGCTCGAAAACGTAATACGTATCATGTTCTGTCTAGTTCTTCCCCAATTATGTTGGAGTCACCTTCTAGTGCAGCCAGATACAGCTGAATACCAGTAATTTATAAAATCATGGAGCGTATAGAAACAACATCTGGGTAGTAAAAAGAAAGAAAACATTTATTTGTTACCCGCACAGGAGACACGAGATAAGCAAACACATAAAAAAAGCAATTAAAAAAAACCCCGTGCGAGACAAACCAGGCTCCTACCTGAGCATGTGCAGCGATATTTAAAAGAAAATAACGCTGCGCTGGTATTCTGTTAAGGCCTACTGTTGATGACTCGGACATATTCACGGAAACGAAACATACAATATATAAAAAAAAGATAGAAAAAAATATATAACAAAATAGTATAAACAAAGATGGTGAGTCATAGTATGAATGTGTAGAAGTATAAAATAAATATATAAATAACACACATTAAATATACGATCGACATCCCGACGCGACGGCTCAATGATCATTTACTGTCGAAACCATAGACAAACGACAGAGCGCGCTAATCTATGGTCAGATGTCAAAAAGATAAAAAGTAATTGTTATGAATTAAATTAAAAAGAAACTGTAACTAAACAAAGCAAAAAGATTGCTAATACTCGATAAAACAGAGTGGTGTGAATATTACTGTGTGTGATGTAGTGTTCAGTGTACAATACCCCTTTGTAAAACTGGCTGTTAGAGTTTTGGGTTTTAAAGTGTAATATATAAAAAAAGTAAAGTGTGAGAAGTGTGTAAAGTATATATAAATAAATAAATGTATAATCTACAAATGACAGCCTGGTCCAACAGATTTTTGCGCTTTCCGCAGCAAAGAAGGTTCTTGATAATTATGTAATAGACAACCATCTAGGGACCGACTTGGGTAAACGTAGATTTACCGTCATTGAATTGTAAAAAAGAAAGGGACTGTTATCGAGAGGGTGTTACGCAATATGGCCGCTGTTTTGTATGGGATTAAGGGTTTTGTCAATCACGTGGAAAGCTGTTATTAAAATCGCAATATAGTTCGTAAGCAGATAACGTATTCGTGGAACTGTTTATAATACTAGATTATTTGTTCCGGGATTTTTTTGGGGGAGTTTGCGTCTTTGTCCGCCTATCGGCAGACACTCATGCTATTCAATATTTACTGATCTGAGAAAAAAGAAGAAGCCGTTTTATTTCTACACATAACCTGTGAATTCCGAAAAGAATGTTGTTATAAGCAAAATGGCGTGTGACACTAACGTCCCTTTTCGAGGCATTTTTTTCGGAGAACCCAGAAAGACTATCGGGAAATTTTTATTTTTTTCTAGCAACACAAGGAACTAACGGATCTTCACGATTGCGCCACGCAATTCAAATTTTGTCGATTGAGTCGATATATCACTCAAGGATTTTCTAAGAAAATTTCGAGTGCAAATCAGTTAATTCATATCACATTGCGTCCATCGGAATATACTTGCAATTTCGCATAGTAAATATTTGTGTGATACGTATTTAAATCAAATGGCGTCGAAACATCAGGAAGGTCGCTAACCCTATGGTTAGCGACCTTCCTGATGTTTCGTGTCATCTTGTGCGTGATAGTAGAAACATAGGTATCTTTAATAATTATAGATAGCCACTGAGAAAAGCATTAATTTGGACAAAACGATAGTCACACTTTATACTCGGCAATTACGTAGGTAGTTCAAAACCTACGGACCCCTAAAACGTATAACAAAACATACAAGCCATAGTAATTCCATAGGGATCTACACTTAATCGCTATATCGAGGACTTAAGCACCCAATCAAGGGAGTTGGGCCGGAGGGACGATATGATTATCGACGTACCCCTGTCACTCCGCCTACTTATGTATACTGGGTTTTACGAAATAGGTGTACGTTTTGGAATTTTTAACCGAATTATGAGGTGCGCCGTCGGTTTTCATTATATTTAAGGGATTAATTTTTGCCTTTGAATGTCTATCAGAGAGGAAGCTTTTGTATCATCAGTGGGAACGTAAAAGGCTGAATATGACTGAGGACCAAAAACAAATTCCGCTTGTGCAAATTCGCATGGCAATGAAAACTCGAATGAACGGTCCTTGCAGAGTGGCTTACGTCGAGCAATGGGCTGTGTAATGTAGTATATTTGCAGATGATAATAATAGTAATACTTTCTATTTTTAAATTATCTTGATTCGACTACAATGAAGGAACTGACTCATTTAACATAAATCGAAATATATGAGATGTTTTATTCGGTGCCCCGTATAAGAAGACCTCTGTCATTAATCCTTTAAACAAAGGTGTTTCTACGATACAAGTAGTGATATATTCTTACGTAATTAATTAGAAGGTTAGTGAAAAGCTGAAATTTATAAAAATGTTCTTTATTTTTTGTTGGTTGCAAAAATGTAAGCAAGAATTTAGGTCAGTACCAAAATTAGGATTTACAGTAGGTATAAATCGTAAATCCTCATCGAGCGTCGTCTCTGGCATCAAACCTGTGGGAAAAACTCTTTTTAATTAAAGCTTCCAGTGAGGTGTTGACAATCTGGTCTCCTTTAACGCCACCAAAACACAGGCGTGTCTTTTTACCGCTAAAAGGAGTCTTTTCGATCAAACGACTACTTTACGGGATGCGTCTGTTCCTGTGGCTGATCGGCTCAAGCTCCTAGGCATGGAGTGGACATCCAGTCTCAACTTCAGCGCTTCCATTGAGTACAAAGCCCAAATTGCGGCCAAAAAACTGGGCATCCTAAATAGAGTGAAGCGATACTTTACGCCTGGACAGCTTTTTACCCTATACAAAGCGCAAGTCCGAGCCTGCATGGAGTATTGCAGCCACCTTTGGGATGGCTCAGCTAAGATTCAGCTTACCGCGCTTGACTCGGTGGAACGTAGAGCCATGAGGCTCATCGGCGACGTTAAACTGGTGGATGCCAAGCTTCACAGCTTGGCTCATCGCCGCAAGGTTGCCTGCTTGTCGGTCTTCTACAGACTGTACTTCGGTGAGTGTGCTCAAGAACTCCACGACTTCATCCCACCAGCCCACTTCTACCATCGGTCATGTAGACGCACTGCAAGTTACCATCCTTACCTTGTTGCCATTTCACTAATTCGCACCAAGCGCTTCCAAACATTCTTCATAATGCGCACAGCGAATGAATGGAACTCACTACCTGCGTCTATGTTTCCGAACGCATTCAACCCGAATCTCTTCAAAGTTAGTGTGAAAAGGCTTCTTCTGGGTGAGCTCACTCCATCGTCGACTCTGTTTCTGTCACCTATAACCTAGACTAGAGTCAAGAGCAAACCCATCACAAGTAAAAAAAAAGCTCAATGTATCATATACGTCCGAGTACACTTGTCTAATCGCAATAAAAAAATATAAGGAGCACCGATATCCAGCTGAATCCGGTTAGACTGGAAGCCGACCCTATAGTTGGGTGTGCAGCCGGATTGACTCGCAATAAAAATAATAATAAACTAGCAACCCCTCATTGACACATAACAAACCGGACAGAACCCTAACAAACCGTAAAACAAAACACAACCAGCCAAAAATAATCAAAATTAATCGCACACACTAGGGAACGTAAACCGGAAACAATTAGTGACATGGACGCGATATATTATATGGTGCCGTAACCGGCCCGTTCGCACGAGTAATGCTCTTATGTCCATCACGGCCAGCTCGTAAAACATGGTTATGGACGCGCAAATTGAAGGGGCTTCCTCGTTCCTTCCTAGTGACCCTAGCCGGGGTTGCCAATTATTATGTCTTTGCTTGTCGGTCTTGGATAATGAATAACTTTAAACAGATGTTTTGTAAATTTGTATGAGAAGAGCCGTTTGCCATACAGTGGGACAGTGACGGGTTCGTATTATTAATGTTTAACAATTTGTGATTGCTGAATGAATTTAACTTATTGTAGAAAATAACGTCAATATTCAAATGAGTCAGGGTTGTACTGCAAACAATTTTAAGAGCATTAAAATAGAATCTCGTCAAACATAAAAACATACACTTATGAAATTTGGCACACGTGTTTAGAAGTCCACATAGAGTAACATATGTGAATATTGTGCAGTTCCAACAATATTACATATATACGTGTCAGACTGATTACCTCCTTCTTTTTTTGAAGTCGGTAACAAAAACAGCAGAGCCTGTCAAAAAGTGGTTTTGAGCCCTAGCCTTATGTAGGCTTTTTATCAGTCTGTTTCTATTATTTTGATCACTTGCCAGTTGTACTTTCCAGAAAAATTTTGATGAAAAATCTTTATGTAAAGAATTTTTGTCTCAATGTGATGACTATTTGAAGGCATATTGCAGCATTCGCATCGATCTGTCTTAATATACCACATATAAATTTATTAAAAAAAAAACTAATATTTTCTTTTGCCATCGTTTTCCCTAAAATAAGGGAAGCCCCACCGAAATTGGCAACCCATTCCCTAACGCTTACTATTGAACTATGGACGAAGGTTGTAACAATTGCGTGATGATGGCCCATGATGACCGCAGATTTATCCGCCGACGGGAAACTGACTGCGTATTATATAATTTAGCCACACACTAGGAAATTGAAATCGTTGGTCGAGAACTAAAGCCAGTGATGCGGGTGCCTGTTGACCTACATCTGATGTACTTTGTGATTTACGTGGGAAGTTTTTGGATGGGAGTGCGCTGTTTGTTTTGTCGAAGAAGATATATAGATGCTGATTTTTTTCCTCGTGGGATCTGGAATTTTGAAGAGAATGGAGGCTTCAAAAACCGAAGGTCCCAAGCACCTGCTACTATGTGTTGGGAATGCAGGATTTACTCGCACATGTTCAGCACCTCAAACACGTGTTATTTGCACCTAAAACTGCAATTAACATTGTAATGGCTGTTGAAAGTTAATTGTAGTCTGGCTAAGTTAAGTTTGCAGAAGTCTTAATTGGTATCCCCTAAAAGTTTTGAATGTGGCATGCTTTTACATCAGTCACTTTCGTGGTATTTGAGGTGTCATATTTCTTAAGCTGTACATTGTTTTTGACGAATTCACTTAGAAACATGGTCAAACCTATTAAAAATGAAGTGCGGCAGTTATTATATTACATGATATTATTATGTAAATTCTAAGATGTGAAGGAATCGCACGATGTCGTCTTAAGCCAAAAACAACAATGTTTACAAGATACTGAAAAGTTGACGTGCGATCTAATGATTTTGATATTTTGCCTTTTGATTTTTCGATAATAGTTTGTTTAACTAAAAACATTTTTTTCGAAAAATCATATGTTTGTTCATTTTGTTTACAAAAAGATCGTGTCAAATTACAAAATTATGAAACAAAACAACAAGCTATGTGGTTTTGAGGTAATCACACACTGTGAAACTTATTAAAGTGACAATTCTTTATCAGGAATGAATCGGAATATAAACAAAGTAATCCATCAAAATCTTAATCTTAATTTTCGGCTTTCCAAATGTTTTGACTTCTGCCTACTTAGCTTAGCCAGACTATATAATTATGTCAATGTTGTTTATTGAATTAGATTCAGAAATAGATCGTTCCTAACGGTTTCTATGCAGTTTATGTTCTGTTATTCGAGCGCCTTCCTCTTTTACTTTAGTATATTCACTTCGGTGTGCAAGCCGGTATTCATAATAATACTATTTTGTAAGTCATCGATGTTCTAGTAGATTTCAACAGGGATAAGGCACATACAAGATTGAATACTAGCCACCAGATCGACGGAACCGACCACCAAATAAAATCGAAAAAAAATGTTCTAAAAAAATACAGACCACACCGCGTAACTAAAGGCCCAATAAACATTAAAGTAAAAAGTACTGTAGAAGCCACGTACAACAGGAACCCATTTCAATCAGTAATATTTCTAAAGCAAGTTGAAACTAAAAAGTCACGCATCAGCTATTACGGCGGCATTGGTCGGAGTTTGGGAAAGGGAAACTTTTACTTCGGAAAGAACTGGGTTTACTTAAGATTATTGCAATATTCAGATATGGTGTAGCCTTGGAATTTCTGGGAAAATCAATGGAGGATATTTTTGGTGTATTAGATTCGAGTAAATTTGGGTTTGTGTAAATTTGAGGTAACCTAGAAAATAAACACAGGACGAACATCTCGATATTGCAGGACCTCAAAAAAGGCCTAGATTGTCTTCAATTACTAAAGGTAATTGTCACAGGCAAAGTCGAGGTTTGCCGCTGGTCAGACCAAATCCGAACCACGCTGAACATCAAAGCCTCAGAAGCCGTGCATGTTGCTGAGAGTAGGAGCGGGTGGAGAAACATCATCAAAGCGAAAGTTTTGAAACCATGATGTGGTCACGACCCCCAGCATTCAGCAAGGGAATCGACGCGAGGAGGAGGAGAAAATACATAAAAATCTTTGGATCGATGAACTAACTACGTATGTAAAATACCTGGCGGATAAGTTAAAGATAAAGATAATTCAGAAATTGATGCAAGGTATTCTAGTAAAGACGACATTATCCAAATTAATTAATTATATTTAATACATGTCTGTTAAAGGTAATCTCTGGAAGAACTGATCGGATACCAAAAACAGATTCACTAATAAAATGCCACATTTTTCTGTCCAGAACAAAAGCAGGATATCGATGAGATAAACCACGTAACTGAAACTGCGGAAAAATACTGAGTATTTTAAAATGTATTAGCAATAAAACAAACATAACTATAAACGACGACGAAACTTAACCAATTTTCCGAGATAGACTAGTAGTATTAAACTACAGAAACAAATTACTTTCTAATACCATTCATTTCAAACCCATCCATCTAATCAATGAGCTAATTTACAGTTAAAAAATCTCCATCTATCGATCTAAACCCGTTGGTTCAGACAAGTTTTCAATATCTAAATGGAAGCCGGTCTGCATAAAACACTTACCTAAATGGTATAAGGTTAGCGGCATGTTTATTGCGAATACAAACATATAGCCTAGGGCTGCTAGGAATTCAGGTGTGTCTGAGGATATTAGCGATGCTAGAAAAAAAAGTTGTAGATTTTAGCAAATATTTGGCAATCCAAACTCCTGATGTGAGAGGTATTAATGAACACCTCCTGCCCCACCTGCCTCGCATGCTGTGCGGGGCCCGCTGGCCAGTCGCATTCTATTCGAGTCGCGCACGCTAGATAGATCGGTTATACCGGATCTAGCTCGTTCCCGACAAAACTATTGTTGTATTCTTAAGGGCCTTCCACCGCTTTAGTGCCGTAAAACGGTTACTTTCTAAAGCTTACTAAAAGGTTTGAAATAAATATATATTTATTATTGATTCATGTTCATTAGTTTTTAAACATGGTTTTTTCTTATAACTAATAGTTTTGGTTTAAAAAATTAATTAGCAACACGATATTTTTTCGCAACTTTTGGATCCTCCAAAACGACCTGGATGTTTAAAAATATTATTACACAGAAAAATTGATGACTGAAATTTCTTCATAACTGAAATAGCAAATGTAAATCAAATAATATTTTGCAAACAAAACTGTTTAAAAGGAGGTTCAATATTGGTATTTTGGCATCTAGCGGGCGCACGGCCAGTACTGCGTTTACATTGGGACGTATATATCGCCTTAAGTCGAAGTTGTACGAATAGTTTAAGTGATACTGTTGTTAGCGTGTATTATCTACTGTATAGAAAGTGTTGTTGTAAATTAAAGTGCTATATCGTGACATGAACTCACGTTTTATTACGACACCTAGCCGCCATTATACTTATTATTTTAGTCAGAGATCGCCCTTTCTTCTTTCCATTTCCCCCGGACTTGGGTAACTGTAGACCAGTCCTATACATAGAACAAAAAAACATCTTCAGTACCTTTGTATCACCCCTGAATCAATACCGGCAATGTGCACCGAATTGAAATAAATAAAGCGGACGAACATAGCGGGTGTAGTTGGAAATTTGCAGCGAAGCTCGTATTTACATCATCGGAACATCGCGGATTTGGGAGAACTCTGTCGAACTAAGTATAGAGCTGAAGTATTTTCTGTTCTGTAATTTGATTTAGATTGGATAGCTCAAGTAGCGTAGGGAAGCCACCAGGTAGACTGATGACCTGTATGGCCAGGTGGAATCCACTGGATGCGAGAAGCGACACACTTGGGAGAAGCCTTTGTTCAGCAGTGGACATTTTTCGTCTAAAATTATGATGCTGAAGTAGGGTAAAACACAGAAACTCACAGAATAGGTAGAGCCCAAAAGTTTCTAGAGAGTTGGAACCGATGACCTGGTAAGAGCCGCGGTATTGGCAGTCCAATTAAAGCAAATAACCGGTTTTTGTGGCAACGCTTGGAGGAGGCCTTTGTAAAGCAGTGGACATATTTTGGAAAATGGTGATGATGAACTCAAGTAGGTATTTCTGTGTAGTCCCAAGAAAAGAATTGGTTGGTATTTGATGATCCTTGGATGTTTTAGAGATCTGTGATCTGAAATGCTGCAGAATAAGAGTATTTTAAATGGTGTGGCTACCTGCCTATCCTATAAAACCAAGGCCTTACTAGGTAACAATTAATTCTTGACTTTCAAGCTTCTGACTACCTGTAATGATAGTGAATGAAAACAAATGACAAGTGCCAAGGGGAAAAAACATGACGTCACAAGATCCGGGTAGGCAAAATATCAAAATACCCTCAACCACAAAATTAGCACTCATACTAATAGGCACTAATAAAACCTAAGCACTATACTTGGTCGATGAAAATTTTGCAAAAAAAAAGTAAACAAACCCATAATTCTTTTCCCTCAGATTTTACGATCGTCCCAGGAAGACAGGCAAATGAAACATTTTTATTTATTTTCTTTTAGTGTGAACCAACAAAATGTGGAAACACGTAATGAGGTGAAGTTGTATCCGTTTTATTATTCTTCGTTTGTAGGGAACAATTGATGACTAAGTACGAATATGAGGGTTTGAAGTTGAATGGCTTTTTGAGATTTTAATTGTTTTTCTTTGTTTATAAACATTGATATATTAAAAACATCAATGTTTAAAAATGAAAATGTTATTGCAATTGATCCGATTGGCAATGATAGATGATTTTGATAGCTTACTGGGACAGTCTTTTGCATGTTCGAATCACGATTGAAATCGGTTTTAGAATATTTTTTATTATAATAATGTAACAAAATTAGGTCTAGAGCGATAATTATCATCATCTTGTCTTTTCACGATTTATTCCTTTCTAATACCAAAAACTAATACCTCTTCTCTGCCGCAGAAGTTGTGATTAAAACTATAAAAAAACCTTCCTGAAAAGCTTAAAACATTGATCAAGGTTGTACCATATTTTGGAATAGCTTAAAAAATAGGGATTTACTCCGTTCTAATACCAACAACTTATATCACTGGTATTTGTTTCAACTCATATTTATTATTTATACCGAACGGATACCATTCTTTAAATAATTAAATTTAATGTGCGAACGAATACCCACAACTTGAACTTACAGTCAGCAAAGTCAAACCTAATCAAATGAATAGGTTTCCTGATATTTTTATGTGAACAGTGAACCTGTTAATGACTTGATTTTTGAGATATTTTGTATTTTTTTAATTGTAAGTAAATTCTTCTTGTTTTGATTTAATTGCAAAAAAAATATTATTGAGGTACAAGGAGGAACTAAAATGTATAATGAAGTCGATTATTTGTCATATTTTATTATTTTGGATTGAACTGTTTTTCTTTTCAATTAAAGGTCTTATAATTAAAAACAACATTTTTACTGCCTCTACTTTATATCATTATATTTGTTTTGGTATAAGTTTAAATAATGGTATCCGTTCGGAATACAAAAGAAATATGAATTTAAACAAATACCAGTGGTTTAAGTTTTTTGGTATTAGAACGGAATAGAATAAAATAGAATAGAATAGAATACTCTTTATTATGTACACCATACAAGTTACAGAAAGTTTAGAAAAAGAAACATTACACTGGGTGACACAATGGGCGGCCTTATCGCTAAAAGCGATCTTTTCAAGACAACCTTTGGAAAGATTAAATCCTTTTCACAACTATTTCGTTGTCAGTATCCAGTCTGATCAAATGCAGTTAAATAGCAGTATTAACAAAGAGTGATTGCGTATGTTAGATCAATCAATCAACCCAGTTACAACTGAGCAATAAGATAACTCTTTGGAATACGGGCTTCTGACTGCCCGCATGGTCTGGCAAAAATCTTCAAATACCTACTGTCTAAATTACCAACGCACAACGAAGAGATTTGATCTCCAAATAAGACCAATAACACAGGACTGAAAACAAAAATACAAACCGCGATACTAACAAAATATTTACCAACCTCATAGCTCAAACAGCGCAAACGCCGAGTTAATTTAGCTGGAACTTTAAACAGAATATACGGTGAAACTGTAACTCGGTTAGATCGCACAATTTAGTGGGGCGGGATAATCTGCAGCATCTTGCGCGTAAAGTAGCCATGTACCCGCGCGGTGGGACAGCGTCGGAGTAAAACTCTTACCACAGATAATGTAAAACTAGGGTACCAATACCTATCGCGGTGAGTGCTAAAGCGTACCCGTGTTTCCGCCATAAGCAGCACAGGAGGACACCGTGGAGTTTTAGTGGGTTAGAGTCCCATATAACTGCGCTACCTCGTCGTGGTAGCGCAGTATGTATGAGCATTTCTCCAGGCAAAAAAAAAGAGTATCAATACCTACATACCTTGAAAAAATTTTCATAATATTTGTTTTAGATAACTGTGGACAATCTATTTAAATTTAAACAGATTTCTTCAACGTTATAGTAAAAAAACCGGTAAAGTACGAGTTGGACTTGCGCACGTAGGGTTTCGTACCATTATCGCAAAAAACGGCAAAAAAATCATGTTTGTTGTATTGGAGCCCCACTTAAATATTTATTTTATTCTGTTTTTAGTTTTTGTTGTTATAGCCGCAACAGAAATATCATCTTTGAAAATTTTAACTGTCTAGCTATCACGGTTCTTGAGATACAGCCTGGTGACAGTCAAACAGACAGACAGACGGACAGTGGAGTAATAGGGTCCCGTTTTTACCCTTTGGGTACGGAACCCTAAAAATCAGTGTTTCTGAAGTTAAAAAATAACTTCATTTCTATGGCACGCTCTATCGGCGCGTCACCACTTATGTACACAAAGTAAATCAGATAGGTTTGCAAGGCACACCAACAATGATGTTTCGTGTGCGTAGAATCAACGGGTTTATTACTTCGTCTACTTATTAGTGTCCACGCATACACTTGCAATTTCTTGTAACTTTAATGTTGTGGGGAATATGAAGCATAAATTTAGCTAATATAACAATCATCTCCGTGGCGCAGTAGTCGAGCGCGCGGTATATAATATCTTCAGCGACGGCTAATGTTTTTAAATGTTTAAATAAAATATTTTAAATTTTTTTCTTCAATTCATTGTTAAACTATTAGCAAGTCTTCTTTATATTTGAGTTGAAATATATTAATTATCTACCTTCTAAACACGACAAATTATATATAATTTAGTAGTTATTCATCGTCATAATGCTATTGACTATCGGGATTTCGATACGTTTAATAATGCAAAAATTTAACGCGTTGGTGAGATTCGATCCTAAGACCTTTGATTTACTGTACCTTTACTTACACTCATGCCACGGGACCAGTTAGTTACATAGTTAAATTTATGCTTCATATTCTTTGCTTCATATATATTGTGAATCAAATACTAATAAATAGTTGAAGTAATACACCCGATGATTTTACGCACACGAAACATCTATGTTGGTGTGCCCTGCAAACCTATCTGATTTGCTTCGTGTACTTTGTGGCTCTACAGTCCAAACGTCTTGACGAATTATGACATGTGAGGTGTTATTAGATTTGTCTTAATTGTAGGAGTGACATACGCAGTATAATTTTTTAATATCCCCCCTCCAAAAAAGGGGGTTATATTGTTATTTTTTGTCGCTGTCATAACTATATGGGTATCAAATGAAAGCTACTAAATAGATCATTCCAGAAATATATATATCGTAACACTTTTATGTTTTGGCAAAAATGCAAGATATGCGTAATTTTGTAAGCAAAATAAATCAACTTTTACCGCATAACTTATTTGGAGAAGTCATTCATTAATAAAACTAAAAATTCTAAAATAAAACAAATTATTATTAAAACTAAAAATGTAGTATTTGTTTTTCTTCTCTTTTCAGTTAATTGTTTTTTTGCAATTGGATTTTTTGTTTTTATAATCATTTGTTGTAACTTTTTTGATTTTCGCTCTCTCTAAAAAATGTAACAGTAACCAACGTATCCTGTTAAAACGTCACCGTGAAAATTTAGGTGAAGTGAGCGTGAACTGATCTGTCATTGTTATGGATTGACAGCTAACGTTACAAAAGTTTTCACGGTGACTTATTTACGGAATAGCGCTACAGAAGACAATAGGCATAATCAGCGAAGTAAGAGAGGCTACTGCATCAAATTTTGCCATAGGCAATAATGAAACGCCTTTCTACACATTCTGCCCCCATACCCTGACGTGTAAAAAGTATAGTTCGACTGTACAAAATGGACAGATGTATACAAGTCATATATATCTGTCCCTTCCGCACACTCAAAATAACCTTACTCTAAGAGCTTATGGTCACCCACCTGGTCTAGGAAACACTTAATATTACCACAAATGAGCACAACAAGAATAAAACCCCATACACAAAGTACCAAAGCAACAATCAATTAGGGTTGTGCCAACATAGCCGTCGATCATCCATAACCTGTTGCTGCAGGGACGTCCCTAGGGATTTGCAGGGACACCGTGGATGTTGGGATATTCTTTAACATCCAACAAGTCGTTGTTTCAAGTTATCTTCACTATAACTCTGTTATGTTATTTGATTTTGTCGAAGTTGATTTATTGAGTTTGGAAACGCTTTCGATTTTTTTTATCTGATTATAGAAATTTATAGTTTTGGTACATAATTTTTAAAAACGTATATTTGTTACAGGGTTTTTAGGGAGCCATGTACACCAAGAAATACACTTAAATATTGATTAGCAAAAACACAACCACTTACCGATTATGATGAGGTACGGGATCTGGAAACTGGGGATCACAGCAATTCACAACAACCACTCTATTTAGTATTTTGTTTTGTGAGTTTTTGGAACACGCGTTGATTTTTTGTCTTATTTTTGTAATTAATGAAGGGAAACGGAAGTGGGAGGGACAAGACGGCGGGTAGTTGCGATCAACCAATCAAATCGATCCATTCTAGTTATTTCAAAATTTGAATGTGCGTTCCCTTTTTATGCAGTAATTACATTGATTATACATACCCCCGGCCAAAAAGTTGATATCCCTTTTTTAAACACAATAGTCAGATGCTGGTAATTTACAATATAAAATAGTTTAGTGGACTGTATAATAAGCAAAGGAGATTAGCTCAATAGACATTAACTAATGAAGCTGAGAGTAAACATATAAGTTTACGATATATCTATTTTAAATAACTACTAAAACATAATTAAAACTATTATGAATAGAATGCGCTTAAACTAATCCATGTTATCGTGAACTGGTAATGGGCAGACCTTAGATAAAGATCTTATAAATAAGCCCTTAGCTGTTTTAACTTCCACTACTCTAACAACTGAATCCTTTCCAGGCATAACCCTTACAATTCGACCCATACACCACTGCAAGGGCGGTAAATTATCTTCCTTAAGAAGTACATGATCATTGACTTGTATGTCATATTTAACAGAGTTCGATTTATTCCTCTGCTGTAGTGTATAGAGATATTCATGGCTCTATCTCTTCCACACGTCCGTAACGATTGACTGTAATAAGTGCCAACGTGAAATTAAACTTAAACGTTCGTTAATGGGCAACTCGGGCACAGCTACCAGTGGAGTTCCTATTATGAAGTGACCCGGAGTCAATACTGATAAATCGCTAGGATCGTTGGACATAGGGCACAGTGGCCTTGAGTTAAGGATGGATTCAACTTGAACCAATATAGTCGTTAGCTCTTCAAAGGTTAGGTTACGATCACCTATAACTCGTTTCAGGTGCATTTTGCATGATTTTACAGCAGCTTCAACTAGTCCATTGAAATGAGGACTAAGAGGAGGCGAAAAGCTCCACTCAATAAAGTGTTCAGATAAATATTGTTTCAAATTAGGGTTCTCTTTAATTTCTTTTGCAAAGTGATTCAAAATATTACTAGACTCTTTGAAATTTGTTCCTAAATCTATTCGAATTTCTTTAGGTAAACCACGTCGACCTACAAATCGCTTGAATGTCGCTAGAAATGCTTCCGCTGATAAGTTACTGACTAGCTCAATATGAACTGATTTGGTTGTAAAGCATACAAATACACACACATAAGCTTTAATAATATTGGCGTTCCTAATCGAACTAGTCTTCAAATTAAAAAGGCCCGTAAAATCGATTGCAATAGATAAAAACGGTCTATAAGATTTAGTAACGCGACTAGAAGGCAAGTTACCCATAAGCGTTTCAGGAGGTTGACATTTTTGACGAAAGCATTGCAAACATTTAAATACTCTATTTAACATTTCAGAGGTTAAGTATCACACGTCTAGCGGACAAAATCCAGAATTTTTCTCTTAGAAGTGACATCAAAAGACTAGGTCCGGCATGTAAGTGTTTTAAATGATAATAATCCACCAAAAGTGTAGTAAAATGGCAATCATGAGGCAACACCAATGGATATTTAGCAGTATATGTAAGTGACGAATGTATCAGTCTACCCCCTACCCGCAACAAGTCATTATCGTCAATGAATGGATGTAACCGTTTCAATCCAGTACTGCATAACTTATTACTCTTAATGAGTTTAATGTCATCTTTGTAATGATTATGCTGAACTATTTTGACTAAAACTAACAAACTGTTATCTAATTCTATTTGTGATAGGTGACCATTAAATATTAATAATTTTCTTCAGTTGCTTATATAGCGTAGGCACCATGCCCCTACACGGGTATGTTTAGTAAACGAACTAAATCTATTAATCAAATCTTCACTAAATGATTTATTTTCAACTACTGAAACGGTAACCTTCTTGTGCTTTCTTAAACCGGGCACTGTGGTATAATTTAGTTGTTCACATGGCTCTGGCCAAGTGGACTTGTCTCTTAATAACCAAATTGGACCCCACCACATATCATGGTGAACAAGCTCCTGAGGTGAAATGCCCCGCGAGGCTGAGTCAGCTGGATTTAGTTCTGATGGTGATTGATGATGATCTGATTATCACCAGAACTCAGGTGACACTGGCGAAAGACGAAAGAAATAAAATAGCACTAAAGTTCCTGAGAATTTTGAATAAAATAATACCATTCTTCGTTTCGAACCATCTAAGCCAAATCAAATTTTCCCATTTCAAAGTGTACCCGAGAACTATATTGGATTAAAAGCGGGCAGCCTAAAAAAATAATCCGGCAGGCAACAAAAGGTATCAGGATTCGGGCCGTTGCGATAGAAATCAGTCACTCCCGATTCCCTCCGGGTAACATAACCAGCTTACCCTTAACCCTAGGGGTCCACTCCAGAATTATTAACGAATAATCACTTGAACTAAACAGTCTATTCTCTACCCTGTTCAGTTCACCTAAAGTTGAATTTTCTTCTTCTTTCGTGGTAAGTTTAAGAAAGTTTGTTCAGTAGTGACGCACTTAGATACAACGTAATCCGGAGATGTGACGATATTCTGTATCAATCTGTTTGAACTAGTTTAACGCTCCAAGGTAATGCTAGTAATTCGTAGTCTGTAGTCTCATAGATAATGTTCACATATTTTGATATTATTTTATCCTTAGTTTGATGTATTCACAAGGTCTTTACGTGGTTGTTTTAAGGCGAGTGCCTACTGGCACTTTATGTGCTTGGATGATGCCTTTTCGTCGGTGTGTTTATGTTTTTCCTTTGTTGCTACATTTTGTTTTTATATATACCCATTTTTTTTTTTCTGGTCTAGCTCCGTCAACGTAATTGACGCCTATTCAAATCTATCCTCATTCATACCAGTTCTCGCTTTTATGCTTCTCGTTCTTCTATTCCTCATTCTATATCTTTCTATCATTCTTCTCCTGCCAGTCCAATGGGTGGGACTCCCATTTTACCTACTACCTAGTCTGTACTTTATTTCATAATCTAGGGAAAATAATTTCTTCGGTGGTTTCTATTTTTATTTCTTTCTTAATCTATTATTTTATATTTACATGTTCTATCTACTAATACTTATATCTTATTTACAACATTGTTTGCTTTTTTCAATATATGTATCTTACTTCTACTTAGTTTTCTATGTTTACATATAATATACACTTATATCTATGAAAACAAAGATTTATACCTCCGTTTTGTTTCTATTTATTACAGTTTCTGCTACCTTAACACAATATTTTAGAAATTTCTCTCTGTTTTTACCGCTCATTATTTCCGCAATGTTACATTCTTTTAATTCTTGTTTAATTTCCTGTTCCAGGTTAAACCTCTCACCAGCGTGTACTGGACAGCTCAGCAGTACGTGTGGAACCGTCTCACTCACATCGGGATCGCAGATGCACGATGAGTTCTCCTTACATTTGAAACGATTCAAGTATTCGGAGAACCCACCGTGCCCCGTCAGGACCTGTGTAAGCACGCCGGTTGGCCGCACCTGTCTTATAATGCGGAATGCTGCGATGGCATCGGGAAGAAACATTTTCGTCACCGAGGCAGCCTCGCCAGACACGTATCTCCGATTCCACTCATCGAGCGATCCCAAGCGGATCTGACGTCTGATGAATGAAATCGGACACCGGTCATAGTCCGGCTTCCTCCGTAACAACAATGCTGCTTCCTTTGCCAGCTCGTCCGCACGCTCATTCCCTGGCAGGCCCGCGTGGGCCTTGATCCAGAACAAAGACACAGCTTTGTTCTGTTTCAGAGCCTCAGTCAGGTTGTTTCGCGCTCGGACTGCCAGAGGATGGAGAGAACCATGGTTTGCATTGCGACTGCAATGCTGACATTGAGTCGCTATACAAACCATAACTTGTCTCTTTGCGCTTGAGGATTTCGTCCGTTGCTTTGCAAATAGCCAGAAGTTCCGCTTGGTAGACTGTGCAGTACGCGGCGAGGCTAAGTTTGAGTTTCCGGATTTCACCTTCATTATCCCATAGGGATAATGCGGCTCCGACCTTCCCCTCAATCCTGCTGCCGTCAGTGAATATTCGCACTGCCGGCACGTTGTTGCTGTCCACAAGCTGTTGGTCTGCCAAGCATATGAACTCCAGGGCCATTTGTTTGGCAGGGTGAGACGTCTCTGCAAATCTCACGGCACTCTCAATCTCCCGGTCTCCTGGCACAAACTGGGATGACCCTCTCCTTGCTTCATACATGGCGGCTGCCTCCTGTATGCGCAGGTCTAGAGATAGTATCCCAGACAGTACCAGTGCCGAGTTTAGAGAGACAGTACGATAAGACTTGCAGAGCTTCTGGACGAAGCCTCGTTGGACAGAGCCTAGGGCCTTCCGCATCCCAAGCTTTTTCACGGTGGGAGCCCAGGCGCCGGCCGTGTACGTGACCACTGGTTCGATTACGGTGGTATATATCGTGCGGATGACTTCAGCGTTTAACCCCCAACTAACCCGGGCCGCTCGAGATAGCTGCTTGTAGATTACGGCGGACCGCTTGCAGACGCTTGCCAAGTGGTCGTTGAAGGTCAACTTCCTGTCGATGATCAACCCCAGTACTTTCATTTTGTTGACCATTTCAATGTTGACCCCGGCCATGCTCAGGCCTGGGGTGTCGTACTTCAGCTTGTTTGTTATCACCATCGCACAGGTTTTATGAGGTGCAAATCTAAGCTTATTTCGGACACCCCAGTCCTGAGCACGGGCGAGGCCTGCAATGGCTTTTCTGGTGACTTCCCCAGCCGTATCGCCGTCCACCACCAACACGACATCGTCCGCAAATGCCTGGACAAAGTTTCCCTCTCGGTCTAAATCCTTGAGCAAAGGATCCAAGACAAGGGTCCACAATATTGGACCGCCAATAGACCCTTGAACACAGCCTTTATTTGTCTCTCTTGTGCATTCTTCCCCGGCATATCTCACCCTAACTTTTCTGTTGTCGAGGTAACTATCTAGTAGCCTCCGGGTGTTCACCGGGCACTTTTCCTCAGCCAGTCTGACTTTGATAGCTGGCCACCATGCGCTGTCGAAGGCGCCCTCTATATCTAGTGACACCAGGACAATTAGCTTCTTCAGCCGCAACTTGTCCTGCACGCGTTTCACCAGCGTATAGAGGGCGTCCTCGGTGCTCTTCTGGGGCATAAAGCCAAACTGACGAGTACTGAGCCACGGCACTAGCTGCCATTTAATCCGTGCCACTATCATCCTCTCCAGGACCTTCCCCAAGACCGGCAGTAGGCCTATCGGTCTGTATGACTTGGGGTTCATGTAGTTTTCCTTGCCCGGTTTTCTGAGGACGACCACCGTAGCCTCCTTCCAGATGTCCGGGAAGTGCGCCAACTCTAGACATTTGTTATACAGGGCAAGGAAAGTGTCCGGGTCCTGGTAGATCGCTCGACTACAGATATCGGCCGTAAATCCATCCGCTCCGGGGGCTTTCTTCGGATTGAAACGCTCCACGGCTGTGGTCAGCTCCAGCGGAATAAACGGCGGGTCATGATATTCACCATGCTGCTGCTCGTTTACCCGATTGGCAGCTTCCCTGGTGAGCCTGTGGTCCGCGTTGTCCTCTTCTGCTGTGTCCCTTGGATAGAATGTGTCGGCTAGTAGGGCTGCCGACTTCTTTGGGTTTAAGAATGCACCATCGTTAAGTAGGGTATGATCTTCCTTTCTCCTGGCGGTCCTTCCAATAATCCGGTATATCCCCTCCCATACTCCCTCGCGGTCCTGTTTTCTACAGAATTCCTTCCAGCTGGTAGTCTGGGCTTGTTTTGCCTTGCACTCATACAATTCTTTCGCATTCAGGTACGTGTCCACGACCTTCACTCTTCGGACCGGTGCGGCGTTACGGATGCGGTTCTTCTTCCTGGCGACATCCTTCTTCAAGGCAGCGAGTTCCTCGGACCACCACGGGATGGTAAGCTTTACCTTGTTCATAATTTTTGGGATGGCGCTTTCGCATGCACTCTAAATTCCATTTTTATATTTAATTACTAATTCTTCTAAATCCTGTTTATTTACTATATTACTTATGTTTTCTAACTGAATGTTATTTTCTAATTTAAAATTTTGTAATGTTTGTCTAAATTTATCCCAATCTGCCTTTTTCGTGTTATAAATTTTAGTTGTTCTTGTAATGCATGTCCCTTTTTCCCTTACAATCCCAACATTGAAAACGATTGTGTTGTGGTCCGAGCTCGTTGCACCAGTGTCGACCCGCCATCTATCCACCAGGTCGAACAGGTCCAGCGAACAGGCCGTGACATCTATGTGACTCTTCAACGCTCTACCACCTCTAATGGTGTCGAACGTAGGCGTATCTCCAGTACTGTACTGTAGTTCCTCCAGGGTCCCGGACATCTCGGCTCCCCTGGGGTCCTCTAGAGTGCTGCCCCACCAGGTACTTTTCGCGTTTGCGTCGCCCCCTATTAGCAACCTTTCGGTGGCCACTTCCCTTTTGATCTGGGTCAACTGGTCCAGGTATGGCCCCATGGGTTGGTCTGGCTCGAAGTAGTAAGAGACTACTGCGATCTCCCAGACTTTGGTCCGGATCCCCACCACAACGATGTTGTTTGTGGTGAGTTTCGGGTAGGGGATGACATCCAGGTCATCGTCAAAGACGGCAATTGCCGCCTTTACCCTCCCACTTCCATCAACCTCGCACTGATAGATTCGCAAACCTCGGTAGCTCTTCATACTCCTCGCCCCCCCACATACGGCTCCTGGATCAGTGCCCACGAGATCATACGTTCACTGGCCTCTAGAAAGAGTTCGGTGGTCGCCAGTTCCTTGCGTTGAAGGTTCGCTTGGGCCACTCGGTATGGTCTTGCTTTTCCGACGCGGGAGTATTCCTCGGGACTACCTTAGCAGTATGCTACTGCTGTCCTCGCTATCTCGTCCCATCTTTTCCTAACAGCACAATCATTGCTGAAAGCGTTATGGTCCGTCTTCTCCAGCTTCCCATGCGTACAGTTGTAGCATACTGGAGTTGAGCCTGCTAGCCAGTCCGAGCTGTCCTTTTTCAAGTGCGGCCCAGCACAATGGCTGCACCTCTCTGTCGTCTCTGTGCAGAGACGGCGACTGTGCCCGTATCCTAAGCAGAACGAGCATTGAACGAGTGGGCTCTGATCTTCGGCCCTGACTCTTTGAAGGTCAATGTAAATCCATCCCTTTGCCGTTGCTCGTTGCCAGATACTGGGCGAGACGCTAAGGACAAAATGCCCTGCGTGCGGATTCCTAGCTTTCTTTCTATATTTAATTTCCATTCTATTGGTCTCATCGTCGAGGCCGTGAAAAACCCCAGGGTTTTGATTTCTGAATGCCTTAAGGACGCCCTCGTCAGTGTTAATCAAGAAGACGTCCCTAAGGATCAGCAACGGATCCCTGTTCTTCACTTCCTCCACGGTGAGGTCAGTTCCGTTCTTCTTCAGCCTTTCCTTTACTTTTTCTCTGTCCTCCTTTGTTTCGAAGCTCATTATGACTTGCCTGTTTTTAGCTTTCCTTACCCTTTCCACCTTTATCCAACCTACTACTTAGGTACTTTATTCGTCTTTCGCATTCACTGCTTTCCTAATTTTACTAAGCACGTCATCTCCTGTTTCCTCCTCGTCTTCAGTGGTTACAGCGATGGAATGGAGAGCAGTATGCCTAGATGGTAACTTTTCAGGCTGACTTGCCGCTGCGCTTGCATGTGAGAACTTCTCAATATTTTCTTGGCTAGTGCGCATTGCCTCTTTCAACCTGTCCATACGGTCATTATTTTCGGCAATCTTTATACCGTGCTCTTCCAACATCTTCTTAAGAGATTCTTTAAACTCTATGATTTTCCCCTCCTCGCTCCCACACACAGAGTGGGGAAGCGATGAGGGTAGGATCAGTGGGTTCTCAGCCTCTGTAGCCACTGCAACCGACTTGTTCAAGGGGGGAACTCGCCCTTTCTCCATCACAGCCTCCTTGACCAAGTCATAGAGTCTCTCCACCTGACTCTTGACGTCTTATTTTATGTCCTTTTTAATATTTTTGGAGAGTGTTAGCTGCTGCTTAACCCGCACAAGGCACTTCCTGGCCTAAGCGATTTTAGGGTTTCGCGCGCCAATGTTCATGCCAGGTGGACTCTCCATCTCAACGGCAATGGTAATGGGGGGAGGGGTTCTCTTAGTCAGTACCGTATATATACCCATTTCTGTCAAGCACTTCTTACTAGGTAGTTGCATGAATGAATTCGTTAATTTGGGTAACCCATGCCTGTCACGCCTGTGTCGCCTGTATTCAAATAACTCATGTGAGTTATTTGAATACAGGCTTTATGTTCTATTTCAAAAAGGTGATCTATATAACTGCACTTTTTCGGTTAATTTCAAACGGAACAAGTTCATATCAGACAAAAGACTTGGTAGATATTTGCTATTTTTGAAGAAATAAGTCTTTAATTTACGTCACACAGCCTTTGAATAAGCTTGCCACACAATAATCTTGAGATTACTATAAGATTAATCTTGGACCCCGCAACCAAATTAATTCGAAAGGAACAGCTACGCTTAAGAGTTAGAAAAATCATAATTTTCACTACAAAAGACGCATGTTGTTCTTGCACAAGTTACCAGCAATAAATAATCTATTTGATTTGTAGGCATAACAAGGTTACAGCCCCTCGTCTATTAAGTAAAGCGTTTCCGCCATTTAAGTTTTACAACTTGCGTGGGAAAATCGCCAGCTGATGAACCTACAACTTTGTTTTTGGGTAGGTAGATATAGCTGAAGGTATGTCGATCTACCTTTATGGGGAAGGTTAGGTGAAAGTTTGTTGTTCTGTTATTTTTGTGTTAATTTGCAGAATGAATTAATTACTGAATTGGAGGACTTTTCTATTTGGTTTTGGGAGGCTTTCATTATGCATTCAGATAAGGAGTAGAATTCTCTGCGGGAGTCTTATTTGCTGATAGCTAAAACGTGGGAATTTTAAGTCAAGAGTGAATCGGTTACTTCTAGGCAAGCTGATCTATCGTCCACCACATTATCGCTTACAATCAGGTGACATAGTAATCAAACGCGTCCAACAAAAAATAAATGAGGTAACTTTTACAATTAAGTACATACCATAAAGTCACGACTGTTAACCCTGAATCTTGAAAAGGTGCCTGTTTTCCTTACAGTTAATTAATATATTGATGATTTTTTGTACTGTACGGATCAGAATATTGGGCTGTGGAAATGATGGATGGAAAGAGATTGCATGTATCAGAGATGAGAATGTTGAGATGAGTGTGCGGATTGAAAAGAATGGATAAAGTGTGAAATAAGTATATTAGAGGAAGTTTGAAAGTGGCGCCAGTGACAGAAAAGTTGAAAGGAAACCGTTTGTCCTGGTATGGTCATGTGATGTGGAGGGATGAAACGCATGTTACTAAAAGAGTTATGAATATAAATGTGGATGAATGGAGAGGGAGGGGACGGGGGTGTATATCCTTTTAGAGCGTCCTCTCCCGGTGTTTTCAGTCACGACAAATTATATTTCTTCCCCATCTTTCTCCCATAATAATCCTTGATTTACCTCAAAACAGTACTTAACAAACCATAAACTTACAATATAATTGAGTAAGTACACTGCGTTAATGAGGCCTGAAGCGATAGCTCGCAGACCAAGCATGTAAACCAATTTTCCACGCCCTTACCTGTAAACAGGATCCTTAATGGAGGCCAAGTAAGCCTGAACGGTAATTATGTGGTTCTGGACCCTTAATTAGTTAATAGGATTCGCATTTACGTCTGATATAATTCATGTTTTCATGTCATTAATGTTTTTAGGCGACTTGAGTGCCAAAGAAGGAAGGGAAATCTAAAGAAAAGATGGATGGACTGTGTGAGAAGTGATATGAAAGAAAAGGGAGTCAGTGATAGCGTGACGGGGGCCAGGACGGAATGGAAGAAAAAAACGTATTGCGCCGACCCCAAGTAATATGGGACAAGGGCAGGAGGATGACGATAGTGATATTTTATATTTTACTAATAATTTCCGCATAAAAAATTTCAGCAAAATTTTTTATTTTTAGGTATTGTAGAACTGTTGCTTGTTTAAGTACTATGTACTATAAGGGCCCAAAGTGCAGTCATACTCTACCAAAAGAGAAAAGGCAATTGTTTTGTAAGCAGCAGAATTTCAACTTTTCGCGGTTAGTAGGAATAATCTATACTTTAATATCCATACAAAATATTAAATCACTTGTGGATAATTTAACTTCTTCTATAAAAACTAGCCATTTGAGTTTTGGGTGACTATGACTGCACTTTTGACCCTTGACTGTACATACGTAGGCATGTGAAGAAAGGGTTAAATAGATAATCGAATCCCAAACAAAGCCTCTGAAAATTTCAAACTAACCGTTCCGATTTTAGTAACAGGATCAATACCCAAATAACTAAATGTACCCTAAACTTGTTACATTCATCCGAGTTTTGTTGAATTTCCATAATCGTTCCTCGTTCTCTATAAACCGATAGATAACTCAGTACCACCCCTGATATGAGTTTCGGTTACCATCGACCCAAAACCAATTGTACTTGATGTTGTCGTTTAACTTTTTCAATTTCACAGCGAAATTGGCCGGTCCACCTCCGACCCTCACTTATTAAAAACGAAACTGCGATAATGGAATGTTTCCACTTCAAATTAAAAACTTTATTGCCCTGTAAATCATCGGGGGCTATAGGTCGCGTGTGGACAAGATTTAGCGGCCAACAGACCCACGCCCTAAATTATCAACTCCAACACCCAACTTGCGGAAAAGTTCGAAACAAAAGTGATTCAACCTGCTTCAGAAGATGAAAATTCTCAACATTTCAGTATATTTTATTGGGTGGCCGAAAATTGCACGCGCTGCTTTGAACATAAACAATTTCGTAGCAAAAACGAAGTTTGTAACTGCGGGTGATAAACATGGGTACCTTTATCAGGGTCCTAATCGTGCAGTTTTTATTCCCCACTGAACACATCAATTAGTTGCAGATGCCACTAGCTTTAGATTTTAGGAGGTGCCGAGGGTAATCCTTGCAAGTTATATAGGCGCCGGGCAGGGACCGACCGCGGATGTAGAATAAAACTGGAATCTGAATTTATTTTATCTGTACGGAATATTCCGTGGGGAGATCCGATTCGGAAGCGACATTCGTAGGAAATAGGCGAGGTACAGCGGCTGGGCTGTAAAATTCCGTACTTTACAGGACCCGGCCGAATACGAGCAGATAGCTTAGAGGAATATGCGACTCAAGTTATTAAGTTACAGCGACCTTTGACCCTGTTCAATTACCGTTCAGAAGATCGTCTGTCATTTCGTTCTCAAAACGAATGCTGCGTTTAAACATACCAGTATAAAGCAAAAAATAAGCCTACCTTTTGTTATGTGCCATACTAGGTAATATGGCTTTGATCACAGAACTGTTAAAAAAATAATTGAGTTGTTAACGAAGTGTATGTAGTTTTCAAACTGGTGTAAACGTCGCGTCTTATCAGCTCAAATTTGGAGAACCAAAGAAGGTTGCTACTTTTTTTTTTCTAGAATAAACTGACTGTCGTGACGGTCTCGTTTGAACAAATCTCAGTGTGATATCTCTAGCATTATTTAGATTGTCAGCTGACTTCATCAAAGTTTTCACAGCAAGAATTTTCTTAATAGAACTACTCCATATTCAAGCACCAACAAAACGCAATCTGACCCATTTCTATCCACGTATATATCCAAACGCGTAGTCTCTTCTATTAAAGCTACGAACCCAAAGTGGCAGGTTAAAGGCGACTTATTAAAACGGTCGCTTTAAAATATGTCACGTTAGGGCGCCGGCCGCGTATAAATAATGTCTGGTGGTCGCCGCCGGGCGGCGGGTGAGGCCGAGGTGTTACTGTGGATATACGTACCGTCTTCGATAACTTACTGTGGATACGACTCACAAGTTAACGACTTGCTTTAATCATTGATTTCACACTTAACAACGTGAATAGGTAGGATGGAAGCAAACATCATGAGCTGATTTAAAAACAAAATCATAACTCGATATCAAATAGTGTTAACGGTAGCAAACCGTAGCATCAAGGTTTTATAGAAATGAAATGACAGTAATATTAATATTTTCATTTTTTTTCTGCCGCAGAAGTTGTGGTTAAAACTATGAAAAAAACCTTCCTAAAAAGCTTAAAACATTGATCAAGGTTGTACAATATTTTGGAATGGCTTAAGAAATGGGGATTTATTCCGTTCTAATAACCAACAACTAATACCACTGGTACTTGTTTCAACGTATATTTTTTTTTTATTCCGAACGGATACCCATCTTTAAATAATTAAATTTAATGTGCGAACGAATAGCAACAACTTGAATTTGGTACAGTTGGCTAAGTCAAATCTAATCAAATCAAAGGTATTACAGTATATAACAGTGGTATTAGTTGTTGGTATTAGAACGGAATAAATCGAAATGGGAACGCCCCAAATGGTCCTTTTTTTTGTTTTTTTTTTTTTTTAATTTGTTATAGGCTCGCGCTTGACAACTATCTCACCTGATGGTAAGCGATGATGTGGTCGACGGTGGAGCACGCTTGCCTAAAAGTAATCTATTCACTCTTGACTTAAAGACCCCTAGATTATTTATTATTATTTATTTATTTTCCTTTATTTAGCCATTTATATTAGCTATTTACATCACAATAGCCATTTATAGTAAATTAAGTTAATCCTTTCACTTTGTCTTCTCACAGAACCGATCTTCATCTTCTTCTTTCGTGTCGATTAACTCAAACTGTAGTCAACCATTGAGATTTTGTCCGACCAGTATAGAATGACAGAGCTGTCTACTCAGACAGCTCTGTCATTCGCCACGTTCAAATCTCGTAAGGTGCAGGTGGTCGGGCATGAAGGGCAGACAAGGAGGTGGGCCATATCTTGCGAAGGGGCCCCACACTGGCACTGTGTTTCGGAGGGGTCTATGATATTCCATTTGGCCAGGTTGGTTTTACAGCGGCCAACTTGGGTCCGCAATCGGTTTAGGGATTTCCAGATTGGCCAGTGCAGTTCGTTTCCAGGAGGCAGATTCTCTGCCGATAAAGTAAAATTGACAGAACCAATCAAGTAAAATTGAAGGTAAATGAGCGTTTTTCAAATGGGTTTTCAAAAAAGTTAATTTTCGTTTGCAAAGTTACAAAAAAAATACTGGACAGTAATATACAGTTGCTATTTCTATGAAAAACATTAAGGTATATAATCCCAGACTCAATTTTGGGCTCACGCCAAGATATTGTTTGTGATGCTTTAATGATAGCAAGAACTTTAATGACTGACTTTCTCTCTGCAATAACACTACACGCGTCGGCTTTGTAAAATAGCAGCTATTTGAAGACAAAAACGTATTGTTGTAAATATTTTAAAGGTACAAACTTAGATATAACAGTTGCTTTTAAGGAATATGATAAGCATTCACTAACCAAGATGAGGAGTTCTTGTTGTTGTGATAAAACGTTGACCCTATATTCCTCACAAAAAAGATTATCAACTTTTATGTACACATTATAAGTTGATAATCTTTTTTGTGCCTTTCCGTTTTGTTGTATCCATCACTATAGTTTAATGTTGGTATTTAGAACCTATATTTTTTAAATTAATGGGTATATGATCCACAGCCCAAAATCACCCACAGCGGGGCATATGTCTCTCCCTGCTTTTGCTTATTAAGTTTCTGCGACAGCTTCACCCCAATTTACCTGCGATGACAACCATCATCATCATCTGCCTGGCTTTGTCATATGTAGACGATTCGTATGAAGTTTGTCGAGAAACGTTATGACACTATGCCGTTTCAAGAGCCTTTTCAGTTGCTTCCATTGGTAAAAACCAGCCAAGTGCGAGTCTGACTCGCGCACGAAGGGTTCCGTACCATTATCGCAAAAAACAACTAAATATCACGTTAGTTGTAGGTAAATATTTATTTTATTCCATTTTTAGTATTTGTTATTATAGCGGCAACAGAAATACATCATCTGTGAAAATTTAAACTGTCTAGCTATCACGGTTCATGAGATACAGCCTGGTGAAAGACAGAAATACAGAGAGACAGACAGATGGATGCGCGGAGTCTTAGTAATAGGGTCCCGTTTTTATCATTTTGGTACGGAACCCTCAAAAACAACATCCGCAGAACAACAAACCCCACGGAATAATAACTTCTTGCCTTTGATTTTTTTGAGTACATAATTAAATATTTTGACGAACTACAAAACACTCTTTTAGCGTGTGTGAACTGAGATTAATTTTTTGATGAATAAGAGACGACAGAACAACCAGCCCTATAGCGGGTTGATGTTCCATTCCGATCGATCTTATAAAAAATATTTTGGTAAAAAAACTATTTAACATTGTTAAATATTTTTCCACAAAACAGTATCACTATTCAAACGACAAAAACATTCTTTACATATGTGCGTAAGCGTTTCCATAGCTCAATTTTGTATATTATGAAAATCGGCACGTTTAGCCACCCCTACGTGGATGCGGTACAACACGTTTTCTTCTTCCATACTGTCCTGTCTACCGTCACAGCATCACTGGCTCCCTTTTTTTCATATCATTCCTCACACAGTCCATGCATCTTTTCTTTAACTTTCCCTTTCTTCTTTGGCACTCAAGTCGTCTAAAAACATTAATGACATGAAAATACGAATTATATCAGACGTAAATGCGAATCCTATTTACTAATTAAGGGTCCAGAACCACATAATTACCGTTCAGGCTTACTTGGCCTCCATTAAGGATCCTGTTTACAGGTAAGGGCGTGGAAAATTGGTTTACATGCTTGGTCTGCGAGCTATCGCTTCAGGCCTCATTAACGCAGTGTACTTACTCAGTTATATTGTAAGTTTATGGTTTGTTAAGTACTGTTTTAAGGTAAATCAAGGATTATTATGGGAGAAAGATGGGAAGAAATATAATTTGTCGTGACTGAATATTTTCAGTCACGACGTGAGAGGACGCTCTAAAAAGATATACACAAAACTTATTGGTGATGTTCTTCAAAAGGCCAGATCAGATCTTCATCAAATTAAAATGGGACAAATTTCGGAACATACTCTGTCAAACAAAAAAGATTTTTTTTTAATCGGTCCACAATTGACGGAGATATCGGTAGAAATACATAAAAAAAACATAAAGTCGAACATAGAACCTCCTCATTTTTGGTGATTCGGTTAAATATAGAAAAACACTACCTACGCAAAGACTTAATTTCATATAAAAAGGACAAATCCAAAACACGAAATAAACTCATGCTTTTTCAAACAAATCAAACTAAGTTGTGTTTCAGACATGAAAAGTGCTCACAAAACATAAATTGCGCAGTCACATTTCCATTAAAATATTTGCTTTATCATACTAAGTGCGCGGGAAACATGTTTGTCAATCAACAAACAATGTTTGACAACCTGCACACATGAAAACATGTTTATTTGAAGACGCCCAACATGTTAAATTTGATTTTTAAGGTTGCTTTGAAGTTGTTCCCGAATGTGGGGTAAGATGATATTCAAATATGTAAGAGAAGATGGCGCCGAAGATTTTAAATAAAATTGTGCTTTTTATGAAGGAGGCTCTTAATTTCTACGATGGAAGTTTGCAAATGAGTAACTTAGGATGTGCTGGTCTAAGACTTAGCACGTATTGCGGTTTTAAGCCGTGCGGATAACAACCGCAAATTCTGCGACATATGGAATTTTATGTAACTGCCCGCACTTGTGGTAAAAATACCGCGCGGTAAGAAATCCGCAACAAATCTGTGTCACAGAATCCACCGCACCGCGGCGCTGATTATATTCGCGCGAGTATTTAGAGCTCAATGAACAGTTAGAAAGAGACAGTAATTTCGCAGTGTTTTATCCGCAGTGCGTGTTTTTTATGATTCAACACGTGGATAAAAATTCGCGCGGCTAAAAACCGCGATACGTGCTTAAATCAACAGTGCGCATATGAGCGCGGTATGAGTACGCAATCCCAACAGCCATGAATTTACTTACGATACGTGGCTAACTTCATTGCTATTTTGAAGAGCAGGCTAAAGGGAAGTACTGAGCAAATAAAATAGGTTTTTTACAAAAACACAGAAATGTACTTAAGTATAAACATTTATATCAATTTCCTTAAATATTTTTTGCATTTTGTAAGTATTTTTGGTACGAGTGCCCAGTGCGGTTTGGTGGATGTCATATCTAGGACTAGGACATAAGCTAATAGCTCTTGTAAGAGTACGAAAATATCACGTATGTTATTTTTTATATTGAAAAAGATGTGGCATATTTTTGTTGCATTTGATATTATTTTATGAAAGATATGATTATCAGCTACAAAATAAAAACAATGTTATTTTGATTTTTCTAGAATTATATATTTTTATTTTAGAACAGTTACTTTAATGCGTACTCCTTTTTTATTTATTTTTTAGCTTGCGGAAATGCTCATGCATTCTGTGCTACCATGGGGAGATAGCACAGTTGTGTGGGATTCCAGCCTACTAAAACTCCACGGTGTCCTCCTGTGCCGCTTATGGCGGGAACACAGGCACACGTTAGCACTCACCGTGAATCTGCGGCGGCTGTCCATCACCGGACCCTCCTCTCGGGTATACCCCCCTACAACGGCGCATCAGAACACATTGGATGCCGTGACCAACAAAGGGACCAAACAAGCACATGGGTGCCAGACGAGCCCGTGTATGGCACCATTGGCCCCCCTGTGGCGGGTCAGGCTAATGGCTCCGCCACCTACCACTTATCGGCCGCAGGGGACAGGGACCTCCCCTGAAGCCCCACCGCGTCCACCATCCACCGCAGTGGCGACCCCGTCCAGGCCGCGGAAGGTAGGTAGGGAGAGCGGCGCACCGCACTCCTCTCCCGCCGCGGCCTCCAATCCTCAGCCGTGATATCGTATGGGACCTAGGACGCTCCATACAACATCGCGGCCCACCTCACTTGCAATGTCGGCGTCGTCGGCTTAATCGGCAAAAGCCCTGACGATCGGCTTCTCCTCGGGTTCCTCTTTGCTTTGCCGTGGGTGACCAAGCTACGGCTACTGAGCCCCCCCACCTCGATAACGCGGGCACCCACCAGGGGGAAAGTGTGTAATCCTTTTTTTTTTTTTTTTTTTTTGATCTCGCTGGGAAAAAATGCATTACGCATACCCACCCATTGGGGGAATGGGGGGCTATGTGGGACTCCCCGGAATGAATCCGGTATACCCACTAAAATAACCCAGCCCCGCAGGACTGGTCCGAGCGCGTCCAGCGTCCGGCGGCCAAAGGCGGCGGTGGCGAGGTCCTCCGTCCAATGGAGGACGATTGCGTCCCTCGCCTCCGGCCGAAGTGTGTACTCCTAGACCAGCCTACCCAACTACTTAAGAAAAATCCATCAAGTGGTCATGCAAGTTCAAATTTCGTAAACTCCGCGCTGTTAGAAGATACCAAACAGGTACCTACATAGGTACCTGTTTGGTATCTTCTAACAGCTCAACTATCGAACTTATTTCTTTGAAACTAAAAAGTTTCACCTGGAAACCTCTGAAAAGACGTAGTTTTTCATCGAAACTAGAACATTCTAGAATTTTCCTGTTCGTTTGATCCCATTCTTCGGAAATTAATTTTTATCTTATCGGAACGCTCTAATTAGGCCACAGAGTTTGAGTATTATAGGAACTGCTGAAAATTCACGACAGACACATCTATTTGAGGAATAAGAATTTCGGGGCGATTTTGTGAATGTCAGATATTTTTTTTTTATGTGAAAAAAAAAATGAGTGTTTTTTGACAGTTTTTCTTTAGAAAATTTGACAGCTTTTTTACCCGACTACGGGGAAGTCAAAACGAAAAGTTATTTTAGCTGTCGCGCTTATACTATACATCTGATTTTGAAGAATAAGGTGTTTCACTGGCTCCTGTAACACAGGTTAATCAGGAGTACTGGGGACTTCGGGGGGACGGACTTCACTGAATTGTATTCTTATTCTTATGTAAATAAAGCTATTTATTTATTTATTTATTATGTCCTTTATTAATTACATTTCTTATAAATTACATTTTTAAATATTTTTATAAAATAAATTAAAAACAAAAACATTTAAAAATATAATTAAATAGAGGCCCACCGGTATCGGGAACAGGGTCCAAGCTACTGGCGGTCAGGGCTCCAGAGAGAGGAACCTCCTAACAATACGAGCCGTGTCCAGCAGTACTGCTTTCTGGATCAGGCCCTTGACCCAGCCGCCTAACGAGAGCCTCCTAAGGTGTTGGTCGAGGCTCGTGGCTATTAAGCCATTGGCCGAAACGACTATCGGTACAATGATTGCTGTGTCCACATCCCACATGTCGACAACCTCGCGAGCCAAATCAAGATATTTGATTTGCTTATCTTTCTCAGATTTCACGAGGTTCCCGTCATGCGGGACGGTAATGTTAACAATCATTGCACGCTTCTCGATTCGGTCCACCACCACAATATCAGGCTTATTAGCTACAATAGTCCTGTCTGTGATGATGGACCGATCCCAGTACAATGTGATATTGCCATTTTCGAGAACTGGGTCGGGCACATATCTGTAGTACGGTACCTCCGACTCCACGAGAGTGTATTTCAGAGCAAGTTGCTGATGGATAATCCTGGCTACAAGGTTGTGCCTATGCAAGTATTCTTCGCTAGCTAGACGAAAACAACCAGAGATAATGTGGCGGATCGATTCACCCGGGCGGTGACATGCCCGACAGATGTAAACCGTGCCATCCTTCACAATAAATCTCCGGTAGTTATTCCTCATGATAACTTCGTCCATAATTGCACAGACAAAACCTTCGGTTTCCCCAAAGAGGTCACCGAAACGTAGCCAGGCTACGGACGCTGATTGATCTACATCAGGCCCATGTAGGGCCCGGCAAAAGCGTTCGTGAAGCTCCTTACTCTGCCATATCTCCCTGCGGTCTTTAGTATCAAGCACTACAGGCTTGCGCCAGTTCTCATTCGCCAAGGAGAGTGGGGTGAGTCCCTTGTCCACTGCTACTACATCTCGATGCATACCCACGTCGGTGTTTAGAAAATAATCCCTGAGATTGCATATCTCGCGGTTGTGGAGGTTTTTGGCATTTAAAAAGCCTCGGCCTCCACACTTCCGCGGGATATACAATCTCATGACCGACGATCGAGGGTGATGCATTCGATATGCAGTCAGCAGTGTACGGACCCGCCTATCCAGGGAGTCAAGTTCCGTTTGAGTCCATTTGAGTATGCCGAAAGAGTACATCAATACCGGCATGACCCAACCGTTGAAGGCGCGCACCTTGTTTCCGCCCGAAAGAAGGCTATTGAATACCTTCTTCGGGCGGCCGAAGAAGCGCTCCTTCAACGATTGCTTCATGTCAGTAGTGCTGATACCTAACGCTTCCGACATACCCAAATACTTATAGGTTTCGTTTGGAGAGAGGGATCTCAGGTTAGTGGAATCCGCGAGTTGAACTCCTACGGATTCCACAATCTCCCCTCGTTTTACATGCATGAACGCACATTTGTCCACACCAAACTCCATCCTGATGGCACTACTAAAAGTTTCAGTTATCTTTAGTAGCTCCATCAGTTGAAGATTGTTGGGGGCAAAGAGCTTCAGGTCATCCATGTAAAGGAGGTGAGATATAACCTGTCCACCTCTCTTCAACCGATAGCCCAGCCCTGAATTCTCCAGCAGCATGCTTAGAGGATTCAGGGCTAGGCAAAACCAAAGTGGACTCAAACTATCGCCCTGGAATATACCTCGCTCGATCCTTACAGGTTCGCTATTCCTCTGGATATTTCGACATCCTGGATAGCGAAGGACTGTGCTCCATTGCCCCATACACGACATCAGGAAGGTGCGTAGAGTTGTATCTATTTTATACAATTCTAGCACCCTCACGAGCCATGTATGAGGCACCGAGTCGTAGGCCTTCTTATAATCTATCCAACATGTCGACAGATCCTTTCGGGAACGTCGAACCTGTTGGCTAATGGCCATATCTATGAGGAGTAGCTGCTTAGTACCGCGAGACCCGTTCCTACATCCATTCTGAGAGGCCGACATGATCGAGTTATTATCGACGTGTTTATTAATTTTAACTCTCAAAATGGATGTAAGAACCTTATAGACCGTCGGTAAACATGTAATAGGTTTATAATTTTTGGGTTCCGTGGTGCTACCTGTCTTGTGGAGTAGGTGGGTTATTCCTGTTGTAAGGAACTTGGGTAGCGAACCAGACTCTAAGGCTGCCTGGTACAGAGATGCCAAACGAGCGTGCGACCTTTGTAGCCATTTTATCCAAAAGTTGTGCAGCCCGTCCGGCCCTGGAGATTTCCAGTTCGGCAAAGGACGGACTGCACGAGCTACATCTTGGGGGCTGATCGTGATAGCCCCCATTTCTTCTATTGGATCGCACGCTCGCTCAACCTCCCGAGTCATTCACCTTCGGTGTGACTGACAGGCACCGACCAGATGCTGCGCCAAAATGTGAGCATGGCATCATCATCTGGCAGGCGCGTATCAGTCACACCTTGGTCGGGTCGCTCCCAAGCCCGATAAACCCACCTTTCATTTCTTTGGAATGTGCGATTCTGGGTGTATCGCTCCACTCGCCGCCTAAACCTACGAATCCGATTTGCCCATGCATACACTTTTTGCTTCAGGAAGTCGATGCGCTCTGTGACATGGGATATATAGTCTTGGGGGCTGACATCGGTCCCCGAAAACGCCCGTCTCACAAAGCGCATCACTCTTGGGCGATTATTGCCCTCCCTGAAGCAAATTAGTTTGCCGATTAGTGCTCTGGCCCCACCAATACGACGTTCGATCCTGCACTGCCAAGCCGGTACGGCTGGTTTCGGTCGTGTAGCTCGGTCATCTGCAAATTTGACGTGAGCTACACGACATGCCGCTACAGCCGCGCAGTACATGATCGAATGTGTATCAGTGAGGTCTTCGCAGTCATCAAAATATTTTGACAACTGCGAATCCAGAACAGCCACCAGCGCCCTATTTTTGTATGCATGGGCAAACGAGGTAATCGTGGCCTAAGTTCGGGCGGCATGTAGCGATATTCCCGAATAGCACACTCCAAAGCACTCCTCAATTCCTCATTGCACTGGGTACTTACGTTTGTAACCATGTCACTACTCGCCTCGTCAGCGTGGATGGGAGTATGGTTGGGCTGTGGTGGCACCACAGCCTGCGACGATGGGGCAGTGACACGGTTACCCATTTCCGTTCGGAGGCGATCAAGTACAGTATCATCCAACATACGATTACGCTATCCAGCGTAATCGTATGTTGGACCCGCACCTGATCCGAGAGTCGTTGGGCCGAAACGTTGACGGCTGGCTCAAGCACCTGAAACAAAGAGAGCATCCGGACACGGTACGCGGTCAGGTTGTTTCCTCCCTCTGTAGCCCCAAAGTATGCGCGCATGACATTTTCATTGATGGATTGTGTCCATCTCATGCGCTGCACACTTCCGCCGGGTGCTGGGACCCTATCAGAGACCGGTAGGCCTCGAGGTCCTCAGCGGTCCGGCGGCCGGCGTCCTCCCCGTCGACGCGCAGGTGGTGGTGTCGTCGGCGGCGAGAAGTACTCGTCGCTCGAGCTCGACGCAACTGCCACGGCCTGCGTCACAGCACTCACGATGGGGCTGGGTTCCGGCGGCGGCGAGGCGGAGCTGAGCGACGAGGCCGGAGGTGGTAGGCGTGCTTGCTTCGCTGCGGCGGCTCGTGTCAACATGACATCTTCGGTTTTCTCATTTCTTGTTGTTATTATAGTATTTTGTTGTTCATTGTTTCGGTATTATTTACGTTTATTTTTATTTCTTTGTTGCATTTTGTCTTGCAGTTGTTCAGATCGGATAATTAATATTTTCGAAAATTTGTGAAGAGAAAATTGTTGTCAACCATCTGTCAAGTCGAGCCACAAATTATATTATTATTTATTATTATTATTAAATCGATTCACTATTACAGCATATCAATAAAATGTAATCCTAAGTCGGGTTACATTTTATTGATAAACTTTTTGCTTGCTTTAGAAAAAAAACTATTTTCTTAAAAAAAATACCACCGACTTCCAAATAACAAAACTACAAAGTGAAAAATAACTTTTTTTTGGTGTCTTTCGTAGGTATCTATTTTTTTGCGTTACGGACACCGATTTCCAAAAATAAAATAGTTTTTCAGTTTGTAGTTTTTTATTTGGAAGTCGGTAGTATTTTTTTGTAAAAATGTTTTTTATTTTTCACTTTTTAGTTATACCTACTTAATATACAAGATGTTTTGTAAGTTACCTTAACGCCAGAATAGATAACCCGAATATCATGAAAGTTGAACATTTCCGGTGAAATGAGAGATCTGCGTACCCCTTAAGAGTGAACTGGCGTAATGTTTTGTTATGAAATGCTATAATCTATAAACAGACATGCGATTGCAGCAATCCCGAGAGATTTTCCGTCATTTATTGAAGAGTTCTGCTGTATATCTCCGAAGTTCTTCATTAGATCTTCACCAAATTAAAATGGGACCAATTTCGAAACATACTCTAACAAATAAAAAAGAATTTTCGAATTCGGTCCACAATTGACGGAGATATCGGTGAACATACACAAAAAAAAAAAAACATACAAGAAGTCGAACATAGAATCTCCTCCTTTTTGGTAAGTCGGTTAATAATAGTAGTCATTTTCATTTCTCAGTTCTAAAAAATATTTTTGTAATGCGCAGTCTTATCCACACGTTTCCACCGTAGTGCGAGGTGACACGAGTGCTTCCAATAGCCACGCCGCGGCCGCTCCAGAATTTACACCAAGCTTCCACCATTACATAAAATTCGATCCCGACCCGAATTATGAATGATATTATATAAGTTAGTCACGGACTAACGAGAGGTATCGATATAAGGGAAGGGTGGAACTAATAACATATGGTGGAGACGCTAAACTGAACCCGAATATTGGATTAGTTTTAGTTATCTTAGGGCTCAAAATATTGAAGCGTTCCTTATTTAGGCCACACAAACACTAGCAACTAACCCCGGCTTCGCCAAGGACAAATATATAAGAAGCAAAAAGTTTAATAAAACTTCTAGCCTGTTTTTAACCGACTTCAAAAAAAAGGAGGAGATCCTCAATTCGTCGGAATCATTTTTTTATTTATGTCCCCGATTAATCAAAGACGCCTGGACCGATTTGAAAAATTCTTCTAGTGTTTGAAAGGGTAGTCCCATGGTCATCAAGTTAGGATTTGATGATAGGATTCTAGAGAAATCGAGGGAACTCCTCAAATATTATAGGCATACATATAGCGATTTTGGTATATTCATTAATAATGCAATCATTTGCACTCAGAAAGTATCATTTGGTGAAGTGGAACTTATGAAGAAGACCACAGATGGCCACTGGAACTCCGAAATAAAATAATGTATCCTAGTCGTGTTTGGGCTTATTGGAATCGTCATAAGATGTAATTTGGCTAATAATGATTTTCATGTTAATTGGAGGTACCTAACAAAACTAAAAAGAGAAAAATGAAAACTTTTTTACAAAAAATCAAACCGACTTCCAAAACAAAACACTACAAAGCGAAAAATTACTTTCTTTTCCGAAGTCGGTGTCGAATAACGGAAAACAATGGGTACAAAGGACACCGACTTTGGAAAAGAAAGTTATTTTTTGCTTTGTAGTGTTTTGTTTTGGCAGTCGGTTTAATTTTTTGTTATTTTTAGTCTATATTACTGGCCATAATAACGCATCGATTGACAACTTAGTCATCAAAATTGGATGAATAGTTTAGGCGCTACGGAGGAATATAAGTAAATACAAAATACATACATACACTGCTAAAATCATAACCCTTCCTTTTGGCATTGCCGTATTCAGGTAAAAACCTTCCTCGTTAATCGCTCTTTCTAAGATTGAAAACCTTATAAAGAGCCGTTGTGTGGTAAGCGGAGAAACAGACAGAGGCAGACAGTGACTTTGTTTTATACTCTTTAGATATTTCAACTATCTACTTCGTAAAATTTGACTAGACTCTCTAAAATCTTGAATTTAATAAATCTTTGAAAAAAGAAGTGGCATCTCATGTCACGCCAGCTTTTCTAGGTCTGTCAAAAATAATATTTCCATTAAAATAAGTATGAAGCATTGAGATAACATGTAGTGCGTAGTACATTAATACCTCAATGGTATGAAACTGTATTATTTACAAACATTTCAATTACTCCAAAAATTTATGTAAGACTATCTGTTGCCCGCGTCTTCGTCTGCGCAGCATTAGTACTTCAAATAGCATATTTTTGGTATCGTGTTATAATATTATAGGTGTGTGGGCCGCCTTACTTGAGAAATTATTATTTCACCGTACAAACTTCCACGCCCCCTTTTATCCTCTTAAGGATGAATGCCGGGATAAAATCTATCCTATGTCCTTTCCAAGGTCTCAAACTATCTCCATACCGTAATCTAAATCTAAATCGGTTCAGTGGTTTAGGTGAAGAAGGTAACAGATAGACAGACAGAGTTAGTTTCGCATTTATAATATACACAAATAAATAATATGAACGAATCCTAGCAGATAGATTTTATACTGGCAGACAGGCAGGTACAGTCAGAGATAAAAACTTTAATGTTGTTTGTAGTACAGTCGTGGGCAGTAATGTGCACCGGACTGAAAAACGAGCCGAGTCACTTGCGTTCGTGCAGCGCTGGAGTGGTCCAGGGTTGGCAGGCAGACGGAAAATCGACGGAAATGTTTACATTTGGGCAAACTAAGATACCTATAAAAAAAAAAGAAAAGACAGGTATGACACAAAGCATGAAAGAGAACAAAAAATAACTAAACAAAAAAATAAATGCAAATAGAGAAACAAGAGCTTACACATATAGACATACAATTTCAATAAGTTTTATTGCAATTTTTACTATTAAGAGAGAGTATTTTTTATTTGTCAAATATATTTTTAGTAAATATTAAATAGCTTTGAAGCAACCACATTTATCTAAAACTCACATTAATCTCGGTTCTGTTCGTGTAAATCGGTTTATGAAAATAATGCTATACCTAAGAAAATCACAAGCACTATAGGTAACCCTAAATATCTACCTTAAGTGCACAACAGCGGGTCGTATCTCCGCGGCGATGCACTGGACTTCATCAGCGGGAAAAGACTATGCAACACCTCACAAAACACAGGAAAACAACCCATATTCAGTTTTCAATAGAGTCTATATTTCAATTATGTCCGTATGCAAGGTAAGCAATGTTACCAGGAAGTGGCAGTTTCCGTGGCACGCAAGCAAAAATGAATCTTGAAAGCCAGACGAATGAACGACAAAGGGCTTAATTTCCTGTGCACAATGAATAGCTATATGTATGCGGCCCCTAGAGGAGCGGTAATGATAATGATTGCCATGTTTACGCTGTTAATAAAAATATGGAATTTAAAGATGCGTGTATTTCCGAGCGATAGCAGGATATTTTGATGCTGTAATTATACATGTATACAATAATCTTTGATATATAGGCATACCTAAAAAGACTTGTAAGTAATTAAATAGTATAAATTGAATATAAGAAAATAATAATTTTAATTAAACTAATTCTATTATTGTACATATACCAAGCAGATAAGGAAGCAATAGTATATTTAGAAAAAAATGGAAACAAAGACAGGCGTTCCTTGTAATGCTTTAGAAGGAAAAATACACAAGAGGAAAATATTTTGGCAAATATTTACTCATTATAATTTCCGCTGTCTTCAAAGCTTCCGCTTAAGTGATACCAGCTGTTAATTGAGGCAGACTGAGGTGCAGATTATGTTTAGTTTTTACCCTTTTTGCAGCAGTTGTAGCATAATTACTCATAGTAGGACCACCATCAAACTTACACTATGAAACTTATACTAACTCGGTGAAATAACATAAATAAACTAAAGCTTTTTCCCCCTTTTCACATGGGGATAGACAGAAAGTACAGAACTTCATATGCTATGATTCATACATACTTGTTTTGCTTAGTCCGCACCCGTGCTCCACCTAGGTTCTCCACTTGGGTGAAGCACGGGGACTTAGGGTCCCGTGCTCCAACTGACGATCAGTACAGTCAAGTAATTCAGAAAAATACATTATTTAATATTTTATCAGTAGGATTTATTGTGACGCATTTCTTCCAAAAAATGGCCCAAAGAAGTTTCATTATTAATATGTAAATTTCATTTTCGAATCTATAATAAAATGGTCTTTTTCACAGTGATCTTTGCGGCGTCTAGTTGGCAGTAAGTCTAAAGAATCGGTATTTTGCGATATCACTGTTAGCAATTTATTTAGGGTGACATCATTGAGGTAATAATGTACTACGGTGACATATGGTTTTTTAACTCTTTGTTTTTGGAATTCCAACTCTCCGCTTCGATATTTGTCCGTGAACACATCTTTCATCTAAATTTTTACTAATATATATCTTTATGCCGAGGACTTCTTCGCATTGAGATGCCACGGCCTCGCATTCCAAGATTACGTGGGCGGCTGATACTTCGGTTTTAAAACAGCCACTGCAAAGTACCTAGTAGTTGCCCTCCTTGTTTTTTCTTTTTTTTAGTATTTTTTACTATTATTATTAAAAAAAAACCTGGAAGAACGTCAAAATTATTCCTTACAACTTCTTGACAACGACAGAAAGAAAAAAACACAAGCAGATGCGTTGAATTTATTTTTCATTAATTTTATGCACAGTAAAGGTTTGGATATAATAATAACTCAAACTCTATTCTGTGCACCAAAAAGACTTGTAAGTAATTAAATAGTTTAAATTGAATGTAAGAAAATAATAATTTTAATTAAACTAATTCTATTATTGTACATATAAATTCACTCCAATTAAATAATTGTTTAGATCTTTTGAATCATAATTATAGGGCAAACAATTTACTGCATCACTGTACAATAACGTCTTCAGTTGGAGCACGGGGCCCTAAGTCCCCACCCTAAGTCACCGTGCTTCATCCGGGTGGCGAACAAAGGTGGAGCACGGGTCCGTTTTGCTTCGTTTACGTTCATACATCTGCCGGGTCTATTCTGTTAAAATCTCACCGGCTTTCAGTTTTGGTAAAGTGAACTGTCATAGTACCTTAATCTATGTATTGAAGGTGAAATGTTTACAGCTGCTCCATTCTGCAAACATCTAACTGTGAAAACTTAGGTAGAGTGAAGTTGAGATGACCTATCATTCCGCCTTGATTGGACCGATTGAAAGCTCACTTCATGTTCACTTCACCAAAATTTTCACGATGAGATTTATACAGAATACCTACATCTGTTGGTCATTATACGTAGGTAGCTTTGCCGGGTATGAATGCTACGCACCAGGCCTTTCTGAAGAACGAACTTCAATATCTACGTATATATATATACTAATTTTGATTGTTTGTTTGACCGCGCTTATCTCTGGAAGTACCAGTCAGATTTGAAGAATTATTTATATTATTTGTCTTCGTTACCCTATTAATCGAGGAAGGCTATAGGCTAAACAACATCACGCTACGACCAATAGGAGCGGAGCATCAATGAAAAATATTGTAAAAACGGGGCAAATTTATTCCTTTTGGGAGTTTCCGTTGCGTGCGCTGCGTACAATTATTAGGTAGGTATGTAGGGTAGGGTAGATAGGTTGGTAGGTACGGTGGGTAGGTTGGTAGGTAGGGTGGGTAGGTAGGTAGCCAGTTGACGGGAGCGAAGCCGCGTGGGACAGCTAGTACCTACTAATAATAAAGCTGAATAGTTTGTTTGTATGTTTGTTCGAACGTGCTGATCTTTACAACTACCAGTCGGATTTGAAAAATATTTTTGTGTTGGTTAATCCAATTATCGAGGAAGGCCATAGGCTATATAACATCGCGCTACGACCAATAAGAGCGAAGCATTCGTGCGCTGCATAAACGGTTAAAGGTACGCAACAATCATGTATGTAGGATAGGGTAGCCGCGGGGGACAGCTAGTCACCAATAAGATCCGTGTTTCTCTCATACTGGTTGAAATTTCATCTCTCTTATTTAAATTTAAAGCGAATCTCACATTTTTATGAAAATAATACAGTTTTAGAGTTTACTGTTAAAAATATCGTGGGACTTTATGCTCCATTCACAGCTCGTTTTAGTTAAATGTGGGGAAAGGAATAGCTTTATAATGCTAAAAGATCTTCTTTTAGCATTATAAAGCTATTCCTTTACGATTGGAATGCTTAAGGTTACACTAGTTGATCATTCTTCCATACAAACGTATTCTGGCGATTACTTCACTGTTTGGTGTACGTTCAAAATAAAAATTGATATCAATTTGCCTCATCATTTTCTAGCCCTGTAAGAAAACAAAAAAGTAAAAAAATACAATATTTGAAAGTTATGACCGTCGAAAATTCCATATTTCAACACTAATTTTAACGCATCTTTGGGTGGAAATAAATACCATAAGAAGAAAGAAAATTGCAAAACGGCCTCCATACAGGGATAGATTAGTAATTCAACAATGCAAATAATGTTATTTTGGAAATATACATTTAGTCGTTTTTTCATGATATCTAGACTCCCAAAGGTCTGTTTATAAAATTTCGCACGCTCGTTTTCGTCCTAAATGATCATCCATTTCGATACAAATTTGCAAAAGTGCTAATTCGTACGCGAACTAGCATCTTATTGCTCATCACAGCATCTTTCCCTTTTGCACGTGTTGTCGGATGAGATAGCATGCATTTTAACCTCGCGCACAAAATAGTTCGTGCCGTCGACTAGGGGAACCTTAAAGCGAGTTTATCTTGATGTTTGTGAGGTTTTTTTTGCTACAGTAGCATCAAAATTATGTTATTGCATTAAGATGGCTTAATAAGTGAAATAGATTTATTCAATTTCTTTATCATAGTCTCACACAGTCTAAAAAGCTGCAAAAAATATGGGCCTTAAAGGCTATAAACTACTTTTTAGGGTTCCGTACCCAGAGGGTCCAAAGGAAATATTGCTGTCATGCACGTGTCCATCTGTCCATCGTCGTCTGTTTTTTTCTTATTTTGGGTATTGACTTTTATATAAACCATTCTTTGATTGATGCCAAATTTCCGGAAAAATTTAGGTGGTCTTTGAAAATTCTCCTGGTATAAAACATAAAAATCGTTTCTAGCTATATCCGTTACAGACTTTGAAACCATCCAACCGATGTGCCCCAAACCGGTTTCATTAGAAAGGCAATAATGCGAGTATGGTTTTAGACCAATAAAACAAACAAAAAATAAAATAAACAAAATTTCCTTTATTTCCGACAAATAAACAAAATGTATTTCTTTTTTAGCGTAGTAGCACACGCTGGGTATCCGGTACTTACGGATATTTTACAAACAAATACAACATTTGTTACGGAACCCTAGATGTGTGAATTGGGACACGCACTTGGCCGGTTTTTTAGGATATCAAAGAAATCAAAAGTGATTAAAAACCACTAGATTTTCCATTGTTTTTATTTCACTTGGCAAAGGTCTACTTTCAGCAGTGGACGTCTTATAGCCAAAATGATGATGATCGGTCTCTTGATAGTACTTTGTGCTTAACTCATCGTCTTCATGCCCTTGTTAAATGTTACTTGGGATCGGCTCAACATGTTTTATCCCATACGCACAAAGCGTTTTGCTTATACCTACTTTCATTGTGCGCACAGCTAAGGAGTGGAACTTCCTTAGTCCGAACCCTTCCGGAGTCTTTGTTCCCTGATAGCTACAACCTTGGGGTCTTTAAGTCAAGAGTGAGTAGGCTTCTTCTAGGCAAGCGTGCTTCACCGTAGACCACATCATCGCTTAACATCAGGCGGGATAGTGGTCAAACGCGAGCCTATAGAATATAGATTATTAAAAAAAAAGCTTGTGCTTAATATTTATTTGCTAAATTGCTTCTGCCAGCGGCGTCGCCCGCGTGAAAAGTGTTTTCTTATCCCAAGGGAGTATTATACCGGGATGCAATTATGCCGATGAAGTAGCCTATGTGTTATTCCAGACTATAATCAATGCCAAATCTCATCCAGATCCGTTCAGTCAATAAAAGAGAAAATATGTATGTATGTTCCCTATAGACTCCAAAACGGTAGGACCGATTTCAATGAAATTTTCAGAAAATCTTGAGATTGATCCAGCGGATAATCCTGTAAAGTATTTTTTTTTTGAACTTTGAAAGCGGGCGAAGCCGCGGGTGGAAGTTAGTTTATAATATTAGTAAGATTTCTGATATTTTCCATAATCAGTGCAAGAGACTTGATAACAGTTTTTCATCAAATGGTGAGCACTTACATGGCCATAATCAAAATTTATTAATATTAGCGATATCATTGCACTAGATTATAATTAAGTAATACAAACCAATTCCAATATCCACGTGCTGTCCCCGTCGCCCATTCTAGCGGTAAGCACAGACAAGATCGCAGTATACAATGTGTATGCAGGCATAATGTTGATTAAGTGCAGGAAATTAATTGACACTGTCCACAACCAGGCCAGCCAATCAACTGCCGTCTAGACGAGACGGATTGTTAACCTAGCTTCATCGACACGTGGTCAACTTGCTATAATCATATAGGTTGCTTGAATTATACGTACTGTGTATATTATTATTATACTAGAATGTCAGAACGCACTAGAGCAAATAAATGTATCTAGTCGCAACACGTTGAAAATGCAATGGATAAAGGGACACATTGGATCGCTGGGTAACGACGCGGCGATTCAGTTCAGCGGTCTATGGGCCCGAGCCTATTGTACCCATCACCTTCAACCAAATACACAGGAATTCACCCAGACACAGGCGGAGAACTGGTAGACCTCAACACCGGGCTTCGGGCAGTCCAAAGAAGCGTTGCCATCCCTGGATAGTAGGCTTACCAGGCGTCTACTACGCCTGGACAGGAATGGCCTGCGCCTGGTGAGTGGGACCATCACGGGACAGTGCTCACTTAACAAACACTTCCACACAATAGGCATAACGGACAGTCCTCTGTGCAGGGCGTGCATGGAGGCTGAGGAAACCATCGCGCACGTGATCTTTGAATACACAGGTATCACTCAGATAAGAACACAAACACTCGGGTCACCCAGATCTTACACAGATGTTCTGAGAAGCCCAGGAGCCCCAATTAACTTCTGGAGGGAGGTGGGCTGGTTGGAATAACCACCAAACGGCCACCATGGTCCACGCTCAATGGTCCACCTGAGGGACAGAACATAGGTACTTAATATAAGGTTAAGTGTCACAGATATGGCCTTAATTAAGCACTGTTTTTGTGTACACTGCGATAATTGTAAAAAAAAAAAAAACGTGGACCCGGTTGCTTATGAAACGAACTAAAAAGATGTAAACACGAAGAAAATCAACTATGCAGTCGGAGTTTTAGCCAGCTCGCGAATATTTTTCCTTATTATATTTTTTTTTTCGAATTACATTTTTACATAATTATGTGTGGTAAATATTCGTATAACGAACTCTAAAACTGGACACAGGTTTGGAAGAAGAAAAAACTCGCGAAAAACATAACCCTTTCCTTGCAGCCGGATAGTTTTTTTTGGGACAATCCCACCGCACTATTCCCAAACCACTGCAACTCCTGAAAGCCAGAATCAACAGTGGCGACCGCCAGAAAAGCGCTGAGGCAATGAAGCTCGACGAAGTCCCGGAGAATGAGTTTAACTGTCTTGGATCCCGCAACGAAATTAATCAGAAAAGAGTAATGGAGGAGCATATCAAGCAGGTTACAGAACAAACAAGACCAATAGGCACAAAGGGTCGTTTGCAACTGGGATAAGCCCAGTTGCCTAGCACCACGGATAAAAATTAGCATTAACATTAATGGGTCCTAACATTGTGAGCTGTTATATTTGATTCCAATAATAGGTATGGCAAAAACGCTTGAAAGCACGGAAATTTGTTCTAGTTTCCACAAGGTCCGTATAGTAAACAGCTCCTGATACAGCCTGTATATTATTCAACATAGTATTGCGTTAATTCTGCCAAAGAATACACTCCCATAAGATATGATGTGCAGATTGTACATATTCGCAGTCAGATGTAGAACACTGACATAAAGGCGAGGCAACAAGCTTGAAGGAAAATAATTTACTTTTAAAGTTACCATGCCCTGTGAGAAATTGGGCAACACAGTGATCCACCTCCAGCCACGTCCTGGCCAGCCGCACACGAACGGATGGAAAGAATTGGTGGAGGTGTCGGCCCTTGATGGAATTATCCCACCTACATTGCCATACGGATAAAAGATCCTCCCAGACGTCAATTTGTGGTTTAAACAATCTAGAGATTTTCTCACGGTCCGCGTTAAAAAGTCCGTGTCCATGTTCTCTTGTGCGGAATAGTACATTGCAGAACGACGCTGCACTTCAAGATCGACCGGAAGAACGCCAGCAAGCACCGGTAAGGCCTCAGTACTAACCGTTCTGTATGCTTTGCATAAGAATATCAAAGCCAAACGCTGACTCTGAAGTAATTTACATCATACCGCCCCTATTGTGGCCCTATCAGCTCAAACAGGCGCTCCATAGCAGATACAACCCAAGTAAGTAGCCCCATAAATAGTTTTTAAAGTCGAAAAAGACTCTTTTTTTTTTTGCATCCTGTTAGAAAGGATTTCTCCTGTGAAGGTTCTTGTTTGGAAAATAAGCAATTAATGCCGTAGAACCCAGAATTAACAAGATTGATTAAAGACCGGTCCAACGCGGTAAATGTCCGAGCCTGGTATAATTTTATGATGAGGTGTTCCATGATTATAGCCGAAAGCAGTGCCCTGCTCCCCCAAGTGTAGTCAAATCGATCAGTCTTGTGCGTCTCGCATCCAGCTGATTGACAGCAACACACAGTTAAGCTGATTGACAGAACACAAGGCGTTACAATGCGGCATCTTCCGGTACGCGGTTGCCACTCAAGAAATTTTCGGCTCCATGGACCATCCATACTGCGACCAATTTTTCCTACCCACCGACGCTTAAGTTTTAACGGTTTAAGTTTTACTTTAGTTTTTTTTTGTATTGATGATAGACTTGCGCTTGACCACTATCTCACCTGATGGTAAGCGATGATGTGGTCGACGATGAAGCACGCTTGCCTAGAAGAAACCTATTCACTCTTGACTTGAAGACTCCCAGCTAGCAGCTATCAGGAAATACAGACTCCGGCTGGGAATTCCACTCTTTTGCTGTACGCATAATAAAAGTATTCCCAAAACCGTTTGGTGCGTATGGGTGGGATGTCCAACATATACCGATGACGCATCGCCGTACATCTTGTAGTCCGATGATGGAACCGGCTAGGAGGAATTAGTTCATACAATTCCAACGCACACTCCCCGAAATGTAACCGATAAAAAACCGACAGGCTGGTAACTCGGCGCTGATATTCGAGGTTCTGGAGCCTAGATTCGACCAGTACTTCATTGCCGATGAGTATTGCATTATTAGTACATAAAAAAGACAACAACATAGTACGTGTACATAGCATACGGAAACAGTGGGTTGTACTTCCATGTTTGAAATTATTGCCTCCTAAACTAGGTACGCAGACCCGTATTTTAGGAGTCGCAGATTTTGTGGCTTCAATTTATATAATATACAATACAACCGTGAGTTTTCTGTTTGTTTACAGTGGTTGTTAAAACAGTATATGTGTGTAGTTTGTGTGTGTTTGACAATTCTTCGAGCTATGTAGGTAACCTTGGTCCTCCTGCAGTTCTACGTAAAACGATGTATTTATCAAACCGTGTGATCAATTGAGAGAATGGTCAAACGCGTGCTAATTAATAATTAAAATAAACTACTCAATATTAAACCAGACACATTACACATATTGTATCAGATTGGCCAGATATTGCATTACACAGCAAAGTCGAAAAGAAGTTTCGTTCCCTTGAGTAGCACACACGGGCTCATACATAATAATAAAAACAAACACTTTAAGTCAATTTATTAAACAATAAACCCAGAGAATACAAACCGTTCCAGTAGCGCAGCATCTCCCAGCCCACTTTTACAGAAAGTAATTAGATCCACAGCGTCAAGTCTTTAATCTTTTAAGGCGGCATGCACTTACGTCACAAATTAAAACTAACGGCTTCTTGTGCGCGGTATCTTTCTTTTCACTTGCTCTTGCTATTATGTACGACAAGTGTTGGTTTTGTTCTTAACCTTTGTGGCTAATTCTCTTTTCAACTTAACCCAAATCTACACTTTATTATTACAAAGAGTTAATTTTTGATGTGGGTTGCTAGGCTGCGGGTCTTATTTTGTAGAATGCATTAGGATAGATTGGCCAGAGTCGGTACGCACGGAAGCCTGAGAACGGGCGTCGTCTCCGAGGTAGGCCTGGGAAAGTGCGGAGCAGTAATGCGCTCGCAAAGGAGGAGGCGGAACGCGTGAGGGAGACGCCCTCACACCCCTAGCCACCGCAGGAGATGCCCCGGGCGTCGGGAGTCGCAAGCCGGTTCCCGGCCACCGTAGGCGCGGGCTTGGGCACGGCGAGTTATAGGTAGCTCACCGTCCGATAAGGACTAGGCCCGAGCCGACGGCGTGTAGTGTTCCACGCGCGCTTCAAAGAGATGTCAGCAAAAGTGATGGGGCCCGCTAGGGCCGATACCTGTCTGGGTCGCGGATAAATTTGAAAGAGAGTTACAGCGGCCCTGGCACAAGCAACTGTAGTAACACGGGTGGGTTAAAGTCTGACACGCCCTTCCGCTTCACCCAGAGCAGCAGAAATCATTGGATGATTACACACCCAAAAAAATATGGGCCTGGGAAAGTGACGACTTAAAGACGTTTGCGATGGATTTTTCGGATAAGGCAATACTTAGGGAAGAGAAAAAGGTTATGGGGTATGGGGAAGGTCTTTGCCCAGCTGTGGGACAAATAGGTTGATAAAATAAGTTTGAATGTAGGAGGTACATTTCTTATACTCCTCATCAGATTGATCAAATTGCAGAAGAGAGAACAATCTTGCAGACACATTAAAAATCAGCAGATAGAAAGATAAGACATAAAGCTACATTATCCTTGAGTGGCATTGGTACTCATTATCATCATTTCAGCCGAAAGATGTCCACTGCTGATGATGTTCACATCGGCCTCCCCCAAGCGTCGCCAAATTGACCGTTCCCGTGCGTGTCGCATCCAGCGGACACCCGCCACCCTCACCAGGTCAACATGGTACATAGTACTCTACAAATTTTTATTTCGAAAAAATGCAATGCTCCTTTGAAAAAGCCACGCGAGTAAAGCCGCGGCAAAATGCAAGTAATAAAAAAATGCTGAGTTTTCTATCTTCCTAATTTTATTTACAATAGTTGTCTATTGTAAGTTCAATTTCGGAAGTCGGTGTCAAAAAACGAAGAAACAAAAACAGGAACACCGACTGCCGATATTCAAGTTCTTTTTCACATTTTGGAAGGTTGTATTTTTTTTTGTAAAAAATTGTTTATCTCAGTAAAAAAATACCAATACGGCATTATTTTGCAGGCAAAAACACGTATACAAAAGCCACAAAAAGTAGACTAAACAGCTAAAACTTCACTGAAAGCATACACGATAATCACAACGATTCCAACAAAGCACGAGTCCATACACGAAATAAACTAATTATCCAAAAGTAGCTATCAATTGGATACTAATTGAGGTACCTCAAAGCAATTTGTGTGCCTTTGCTGCGGTCACGTGATATCGAAGCGTAGGTCCGATGTCATCGCGCTGTCCACAGCCTGCCACACAGAGTACGGAACGCGGCGATGAGGCCATTGTCTATGAGTGAATAGTAGCACTCACTAAAACGCTGGTCTGTATAGAAAGTTCTGATAGTGATGTCCTTAAAATCATGCCAAGACTGAACGCAACGGTGTATTAGGTGTCATGATTGCATAGTAGCGGGCATAAGAGGCAAGATGTGTTGCCGTAGGCACAGATAATAGATCTGTGCCTACGGCAGATGCCTCATCCTATACAAAGAAACCGTGCCGACGTAACTAGCGTTTTTCGTCTCATTAAACCGATTATTATTTGTCCATCAATCGCGTTCGGTTCCGTTCCACGGCTATAGATGGTTGGTGTTAGCAGCAACTTGCAAGTAAAAGGGTTTACTCGGTTCGTGAATTTTATTTTCTTTAAATACAGTGAAGGTTTGTTTTATTGTATTTTTTGCACGTTTTTACAGTTTCTTTGCAACAAAATGTGTTACAATGCAAATTGAAACGATCGAGTGAAATGCTTCAGAAAATGATCCGTTCAAATAATCTTTGAAATGTGATTTAAGAGTATATACATAATATAATTTTGTACATAATTTTGTACTTAGGAGAGTTGGTTAAACAAGAACATACAATTCTTCTGTTAATTTCCAGAAAATGTTATTATAATTTATGTCGCGCCATCTAGTGAGATTTATTTGAACCAAACTTTCTTTCTTAGTGCTGAGACCCCATGCCGTAGGGTAAAACAATAGACGATCGTTTGCTTGCTAGGCCAGTCTGTCACGCCGCACTAAGCGCTCAGAGGGCAAAAATACTTTCCGCACACGCTACGGACTGAACGTGAGTGACGACACTGGAAATTCACTGAAAGAAGATCTTAAGCACCGTGTCATACGCGTTGCTTACGCGATCGAATCAAAATACTTTCACGTTTCCGCAGGTAATGCTAATTGTAATGCTATCGGAAAATATTTTTGTCTAAGCCTGCTGAACAGTCACTACAGTTTAGCTTCAAACGGTAATTACATATGGTTTATACTTCACACCCATCTTAGCGTCACTGAATTTTGCGCCAATTAGATCCTAAGCCCTGTGAAATCGCGTCACTTAAGGTAATATATACGCCACAATGTTAACGCAGTACTGGCCGTGCGCCCGCTTGGAGCCAAAATTTCAATATTGAACCTCCTTTTGAACAGTTTGCAAAATATTATTTGATTTACATATGCTATTTCTTTTACGAAGAAATTCTAGCCATCAATTTTTCTGTGTAAAAATATTTTTAAACATTCAAGTCGCTTTGGAGGATTTTCCAAAAGTTGCGAAAAATATCGCGTTACTAATTATTTTTTTAAAGCAAAACAATTAGTTATATGAAAAAACCATGTTTAAAAATAATGTACATGAAACAGTAAATAGGTTTTTTTTTTCAAACCTTTTAACATAGCCGTTACTAAGGAGTATGTTTTAGAAAGTTACCATTGTATGGTACTAAAGCGGATGTAGGCCCCTAAGCGTTTGAGTCAAACCACACAAAATACACTATCGCGCCGATAGAAACGGTGGTTCGGCAGCAGCGTAGCTTTGCTCGGCAGCCTAATTTAAGTCTCTTGTCCTAGGTGCCTAGAAGTGGCCACCCAGACGTCTCAGTACTCTATGGCATGTAACATAGAGTCAAGTGCAGTCAATTTCCGCCAGAGGGCGCTGCGCGGTGGCGTGTTTTCCAAACCGTACGCCTCGGCTATCGATACGCGGTTGATAAGTGCAGGTGTGCGTTGTTAGGTCATGTCGGGATAATTAACTGTTGTTGCTTTTACTGTGTTCGGAATTGTTGATTTGTATAGTTAGTGTGTATTTACGTCGTATTTTGTGGACAAAAATGTTGGTCTTCTGAAATGCATCCTATATCCCTATATTCTAAAAAAAATCGAGTTAGTTACATCATTTTCACATAAATTTGTCTAAGATGGTACAACATTCGCTGAAACAACTTGCAAGTAAATAAAACACTAATATTCGAAAAACAAATACTTACTAATTATACTTTAAGTTATCTAAAATTAAAATCATATTCTCAACAACAAATCTTAACAAATAAAATAAATATTCTTCCTAACTATTATTAAACTAAAAATAACCTTAACATACCGACTAAAAAAATTAACATTATGTTAGTGAAGTATCATGAACAACAGAAAAAGAATGAAAGAGTTTATTTGCGCTAAGTATGGCGCAAATAAACTTTCTTTCTTATTCGTTTTACCATATCCAGAAGGCTTTTTTTCAGCAGTATAGATTAAAAAACAAAAAATTAAAATAAGGCTATCGCTTTTGCCCATTCTTCTTCTTTGGCTTCTGTAGGGGTTCTGGGGGTGGAGTCTTGATTGGCGTTGAAGTCGGCTCCTTTTCAGGATAAATCCGATGTATGTATTCAGCCATCACTGTTAGAAAATACTTAGATTAAAATATTTGAATATAGAATGGCATGTGCTTAAAATATTGTTGTTTCGAAAATATATATTTGAGCAAAATTCGACTTAATTGGATAAGAATGCCTGTTGTAAAATACTGTAAAATACACTTAGCCCGATTTGACTTGACCCCAGATAATATAATACTAGCATAGATGCATCATCCCATACAAAGAAACCATGCCGATGTAACTAGCGTTTTTCGTCTGACTAGACTGACTATTTTTATAAGTACAACAAGCGCGTTCGGTTCCGTTCCACGGTGATAGATGGTGTTAGCAGCCACTTGCAAGTAAAAGGGTTATTTGGTTCGTGAAAATTTTTCTTTATATACAGTGACGATTTGTTTTACAGTATTTTTTTGCACGTTTTTACAGTTTCATTGTACCAAAATGTGTTACAATACAAATTTATCAAATCAAAAAATCGAATGCCTAAGAAATTCAAAACCGCGCCGTCTATTGGAAACAATTTTAAATGATCCGTTCAAATAATCTTTGAAATGTGAATTAAGAGCCCAATATTCACAAATTTTGCGCTAAGGAGAGTTGATTAAACAAGAACATACAATTTTATGATCAATTCTAAAAAATGTTGATTTACACACAATTCAATTACAAATCGATGCACACTGCGCCATCTAGTGAAATTTGTTATGACCCAAATTTACTTTTTTAGCGTCGTGACTCCGTGACTTGACATTATTCGTAATGCCCGTCTCTCCTTTATTAATCAATTGGTCCATAACGTTATGCATTGCACCCACATTTCGCTAGTAATGTTCAAGAGCCGAAACTGTTGTTACCAACCAGGCTCAAATTTGGATTTCGATCTGCTACTGAGATATTCTACCCGAAAATCGAATCCCAATGGCTAACACCTCGCCTCTCGTGCTTAAGGCGATATATACGCCCCAATGTTAACACAGTACTGGCCGTGCGCGCGCTCGGAGCCAAAATATCATTGTTGAAGCTCCTTTTGAACAGTTTTGTTTCCAAAATATTATTTGATTTACATATGCTATTTCAGATATGAAGAAATTCCAGCCATCAATTTTTCTGTGTAAAAATATTTTTAAACATTCAAGTCGTTTTGGAGGAGTATCCAAAAGTTGCGAAAAATATCGTGTTGCTAATGTTATACGAAAAATCAACGTTTAAAAATAATGTAAGTACATGAAACAATAATAAATATATATTTTTTACAAAACTTTTAACCTAGCCGTTACTAAGGAGTATGCTTTAGAAAGTTACCGTTTTACGGCACTAAAGCGGAAGTAGGCCCTTAACGGGCGTTTACTCTGACCATCAGACAAAAATCACATTTAACTAACACATTATGTAAACAAGCATGGCGGCCAGCGCTTGACGATAATATTCGAACTAGCGAACCGAACGCCTCGTCTCGTTACGCGACGATCTCTACCAGGCAACTCCTACAGCAAGTCAGAAAACCAAATAGTGATTTTATTTTTCATCAGGCGCATATAATATTCCCCAATTTTAACGCAGTACTGGCCTTGCGCCCGCTCGGAGCCAGAATATCAATATTGAACCTCCTTTTGGACAGTTTTGATTGCAAAATATTCTTTGATTTACATGTGCCATTTCATTTGTGCGGAAATTTTTTTCATCAATGTTTCTGGGTAAAAAGATTTTTAAACATCCGATTTCTTTTTGGGGGAGTATCCAAAAATAGAAAAAAAATATCGTGTTGTTAATAATTTTTTAAAGCAAAACTATTCGTTAAACGAAAAAATCATGTTTCACAAATAATGTACATGAATCAATAATAAATACATATTTTATCCAAACCATTTAACCTAGCAGTTACTAAGAAGTATGCCTTATAGTGTAACCCTTTTACGGCACTAAAGCGGTGGAAGGCCCTTAAACGTCGAACTTACTTTCAAGGTTAAACGGTCTGATCTTCGCTTCAGTTTTGGGGCCAGGAAAGCATTTCGACAATCCCATTATAAATTCGTCATCGATCGCAGCTCCATGTCTTTTCATAATTTGCTGGAAATCCACTATCTCTAGGATAAGCCTGCCTGCCTTAACTTCATCAAGTATCCAGACTCTGAAAGAATTGAAGGAAGAAATAATAATAATAACAACCTTGTAGCCAGGATTATCCATCAGCAACTTGCTCTGAAATATACTCTTGTGGCATCGGAGGTGCCGTACTACAGGTATGTGCCCGACCCAGTTCTCGAAAATGGCAATATCACATTGTACTGGGATCGGTCCATAATCACTGACAGGACTATTGTAGCCAATAAGCCTCATATTGTGGTGGTGGACCGAATCGAGTGGCGTGCAATGATTGTTGACATTACCGTCCCGCATGACGGGCACCTCGTGAAAGCCGAGAAAGATAAGCAAATCAAGTATTGGCTCGCGAGGTTGTCGACATGTGAGATGTGGACTCAGCGATCATTGTACCGATAGTCGTGTCAGCCAACGACTTAATAGCTACGAGCCTCGACCAGCACCTTAGGGGGCTCTCGTTAGGCAGCTGGGTCAAGGGCCTGATCTAGAAAGCAGTATTGCTGGACACGGCTCGTATTGTTAGGAGATTCCTCTCTCTGGAGCCTTGACCGCCGGTAGCTTGGAATCTGTTCCCGATACCGGTGGGCCTCTATTTTTTATATTTTTAAATGTTTTTGTTTTTCAATTAATTTTATAAAAATATTTAAAAATGTACAAAATAAGAAAAAGAGAATAATAAAGGACATAATAATAATTCATGTCAAACATTTAAGTCATGAAAAGTCCATACTAATATTAGGTCATTACATATGAAATTGGCGTTTTGTAAGGGATGAACATAAAGTTGTTTTTATAAATATAATATACTTATTTAATCAAAGTATAGACCATTACTATTTATGCACTTTTGCCATCTCATAGGTAGTTCATTGATCCTTTTATTAAAAAACCATTCGGACGGGAATCTACAAGCCATTTAAAGCACAATATCTTTATTATTGTCTTTCAATTTATTTTAGTACAGCGACCTATCCCCGTTTTGATGACGTAATACAATTTTTATTTTATTTATTTGTTCTCTTTTGTTACTGGGCACATAGAACTTTTATTTTTGTTTTGTTATAATTAAGAGTCGCAAAAATTTTATCATAGGTGGTTTTTTACAAAAAATGTATATTATAAATGTTTGTTTGTGTTTTCGAGCGTATGGCACTCGTGGGCTGCAGCTGAAAATCAGCGTCAGGTGGAATACCCTGTATTTCCATTTGGCATTATGCTGAGCTGAGGCCCTTTTGGCATTAATAGTTAAAAAATATTTTGTTTAATTTTAAGGTGTTTTTGTTTTGTAATGCCAATAAACTCATTTTTCTTTCTTTCTTTTACAAAAAAAATACTACCGACTTCTAATTTAAAACACTACAAAGTAAAAATAACTTTCACTTTGTAGTGTTTAGTTAATACGAATAACATCCTACACGATAAACAGTATGGTTTTACCAAAGGACGTTGTACGACCGGCGCTGGTGTCACCTTATTAAAACACATCTTTGATGCGTGGGAAGAGGCACAAGATGCTATAGGTGTTTTCTGCGACCTGTCGAAAGCGTTTGATTGCGTTAATCATGTAACATTACTTATGAAACTTGAGCATTACGGGCTAGGCCAATCAGCGTTGAGTTTAGTAAAATCTTATTTAAATGATAGACAGCAATTAGTTCAAATAAACGGTGTCAATTCGTCCGGGTTAACCGTGAAAATGGGGGTACCCCAGGGTTCAATTTTGGGTCCTTTCTTATTCCTAGTCTACATTAACGATTTACCCCATCTATTGAATAACAATTTAAACATGGTGTTATTTGCTGATGACACTTCTTTGATTTTTAAGATAAATAGACGTACGAGTAACGTTGACGACGTAAATGACGTCTTGCGACAGGTTCAAAATTGGTTCACGGCTAATAATTTAGTTTTAAATGCTAAAAAGACTAAGTGCGTAAAATTTGCCTTGCCGAATGTCAAAAGTACTGATTGTGACATTATCTTGGGTAGGGAGAAGCTAGAATTTGTCGATAAAACGGTATTCCTGGGGATCACGCTAGACTCAGGGTTACAATGGGGTCCTCATTTAATATCACTTGCAGGGCGGCTAAGTTCGGCAGCTTATGCTGTTAGAAAAATTCGTTAGTTTACTGATGTAGATACCGCGAGGCTAGTCTATTTTAGCTACTTTCATAGTATAATGTCTTACGGTATCTTACTATGGGGAAGGGCTGCAGACATTGAGTCAATTTTTATTCTGCAAAAACGAGCCATCAGAGCGATATACAATCTTCGCCGGCGCGATTCTCTAAGGGAACTGTTTAAGGACATTAACATCATGACGGTACCTTGTCAATATATTTATGAAAACATCATGTACGTTAGAAAAAATTTACATCTTTTCAGTAAAAACAGCGACAGACATAATTATGTTACTAGAAATAGGGACCAATTAATCCAGCCAGGTTTCAGGCTGGCTAAAGTAGCATCATCTTTTATGGGGTACTGTATAAAATGTTACAATAAAATACCTCCCCACATTCTAGAACTGAATGAGACGAAATTTAAAACTTGTATAAAACGCACACTATGCAGGCAAGCATATTATAAGTTGGGGGATTACATCGCTGATAAAAATGCTTGGCTAAATGCTGGTCCCGCTCCGCAGCCATTAGGGCGCAAAAACAATTAGTGATGGGCAGAAAAGTGTTGCAGTATTGTTGGAGCTGCTGAAGACTGTATGAATATATTTGTATTGTATAAACTCAATTTCTTTTAGTATTATATAACTGCACAGCACATGTGTGAGTACTATGTTCCGACTGTAAATCTACCTATGTGTCGTTGGTTGACTTCTGTGTGCCCTGGCATTTGAGTGTGTCATGCTCTCTCTAATTTCTCTCTGGTGGTGGCACATGTGTTGGATCATTCGGTTCCCTCCATAATGGTTGAGCTGAGTGGTGCCGATCCATGCGTCATGTTCGTGAACGGGCGCCATCAGTTGGGATTGGTCATAACTTAGCTGCCTCGGCCTGTCATTGCATTTTTATGTTGAAATTGTTTGTTACTCTAGACGCTTTTACGTGCACGTCTTTTTGCATCGTTCTCACATATATGTATTTTTTTTTTAACAAGAATGATGTAACCAAAAACTTGTAATTGAAACTGATGGAAAAGAGTGTCCGTGGAGTTTCTTGCAAATTCTTCTCCATTGAGATCTACTGACGTTTGCGAATTTGCAACTAGAGTCATATTTTTTTGTTGTTTGACAATTCAAAAGTACCTTTAAGGTTTATTTGAAATAAACTATTTTGATTTTGATTTTGATTTTAGTGTTTTAAATTGGAAGTCGGTTGTATTTTTTTGTAAAAAGCTTTTTATTTTTTACTTTTTAGGTGTACCTAATAAACTGCAACTTGCCTTGAGTGAGGTATTTATAATGCCAGAATAGATTAACCGAATGCCATGAAACTTGATCATAAGCGGTGAAATGAGAGTGTACCAAGGTGAAGTGTACACATCTGCGTACCCCTTTAGAGCGTGCTGGCGTGATGTTATGTTATGAAATGGTATAAACAATAAACAGACATGCGATTGCTGCAATCCCGAGAGATTTGCCTTTATTTATTGAAGAGTTCTGCTGTATATCTCCGAAGTTCTTCATCAAATCTTCACCAAATTAAAATAGGACCAATTTCGAAACATACTCTAATAAACAAAAAAATAATTTTCAAAATCGGTCCACAATTGACGGAGATATCGGTGAACTTACACAAAAAAAAAACAAACTCGAAGTCAAACATAGAGTCTCCTCCTTTTTGGAAAGTCGGTTAAAAATCTTTGAAGGCGCTTTGGACTACCCACTGTCGTTTTCCAATTCATCGCCGCTAATCCGTTCTATAGTTGTATTAATTACATCGCCTAATATGTTCTCAGATACAGTATTAACGTTATAACCAAACAATAATTCCGACGGGCTTTTACCGGTACTTTTATTAACTGATGTGTTTAATCCTAATTGGACCTCACTAACATATTCGTCCCAGGTGTTATCATTTTTATCATGACACTTTGCACTGAGAGCGTCCGAAATAGTTCGGTTGAATCTCTCAACCTGGCCGTTCGCTCGCGGAGTTGCCACAGCATTTAATATGTGTTTAATACTATTATCTTTCACAAAAGTTTTAAATTTGGAGCTAGTAAAACACGTACCCCTGTCTGTAATTAATCGAGTGGGTGCTCCAAAATAGCTAAAATAATCCTTAAAGACTCTAATGGCAGTAGCAGTCTTCGTATCTCTGACAGGTCTTATACTGATAAATTTTGTAAAAGCATCTATGATTACTAACAGGTACATGTTGCCTCTCCGCGAACGAACGAATGGACCTAAGTGGTCCGCATGCAACGTGTGAAACGGTATGTCTGGTTTTGGGATCGGATGAAGTAGTCCTTCTTTAGGTCCTCCGGGTGCCTTATGATACGCACATTCTAAACAAGCTTTAACATACTTTTTTGTGAATCTTCGCATTTTGGGGAACCAAAATGAACCCTTAAGCCTGTTTAGCGTCTTATCATAACTGAAGTGACCCACATCGTCGTGGTTCATCTTTAGTAATTGCCACCTAACTGATCTTGGGACTACCCAACGTAATCCACCATTGACTACTCTATAAACATAATTACCTTTCAACTGGTAATTTTTATGAACGTCAACAATAATTGCTGTGTCTTTACTGCCTAAGATTTCCTTTATTCTTTTAACTTCGTCATCATCACTTTGAACTGTAGCGATCCAGTCTTGTGCTTCTACGGTGAGTACATCAATTACGTGTGTAGATTCAAGGGTAGTGGGTTCGTCAACAGGGGCACGACTGAGTGCATCAACATGTGACATTCTTGAGCCTGCTCTGTATTCTATTTCACAGTCGTACTCCTGGAGCTGCACCCACCACCGACCTATTCTAGGGATGAGATCTCTTTTTGTCATGGTAGTTCGTAGTGCATTGCAGTCCGTCACTATTTTGAACTTTAATCCTAGTAGATAGACACGAAATCTGTTCAACGATGCTATAACGGCTAAGGCCTCTAAATCAAAGGAGTGGAGCTTTTGCTCATCCGCTGATGTTTTGCGGCTGTAATACGCCACGGGTTTAATTATGCCGTCTCTGTCACGCTGCATTAGGATACCCGCAATACCGTGTTTTGACGCATCTGTGTGTAATTCGGTTTCTAATTTGGAATCATATAATGCGAGTAATGGTCTCTCGACCAATTTTCGTTTCAGAGTATCGAACGCTGTCACTTGTTCGTCCGACCATTTCCATGTAACCCGTTTTCTTAACAAATCGGTTAATGGACGTGCAATTAGAGAAAAATCCTTTACGAAACGCCGGAAAAAGCTGGCTAATCCTATGAAACGTCTAACGTCATGGACATTGTTTGGAGTTGGGAAGTTTGACACTGCAGTTATTTTACGGGAGCCAGGCCTTATACCCAATCCGCTTACCTCAAAGCCTAGAAAATCAATTTGTGTGTAAAAGAAAAAACATTTTTCTAATTTTAGAGTAAGATTAGCATCACGGAAAATACTCAAAACTTCATCTAATCTTTTTAAACCTTCGTTAAAAGTGCGCGCTGGGATTAAAATATCATCCATGTAGACAATGGTATAGTCTATTTTAGCTAGTATTTTGTTCATGGTCCTTTGAAAGACTGATGGCGCATTAGCTAAGCCGAATGGCATTCTCTTGAACTGATATTGGCCGTCCGGAGTAACAAATGCCGTTTTATCTTGGGAGTTTTCCCCAACAGCCAATTGATAGTAGCCTGATGCTAAATCTAAGCTAATGAACAATGAATGACCGGCTAATCGATCTAGCTGATCATCAATCAATGGTAGGGGAAAGTGCTCTTTTTTGGTTTTTCTGTTCAATGCTCGATAGTCAATACAAAGTCTTTTGTCCCCAGTTTTCTTTTTAACTAAAAGAACTGGGCTAGCATACGCTGAGTTGGATTCACATATGATGTCTGCATCAAGCATTTCCTGTACCATAGATTTTACTAATTCTCTCTCCGGATAAGATAATCTATATGGTCTGTATACAACAGGTTTTGTATCAATCAATTCAATTTCCATTTTCTCAATGTTAGTATAACCTAAATCCATCATATTGCAAGAAAAACATTGGTTGTACTTTTGTAAGGTATTTTTAAGTTGAAATATTTCTTGGTCAGATAATTTGTTGTCATAGTTTATGGAATTACTAATATTTGTATCACTAAAATCTAATAAGTTTACATTCAATATGGAATCCGTACGTAATGCACGTGTTATTAATGATCCATGTTTTAATGTTAAATTATAATTCGATAGATTTTGTATTAATAACGCACTGGCTCCATTCACTACGTCATATTCACCAGGCATAAGGTAGTATTCTTTATCGGAATACCCACGTAGAGAACCTTTAACATTTATTGTGCCTGAATAATTGACATCACTACTTACTTTTATAACACACGTCTCCCTGGGAGATATCAAAACATCATTCGAAAGAAAAAGTTTTAATTTTGTTGTTAGGGTTCGCCCAAATATCAAAGAATCTGTTGTTTTAGTAATAGTTATTCCGGGGGATTCTGTAAAACTATGCCCAATTAATATGTCATACTTAATGACACTATCCTCAACAATATAACTGTCAACTGATTGCATTATACCTTGAATTTCGATATTAATAGTCGCTTTACCCAGAGGCAAAACAACATGATTGCCAATACCACGCATTGTAGGTAATGGTTGCTCTGAAGACCAATGGATACCTAAATTCTCTGCAACACTATGACGTAACAATGTGCACTGACTACCCAAATCAACATACCCTTGTAAGGGCTTTTCATTTATTTTCAGATTAATGTGATATTTATCATCGTTTTCATTAATAGTTGTAGATAATGCCATGACTGAGTTTTCATTGTTTTTTTCTATTTTTGATGCATCACTAGTAGATAAATTTGGACAATTATTGGCTAAATGTCCCAGTCTATTACAATTATTACATTTAGTAATTTTTTTTTTACAGTTAAAGCTATAATGTCCGGTTTCATTACAATTGTAACATGTGACAGATTTGTTTATCTCAGTAAATCTTGATGGTTTGGTGTTCGACATATAATTTTGTTTATTTGATATGTTAAAACTTGAGTTGTTTCTTTTATCATAATTGTTCCTAAACTTTGTATCTGACTCCCGGGATTGTTGTTTTATTGATTGGAAATATTTCAATACTTGTTCTGGTTCTTCACATTTTGTTGCTTTAGCGCCTAATCTTATACTGCGGTCTTCTATCCCATAAAGTAGGCAATCAACTGCCCTTTTGCCTTTTATGTCACACCTATTAAGGAGATTGATCTTTTCATAGAAATACAATTCTAAAGATTCATTAAATTTTACCCTTTTTGATAACATTTCATTAAGCAGTTCTGCATAATCATCAGTGGACGGAAAGGACTCCCTTAATTTGTTTTTCCACTCGGTCCACGAAAACGACATTGATGGGAGAGTCTGATACCATGTCTTAGATACGCCACTAAGTTTAGGAAGAGCATAATGAATTATCTGGTCTTCTCCCCATTTATATAATTGAGCACATTCTTCAACTTTGTTAAGCCACATCTCAATGGTTTGGCCTTTAGACATGGGATCAAAATCTGGTATTACATTGCCTAACATAGGAAACTTATTTCCTTCGGGACGACTATTGGATATTGATTTTATCAATTCAGTTAGTAAGAATTGAGTGTCTTTAAAATTGGAACGACTCACTCTGTCCTCTACTGGTGATACACTCTGGTGACGACGTGTACGTTCACGATGTCGTAGTCTCGAACTACGTTGGCAACGTGAACTCGAACGGCTGCGAGACGTGCGTCGCGTCGAATCCGTAGCACGGCTGCACAACGATCTCGAACGGCTATGAGACCTGCACGGTGTCAAGTCTGCAGGACGGCTACGCAGGGATCTCGAACGGCTATGTGACCTGTGCGGCGTCAACCCTGCACCAGGGCTGCACGACGATCTCGACCGACTCCGATGCCTCGAAGTCGAGCGACGCCTACTCTTCCGAGACTTACGACCTCCCATCTCTTCTTTCTTCTGTACGCTATCCCTTCTTTCATTCGAAATATGTGGCGATTTCGTATGGTGGCGTCTCTTCCTCCTCTCTGTTTTACGACCCGCGTTTTTTGAGTGTCGACGGCGTCGTTTACGTGATGTATTTTTGTGACTACTTTGCATATGATCACTGTCGCCTCCCATAATGTATTTCACAGGGCGTAAATAATGTTTACACACCAATTATAATATCACTAACAACTAGTTAGCAAACTTTTTCACAGGATGCGAATGACGCGGTTTTAACTAGTAGGTGTCTGATACCACTTCTGAAACTGTAATCACATTTGTTCCAAGCAAAGTCATTAAACATTACTAGTAAAATCTCTTTATTTGCAAACAATAATTATTAAACTATCTTTACCACTTTTTTCAAACCATCTAACTTTTTTCTCATCATCACAGTGACACTGACATCCCGCCTTTTTTGGGTCAATGTTGCCAAATAAACAAATATTTAAAACATACAGTTTTACAAATGAATACTAATAAGAAATATTATTTGTCTATGCTAACACTATAATATCACGAGAAGAGAGAAAGAAGAAAGAAAGTAAGAGACAGGAGGCAAGAGTTCAACTAACTTACGGTTAAAAGGTTACAATGCAAACAAACAGACGGGCGTTAGTTTTCGTTAGCACCCTTTTGATAAGGAATTCTAAAAAAGACGAATCAACTTACAATATATCGTCAGCTCTTTTCTTTCTTGACGTGAGCCTCACGAGCTGCTTCAAGTATATGACCTTCATGTCAGCCTGCCCCAGCGTGTAGTTGCCAAGAACATAGCCGTGTGTTATCAAAGTTTTTTTTCTGTATGCCAGACTCTTTAACTCTTTTAGTTCCTGAAATGATTACTAAAGTAATCAACTTTTTAAAAACGAGTTCTTTTTTTGTATTCCTTTCTAAAGTCGAAGTGCTTAAAAATTTATTGGTCCGCCATTTTTGGGAACTCGCCATATTAGATTACTAGCTTCTGCCAGCGGCTTCGCACACGTGTGAGTCGAAAAATCTCGAAAAGTCGAAATACTCAGGGAACATATTCCCGAGAAATAAAGTATTCTATGTGCTATTCCTGACTATAAACTATCCCTGCGCCAAATTTCATCCAGATCAATCCAGCCATTTGAGCGTGAAGAAGTAACAAACATACAAACACTCACAACCTAGACAAAACAATCAAATCCTTTCAGCCCTTGAAGCGTTATTGAATGACACCATCCAAACATAACAAGTTTTCACATTCATAATACAGGTGAATCTGTATTAGAGCAAGATCCCATACTGTTTTCTGGATAAATCCTTTACTGTCCAGGCTACTCGTCTGTGGAATGCGTTGCCAGACCCAATCAAACGCGCCCAATCGTTGCCTGTCTTCAAAAGACTCGTGAAGGAGCATTACCTGTCGCTGTGATTATGAATTGACTGTCATCATTTTATTTATTGCCTTTATATTTTAGTATGTATGTATTTATGTATGTATTATGTAGCATATGTATGTATCTGCATATCTTTAATAATATATATATATATATATATTTTTTTTTTTTTTGACACTGTTATTGTCACACCATCAACAGCCCCACTTCGTGTCCAGTAATTATTGTCCATGCCTGGTTGCCTGGAAGAGATCGCGGAATGCGATAAGGCCGCCCATTGTATATATTTTTAGTTTTAAGTTTCCTTTGTAAATGTTACATATGGTGTACAATAAAGTATATAATAATAATAATAATAATAATTACTGAGAGCTTTCTGCACCAAATTAGTAGGATTGAGTAGTATTGGTATGTACTTAAAACGTACGCATTCTTGCTAGTTTGGGCCGACGGCCAATTATCAGGTGTTACGTGTAGTCAAAAAACTTACCCACTTTTTACTTAAGTTTGAGCGCTGATTTTTATGTATGATGACAGAATATTGATATAATTCATAATTAAATAATAAGTTAATATAATAATAGTCTAAGAAGTATAGGGTGACTGGGATCTTTGGCCATATACTAACTTCGGCAAAGTCCTTGTTGACTACAATAAAGTCCATACGAAGTTCCCTAAGCCTGATTTCCTGAGCTTTCAGGCTGCGAAGCAGTTCCAATGCGTCTAAGGGTTTAAATGGATTGGAGGATAGGTCCAAGATGAGTAGACTCGTCGCTTTACTCATATTTTTGGCTATGGTTTTAGCGGCATTCGTGGTTAATCTGCAAAAAAATTGCATTACACGACGTTACATTGACAATATTTTATGACAAATAAATAATCATGTTCGTGTTAGCAACTAACTCTAAGTAAAATTTATCTCTTATAGTACCTAATTTAGAATCACTAGACTTGGAATAGGAGAATTTAAGTTTATCTTGAATTATTTCTACTTATCGATGCTATGCTTAAGAAAAATAGAAAACAAAAAATATGCAATTTTAAAAAACCCTCGGTACAAAAGCCTCTATCTATATATATCTTTAATTTTAATTGCATGCTTTTTAAAAAACATATAATACATCTAGTAGTAGACTAGCTCCAATCGACAATATATCAAAACACGTAATAATGACACGGCATCAAAGGCCTTAATTTCGATAAAATAACCGATATTATCGACACTTTTAACCACTTTTTTTAAAGTTGTTAGAATTGGATAGCGTCGATATTTTAAGTTCGATGGTATCGATATTATAGAAAATTCGATATCGTTGCATCGCTACTGAGGTCTTAGACAAGTGACATTTTATCATCGAAAACGTGGCGATAACAATTGGAAAAACGGCAAAAATTTACGGGAATGTCAAATGCTATCGAAATGACACGTGATCAATCCCTTAAATTTTGCCAAAAACCTAGAACCTTCGCCAAAAAGCCGAAAGTGATGATTAGGGCAATAACTCGACACGTTTTCACCAAGTTGTTCGTTAAGCAAGCCAGGAGTTCAGTTGTCATCCTGATTACCTCGCACAAAAACACCATTCCTGAAACATCTTCAATTAAGGCCGGAATGCCCAAAGTGACGATAATTTACGACAATCATTTGACACGTCATTCTTTTAACGTCCTTATTTACCTCTCAGGGGTCTCAGGTAATCAAGTGTCTCGCTCAAAATAGACATAATTGTATCTCATTTGCAGTTAATAGGGAAACGGATCTCGTCAGTCTTCGGTACTTCCAGTGTAACTTTATATCATGGGCATTATGATAAGGAACGGAAAGTTTGTAATGATGGAAGTGGAAATACAAACTGTCAGTTTTAATCGAGACCGAGGCAGAAACGACGTTTTGAATTTGTAGTGATAAACATCGTATCATGGAAACAGGCAACACACAACTGATATAAATGATACATACGCTATGAATTAACAAGAAAAGCTTGCATCTATATAGTAATTGACGGCTATCAACTAAAAGTGACTTGGTCATAATATGCAGGCGGTCCCGGTTTCAAATCCCGGACGAGCTACCAATTTTATGGTGTTGTGGGATCACTAGAGAATAGGAATTGTTGAATTGTCAAAGTATCACGTTTTTAATAATCAACTGTGTCGTTTTCTGTCAATTTGACATTATTGAAGATCGTGAAGGGAGTAGACAAAAACAGAACTTAAAGATATTTGTTCTGTGGCTGTACATTACCTGTTATTGCTAAGATCCAGCACCTTCAAGGTTTCTATGCGAAGTAGACCCCCGATTTCCACTCCTACGCAGAGGCTAGTGTAGGACAGATTTAACTCCACCAGAACTTTACTTTGACGCAATGTACGAATCAACGGGATTACTCCTGAAAATATAAATTTTTAAGTTAGACGTAAGTCGTGGTCGCCCAGTGGCTAAGAAGTGGCCTCTCGTGCTTGATCGTGATTACAAAAGCCCAGATTTGAATGTCGATTTTAGAGCTTGCATACTATGTATCCTAATAATAACTTTTTATTGGTGAATTTCACAATGGCATGCATAAGCTACTTGAACACTTTTATGAAAGTTACAGGCATGTGTATTTTCACCCTTAATAGAACGACGACGCCCAAAATGGTGAGTACTACGTACCTTATTAGAGATATCGATATGATAGCTGTTGTTCAGTACTTACAGCCTTTTAATAGTGACACAAACGCTAGGTGTTAGAGATAATTATGGCGGTAGATTTTTTCTTGAATACAGCAGAATCTAACTGCTTCATCGACCACACAGCCTCTAAATGCCTAATGCTAGATCTAATACATCAAAAAAATTCTGTCAACTAGCTGAGGTATGAGGAACGGGGTACTGCGCTCTGATTGGTTCCTTACCAAGGTCATTATGCCTCATTAAGAATGGGACAGGTTTAAATCCGGGAAGTTGTCTATATTTTTTTAAATAGTAATTGTACTTAATTTTTTTATAATCAAAATTACCATTTTTTTTATTAATTATACTTAAAGTAATAACATAAAATGTTAAAACTAAAAACAAAATATCAAAATTCTAAAGGTATAATATTTTTTCGGAGGTTCGTTCTTAAATAGTAATATTAGTAAACGTAATCAATAAATCACAAATTAATAAACTATTTAATTGAATGTCTTTATTTCTAAAAATAGTATGCAGGTTTCAAGTTCTATCGATAAAAGATTTGGGCATAGGATATGGTGCATCACTAATTTTGTTTACGAAATTATAGAGGAGAAGAGATGGCGAAAAATTACTTTAAAAAGAAAGAGACGCAAACATGCGGTGGGCGTTTTCACCAAAAAACAGGACCAGTATAATATGAACTCCGATAAATAATATCAGAAAATAAATCTAATGATGTTTATGTAACTATTAACTTATCAATGAGGTATATGCCATTTTACCGAAATTTCGAAATCTGGCTGTTGTTACCAACGTATTGTAAAAGGGGCCATTATAATATTTATTTTATATATTTTTTTTATAGACGGACGCGGAAGTGTTTACGGCTCACAGAAACGGTAGCTACTAATTCGAAATTGTCGAGTGGCGACCTGTATATATATTTAAGTCATATGTGTTGACAGATATCGCTCGCCTGCTATTAGGCGTCTAGAGGCTATATTCCAGTTTTGGTTATCAGAAACCACCCAGCCTCAGCCTATGCATAAAGTTTTTGTGCTCCATTTCATTAATTTAACTATCAACATCATTCTACAGCTTTAATCACGAAACCATTTAGTGCCACGAAACCTGATGTAGCCCCAATATTTCACCGCTTTACGGCCTAAATTTCGTTTTATCCCATTTGGACAAGCACAAAAAACCGTGCTTTGATTGACATCACAGTTTTTCAACCTCGAATATGCAGATGATATTATGAGCACGACATACGCGTCAAATACATTTTGATAAGGAGAGTTTTCTGTTGAACTGGCGTTCTGTTAAATATTTATGAGGTCCCGCGCGGATGAGATAGCCAGCTGAAAGTTTCAGCCTCTGGACGTCTCTAAACGGCCATGTGCACACTCGCCTCAACATTTTTATTGCCAACTTTCATCACATTTAACATCACGAAATAAAGAGGGGTTTCACTTAAAATACTAGGCTGTTATTGTCTGTACGACAAAGGCCTCTTAACAATACAACAGCTTTATATTTTGTTATTTTATCACAAGTATGGAATAGACATGCGCCGATGATTTAATTGAAATAATTTGGATTGGATGCGATTGTGAGCCATCAAATTACCACCCTTCGCCCTTTTAACCCAGTATGACCTAGCAGTTCCGTTTGGCACCTGATTTCATGCATTTTAATCTTCAAGCCTGAATTTATGTAAGAAAGTTATCTTTTAAATATAATGTCTATTTAGAACTATTCAGCTTATGCAGTTTCCCTTAAGGCCCTTATTCCGCTTTAGTGCCGTAAAACAGATACGTTCTATAGCATATTCCCTAGTAACGGCTAAGTCTAAAGGTTTGAAAAAAAGAAATGTATAAAATTTCATTTGAGACTAAAATCTAGTTTTATACAATCTGACAAGTATGTTTATAGTTTAAATGTATATGTGTATGTGAATTTCCCCATTTGGGGCCAATGGACGCATTGGGGGTAACTTTTTTTTCCACAGGCTAACAAGATGGCAGGGATGAGGGAAGGCATTTCGAGGTTGTAATGAATTCCTAGGAATCCAGAAAGCAGTTGACACTTTGATGAATTTTGATTTTGACAAAGAGGTAGATTTAGTTGTACTTCCTCCAGAACCAAGTACTCTAACCGAGGAAGAAGAAAGTGATGATGATAATATACAGATGAATGACATTCCGCATGATATACCAGGGAGAAATGAAGTATTTATAATCAGTAATGACGGTGACGAGTACACCAAGATGACCAGTCGATTTCTTTATATCGAACCGCAATCCGAAGGAAGAAGTGGTGGTGAGTTTTGTTCACCTATAAATGCTGGACTTGTCAGTAGCTAACACATAACATAAATCTTCCTTGTCACCGAAAAACATGAAAAAAGTCTCTCATCTTCTTACAACTCAATAAATAAAGGTGTTAAAAAGACAATAGGTACCTTGAGTCTTAAAGAATTTGTTCCAGGATAAGTCTAAATGGGTTGTGTGGTCATGGAACTCTAGCACTTCAGCCAACAATTCCATGCTGTCACTTGTCAGATCATTGCACCTTAAGTTTAATCTAAAAAAATACAAAGATCTTATGATTTCACCCGCGTTTAAGTCAACAATTATTTCAGGAGGACATCCTAGTAGCATAAAAAGCGTCCTAATCCAGCAGCCTAATTGCGTAAGACATAGACGGAAATCCACATTGCATCTTTCATCTCGCATATGATAGGTCGATGAAACGCTTTGCCTTGCCAAATTCACTTACACAATTAGGCTTCAGGTCACCAGTGTGCCAATTTTTATCCGACTACGGCGAAGCAACAGGGAGAGTTATGTTTTTGACCGGTATGTGGGTGGGTATGTATTAATGTATGTATGAATAATGTTCATCTGTTTCCTTATAACTTCTAAACTACTTATTATAATTTGACAAATGAGGTGTTGTTGGAAGCGTCTTGTGTGCGCTAGTTATAGGCTATGCGTAGTCACAATAAATTGAATATGGCGCCTTCTAAGGGTCCCGAAGTCAAGAAAGTGAAAAACCATGTGTGGTATCAGTGAAAAGGTATTTTATAAAAAAACTTTTTACAAAAAAATATTACGACTTCCAAATAAAAAAACTACAAAGTGAAAAATAGCTTTATTTTTGGAAGTCGGTGTCTTTCATAGGTGCCAATTTTTCGCGTTATGGACACCGACTTCCAAAATTAAAATTATTTTTCACTTTGTAATTTTTTTATTTGGAAGTCTTAATATTTTTTTTGTAAAAAGTTTTTTTTTATTTTTCACTTTTTAGTTGTACCTGCCTTATAGGCAAGTTGTTTAGAAAAGGTACCTATAACGCCAGAACAGATTACCCGAATTTCATGAAACAGGAACATAACCGGTAAAATGAGAGATCTGCGTACCCCTTAAGAGCGTACTGGCGTGATGTTATGTTATGGAATGGTATAAACAATAAACAGACATGCGATTGCAGCAATCCCGAGAGATTTGCCGTTATTTATTGAAGAGTTCTGTTGTATATCTTCGAAGTTCTTCATCAGATCTTCAACAAATTAAATTGGGACCAATTTCGGAATATACTCTTTCAAACAAAAAAAGAATTTTCAAAATCGGTCCACAATGGACGGATATATCTGTGAACATACATATAAAAAAAAAGAAAAACATACATAATTTCGAACATAGAACCTCTTCCTTTTTGGGAAGTCGGTTAAAAATGAAGGTAGGGTTTGGTACATCACATTTTTGTCAAGCCCAAATATGTCAGCAAGTAACGTTCGCGAAAAATATCCCGTCAAAGTCATGAAAATTAATTTTTACCCGACTACGGCGCGGCGTCGCAAAATATTTGTTGATCGGTATGTAAGTATGTATGTATGCATTTATGTTAATTTGTTGTTGTATGGCTCTGTAAAAACCCCAAAATATTTTAAATAGAAAATAAGTTCAAAAACTAAAACCCGACTACAGAAAAATAACGCTCTAAGAAGTACGAAACCAGAAAAAAAACTTTTTTACAAAAAAATACTACCGACTTCCAAATAAGAAAACTACAAAGTGAAAAATATGTTTATTTTTGGAAGTCGGTGTCTTTCGTAGGTACCATTTTTTTGCGTTACGGACACCGACTTCCAAAAGTAAAGTTATTTTTCACTTTGTAGTTTTCTTATTTGGAAGTCGGTAGTATTTTTTTTGTAAAAAAGTTTTTTTTCTGGTTTCGTACTTCTTAGAGCGTTATTTTTCTGTAGTCGGGTTTTAGTTTTTGAACTTATTTTCTATTTAAAATATTTTGGGGTTTTTACAGAGCCATACAACAACAAATTAACATAAATGCATACATACATACTTACATACCGATCAACAAATATTTTGCGACGCCGCGCCGTAGTCGGGTAAAAATTAATTTTCATGACTTTGACGGGATATTTTTCGCGAACGTTACTTGCTGACATATTTGGGCTTGACAAAAATGTGATGTACCAAACCCTACCTTCATTTTTAACCGACTTCCCAAAAAGGAAGAGGTTCTATGTTCGAAATTATGTATGTTTTTCTTTTTTTTTATATGTATGTTCACAGATATATCCGTCCATTGTGGACCGATTTTGAAAATTCTTTTTTTGTTTGAAAGAGTATATTCCGAAATTGGTCCCAATTTAATTTGTTGAAGATCTGATGAAGAACTTCGAAGATATACAACAGAACTCTTCAATAAATAACGGCAAATCTCTCGGGATTGCTGCAATCGCATGTCTGTTTATTGTTTATACCATTCCATAACATAACATCACGCCAGTACGCTCTTAAGGGGTACGCAGATCTCTCATTTTACCGGTTATGTTCCTGTTTCATGAAATTCGGGTAATCTGTTCTGGCGTTATAGGTACCTTTTCTAAACAACTTGCCTATAAGGCAGGTACAACTAAAAAGTGAAAAATAAAAAAAAACTTTTTACAAAAAAAATATTAAGACTTCCAAATAAAAAAATTACAAAGTGAAAAATAATTTTAATTTTGGAAGTCGGTGTCCATAACGCGAAAAATTGGCACCTATGAAAGACACCGACTTCCAAAAATAAAGCTATTTTTCACTTTGTAGTTTTTTTATTTGGAAGTCGTAATATTTTTTTGTAAAAAGTTTTTTTATAAAATACCTTTTCACTGATACCACACATGGTTTTTCACTTTCTTGACTTCGGGACCCTTAGAAGGCGCCATATTCAATTTATTGTGACTACGCATAGCCTATAACTAGCGCACACAAGACGCTTCCAACAACACCTCATTTGTCAAATTATAATAAGTAGTTTAGAAGTTATAAGGAAACAGATGAACATTATTCATACATACATTAATACATACCCACCCACATACCGGTCAAAAACATAACTCTCCCTGTTGCTTCGCCGTAGTCGGATAAAAATTGGCACACTGGTGACCTGAAGCCTAATTGTGTAAGTGAATTTGGCAAGGCAAAGCGTTTCATCGACCTATCATATGCGAGATGAAAGATGCAATGTGGATTTCCGTCTATGTCTTACGCAATTAGGCTGCTGGATTAGGACGCTTTTTATGCTACTAGGATGTCCTCCTGAAATAATTGTTGACTTAAACGCGGGTGAAATCATAAGATCTTTGTATTTTTTTAGATTAAACTTAAGGTGCAATGATCTGACAAGTGACAGCATGGAATTGTTGGCTGAAGTGCTAGAGTTCCATGACCACACAACCCATTTAGACTTATCCTGGAACAAATTCTTTAAGACTCAAGGTACCTATTGTCTTTTTAACACCTTTATTTATTGAGTTGTAAGAAGATGAGAGACTTTTTTCATGTTTTTCGGTGACAAGGAAGATTTATGTTATGTGTTAGCTACTGACAAGTCCAGCATTTATAGGTGAACAAAACTCACCACCACTTCTTCCTTCGGATTGCGGTTCGATATAAAGAAATCGACTGGTCATCTTGGTGTACTCGTCACCGTCATTACTGATTATAAATACTTCATTTCTCCCTGGTATATCATGCGGAATGTCATTCATCTGTATATTATCATCATCACTTTCTTCTTCCTCGGTTAGAGTACTTGGTTCTGGAGGAAGTACAACTAAATCTACCTCTTTGTCAAAATCAAAATTCATCAAAGTGTCAACTGCTTTCTGGATTCCTAGGAATTCATTACAACCTCGAAATGCCTTCCCTCATCCCTGCCATCTTGTTAGCCTGTGGAAAAAAAAGTTACCCCCAATGCGTCCATTGGCCCCAAATGGGGAAATTCACATACACATATACATTTAAACTATAAACATACTTGTCAGATTGTATAAAACTAGATTTTAGTCTCAAATGAAATTTTATACATTTCTTTTTTTCAAACCTTTAGACTTAGCCGTTACTAGGGAATATGCTATAGAACGTATCTGTTTTACGGCACTAAAGCGGAATAAGGGCCTTAAGGGAAACTGCATAAGCTGAATAGTTCTAAATAGACATTATATTTAAAAGATAACTTTCTTACATAAATTCAGGCTTGAAGATTAAAATGCATGAAATCAGGTGCCAAACGGAACTGCTAGGTCATACTGGGTTAAAAGGGCGAAGGGTGGTAATTTGATGGCTCACAATCGCATCCAATCCAAATTATTTCAATTAAATCATCGGCGCATGTCTATTCCATACTTGTGATAAAATAACAAAATATAAAGCTGTTGTATTGTTAAGAGGCCTTTGTCGTACAGACAATAACAGCCTAGTATTTTAAGTGAAACCCCTCTTTATTTCGTGATGTTAAATGTGATGAAAGTTGGCAATAAAAATGTTGAGGCGAGTGTGCACATGGCCGTTTAGAGACGTCCAGAGGCTGAAACTTTCAGCTGGCTATCTCATCCGCGCGGGACCTCATAAATATTTAACAGAACGCCAGTTCAACAGAAAACTCTCCTTATCAAAATGTATTTGACGCGTATGTCGTGCTCATAATATCATCTGCATATTCGAGGTTGAAAAACTGTGATGTCAATCAAAGCACGGTTTTTTGTGCTTGTCCAAATGGGATAAAACGAAATTTAGGCCGTAAAGCGGTGAAATATTGGGGCTACATCAGGTTTCGTGGCACTAAATGGTTTCGTGATTAAAGCTGTAGAATGATGTTGATAGTTAAATTAATGAAATGGAGCACAAAAACTTTATGCATAGGCTGAGGCTGGGTGGTTTCTGATAACCAAAACTGGAATATAGCCTCTAGACGCCTAATAGCAGGCGAGCGATATCTGTCAACACATATGACTTAAATATATATACAGGTCGCCACTCGACAATTTCGAATTAGTAGCTACCGTTTCTGTGAGCCGTAAACACTTCCGCGTCCGTCTATAAAAAAAATATATAAAATAAATATTATAATGGCCCCTTTTACAATACGTTGGTAACAACAGCCAGATTTCGAAATTTCGGTAAAATGGCATATACCTCATTGATAAGTTAATAGTTACATAAACATCATTAGATTTATTTTCTGATATTATTTATCGGAGTTCATATTATACTGGTCCTGTTTTTTGGTGAAAACGCCCACCGCATGTTTGCGTCTCTTTCTTTTTAAAGTAATTTTTCGCCATCTCTTCTCCTCTATAATTTCGTAAACAAAATTAGTGATGCACCATATCCTATGCCCAAATCTTTTATCGATAGAACTTGAAACCTGCATACTATTTTTAGAAATAAAGACATTCAATTAAATAGTTTATTAATTTGTGATTTATTGATTACGTTTACTAATATTACTATTTAAGAACGAACCTCCGAAAAAATATTATACCTTTAGAATTTTGATATTTTGTTTTTAGTTTTAACATTTTATGTTATTACTTTAAGTATAATTAATAAAAAAAATGGTAATTTTGATTATAAAAAAATTAAGTACAATTACTATTTAAAAAAATATAGACAACTTCCCGGATTTAAACCTGTCCCATTCTTAATGAGGCATAATGACCTTGGTAAGGAACCAATCAGAGCGCAGTACCCCGTTCCTCATACCTCAGCTAGTTGACAGAATTTTTTTGATGTATTAGATCTAGCATTAGGCATTTAGAGGCTGTGTGGTCGATGAAGCAGTTAGATTCTGCTGTATTCAAGAAAAAATCTACCGCCATAATTATCTCTAACACCTAGCGTTTGTGTCACTATTAAAAGGCTGTAAGTACTGAACAACAGCTATCATATCGATATCTCTAATAAGGTACGTAGTACTCACCATTTTGGGCGTCGTCGTTCTATTAAGGGTGAAAATACACATGCCTGTAACTTTCATAAAAGTGTTCAAGTAGCTTATGCATGCCATTGTGAAATTCACCAATAAAAAGTTATTATTAGGATACATAGTATGCAAGCTCTAAAATCGACATTCAAATCTGGGCTTTTGTAATCACGATCAAGCACGAGAGGCCACTTCTTAGCCACTGGGCGACCACGACTTACGTCTAACTTAAAAATTTATATTTTCAGGAGTAATCCCGTTGATTCGTACATTGCGTCAAAGTAAAGTTCTGGTGGAGTTAAATCTGTCCTACACTAGCCTCTGCGTAGGAGTGGAAATCGGGGGTCTACTTCGCATAGAAACCTTGAAGGTGCTGGATCTTAGCAATAACAGGTAATGTACAGCCACAGAACAAATATCTTTAAGTTCTGTTTTTGTCTACTCCCTTCACGATCTTCAATAATGTCAAATTGACAGAAAACGACACAGTTGATTATTAAAAACGTGATACTTTGACAATTCAACAATTCCTATTCTCTAGTGATCCCACAACACCATAAAATTGGTAGCTCGTCCGGGATTTGAAACCGGGACCGCCTGCATATTATGACCAAGTCACTTTTAGTTGATAGCCGTCAATTACTATATAGATGCAAGCTTTTCTTGTTAATTCATAGCGTATGTATCATTTATATCAGTTGTGTGTTGCCTGTTTCCATGATACGATGTTTATCACTACAAATTCAAAACGTCGTTTCTGCCTCGGTCTCGATTAAAACTGACAGTTTGTATTTCCACTTCCATCATTACAAACTTTCCGTTCCTTATCATAATGCCCATGATATAAAGTTACACTGGAAGTACCGAAGACTGACGAGATCCGTTTCCCTATTAACTGCAAATGAGATACAATTATGTCTATTTTGAGCGAGACACTTGATTACCTGAGACCCCTGAGAGGTAAATAAGGACGTTAAAAGAATGACGTGTCAAATGATTGTCGTAAATTATCGTCACTTTGGGCATTCCGGCCTTAATTGAAGATGTTTCAGGAATGGTGTTTTTGTGCGAGGTAATCAGGATGACAACTGAACTCCTGGCTTGCTTAACGAACAACTTGGTGAAAACGTGTCGAGTTATTGCCCTAATCATCACTTTCGGCTTTTTGGCGAAGGTTCTAGGTTTTTGGCAAAATTTAAGGGATTGATCACGTGTCATTTCGATAGCATTTGACATTCCCGTAAATTTTTGCCGTTTTTCCAATTGTTATCGCCACGTTTTCGATGATAAAATGTCACTTGTCTAAGACCTCAGTAGCGATGCAACGATATCGAATTTTCTATAATATCGATACCATCGAACTTAAAATATCGACGCTATCCAATTCTAACAACTTTAAAAAAAGTGGTTAAAAGTGTCGATAATATCGGTTATTTTATCGAAATTAAGGCCTTTGATGCCGTGTCATTATTACGTGTTTTGATATATTGTCGATTGGAGCTAGTCTACTACTAGATGTATTATATGTTTTTTAAAAAGCATGCAATTAAAATTAAAGATATATATAGATAGAGGCTTTTGTACCGAGGGTTTTTTAAAATTGCATATTTTTTGTTTTCTATTTTTCTTAAGCATAGCATCGATAAGTAGAAATAATTCAAGATAAACTTAAATTCTCCTATTCCAAGTCTAGTGATTCTAAATTAGGTACTATAAGAGATAAATTTTACTTAGAGTTAGTTGCTAACACGAACATGATTATTTATTTGTCATAAAATATTGTCAATGTAACGTCGTGTAATGCAATTTTTTTGCAGATTAACCACGAATGCCGCTAAAACCATAGCCAAAAATATGAGTAAAGCGACGAGTCTACTCATCTTGGACCTATCCTCCAATCCATTTAAACCCTTAGACGCATTGGAACTGCTTCGCAGCCTGAAAGCTCAGGAAATCAGGCTTAGGGAACTTCGTATGGACTTTATTGTAGTCAACAAGGACTTTGCCGAAGTTAGTATATGGCCAAAGATCCCAGTCACCCTATACTTCTTAGACTATTATTATATTAACTTATTATTTAATTATGAATTATATCAATATTCTGTCATCATACATAAAAATCAGCGCTCAAACTTAAGTAAAAAGTGGGTAAGTTTTTTGACTACACGTAACACCTGATAATTGGCCGTCGGCCCAAACTAGCAAGAATGCGTACGTTTTAAGTACATACCAATACTACTCAATCCTACTAATTTGGTGCAGAAAGCTCTCAGTAATTATTATTATTATTATTATTATATACTTTATTGTACACCATATGTAACATTTACAAAGGAAACTTAAAACTAAAAATATATACAATGGGCGGCCTTATCGCATTCCGCGATCTCTTCCAGGCAACCAGGCATGGACAATAATTACTGGACACGAAGTGGGGCTGTTGATGGTGTGACAATAACAGTGTCAAAAAAAAAAAAAATATATATATATATATATATTATTAAAGATATGCAGATACATACATATGCTACATAATACATACATAAATACATACATACTAAAATATAAAGGCAATAAATAAAATGATGACAGTCAATTCATAATCACAGCGACAGGTAATGCTCCTTCACGAGTCTTTTGAAGACAGGCAACGATTGGGCGCGTTTGATTGGGTCTGGCAACGCATTCCACAGACGAGTAGCCTGGACAGTAAAGGATTTATCCAGAAAACAGTATGGGATCTTGCTCTAATACAGATTCACCTGTATTATGAATGTGAAAACTTGTTATGTTTGGATGGTGTCATTCAATAACGCTTCAAGGGCTGAAAGGATTTGATTGTTTTGTCTAGGTTGTGAGTGTTTGTATGTTTGTTACTTCTTCACGCTCAAATGGCTGGATTGATCTGGATGAAATTTGGCGCAGGGATAGTTTATAGTCAGGAATAGCACATAGAATACTTTATTTCTCGGGAATATGTTCCCTGAGTATTTCGACTTTTCGAGATTTTTCGACTCACACGTGTGCGAAGCCGCTGGCAGAAGCTAGTAATCTAATATGGCGAGTTCCCAAAAATGGCGGACCAATAAATTTTTAAGCACTTCGACTTTAGAAAGGAATACAAAAAAAGAACTCGTTTTTAAAAAGTTGATTACTTTAGTAATCATTTCAGGAACTAAAAGAGTTAAAGAGTCTGGCATACAGAAAAAAAACTTTGATAACACACGGCTATGTTCTTGGCAACTACACGCTGGGGCAGGCTGACATGAAGGTCATATACTTGAAGCAGCTCGTGAGGCTCACGTCAAGAAAGAAAAGAGCTGACGATATATTGTAAGTTGATTCGTCTTTTTTAGAATTCCTTATCAAAAGGGTGCTAACGAAAACTAACGCCCGTCTGTTTGTTTGCATTGTAACCTTTTAACCGTAAGTTAGTTGAACTCTTGCCTCCTGTCTCTTACTTTCTTTCTTCTTTCTCTCTTCTCGTGATATTATAGTGTTAGCATAGACAAATAATATTTCTTATTAGTATTCATTTGTAAAACTGTATGTTTTAAATATTTGTTTATTTGGCAACATTGACCCAAAAAAGGCGGGATGTCAGTGTCACTGTGATGATGAGAAAAAAGTTAGATGGTTTGAAAAAAGTGGTAAAGATAAGACAAGATAAGACACATGTGCTGTGCAGTTATATAATACTAAAAGAAATTGAGTTTATACAATACAAATATATTCATACAGTCTTCAGCAGCTCCAACAATACTGCAAAACTTTTCTGCCCATCACTAATTGTTTTTGCGCCCTAATGGCTGCGGAGCGGGACCAGCATTTAGCCAAGCATTTTTATCAGCGATGTAATCCCCCAACTTATAATATGCTTGCCTGCATAGTGTGCGTTTTATACAAGTTTTAAATTTCGTCTCATTCAGTTCTAGAATGTGGGGAGGTATTTTATTGTAACATTTTATACAGTACCCCATAAAAGATGATGCTACTTTAGCCAGCCTGAAACCTGGCTGGATTAATTGGTCCCTATTTCTAGTAACATAATTATGTCTGTCGCCGTTTTTACTGAAAAGATGTAAATTTTTTCTAACGTACATGATGTTTTCATAAATATATTGACAAGGTACCGTCATGATGTTAATGTCCTTAAACAGTTCCCTTAGAGAATCGCGCCGGCGAAGATTGTATATCGCTCTGATGGCTCGTTTTTGCAGAATAAAAATTTACTCAATGTCTGAAATCTGAATGAATCTAGTATATCGAACAATTTGTGTGATATCATTTTTCACGATTGTACCCATTGTGTGCATAGCCCACACACGATGTCTTAACTTAAGGGAATAAATCCTGACTTCCTGATGTTTTGCATCTTTTCTATGTTATCTGATTTATAAGCTACATATATTATTATAAAGTTTCATCAAAAACTGTTGAATAATTTTTGTTTGAAAGAGTAACCAACATCCATCCTTACATTAGAATTAATATTTGTTTCGGGATATTTACCATGTATATTTAGGTTTGGTAAACACTCACATATACATGGTAAATATCCCGAAAAAATATTAATTCTAATGACTGTGACCATATCAGCTTAAAAACTAATATCCATCCTTACATACTTTCATACTAATATTAATAGCAGCATTAGTGGGATAAGATTTATTCTTGTATTGGAACGCGATGCACACTGACTATAACTTTATCTGCTGCTTTCCATCATACTTTTTGCGGTGGCATCTTTAAGCCTCTTCAGGATGTCAGCTCCTTTTTAAAAACCAACAACCGTTTTGGTGTAACATTTTACCGATAAAAGGCACGAGCGCTGGTGACTTGGAGTGAGGTCGATAATGAACGCAAGGTACAAAGAAATGTTACAGGTAAATGTTCACTTGCCGTCAGCATTACGTCGAACACAGCGTCGAACATTCGCAAGAACGTTACATTACATGGAAATGCTTTAAGAAACTGAGCATTTGTCTGTATTGTACCATTTGTAACACCGTTAAATTACATTGTAATCCTCGTGAAAATGCTCTTGTGTATACTCACCATAACACGCGTAGTCTGAGGATTAATTATTTTTGATCAATCACTTCAGCTCGTTGGCCGTTAATAGGGAGTGAAATCTTGAAACTTTTAAGAAAAAAATAGATACTATGTCAAAAATGACAAATGTTCTGCTTGTAGCAATAGCACACAAGAAATAATAATAAAATTTAATATTATAAGTTTACCAACTTATATAAGTACAATACTGTTTAAGGATGGCGAGTGACGAATCGAAGGGAAACCAAGACAAGCCTAAAGAGGATTTCTGTAAGGTTCCTATAATACAGTCATCTTCAGAATCAGATTCGCTAGAGGATCTTTTTACTGACTTTGTGCCCGAAGAGCCTTCTAAGGTTAAATTGTACAAGAAAGGTCTCTATAGCCCTGGCAGTGGAGAGATCTGTGCCAAATATATCGCTGCGTCAGCTAGCTCTGTGTTGAGACATCCCTACTATGATTATCCTGGCATCATAGATCCGGGCATCCAGGAAGCGCTATTTTATCCAGGTTAGTGTAATCTAAAGCAATATATCCTTATGTAGGGATAAAGTCGTCTCTTCATGAACTGGTTCGATTACAAATAAAAAGCCGCTGATACAAAGCAAAACGGGTAAATCACGGGTACGAAGTCGCTAAAGTCGTGACGAATTAAGAAGTCGGATTTGACAGCTATAAAGATACAATATACTCGTATAAGATAACATAGTAATCATACTTCATACTAATATTATAAAAGTGAATGTAAGTTTGTTTGTCACGCTTTCACGCAAAAACTACTGAACCGATCATCATGAAACTTTGTACATATATTCTTGGAGGTATTAGAAGTAACATAGGATACCTTTTACTAAAAAAAAAAAATACGATAGATACACGCGGGCGAAGCCGCTGGCAGAAGCTAGTTAATTATAATTATGAATTTGATTTTTCGTAGACGTTCATACAAACCGCGGCATGTAAAATGAGAGATTTCATTGGACTTCTATATTGTCACGATTATAGTTGAAGATTTTTTTATATGACGATATATGTTTTAAACACGTGAGGACCATCGCAACTCATTTCAACCGCATTATTTAGATAAAAACGACATCGAAACTACACGGTGAAAATCTCTCTGAGCAATTGAAACTACACCTACGAGTATCACCTAAATTGTTTACCCATAAATATTAATGCTGTTGTTGTGTATTATTTTTCACGTCTTAAAGGCTGAACGGATTAAGATCGAACTAGGTACACTGATACACCATGACCTACATAAAAAGTATCCTTTATAATACTTTTTATCCGGGGCAGTATGTTCTCTTGAGATTTTCTTGTGTGCGAAGCCTCTGACCGAAACATACATAATCGTCCATAAAGTATGTTAGTTATTTAAACAATTACATAATTTAGAACCAATAAAAAAATACGAAGATGATGGTCAAGAGTTATATCTGGATTTGTGTAAGGAAATGAAAATTTTACCGGTAAGGATTTTCCACAAAGGATTGTTAACAGAAGAAATTGATTTAAAAGTAAGTTTGTTTATGTAATAGTTTCATTGCTCATGCAAATGCTACGATCCTTACATACTTCTTTTGCTTCACTCACGTTCATACATCTAGTCATACACGCACGCCGGTTATGAGCACTGTGCAGCTGGCCTTTCTCAAGAACATCACCAATATGTCTATATTGGTCTTCAGATATGTCTTTCTTGTTTCCCTCTCGCATAGAGAGGAGGCCTGTGTCCCACACCACCTGCCGGCGGTAGTCGTTAGTCCCTTTTATTCATCCATTCAATATGGCCAAACCATCTTAGCATACTCTTTTCAATTTTAATCACTACATCTCTTTTAAACCACAACGTTGTCTTATTACATCATTCCTCAATGTATTATTAACGTTACACCACAGATACTTCGCAAGGAACGCATTTCTACTGCATTATTCCTACTTTCATGTCATTTTTGCCATACTCAACCTTCACTTCCATACATAAGTGTAGGCATCAGTACGCTGTGCTGTTGTGAACGGCGAATCGAGCCTCTTGAGACATCGACTGGCTGGTCACAATCGCATGCATAGCACCATTCACTTTATTTCCTGCATTAACTCTCATTTCCACATCCTACTCGTTCACCTACTCCACACTCTCATCATTTATTTTCACTTCACAATCCGATACATCGTCTTCTCTTTCAAACACCTTAGTCTTTTCACATTCATACTCATCCCTTTTAACTTAAAAGCTTAATTTATCACTTTGTGTTTATGTCTTGCAACTGCTCTGCTGTTGATGCAAGTAGAACTTGATCATCTACGTAGAGAAGGCATTTGACAGGCAATTCATTCATCCTCAATCCGCACTCATGCTCTTTCAAACCTATCAGATAACTATCCATGCACAAGTTGAACAGCTACGGTGAGGCTATACAGCCCTGTCTAAACCATTGAGATGGAAAACCAGTCCTTATACGCACCATTAATCCTAACACAAACACTGACATCCCTGATGAGATTTCAGGGCCGGTACCAAGCGCCAGTCCACACCGTACCCGGATAGCGTCGACAGTTCCGCGCAGTTCATCCCTCCACACACTGTCATAGCCTTCTCCAAGTCAAGGAAAGCACGGTAGACATGTTCGTGCTATTCCAGATGGCTATGCAAGTGCTTGAGGTCAAGGATAAGATCTGATCCATACAGCCCGTTCCCTCTCTAAATCCTGCTTGCACGTCCCATAATTATTCATCAATGTCGTGATGGCCCAGTGGCTAAGACCTCGCCTCTCGTGCTTGAGGTCGTGGATTCGAATCCGGGCAAGTACCAATGTGACTTTTTCAAATTCATATGTACTTTCCAAGTTTATCTTGGACATTGCTGACAACGGTGAAGGAAAACATCGTGAGGAAACCTTAGACTTATAGTGAGTTTATAAGAATGTGCTCCATTGGTGTAATTGCTGCAAGGCCTTCCAGTGCGAGCAATAAATAAACAATATACTTGGATTAAGAAATAATAAAATCCGTCATTTTTACCACTCTAAGTATTAAAACTTTCGCCAACACTCAAAAGACTAATGCCGTGGTAGTTTTTACACTCCTGCTGTGAGGCTTTTCTCTTATGTTATTATAATGGTACGATTACAGCGTTCTCTTGTTTCTGCCAACCCCCATGGGAAAAAGGCGTTAGTTTGTGTATGTATGTGTTTGTGTTAAACACATAAATAATATTATAATCATAAATATAAACCATTTTTTTACTACACAATGGATTAATTCTGACGACATGGTTGGCGCAGTGGCTGAGCGTTTTGCTGCTGCGCTGTGTGTGGCGGGTTTGATTCCCGCACGGAACAAATATTTGTATGGCTTACAGGTAGTTGTTCCGGCTCTGGATTTTTGTATATGTTAGTTTAGTGTTTGTAAACGCACCCACCATTCAAGGGAAATTTTTAGTGAGCAGCAAAGTTTTGATATGAATAAAATATAAAAAAACCTGCTTTTTATGTTCACATCACTCAACAAAAAAGCAGGAAACAGCGAATTTTTCTCACGATTATTTCCATTGTAAAATTTGTTCATATACATAAAAACTTTCACCCCTTGAAGCAAGTTATCCTGTAATACTGCTAATCTGCTTTCAGTATTATGGTGTAAACCCAAAAGGTGTGAGAGCAATGTGTGAGGCCTTAGCGAACAACCAGACGGTGACACGACTGGATCTGACGAGCAATTACTTGGACCATATTGACGCGAGCTATCATATTGGCCGAATGCTCGGAGACAATAACGCTATCACGGAACTCATGTTGAGCGGATGCAAGTAAATATGTGGCTAGTATAATAACCATCATCATTATTTCAGCCCAAAAACGTCCACTGCTGGACATAGGCCTCCACCAAGCGTCGCCACGTTGATTCTGCAGCCTTGACCATGTCGTCGCCCACCTAGAGGCGCAAAACCCGAAGAATTGCCAAACTTAAGTTGCAGTGGGCAGAGCACATTGCTTGCAGAACGGATGGCTGTTGGGGCCGAAAAGTTCTGGAGTGGCGACAGCCTACCGAAAGACGCAGCGTGGTGGAAGATCTCTAGGTTGAGCGACTATAATAATGAATCTACTTACCGAGCTTGAAATCGCCGGATCGCCAAGTAAAAGTAGTCTCGTTTTCCTTCTTAACTTTTCATTTCAGCCGAAAGATGCCTACTGCTAGACATGCCTCACCTAAGCTTCGCCATCTCGACCGATCCTGTACTTCTAGTCTTTCTTTTTAACCCCCGACGAAAAAAGAAGGTTGTTATAAGTTTGACGTGTGTTGCTGCGTATTTGTACATCAGTCTATGGCTCTTTACACGGATGAAACGATTTTGAATTTTTTTTTTTACGCGTTCCTGCTCCTTTGACAATTATCTCCCTTGATGGTAAGCGATGATGAAGTCAACGACGGAGTACACCATGATTTAACTTGATGTTTTTATTTATTTTCAGCATAGGGTCTAAATTTTTGCGCAGAATTCTGCATCTCCTTAGCACCCGCGTGATGGACCTGTTAGATCTATCAGAGAACAAAATAAGAGACGAAGGGTTTCCGTTCCTCACTGAGCAAATTATGATGGGGGCTGTTATAAGAAGGTAAGTATTGAGATACTTATTAACTTAGCGTGTTGATACCGAAGGCTATTCTTAGTTAAACACTTTAGGCTCTACACAAGTGACATTCTATCATCAAAAGCGTGGCGATAGCGATTGTCAAAAAGCCAAATTGTATGGGATTGACAATCAAAAAATCACGTGACCTATCCCTTACATTTTGACATTTCGAATATCACTTGTCTTAAGCCTTTTGTTTGGGTGAGTATTCAGCAACAGCAACGTTGGCTGACGCAGTCATAAGGTCCGCTCGTGAACAAGTAACAGGACATGAGGCCAGACAGGATAAGATGACATTTGAATCAAATGGGTCCAGGGATGACGGACTCGGGGACGTTCGTTGCCCCTCACACATCAGGACCCGAGGTGATGGCGCGTAGTGTTCCAAGCGCGTCCCTCTTAGACGTCGCGGGGGGAGTCAAACACCCCACTCCCCCCTACCCGAGTTCGAGGCCCGTAGGGGCGGGCCGGCACTAGCTGGGGGTTGCGGAAGTATAGTTGTTCCCGCGACCACCGGCGTAAGTGTGAGATGGAACACCGAGGTGGTTTTTAGTCAGTAGGAGTCTGACAGCCCTCTCCTGGGCAGAGGACATCCAATGAGGGTTTTCCACCAAGAAATCTAAAAAAATGTTAGATAATATATACGCCGGGAGCAGCGAAACTATTGTTAAGATACTGAGGCCCAGTTTTCTGATCCCTATTTTACTCAAGCAATGGTTAAATATTTATATACCAATGGTTAGTCTAACAAATGGTCAAATCATTAATTCTGCAACTTATTTAATAGACAACAATTGATGAAAAACCTATTTTAGCGAAACCATTGGTTGTGTTAGACACAACCAAGAAGAAAGAGAAGGATAAGAAAACTTATAGGCCTTAAGAGTAAAAAACTTTTCGAATGTTCTATTTACTTACGCTTATTTTATCTCTGTCCTATGTAATGATATTTTACTTTCTACTACAGATAATTCTTCTTTCTACATTCTAAAATTATAATTGGTCAAGCCTGTATGTTTAAATGTTTTTGAATTTAGAAGTTTGTGAATCAATCAAGCGTTACTTTAAAAAATCAACGGCTGAACGGATTTCGATTAAAAATAAGTTCAAAAACTAAAACCCGACTACAGAAAAATAACGCTCTAAGAAGTACGAAACCAGAAAAAAAACTTTTTTACAAAAAAATACTACCGACTTCCAAATAAGAAAACTACAAAGTGAAAAATATGTTTATTTTTGGAAGTCGGTGTCTTTCGTAGGTACCATTTTTTTGCGTTACGGACACCGACTTCCAAAAGTAAAGTTATTTTTCACTTTGTAGTTTTCTTATTTGGAAGTCGGTAGTATTTTTTTTGTAAAAAAGTTTTTTTTCTGGTTTCGTACTTCTTAGAGCGTTATTTTTCTGTAGTCGGGTTTTAGTTTTTGAACTTATTTTCTATTTAAAATATTTTGGGGTTTTTACAGAGCCATACAACAACAAATTAACATAAATGCATACATACATACTTACATACCGATCAACAAATATTTTGCGACGCCGCGCCGTAGTCGGGTAAAAATTAATTTTCATGACTTTGACGGGATATTTTTCGCGAACGTTACTTGCTGACATATTTGGGCTTGACAAAAATGTGATGTACCAAACCCTACCTTCATTTTTAACCGACTTCCCAAAAAGGAAGAGGTTCTATGTTCGAAATTATGTATGTTTTTCTTTTTTTTTATATGTATGTTCACAGATATATCCGTCCATTGTGGACCGATTTTGAAAATTCTTTTTTTGTTTGAAAGAGTATATTCCGAAATTGGTCCCAATTTAATTTGTTGAAGATCTGATGAAGAACTTCGAAGATATACAACAGAACTCTTCAATAAATAACGGCAAATCTCTCGGGATTGCTGCAATCGCATGTCTGTTTATTGTTTATACCATTCCATAACATAACATCACGCCAGTACGCTCTTAAGGGGTACGCAGATCTCTCATTTTACCGGTTATGTTCCTGTTTCATGAAATTCGGGTAATCTGTTCTGGCGTTATAGGTACCTTTTCTAAACAACTTGCCTATAAGGCAGGTACAACTAAAAAGTGAAAAATAAAAAAAAACTTTTTACAAAAAAAATATTAAGACTTCCAAATAAAAAAATTACAAAGTGAAAAATAATTTTAATTTTGGAAGTACGAAACCAGAAAAAAAACTTTTTTACAAAAAAAATACTACCGACTTCCAAATAAGAAAACTACAAAGTGAAAAATAACTTTACTTTTGGAAGTCGGTGTCCGTAACGCAAAAAAATGGTACCTACGAAAGACACCGACTTCCAAAAATAAACATATTTTTCACTTTGTAGTTTTCTTATTTGGAAGTCGGTAGTATTTTTTTGTAAAAAAGTTTTTTTTCTGGTTTCGTACTTCTTAGAGCGTTATTTTTCTGTAGTCGGGTTTTAGTTTTTGAACTTATTTTTAATCGAAATCCGTTCAGCCGTTGATTTTTTAAAGTAACGCTTGATTGATTCACAAACTTCTAAATTCAAAAACATTTAAACATACAGGCTTGACCAATTATAATTTTAGAATGTAGAAAGAAGAATTATCTGTAGTAGAAAGTAAAATATCATTACATAGGACAGAGATAAAATAAGCGTAAGTAAATAGAACATTCGAAAAGTTTTTTACTCTTAAGGCCTATAAGTTTTCTTATCCTTCTCTTTCTTCTTGGTTGTGTCTAACACAACCAATGGTTTCGCTAAAATAGGTTTTTCATCAATTGTTGTCTATTAAATAAGTTGCAGAATTAATGATTTGACCATTTGTTAGACTAACCATTGGTATATAAATATTTAACCATTGCTTGAGTAAAATAGGGATCAGAAAACTGGGCCTCAGTATCTTAACAATAGTTTCGCTGCTCCCGGCGTATATATTATCTAACATTTTTTTAGATTTCTTGGTGGAAAACCCTCATTGGATGTCCTCTGCCCAGGAGAGGGCTGTCAGACTCCTACTGACTAAAAACCACCTCGGTGTTCCATCTCACACTTACGCCGGTGGTCGCGGGAACAACTATACTTCCGCAACCCCCAGCTAGTGCCGGCCCGCCCCTACGGGCCTCGAACTCGGGTAGGGGGGAGTGGGGTGTTTGACTCCCCCCGCGACGTCTAAGAGGGACGCGCTTGGAACACTACGCGCCATCACCTCGGGTCCTGATGTGTGAGGGGCAACGAACGTCCCCGAGTCCGTCATCCCTGGACCCATTTGATTCAAATGTCATCTTATCCTGTCTGGCCTCATGTCCTGTTACTTGTTCACGAGCGGACCTTATGACTGCGTCAGCCAACGTTGCTGTTGCTGAATACTCACCCAAACAAAAGGCTTAAGACAAGTGATATTCGAAATGTCAAAATGTAAGGGATAGGTCACGTGATTTTTTGATTGTCAATCCCATACAATTTGGCTTTTTGACAATCGCTATCGCCACGCTTTTGATGATAGAATGTCACTTGTGTAGAGCCTAAAGTGTTTAACTAAGAATAGCCTTCGGTATCAACACGCTAAGTTAATAAGTATCTCAATACTTACCTTCTTATAACAGCCCCCATCATAATTTGCTCAGTGAGGAACGGAAACCCTTCGTCTCTTATTTTGTTCTCTGATAGATCTAACAGGTCCATCACGCGGGTGCTAAGGAGATGCAGAATTCTGCGCAAAAATTTAGACCCTATGCTGAAAATAAATAAAAACATCAAGTTAAATCATGGTGTACTCCGTCGTTGACTTCATCATCGCTTACCATCAAGGGAGATAATTGTCAAAGGAGCAGGAACGCGTAAAAAAAAAAATTCAAAATCGTTTCATCCGTGTAAAGAGCCATAGACTGATGTACAAATACGCAGCAACACACGTCAAACTTATAACAACCTTCTTTTTTCGTCGGGGGTTAAAAAGAAAGACTAGAAGTACAGGATCGGTCGAGATGGCGAAGCTTAGGTGAGGCATGTCTAGCAGTAGGCATCTTTCGGCTGAAATGAAAAGTTAAGAAGGAAAACGAGACTACTTTTACTTGGCGATCCGGCGATTTCAAGCTCGGTAAGTAGATTCATTATTATAGTCGCTCAACCTAGAGATCTTCCACCACGCTGCGTCTTTCGGTAGGCTGTCGCCACTCCAGAACTTTTCGGCCCCAACAGCCATCCGTTCTGCAAGCAATGTGCTCTGCCCACTGCAACTTAAGTTTGGCAATTCTTCGGGTTTTGCGCCTCTAGGTGGGCGACGACATGGTCAAGGCTGCAGAATCAACGTGGCGACGCTTGGTGGAGGCCTATGTCCAGCAGTGGACGTTTTTGGGCTGAAATAATGATGATGGTTATTATACTAGCCACATATTTACTTGCATCCGCTCAACATGAGTTCCGTGATAGCGTTATTGTCTCCGAGCATTCGGCCAATATGATAGCTCGCGTCAATATGGTCCAAGTAATTGCTCGTCAGATCCAGTCGTGTCACCGTCTGGTTGTTCGCTAAGGCCTCACACATTGCTCTCACACCTTTTGGGTTTACACCATAATACTGAAAGCAGATTAGCAGTATTACAGGATAACTTGCTTCAAGGGGTGAAAGTTTTTATGTATATGAACAAATTTTACAATGGAAATAATCGTGAGAAAAATTCGCTGTTTCCTGCTTTTTTGTTGAGTGATGTGAACATAAAAAGCAGGTTTTTTTATATTTTATTCATATCAAAACTTTGCTGCTCACTAAAAATTTCCCTTGAATGGTGGGTGCGTTTACAAACACTAAACTAACATATACAAAAATCCAGAGCCGGAACAACTACCTGTAAGCCATACAAATATTTGTTCCGTGCGGGAATCAAACCCGCCACACACAGCGCAGCAGCAAAACGCTCAGCCACTGCGCCAACCATGTCGTCAGAATTAATCCATTGTGTAGTAAAAAAATGGTTTATATTTATGATTATAATATTATTTATGTGTTTAACACAAACACATACATACACAAACTAACGCCTTTTTCCCATGGGGGTTGGCAGAAACAAGAGAACGCTGTAATCGTACCATTATAATAACATAAGAGAAAAGCCTCACAGCAGGAGTGTAAAAACTACCACGGCATTAGTCTTTTGAGTGTTGGCGGAAGTTTTAATACTTAGAGTGGTAAAAATGACGGATTTTATTATTTCTTAATCCAAGTATATTGTTTATTTATTGCTCGCACTGGAAGGCCTTGCAGCAATTACACCAATGGAGCACATTCTTATAAACTCACTATAAGTCTAAGGTTTCCTCACGATGTTTTCCTTCACCGTTGTCAGCAATGTCCAAGATAAACTTGGAAAGTACATATGAATTTGAAAAAGTCACATTGGTACTTGCCCGGATTCGAATCCACGACCTCAAGCACGAGAGGCGAGGTCTTAGCCACTGGGCCATCACGACATTGATGAATAATTATGGGACGTGCAAGCAGGATTTAGAGAGGGAACGGGCTGTATGGATCAGATCTTATCCTTGACCTCAAGCACTTGCATAGCCATCTGGAATAGCACGAACATGTCTACCGTGCTTTCCTTGACTTGGAGAAGGCTATGACAGTGTGTGGAGGGATGAACTGCGCGGAACTGTCGACGCTATCCGGGTACGGTGTGGACTGGCGCTTGGTACCGGCCCTGAAATCTCATCAGGGATGTCAGTGTTTGTGTTAGGATTAATGGTGCGTATAAGGACTGGTTTTCCATCTCAATGGTTTAGACAGGGCTGTATAGCCTCACCGTAGCTGTTCAACTTGTGCATGGATAGTTATCTGATAGGTTTGAAAGAGCATGAGTGCGGATTGAGGATGAATGAATTGCCTGTCAAATGCCTTCTCTACGTAGATGATCAAGTTCTACTTGCATCAACAGCAGAGCAGTTGCAAGACATAAACACAAAGTGATAAATTAAGCTTTTAAGTTAAAAGGGATGAGTATGAATGTGAAAAGACTAAGGTGTTTGAAAGAGAAGACGATGTATCGGATTGTGAAGTGAAAATAAATGATGAGAGTGTGGAGTAGGTGAACGAGTAGGATGTGGAAATGAGAGTTAATGCAGGAAATAAAGTGAATGGTGCTATGCATGCGATTGTGACCAGCCAGTCGATGTCTCAAGAGGCTCGATTCGCCGTTCACAACAGCACAGCGTACTGATGCCTACACTTATGTATGGAAGTGAAGGTTGAGTATGGCAAAAATGACATGAAAGTAGGAATAATGCAGTAGAAATGCGTTCCTTGCGAAGTATCTGTGGTGTAACGTTAATAATACATTGAGGAATGATGTAATAAGACAACGTTGTGGTTTAAAAGAGATGTAGTGATTAAAATTGAAAAGAGTATGCTAAGATGGTTTGGCCATATTGAATGGATGAATAAAAGGGACTAACGACTACCGCCGGCAGGTGGTGTGGGACACAGGCCTCCTCTCTATGCGAGAGGGAAACAAGAAAGACATATCTGAAGACCAATATAGACATATTGGTGATGTTCTTGAGAAAGGCCAGCTGCACAGTGCTCATAACCGGCGTGCGTGTATGACTAGATGTATGAACGTGAGTGAAGCAAAAGAAGTATGTAAGGATCGTAGCATTTGCATGAGCAATGAAACTATTACATAAACAAACTTACTTTTAAATCAATTTCTTCTGTTAACAATCCTTTGTGGAAAATCCTTACCGGTAAAATTTTCATTTCCTTACACAAATCCAGATATAACTCTTGACCATCATCTTCGTATTTTTTTATTGGTTCTAAATTATGTAATTGTTTAAATAACTAACATACTTTATGGACGATTATGTATGTTTCGGTCAGAGGCTTCGCACACAAGAAAATCTCAAGAGAACATACTGCCCCGGATAAAAAGTATTATAAAGGATACTTTTTATGTAGGTCATGGTGTATCAGTGTACCTAGTTCGATCTTAATCCGTTCAGCCTTTAAGACGTGAAAAATAATACACAACAACAGCATTAATATTTATGGGTAAACAATTTAGGTGATACTCGTAGGTGTAGTTTCAATTGCTCAGAGAGATTTTCACCGTGTAGTTTCGATGTCGTTTTTATCTAAATAATGCGGTTGAAATGAGTTGCGATGGTCCTCACGTGTTTAAAACATATATCGTCATATAAAAAAATCTTCAACTATAATCGTGACAATATAGAAGTCCAATGAAATCTCTCATTTTACATGCCGCGGTTTGTATGAACGTCTACGAAAAATCAAATTCATAATTATAATTAACTAGCTTCTGCCAGCGGCTTCGCCCGCGTGTATCTATCGTATTTTTTTTTTTTAGTAAAAGGTATCCTATGTTACTTCTAATACCTCCAAGAATATATGTACAAAGTTTCATGATGATCGGTTCAGTAGTTTTTGCGTGAAAGCGTGACAAACAAACTTACATTCACTTTTATAATATTAGTATGAAGTATGATTACTATGTTATCTTATACGAGTATATTGTATCTTTATAGCTGTCAAATCCGACTTCTTAATTCGTCACGACTTTAGCGACTTCGTACCCGTGATTTACCCGTTTTGCTTTGTATCAGCGGCTTTTTATTTGTAATCGAACCAGTTCATGAAGAGACGACTTTATCCCTACATAAGGATATATTGCTTTAGATTACACTAACCTGGATAAAATAGCGCTTCCTGGATGCCCGGATCTATGATGCCAGGATAATCATAGTAGGGATGTCTCAACACAGAGCTAGCTGACGCAGCGATATATTTGGCACAGATCTCTCCACTGCCAGGGCTATAGAGACCTTTCTTGTACAATTTAACCTTAGAAGGCTCTTCGGGCACAAAGTCAGTAAAAAGATCCTCTAGCGAATCTGATTCTGAAGATGACTGTATTATAGGAACCTTACAGAAATCCTCTTTAGGCTTGTCTTGGTTTCCCTTCGATTCGTCACTCGCCATCCTTAAACAGTATTGTACTTATATAAGTTGGTAAACTTATAATATTAAATTTTATTATTATTTCTTGTGTGCTATTGCTACAAGCAGAACATTTGTCATTTTTGACATAGTATCTATTTTTTTCTTAAAAGTTTCAAGATTTCACTCCCTATTAACGGCCAACGAGCTGAAGTGATTGATCAAAAATAATTAATCCTCAGACTACGCGTGTTATGGTGAGTATACACAAGAGCATTTTCACGAGGATTACAATGTAATTTAACGGTGTTACAAATGGTACAATACAGACAAATGCTCAGTTTCTTAAAGCATTTCCATGTAATGTAACGTTCTTGCGAATGTTCGACGCTGTGTTCGACGTAATGCTGACGGCAAGTGAACATTTACCTGTAACATTTCTTTGTACCTTGCGTTCATTATCGACCTCACTCCAAGTCACCAGCGCTCGTGCCTTTTATCGGTAAAATGTTACACCAAAACGGTTGTTGGTTTTTAAAAAGGAGCTGACATCCTGAAGAGGCTTAAAGATGCCACCGCAAAAAGTATGATGGAAAGCAGCAGATAAAGTTATAGTCAGTGTGCATCGCGTTCCAATACAAGAATAAATCTTATCCCACTAATGCTGCTATTAATATTAGTATGAAAGTATGTAAGGATGGATATTAGTTTTTAAGCTGATATGGTCACAGTCATTAGAATTAATATTTTTTCGGGATATTTACCATGTATATGTGAGTGTTTACCAAACCTAAATATACATGGTAAATATCCCGAAACAAATATTAATTCTAATGTAAGGATGGATGTTGGTTACTCTTTCAAACAAAAATTATTCAACAGTTTTTGATGAAACTTTATAATAATATATGTAGCTTATAAATCAGATAACATAGAAAAGATGCAAAACATCAGGAAGTCAGGATTTATTCCCTTAAGTTAAGACATCGTGTGTGGGCTATGCACACAATGGGTACAATCGTGAAAAATGATATCACACAAATTGTTCGATATACTAGATTCATTCAGATTTCAGACATTGAGTAAATTTTTATTCTGCAAAAACGAGCCATCAGAGCGATATACAATCTTCGCCGGCGCGATTCTCTAAGGGAACTGTTTAAGGACATTAACATCATGACGGTACCTTGTCAATATATTTATGAAAACATCATGTACGTTAGAAAAAATTTACATCTTTTCAGTAAAAACGGCGACAGACATAATTATGTTACTAGAAATAGGGACCAATTAATCCAGCCAGGTTTCAGGCTGGCTAAAGTAGCATCATCTTTTATGGGGTACTGTATAAAATGTTACAATAAAATACCTCCCCACATTCTAGAACTGAATGAGACGAAATTTAAAACTTGTATAAAACGCACACTATGCAGGCAAGCATATTATAAGTTGGGGGATTACATCGCTGATAAAAATGCTTGGCTAAATGCTGGTCCCGCTCCGCAGCCATTAGGGCGCAAAAACAATTAGTGATGGGCAGAAAAGTTTTGCAGTATTGTTGGAGCTGCTGAAGACTGTATGAATATATTTGTATTGTATAAACTCAATTTCTTTTAGTATTATATAACTGCACAGCACATGTGTGAGTACTATGTTCCGACTGTTAATCTACCTATGTGTCGTTGGTTGACTTCTGTGTGCCCTGGCATTTGAGTGTGTCATGCTCTCTCTAATTTCTCTCTGATGGTGGCACATGTGTTGGATCATTCGGTTCCCTCCATAATGGTTGAGCTGAGTGGTGCCGATCCATGCGTCATGTTCGTGAACGGGCGCCATCAGTTGGGATTGGTCAAAACTTAGCTGCCTCGGCCTGTCATTGCATTTTTATGTTGAAATTGTTTGTTACTCTAGACGCTTTTACGTGCACGTCTTTTTGCATCGTTCTCACATATATGTATTTTTTTTTAACAAGAATGATGTAACCAAAAACTTGTAATTGAAACTGATGGAAAAGAGTGTCCGTGGAGTTTCTTGCAAATTCTTCTCCATTGAGATCTACTGACGTTTGCGAATTTGCAACTAGAGTCATATTTTTTTGTTGTTTGACAATTCAAAAGTACCTTTAAGGTTTATTTGAAATAAACTATTTTGATTTGATTTTGATTTTGATTGATTCAACTATGTAACTGTGGCTAGTCACAGTTACAAACTTTGCTTACTAATATTACGGGTCGACAGTGGTTCTATGATGTCTTAGCTTGTATGAGGTCAGAAGGATTCCCTCTTCTATTCTGCTGTTTCCACCACGCAAGTGGCTAGAAAAAACGCACCAAACCGTAGTTGTTCTTGATTCGCCACCAGGGGCGTGCTTGAGGTTTGTATTGACGTCCATACTATTGACTAACCCCAACAGATAGATTTCATATTATGTATTACAGTCATTGCGAATAGAGTTGCGGGAGTCAGCTATCTATATCTTCATTACACTACTATATATATAATATAATAATATTATAAAGAAAAGGATATGATTGTTTGTAACTTTGTATGTAATGGATATGACTGTTTGCATGCGCTGTGAAAACTATTTATGATACAACAAAAAAAATGTACCGTACTCATTGAGGTATTCAGTACATTTTAGCTCAATGACCGTACTACAATATTAAAGATCATATCAACATCTACAAAAAAGTTTCCTATACCATATGTCCAACTTACTAACTACTACTACTTAACTACTACTTAACTACTTTTTACATTTAACAAGTTAATAAAAATGCCGAACACGTTATTCTTATCTTGGTATTTCTCCTTACCCAAATGTTTAAATTATTGGAATCGGACTGTTCAATCAAAAGATATCATGAATTTAAAAATGTAATCAAAACAAATTACTAGAAAGATAAAAACCGCGGCGCGCAATGGTTGACGGAGGGGATACGAAGGTGTGGGAGAGAGGAGTAGTAACCGGCTACTACAGCGAACGTGGCAAAAACTAAATATTTTGACTTTTGAAATTTACATTTTAACAGTTAATAAGTTCTTTTCAGAACTAATTTAAATAAATGTCTAACCGTGCAAATCCGACGCGTAAAAAAAAATAAAACAATATCACAACCAAAACAAAGTACGTAATGTATCGTTTAAAATTAATTAGTTTCTCGCTCTCCGGACGCAAAACAGTCGAACGATAAATGTAACGTACCATTTGAGAGGAAAGTTATCTTTGTAAACAGGACATGATTTCAAACAGCCGTCGGTGGCAAGAGTGGAGAGCAAAAAGCGTCATGTGGCGTGCAATATCGAGGAAAGCAAACATTTACTAAAGCCAGTTGGTGTACAAATGGCGGGATGAGTTTTCACAAGCCTCTGTCTGCGTTTACCGCAAACGTGTGCGTGTATTTATCGTAGGGTGGTTAGAAAGATCGGTTTTTTCGCGAGATTCTAGGATTTTTGCTAAAGAGCGGATTATTAGAAATTAAGAATTAATTGATATCTCATCTTTTTGCAAGAAACCTAAATAGTCTGTTTCGGTAAACTGGGAACTGCGATTCGTAAACCGAGATTTTTTATAACAACTTTATTCTGGTTGGTCTATAACTCGAATGTGCTGTTAATCAATCAGAGTAACCGCCAGTGCAAATCATTCTTATCAGCCAATCATCGTAGGTACATCCTAATCGTCGTTGTTCGCTAAACTAGATGTTTTTTTAATAAAAATCTTGAAATAAGCCCGTATGATTCAGGCTTTCTTTTTTAGATTCCAACAAGCCGATCTTTTGTAAAAAATCTAGGATTTTTCCAATTATTCTGCGACGTACAGAAAAGTTAAAGGTATCAGACTTTTTAGACGACGTTATAAGCACCAAAACTAACAGGACAATAAAACAGTAACAAATGCCAGAGCAGCAATAAATTTTATAGCCAACATATTTACGTATTCACAATAAATTGACAGTAAAATCATATTGCTATAAATTGTGACAGTTTATCGGCGATTGATATAAAATATTTTATGTGTGTGTAAACAATAGCGTTGTTAAAGCTATTTCGAGAAATCTGGTTTTGATAATGATCCCAGAATTCGCAAATATAGAATATTAGCTTCTGCCAGCGGCTTCGCCCGCGTGAGAAGTGCTTTATCATCCCAAGGGAACCTTATACCGGGATGAAAAGCCATAGCCCATGTGCTATTCCAGACTATAATCTATCTCTGTGCCAAATTTCATTCAGATCCGTTCAGCCGTTCTAGCAAACACGGACCGGATTCCATCCATCTAAACTTTTACATTTATAATATTAGTAAGAAATAGAACGATGACAAACTAATCGAAATTATCTCTGAAGGCGCCGATACCCTGAGTAGCTGATTTTAAAATGAGAATCACGTCTAAACGGTAAGTCATAATTATTTAAATAAAATGTAGTGTTACATTAGACCATATTTTGATAATTTGATCTATTTAACTTTTGAGTTTTATTTATATAACACAGGGTATTTATTTTGTAAAGTTATGTCTAACACGGACGAAAAAACGATAATCGCACCAAAACCGCAGGGCGTATTTTAATTAAATTGTCACCATCTCAAAGACATTTAATTATCTACATTTTGATCCAAGGATGTTTTTAAAGTCGTAGAAGATTTAAATAAAAGTGCAAAAAACTGCAGAATTATAGTTCGCGCGGGTGTGAAACGAGTGCGCGTTTTGTTCCCTCAAGTTCATTGGCAATGACTGTCATCGTCTTAATGGAGCTTTGTGGTGTATGACATATTTGGCTCGCGTGTTACTAGTCGTTTTGGTTTCTAAATATTGGTTCACTACTAATAATAGCACCATTTGGAAACTGCATGCAGTATCTTGCACACTATAGGTAGGTTGCAATATATATATTGTTATTTAATTTTACTTTAATAATTATTTAAATTTTTATGCACCTGCCATGTTATCTCGCCTCCACCCTTGGTTGACTGGTTGGGAATGCCTCAGGCATTAAGTCCGCCTATGCACTTGTATGTTGCATTAAGTTTTAAATAAATAAATAGGTTCACTCTATCAATGATTAAATATCTATCGCTCTGTTAGCATATAAATTCGTATTTATTATATGCTTTATTGTACACCATAAAATACATTAATAAAAAGAAACTTAAGTCTAATACACATACAATGGGCGGCCTTATCGCATTCCGCGATCTCTTCCAGGCAACCTGGTATGGACAGTAATTGCTTGGACATGAAATGGGGCGGTGTAACAATAATAGTGCTGAAATGATATACTACAATAGATACACAGATAAATACATAAGTTATGTAATAGATACATAAATACATACATACCCACTTAATATAAAGGCAAATAAAAAGAAATACAAAAAATTACGACAATCTGTTGATAATGACACTAATATGCAAATAATAAAAATACCCCGAGAGCAGTGCCCCTTACCCCAATAACAACAGGCACATATTTAAATAAACAAAACCTCATAAGTCAGAAAATCAAGTCCGTACCCCATATCACTCTGGGTAATAAACTACCATTATTTCACAGCGAACGCGCCTAAATCCACTTTAGCGCATCTCTAAACACCTCATACATCTCTGACGGGAATAAATCACGCAGCGTGAAACAATAGAGCTTTAGGCACTGTTGATGGAAGAAAAAATCATAAAAAACACCATTACAAAGCCGTTAAGGGATCCATGACTGCCTCAATACTGAATCTGACGGCGAGAGATGACAAGCCCGATGCTAAACGTCTTTATCGCGACAAAGATGGAAAAATAATATTCCGTTACTACTGCTTCAGTGTTTGCCGATAACCTATCGGGAATTGAAGGTTTTTATTTTTGTGAGTGTAGGTATTGGTTCCTAGGAAAAATGTAGGGAATGAAAGATAAATATTGACTTTCAGGAGAGCTTCAGGCTTTAGTCAATATTTTTAGCGAAGAGTGTGTTCGATTATTTTTACTCCAGGAAATGTGAATTAGCGTGAAGGGCTAATTCCTCAAAGGGATTTGAACATTTCACAGGTTGTAAATATGATTAAATTAAGAGCTTCGCAGGAGATCCAAGGCAACTGAGACAAACTTAGGTAAGTGGCAGTGGGCAAATTATTACAACTGGCTGTTGAAGCCGAAACGTATTGGAGTGGCGACGGAGTTGAAAGGCTTCCCACAAAGTAAATCGGTGATCTGGTAGAGACCGCGAGAATCCACTAGATATGAGAAGCACAGAACCAGTCAATGTGACGACATCTGTAGACGTCTAGGGCTGAAATGATTTTAGTTAAATGATGAAACAAATAATTTTGTAAGATAGATAGATAAATCGTTTGCACACAAAAGACTTGTCTTTTGTGTGCACTAAACAAACGATTTAATACAAAATCTTAATTAAATTATTACAATTAACATGTATGTTTAAAAACAAGGTGCCAACATAAAAAGAAAATACTACCGACTTCCAAATAAGAAAACTACAAAGTGAAAAATAAATTTGTTTATGACGAATAAAAACATGGTACCTACGAAAGACACCGAGTACCATAAACAAAGTTATTTTTCACTTTGTAGTTTTCTTATTTGGAAGTCGGTAGTATTTTTTTGTAAAAAAGGTTTTTATTTTTCACTTTTTAGTTGTATCTACCTAATAGACAAGTTGTTTAGTAAGTTACCTTAACGACAGAAAAGATAACCCAAATATCATGAAACTTGAATAAAATCGGTGAAATGAGAGATCTGCGTACACCTTAAGAGTGTACTGGCGTGATGTTATGTTATGAAATGGTATAATCAGTAAACAGACAGGCGATTGCAGCTATCCCGAGAGATTTGCCGTTATTTATTGAAGAGTCCTGTTGTATATCTTTGAAGTTCTTCATAACATCTTCACCAGTTTCAAAACATACTTTTTCAAACAAAAAAAGAATTTTGAAATCGGTCCACAATTGACGGAGATATCGGTGAACAAACACAAAAAAAAAACTAATATGAAGTCGAACATAGAACCTCCTCCTTTTTGGTAAGTCGGTTAAAAAAGGAAACCAAGCTTACAGAAATAAAAGTAAGAGTGACACCAGTAACATTAGGGATGACAATCAAAACACAGTGCGGTGTGCGTCTCAAGGTTGCACCCAATGGAAGTCTGATATTCTGCTGGATTCCTGCAGTGACATATGGTCACCAAGCAGACGTGATATGTTGGTGTTATGCGAAGAGTATTTCATGTATTAAACAACTGCTACAACTTTAATTTATTAAAATTATAATTTTTGCAGTAGAAAAATGAGACGTCATGCACACACAATCCTGAAATTCATTCAGAAAATCTAAATTTCAATCACATAACTATCGCATTAGTCTGTCAATGTACTGAATATACAGCTAATTACGGACTATTGTTACTTATGTCCATCAGTTAGCCAATTAGGTGAATAGTCGTAATCAGACATGCCGCCTTAGGCCACATTCAATAATACTACCTAAGACAGAAGCCGAATTAGGGATGTATTTGTATTTCTTTGGTATATTTTATCTTAGATAACAGGAATACGGGGAATAATACCATTATTTTGGAACAATAATGAGACGTAGCGTAGAAAGGCGAAAAAGCACGCCTTTTTACCCGACTACGGCGAAGGCAAAAGGAAGGGTTATGATTTTTAAACGACTACAGAACGAAGGGTTATGATTTTAGCAGTTTTTGTATGTATGTTTGTATTTACGTATGTTTCTTTGTGGCGTCTAAACTTTTCATCCGATTTTGATGAATAAGCTATCAATTGATTCGTTACATAGGCTATTATAATTTAGATGAACTTTATTTTCTCATTGTTTTATTTGTAATATTTTGTGCACAATAAAGAATTAAGAACGCCACTTGATACACACACACCCCTCGTGCTTCGTTTTAAATAATCTATAGTCATATTCGTACGCCAGTCGTGAGTACTACGCATCTGAACTTTCTGAAGAACATTACCAATAAGGTTGGTGTATTGTCCATATAGGGCATCCCCTCCCAGAGTTTCCACTCATGCTGCCCGACGAGGATCGCCATTTACTTCACAAAAAGACAGTATAGTGGTAAAATCGACAGAGAATTTATGCGTTCTGAAGATAAACATATACTTTTAGAAATAACGCCGATAGATTCTGCAGGTCAAGAGCTTCTTCTCACACAGAGAAGGCACGAGCTTGAGAAGCGTGTTGAATAATCCACGTTTGCTCAAGCAAATTGTTCATTTATTTCGCGCTAAAACACTTAAAGAATGAACACGGCTATCTACTGTGTATTATACCTACAAACAGTAATTATTTTGTCCCAACAGAAAGTGCTTCATTTGAAGGAAAACATCCTACCAAATTCAACTCGAAACACCAATAAAACTCAAGTCAACCATTTTTACAAAACTACCGCGTGATAGCCCTGATGGCCGATCTTAAAAAGGCATTACCTAAAGTGAAAATTATGTCCTGGAAAGAAAAAAGAATTACTTGTTCTGTTATTTACGGCGTGTAGCCCATGGAAGCAAAAACTATAAGTTAGATATACAGAAGGTCGGATCCACTCAACGATTGAAAATATACGCACGTAGGCGTGTATTTTCATTTACAAGTGAGAAGGTACTGTTAAAAAAGCGCTTACGTTAATGCATTTTGGCTTTAAATGTAGTGTGAATTTAGTAGTACCTTTGCTACCTCTGACAGACCTCGGTGGCCCCGTCGGCATTTTAGGAAGTCATATTTCAAAAGCTGATGACATTACAACGAATTTGACCGCAGATTAAAGTGCAACTGAGATTTGTACTTATCGTGACAATTCTTCTTATTTCTTTAAGGTTATTGTCGAAGAATGAAATATTAAAAGAGATTGACCACATTTCTTTATTAGTTTATCTTCGCACTGGAACGCCTTGCAGCAATTACACCAATGTAGCACAATCTTATAAACTCACTATAAGTCTAGGTTTCCTCACGATGTTTTCCTTCACCGTCGTCAGCGATGTCCAAGATAAACTTGGAAAGTAGGTACATATGAATTTGAAAAAGTCACATTAGTACTTGCCCGGATTCGAACCCACACCTCAAGCACGAGATGCGAGGTCTTAGCCACTGGGCCATCACGACGATAAAACATTCATCATCTTCATCATCAGCCTTTTAAAGTTCCCACTGCTGGGACACAGGCCTCCTCTCTTTGAATGAGAGTATGGTTCATAATCCACTACGCGTGCCCAGTGCAGTTGGTGGATGTCACATGTTTTCGATTTTTTTTGTTCTAGGACATGCTGGTTGCCTCACGATGTTTTCCTTAACTGTTTTTAGAGCAGTGGTGATGAAGTCTTTTACACAAAGTAATGCGCCAACGGGCCCGTAGCCACTGAGCCGCCGCTGCATAACATTCGGCGCATCTCAACCCCAAATAAATATTTTCGAACTTTTGACAACGTTTCTTTTGAACTCGTTATTATAAAATCACTTTATCTACGGCGTCTGTACCTATCTATTGTGCGGTGTAGGTGATGTTCCCTGATATGTAGGCGGTCGTTACAGTGAGTTTTTGCCCACGGAGGCCCGAGAACTTTGCCCTTAACTCGCGTATTTCCTTCACTTAGTCTCCGTTGTCGTTATAAATCGTGATATATAGGACTACAAGTAATTATTACATATGGCCTGCCTTATTTGTTAATTGAAAGGTACGGCTTTCGAGTTTAGGTGGCTAAGATACAGTTCTGTGTAGGTTGTGTATTTATAGGTATTTAGATATTGAGTAGGGTTTTTTATTCAACTTAAGTTATTGTCATACTATCCTTACTACGACTATATTATGCTAATATTATAAATGTGAATGTAAGTTTATTTGTTACGCTTTCACGCAAAAACTACTGAACCGATCATCATGAAACTTTGTAAATATATTCTTGGAGGTATTAGAAGTAACATAGGACACTTTTTATTTAAAAAAAATGTTTTTAATGGCTCCACTGAGAGCGAAGCCGCGGGTAAAACCTAGTCTTACTAATATTATAAATGTGAATGTAAGTTTGTTTGTTACGCTTTCACGCAAAAACTACTGAATATTCTTGGAGGTATTAAAAGTAACATAGGATACATATAATTAAAAAAAAAAAAAAAAAATGGCTTCACTGCGAGCGAAGCCGCGGGTAAAAGCTAGTAATGTTATAAAGGCGAAAGTTTGTGAGTGTGTGTGTTTGTATGTTTGTTACTGCTTCACGCTCAAATGGCTGGATGGATCTGTATAAAATTTGGCACAGACATAGATTATAGTCTGGAATAGCACATAGGATACTTTTTATCCCGGGAATATATTCCCTTGGGATAATTTTCGACATTAACGCGGGCAAAGCCGCTGGCAGAAGCTAGTATTATATATTTTTTTAATATTAAAGGTATCCATAGTGACGCAACTTTACGTACAGCCAGTAAATTCTGTAGAAATCTCACTGTGATAACTTAGAAGAAGTGAGCTCGAAGTGAGCTATCATTGCAACCGATGCTAGGGATTGAAAGCCCACTTTGAGCTCAAGTTATCTCGGTGAGATTTTTACAGAATAGCACTACAGCTCATCTGAGTTCCTTAAACGGGTTATGCTGAGACCTTTCCTATATAGAACAATTATCTATTATTTATTAATAGAAAATGTGAACAGGTGCTACCCGGACCCTTGTTCTAGCTCAGAAGACGCATTTACAATCACTAGAACAGGCACACGAGGTAGTCTAATAAAATTTATTTCAGTTTTTAACCCCCGACTTTGTGTATCTGTGTGTTTGTATATTTATCTGTGGCTTCATAGCTCCTAAACGGATGAACCGATTTTGATTTCGTGTTTTTTTGTTTAAAAGGTGTCTGTATCGAGAGTGTTTTTAGCTATGTTTAATGGGAATCGGTTCAGCCGTTCAAAAGTTATAGGCGTTTTACTGTTTGAATCGGGGTGTTTTCGCAAGATATCGTGTCATAATTACGTGTTCGATAGATTGCCGATCGATGCGTGTCTACAAATAGATAAATTATATAGCATGAAATAAAAATGTGTCGAGGGCTTTTATTTATTTTATTTTTTCTAGTTGTATTTAAGTCCAGGCATGTTAGGTTGTTTAAAATAATTTGATTATAAAAGACTTAGGGAACCTTTTTATAATCACGCTGTAACAAGTGAACAGATTCGGCCTGGATGCCTGGAATTTGGCACAGCTGGAATGTGTAGTTTAGCATTGGGTAGATAGGCGTTTCCATTCCTGGTAGTGCTAGTTGCTGTCAGCCTAGGTAAATAAATACATTGTTTATTTGTACATTTACATTAAAATAAGATGAATTACGCAGTTACAAAAAAATAAATTCTGTACATAAAGACAGACAATACAAGGGCGAACTACTGCCTCCTAAACTAGACCAAGGGACTGTGCTTTAGGAGGAACACAGGTTATTTGCAAACCACTAATAACTTCTCAGAGGGCGTTAAGGTTCCCCTAGCCGACGGCACTACTTTTTTGCGCGAAGAACTATTTTGTGCGCGAAGTTAAAATGCATGCTATCTCATCCGACAACACATGCGAAAGAGATAGATGCTGTGATGCTAGTTCGCGTACGAATTAGCACTTTTGCAAATTGTATCGAAATTGATGATGATTAAGGACAAAACGAGCGCGCGAAATTTTAAAAACAGACATTTGGGAGTCTAGATATCATGAAAAAATGACTAATTATATATTTTCAAAATAAAATTATTTGCATTGTTGAATTACTAATTTATCCTTGTATGGAGGCCGTTTTGCAAATTTCCTTCTTATGGTATTTATTTCCGCCCAAAGATGCGTTAAAAATAGTGATGAAATATGGAACTTTCGACGCTCATAACTTTCAAATACTTTATTTTTTTACTTTTTTGTTTCCATACAGGGCTAGATAATGATGAGAAAATTTGATATCATCTTTTATTTTGAACGTTCATTGTCAAACAGGTGAGTAATCGCCAGACTACGTTTGTATGGGAGAATGATCGACTAGTGTAACCTTTAGTCACAGACTAGACAGGCACTGGATGACGACTCATAGAGCGTCTTGCAAATATGTTAAAAAAGTTTTAAATTTCGTGTACTTTCCCAATTGTATGTGTATGTGAATGTAATTGTTATTGTGTGCGTGTAATGTGTAATTTTTCTATAGACTCTAGTCTGAAAATAAAATTTATTATCAACAACTGTGAATAAGGAAATATGCCGTTTCATTTTTTTTTAAGTCACTAACAATTAATTATCAAAGTTTTTGACTACATGGTCAAAAATGGTGTTGAGTAATGGATGGTGGAAATCATGATCTGTGGTATCGTTTACTGGTTAATTGGGCAGTTAATTATCCATTTATCACTATCTTCTTAGAGCTCACGTGATTTGTTTAACAATCCGCCCACACTGAAAATATATTGATACTTTACTGTCCTCAAATATACGTCATATTATCGAAAATCGATTTCACCGTTTATTTATTCATACAGTTTGTGCCAAACACACGAAATGATTTTATGCAATTTATGTAATTTATTTCAACGGGGGTGCAAGAACAGTGTTTGTTTTTACCCGTCCAATATTTATTTTAAAAATTTCCATCCAGTGTAAACGGTGAGTAAATCGTTAAAATCAACGCGGTGGTCAATTATAAAATTACCTTGTGTTTCGTTGGGGTTTGCTGTACGAATTAACACTGGCCAGCTTTTGTTATGGGTTTAATGAAATCAGTTAGCTTTGCCAAATGAAGGTATTTTTTTAAATATGTTTCGCTTTTTTTAAAATAATATTTGCGTTGGTTTATTAAAACGGTTGACTATTTTTTTCAAATATGTGTGCGTTGCCAGTCTCTTGCAATTTCTATTCCACAATTAGAGGAGTTTCTTTAAGCACGTTTGTGTCATGGGTGCTTATCTATATAAGATATTTACAGCAATTAAAAAACACCGCGACACGCCATAAAAATCTGTCCATGACAAAATGTTATGAATATCTTTTCGTCCCATCCTTTCTAGAAAATTTTATTGCCTTCTAAATCTAAACGAGTTTTCTAGAAGAAAAACATTTAAAACAACTTTTTTCACTAAACTTAAAGGCGAAAGTTTGTGAGTGTGTGTGTTTGTATGTTTGTTACTGCTTCACGCTCAAATGGCTGGATGGATCTGTATAAAATTTGGCACAGACATAGATTATAGTCTGGAATAGCACATAGGATACTTTTTATCCCGGGAATATATTCCCTTGGGATAATTTTCGACATTAACGCGGGCAAAGCCGCTGGCAGAAGCTAGTATTATATATTTTTTTAATATTAAAGGTATCCATAGTGACGCAACTTTACGTACAGCCAGTAAATTCTGTAGAAATCTCACTGTGATAACTTAGAAGAAGTGAGCTCGAAGTGAGCTATCATTGCAACCGATGCTAGGGATTGAAAGCCCACTTTGAGCTCAAGTTATCTCGGTGAGATTTTTACAGAATAGCACTACAGCTCATCTGAGTTCCTTAAACGGGTTATGCTGAGACCTTTCCTATATAGAACAATTATCTATTATTTATTAATAGAAAATGTGAACAGGTGCTACCCGGACCCTTGTTCTAGCTCAGAAGACGCATTTACAATCACTAGAACAGGCACACGAGGTAGTCTAATAAAATTTATTTCAGTTTTTAACCCCCGACTTTGTGTATCTGTGTGTTTGTATATTTATCTGTGGCTTCATAGCTCCTAAACGGATGAACCGATTTTGATTTCGTGTTTTTTTGTTTAAAAGGTGTCTGTATCGAGAGTGTTTTTAGCTATGTTTAATGGGAATCGGTTCAGCCGTTCAAAAGTTATAGGCGTTTTACTGTTTGAATCGGGGTGTTTTCGCAAGATATCGTGTCATAATTACGTGTTCGATAGATTGCCGATCGATGCGTGTCTACAAATAGATAAATTATATAGCATGAAATAAAAATGTGTCGAGGGCTTTTATTTATTTTATTTTTTCTAGTTGTATTTAAGTCCAGGCATGTTAGGTTGTTTAAAATAATTTGATTATAAAAGACTTAGGGAACCTTTTTATAATCACGCTGTAACAAGTGAACAGATTCGGCCTGGATGCCTGGAATTTGGCACAGCTGGAATGTGTAGTTTAGCATTGGGTAGATAGGCGTTTCCATTCCTGGTAGTGCTAGTTGCTGTCAGCCTAGGTAAATAAATACATTGTTTATTTGTACATTTACATTAAAATAAGATGAATTACGCAGTTACAAAAAAATAAATTCTGTACATAAAGACAGACAATACAAGGGCGAACTACTGCCTCCTAAACTAGACCAAGGGACTGTGCTTTAGGAGGAACACAGGTTATTTGCAAACCACTAATAACTTCTCAGAGGGCGTTAAGGTTCCCCTAGCCGACGGCACTACTTTTTTGCGCGAAGAACTATTTTGTGCGCGAAGTTAAAATGCATGCTATCTCATCCGACAACACATGCGAAAGAGATAGATGCTGTGATGCTAGTTCGCGTACGAATTAGCACTTTTGCAAATTGTATCGAAATTGATGATGATTAAGGACAAAACGAGCGCGCGAAATTTTAAAAACAGACATTTGGGAGTCTAGATATCATGAAAAAATGACTAATTATATATTTTCAAAATAAAATTATTTGCATTGTTGAATTACTAATTTATCCTTGTATGGAGGCCGTTTTGCAAATTTCCTTCTTATGGTATTTATTTCCGCCCAAAGATGCGTTAAAAATAGTGATGAAATATGGAACTTTCGACGCTCATAACTTTCAAATACTTTATTTTTTTACTTTTTTGTTTCCATACAGGGCTAGATAATGATGAGAAAATTTGATATCATCTTTTATTTTGAACGTTCATTGTCAAACAGGTGAGTAATCGCCAGACTACGTTTGTATGGGAGAATGATCGACTAGTGTAACCTTTAGTCACAGACTAGACAGGCACTGGATGACGACTCATAGAGCGTCTTGCAAATATGTTAAAAAAGTTTTAAATTTCGTGTACTTTCCCAATTGTATGTGTATGTGAATGTAATTGTTATTGTGTGCGTGTAATGTGTAATTTTTCTATAGACTCTAGTCTGAAAATAAAATTTATTATCAACAACTGTGAATAAGGAAATATGCCGTTTCATTTTTTTTTAAGTCACTAACAATTAATTATCAAAGTTTTTGACTACATGGTCAAAAATGGTGTTGAGTAATGGATGGTGGAAATCATGATCTGTGGTATCGTTTACTGGTTAATTGGGCAGTTAATTATCCATTTATCACTATCTTCTTAGAGCTCACGTGATTTGTTTAACAATCCGCCCACACTGAAAATATATTGATACTTTACTGTCCTCAAATATACGTCATATTATCGAAAATCGATTTCACCGTTTATTTATTCATACAGTTTGTGCCAAACACACGAAACGATTTTATGCAATTTATGTAATTTATTTCAACGGGGGTGCAAGAACAGTGTTTGTTTTTACCCGTCCAATATTTATTTTAAAAATTTCCATCCAGTGTAAACGGTGAGTAAATCGTTAAAATCAACGCGGTGGTCAATTATAAAATTACCTTGTGTTTCGTTGGGGTTTGCTGTACGAATTAACACTGGCCAGCTTTTGTTATGGGTTTAATGAAATCAGTTAGCTTTGCCAAATGAAGGTATTTTTTTAAATATGTTTCGCTTTTTTTAAAATAATATTTGCGTTGGTTTATTAAAACGGTTGACTATTTTTTTCAAATATGTGTGCGTTGCCAGTCTCTTGCAATTTCTATTCCACAATTAGAGGAGTTTCTTTAAGCACGTTTGTGTCATGGGTGCTTATCTATATAAGATATTTACAGCAATTAAAAAACACCGCGACACGCCATAAAAATCTGTCCATGACAAAATGTTATGAATATCTTTTCGTCCCATCCTTTCTAGAAAATTTTATTGCCTTCTAAATCTAAACGAGTTTTCTAGAAGAAAAACATTTAAAACAACTTTTTTCACTAAACTTGAAAAGAAAATAAGCCAAGATAAAGTGATAGCAACGTAAACAAATTAGGACGAGACGTTCAGACGCCTAAATCAATTTAAACTTTTTTGTCTTTTCACAGACTATTCATTATTTTGATAACTTGTTAATGATTTAACAGGCTGGCAGAAGATGTAACTTCTAATTGGCAAAAAAAACAAGTGAAATATTTTGTAAGGGGTGACAATTAGAAGTGATTTAAAAAAAATATTATTACAAAAAAAATACAACTGACGTCCAACATACTAGAAGGTGAAAAACATTTCGAAAGCCGGTGTTGTAAAATTAAGAAACAAAAACAGGAACACCGAGTTCCGAAGCTGAAGTTATTTTTCACTTTGAAGTGTGTTGGAAGTTTTTACATCAATTATAACCAGAAAACCTGGCAAAATTTTGGCATAATAAAAACTTCTTTATTTTATTTCTTTTATCTCGATGATGGAACCCTAGGAGGCGATGTAGACACAGTTTTAGAGGACCTGCAATTTTTTTAAAACCAACTACATTCTATAGGACTGGATCTAAAATTTGCCAAATGTGATTTATTTTAATCGACAGACAAGTAACCCTTTCAAAATTCATGGCTTTCATAAAATGGCCCCTGAAATCAGAATTATTGAAAAAAGCTCTTTTCGTCTCCTTGGGTGTCAGTCTTCGATGATTCTTTGCCCGATTTTATTAATTTCAAAAACATTTCGGAAAGATTTCTCCAAATAAACATGCATTCGGCTATCAACATAATTCGCTTTGGCCCCTAATTAACATATTTCCTTTGTGCTTCCCATCTATGGAAGCACACTACTCTTTTAGAAAAAAATTGCCAAATTATCCGTCATATTCCAACTTCAATTTTAAATGTGGCCATGGACGACCGAGCCTGAGCTCAAACTACTCTTCCCATCCGTATGGGAGGCCTCGGAGTCCGCAAAATTTCTTGTATTAGTTTACCGGTATTTATACAACTCGGTAATACTGACAGTCTTTTGGGCACATTACCAGTGGAGTGGTGTGGAGGAGTATTTCGACGCCTTATTTTAGTTTAGTATATTTTTAGGCAGTGAGTATTTTTTGATTTAAGTGTATATGTTTCTAGTCTGAGTTAATGAGGTATTTTATACACTCTATATACTTTTATCTATGTAAACAACACAACTTATATTTCGGAAGTCAGTGTTCCTGTTTTTGTTTCTTCGTTTTTTGACACCGAGTGCTGAAGTGTTTTTATTTGGAAGTCGAGTCGGTTTGATTTTTTTGTAAAGATTTTCTTGCTTACTTAGTCACTACCAGCCCTTCAAATAATTTACACTAGTTTCTCGTAAGGTTAGTAGGTACCGATCTATATCCATGCATTCGTACCACGAATCAATGTTATACGAGTGTGCAAAGTCCCAAAAACTTGCCGTCAACTGCAGAGTTCAACATTGTAACGTTGGATTGTCCTGAGGAATCACGAATTCAAATTAAAAAAAACTTTACGTAGCTCTGAAACCGTAACAAGAAAACGAGATTTTCAAACGTGCGCTATTAATGAGTGTTTGTTAGTTCAACACTTTGTATTCTTTGAATTAATTAGATATTATAGTATCCCTTGACTCTGAAGTAGTAGGCAGGGTTGCATTTACACCTTTATTTCTACAGGTATGTTTTAATCCTGTTTGGTAGCACTGGAAGATTTAGTATTGATCAACATCACACAATGAGAACTAACGACTGTGCGGTGAGAGCCGCGGCAGTCCTGGAAGCTCAAGATCGATTGATGTAGCGATATTTCTTTGTCTTGTACTAACTTTCGTAAAGGTAAAATCCAATAAAACTTTACTAGAACTGGGAATTAACTCTATTATGTTCACGCTCAGCAGTCGAGCTTGCGGCCACTAGACCACCGAGGTGTAATTACTCTAGTTTCACGGATGATTCCCACGCTCTTTTATGAATCTATCGAAAGATTCTCCAACTACCACTAAATTACCCGAGTCTCAAGTCTCTGTGCGCTTGCATGGGAAGGCAAAATGCAATCAAAGTTTTGTTGGATAGATATTCTCATTCTCGGGGCATCTATCCTAAAAGTTATTTACATGGATGAGGCAGCTATCCCCTATGTGGGATAGATGTCCTAAAATATAGAGGTCTGCAAAACTCGCTAAATGCTCTGTTAATATTAAAGATAATGATTTTTACTTTTCATGTACTTGTAGATAAAGTAGAATAGAAAATGCCTTTTATTTATTGCTTATTCAATTATACAATTTCAATAACAATGTGCATGCAAAATTATTCTCAGTTTTAAATTTGTTTGATCAAAAATATCAATAAGTTTCATAACAAAATCATAATATAGTTAAATAATTATTTGATTTGGAATGAATGTTATATTGGATAAAATTATAATATTTATGTGGATAAAGTACCGGCCAGTATTACAAATAAAGTATTTTGCTTTTTGTACTATGATGTTGTACTATGTACTATGATGATGTACTATGTACTATGATTTCAAAAATTGTGGTAACTATCCGGCTTTTATTCTCAACGAAAACTGGTTGTCTAATTCATGATCATTCCAGCCGAAAGACATCCGACTGCCGGACATTTTATGCCTCCCCCAAGCGTCCACACATCGAATGGTCGCCTGATTGCTTATTATCTACGTAATTAAACTTACTGCTTTTAGAAAGTATTATGTAAATTGCACTTCTTATTTCTTAGCTGTGTCCATCAAAGAAAATACAAAATGGTGATAAGAGGTTTATTCTGCAAATATTTTCACGTAGGCACGCAGTCGGCGTTGTTGGCGCGTAAAACAATTTGTGCTGATAAATTATGCTGTTTTTCTACACAGCCTCTTCTATTTTTAAAGATAGCAAACCTTTAAATATTCTCTTAAATATATATAACAGTTTTTTCTAAATATCGCTTTCTTTCTTACTATATTTTATTTACTAGCCATTTCTTATTAAACAACAGCAATTAGCCAAATAATTTCGAAAGACTTTTTGTCTTTATTTTTCTCAGAAAAACATAAATCTAACTATTTATCTCAACAATAGTTATTTCAGCGGCTCTCGATATTTTCTATCGAAAACACGACAAATCAATTCTGGTCAGATAAGAGAGTTCAAAACTGTACTTGGTTGGTACGAAATAACATTTCATTGGGTTCGGAAAACTAGTAAAATGGACAACTATTAACAAAGTCACATTAACAGCTAAGAGTAAACAAGGAAAATATTTGTAAGACAAACTAAGTTACAAAAAAAATTGGGGTGAATATTTGAATAACAATTTCAAAAAAACAAAACAAAGTAAAATTTATATAATAGATACATATTATATGATGCCTGCATTTCCCGAACGGTTGGGGAGATTCGCACCCACAGACATAAATGTAACTAGATAACGCAAGTCCCTCCATATGTAGGAAACTAAGCGTGCAACTTTCTACCCGACTGCCGAAGGAGCGTAATGTGTTTATCAGTCTATGTATGTATGTATGTTTGTTTGTTTAGCCGATTTTGATGATTCTCACGTCAATCGATTCGTCTTAACCCTGCGATTGTCACTGTCTGTATTAAAATTGGATAATAGAAAAATGGCGGCTTTTGGGCGCCATATTGTGGGGGACCAAAATCCGCCATTGGGTTTTAAGAGGTGATTTCAAAAATATAAAACACTCATATGTTTAAATCTACCTAATTCTAAAAAAAAATAACGAAAGAGTTGAAAATAAAAAAAAGATAATAAAAAAGATCTAAATACCGACTGCTTAAAAAGTGAACTAAAAGGACATAAACAAGAAGAAAAGCATGCTGTGCAGTCGGAGGATACTTCTGGTTTTGGTCAGCCAGATCGCGAATATGTATCCTCCGACTGCAGAGCATGCTTTTCTTCTTGTTAACATCTTTTTAGTTCACTTTTTAAGCAGTCGGGTTTTTAGATTTCTTGAATTAACTTTTTTTATTCACACAAAATTTTAAAAATAAATTTACTTACCAACGAAAGAAAACATTTCCAATGCCCCAAAGAACTTTTCTATACAGTCTTTACAGCTCAATATGGCATAAAAAGGTATGTTTTTAGATTTCGGTAGATTTCTGGAGGGTGACCATAAGCTCTTAGAGTAAGGTTATTTTGAGTGTGTGTAAGGGACAGATTTATATGACTTGTATACATTTGTCACTTACGCGATATCAAAATAATCTTGGTGGCGATAATGCTAAATGAAAAGCTCAAATTACGATCATTAATCGTAATTTTACTCAGTTTTTTGACACGCGAAGTACATACAATCGCGTCATCTAGTTAAATTTTTATCTATGGTTGCACCTAATACTACACAGTTTTTTTTTGGCTTTAGGCATGTAGCCGGCGTTAGTTCTTTTTCACAGTCCCTGTGCACAATAACTTTGTTTTACATTAGAAAGCGGATGTAACACATTTTAATGAATATTTCGCAGCAAATTTAGCTTTGCTGAGGTATCATTACTACAAAAACATTCTCAGCTCCACATTATTAAGACATCACCTGAACACCTTTAATGATTCCGAATTATCTCTACTTACATAAACATTTGAGATACAAAACTAAACCAATTTTACATCACAATGTTCAATAGGAGTCAATTTGCGAATAAACAAAACAGCCACTGAACTTTACTCGAAAAAATCCCACCAAAAATCCCCCATTTTGTCAGTTATTTTGAAGGCCCGTGTAATAGATACAAGTCTATTTACACTAATCGGGCACAAACCTGGCCTCTAGGCCGCTACTGAGAAATTCTAGATGGAAAAATCTAATAACACTTTTGCCTGAACTCAGGACCAGCTCAGCAGAAGCTCTTGCGACCACTAAGGGAATAAGGCAGTCCCAGTAGACGAGGTCTAGAGTTTGGCCACCGAAAGCTGACCACGAATTAATTTCTTAACTTTTAGTATGACAATATTTTAGGATTGCCAAAATTGTCACATTATCGTTTCGTACTTGAGTCATCTTGTGTTTACGTGCATCTTATTGTCGCTGGTTCTGTTTAAAATAATGCCGAAAACAATCAAAAGTTCGACGAGAAAGCTTCTCTTTACTATGATTGACAAATATAAAGACGTAATTTAAAAGTTAATAAAATAAAAACTCGACTGTTTAAGCTAACTAAAAGATTTAAACGAGAAGAAAATCATTCTTTGCAGTAGGAGGATATTTACAGTTTTGGCCAGCCAGCTCGCGAATATGTATTATCCGACTGCTCAACATAATTTTCTTCTTGTTTACATCTTTTACGTTAACTTAAGCAGTCGAGTTTTTGAGCTTACATTTTTTTTTATTTAGAACTTCTTAGTTATAGATTTTTTATTCGAATGGCTTTTAAAAATATAAGTGGTATATTTTTTCCCTAAAACCCATCATTTTGACAACCCAGTTGATTGGTTTGGAAGAAAAAAAGTTAGAGCCCCACAATATGGCGCCACAATCCGCCATTTTGTTTTTTTTCAACACCTATTTAAGGACACCTGGAATTTAACGATACCTTAACATTTGAAAGCCATCTAGCCGTTTGGAAGATACGAGATAATAAATAAATTTACAAACATACCTACCTACACCTTCCAAGTTGTTTTACGAGTGGCTAATCAAAAAATCGAATAAATTAAAGAATTCAATTGAAAATTCGATCGAACAGTTCATCCAAATATTGATTCAAAATTAGTGTTCTACGTAAAGGTCCAAAAAGGCTTCTTATTCACACAAACCTAAATTAACACCTAAAAGCCCGGGTGCTAAATAAATAGATCGAATTTAAAAAAAAAGAACACAATCAGAAGGTATTACAAGCTTGAAGCGTTAGCAAAAAGACTAGATAAAATTTTCATTTGTATTCTTAGTAAGTACCTAATAGTAGAAAATAAAGGCAATTTCTCTGAAAGCGGCTATTGTTTCTTTTTAAAAGGTACCTATTCCGTTGGATGTGTGAAACTGGATTTTTACGTCCCACAAAAGTGTTACATTTATTTTATTTATGCTTGAACATTATAACATTGAGAAGAGAATGTATGGGTTTAGGAAAATTTAGAAATTGTCGGCTGAATTTTTTGAAGAAATAAAAAGGATGTGGTAGTTTGCCGTAGTAACCAAAAAATGTGCCTTCATTTGATGAGTAACATTTTATTTTATGCATTTGTGAATAACCTATTGACTTCTAGAAGGTACTTTTACTTGTGTTTCGGGACAAGCTGAAATATAGTAAGTTTTGACAATTTTTTTGTGCTATTTATAAACGAAATAGCCGGTTACATAGAAAAAAGGCGAAAAATACAAAGGTGCAAAGGTAGAGTGAACTGATTGCGATGAAACATAAACTAAGTAATACTTCAAGTTACGCACAATTTTTATGTACAAAAGTTATCTACATTGGTTCCGTATATTTTACATGATGCGTGCGCAAATAAATAGACAAACAGATAAACAGACAAACCGACAAATAGACAAAAAAGCCAAAAATGCTGGTAATGGGTTCTATTGGTTATCTGTTAAGGATCTATTTTTTATATTTTCGATATACAAAAAAGACTTCTCTACAGATTTATTATATCTATAGACAGACGGTCACCAATCCACGGACCAAACTTTTGAAACGTTGTTTAACCTTGAAGACCGACCCGTGCAACTATCATTACTAAGCCACAAGCTCCTCTATAACGTAGCACGAATAACAGCATAAATCTTCAAACAAACAGGTTCATAACTCTAAAATATTACCGAATATCTTCTTAAAGTTCTACCAAAGAGTTCTTTCAGGATATTGAAAATCTATAGAATTTTCTTTGCATAGATTAGCAATACTCTCTCAAGGTAAGTTCGAAGTGAAATGAGATGCTTTTAAAGTTATGTTAGAGTTTCTGTAATGAGTTTCAATGTGAATGCTTTAAAGTGAATTCTGTAGGAGAATAGTGTGGGTATGGAGGGCCGTTATGAAGTTTTTGAAGTATGGCGGGCGTTTTGAATGGGTTTCTTTTAACATTTGAAAGTTTTATGGAATATGGATTTACCTAACTATGTATACCGACGGAAAAAGAAGGCTGGTATAAGTTTGACGTGTGTATCTGTGTGTCTGACTGTGGCATCATAGCTCCTAAACGGATGAACCAATTTTGATTTACTTTCTTTTTATTGAAAGGTGACTTTGTCGAGAGTGTTCTTAGGTATGTTTGATGAAAATCGATTCAACCGTAAAATGCGTTTTTTACTGTTTGAATTTTTCGCAAAATATTGTGTCATAATTACCTGTTTCGGTAGAATTTTCTTTTCCTAGATTAGCAATACGCTCTCAAGGTATGTTCGAAGTGAAATGAGATGCTCTTAAAATTATTTTAGAGTTTCTGTAATGAGTTTCAATAGGTGTGTGCGTGTACTTTAAAGTGAAATTCGTAATTTTGGAATCAATATGGATTCTATAGTAGAATAGTGTGGTAGAGGGCCATTATGAAGTTTTTGAAGAATGGAAGGGGTTTTGAATGGGTTTTATTGTCGTTTTGGTATCAACATGGATTCCATATCAGAATATAGAGTGTATGGAAGAAGTATGGAGGTGGTTTTAAAGGGTATCTTATAAGATTTCAAAGTTTTACAGAATATTGACTAACCTACCTATGCAAGTCACACTGCTTTCAAGACACATGATTCCAGATTAGAATTGGAAACCATGTATGGAAATAAAACGTTCGACTTTAAACTGTGACAAAGACAACAGATGTCATAACATCACGCCTGTGTTCTGGTACTGATCTATATAAATAAAAGTGAAAGGTCACTCACTCATCACGAAATATCGAAAACCGCTTGACGTATAAAGATGAAATTTGGAAGGTAGGTTCTGCCAGTGACATGACTGAGTATCAAGAAACGTTTTATGGAAATTCCTTCCCTAAAGGGGTAAAATGAGGTTTGAAAGTTAGTTTGAAGTTCTAACAGTTTGTAAATTGGAAACATGAAATTTTAGATTTACACTCTTGGTTGATAAAAAAAACCATGTAATTATTAGTTTTTGGAAATTCTACCCCAAAGGAGGTGGAAATGTGGAAATTTGTTGGGCTTATATATGTGAAACTTGGAATAAATACTAACCTAAGTAGATAGTACAAGTTTTCATTATTAGCTTTTCAAAACTACTCCTGAAAGACGATTTAGAGGGTGTTAAAGATTTTGGATGAATTATACTGTGCAGGGCTTCTTTATATGATGTAGGGGATCATTAAGATGGGGTTTTTGGGAATTCAGCCTTTAAGGGGGTGAACTAAAAAGTCATCTGTAGGATAAAATACGGATGATGCGAACGAAGTCGCGGACGAAGTGCTAGTTTGTTTGTATGTGAAATTGTGTATCTGTGTATAACATCATAGCTCCGATTGGAACGATTTTCACTTAGATCTTTTTGTTTGAAAGGTGTCTTTAACGAGAGTGTTCTTGTGTTCAGCCGTTCTAAAGTTTTGGGGGTTTTATTACGTGTTCAATAGATTTTCGGTCGAAGCGTAGCTACTACTAGATAAATTATGTAGCATGAAATAAAAATGTGTCAGGTGTATATGTCTTTTTCTTTTTAATTTTACATGTTTTCTTTCAACAACTCTGTGAAGAAATATACTCTACAGAGTGTGTGTTATTTATTTATCTAATTTTGTCAAACGAATTGGATGCAGAGCAAAGCTAGCGAAAAGCGAACTGTGTCCCATGTTTTGTCATTCTAGTCCTTAGTTTCAGTTTCCCGAGTGCTGTGTTATACGGCAACATGCTGCTCAAACTTTTCGTTGCTATTCCACAAAGGAAAAACACACCGCGTGTGATAAAAACTGCAACACAATAAATACCAGAGGAAATGCTATGTATCACTTTTAAAACTGGTGGATAAATGGTGTTGTGTGACAAAATACATAAAACCTATTTAGTCTAATATGATAAAAACGCCTAGTTTAAAACACAAAGCAAAATTCCATATATACACATTAAAACAGGCATGCTTAGTCAATCATTGATACATTTTTCATTTAATATTTAGATTCTTTTTGAAACATCATATTTCTACTAAATATAATATTATAATACATTTTCTAAACCAGTCCAAAGTGATCATAACGGTATTGTTTTTCAATAATTAATAAATTATTGAACTTTCAAGTTGCTTCTGCATCGTCTCCGGTGCTGTGGGAAGTGCAACCCCTTCGCCCTTACGTAACAAAGTATAGGCACCCATGTACACCTTCGCAGCTTCGGCTTTCAGGTCACCGATACACAAAATGACGGAAAACGTTCCGTTTCGTTTGATCGTATTAATATATTTTTTTTACATTTGTTTTTTTATTCTAAAATAATAATTAAAAAATAATTAAAAAACACCTATTTACACTAGGTATTAAATTGAATGACTTACTAACTGACTTAATGCCTATTTTTTGTCTATGGAATGAGTTTAATTTTAAGGAAAATTGCGTAATAAGAAGTCAATATGTAAAACATTTTTATTCCAAACGTTGTTTTATCAGATACATTAAATATAAATTAACTGTTTGTGAAATAATACGCATTTTACTAAAAAAAGTTTATCGAATAATCATTATTTTCTTAAGTGAATTATTTGGCAATCTTGTTTTTGTATAGTGATGAAATGACAAACAATGTTTTTGCTAATCGTTGTTTGTCAAGTAAAAATTTGTAAATAAGTTTTTAATGAACTGACAGGACATTGGCTATATATATTTTAAACGATAGACCTAATGATTAAATAAAAGTTTTAAACTAGTAAAGTTTTACGACATAACTTTTAGAGTATATCAATGTTATATGTAAAGAAATTATATCAACAGTTGGTATAAATCACGTTTATTACATCTTGTGAACGTTATTGAAATGAAAATATACCAAATAACTTTATATGATAAGAGATGCATCCCGATTATATGGCGACCACCTGTATATGGCGACCGCGTACCAGAAAAAAACAGCGTTAAAGAACCTCCTACAAGGTGGAGCGATTACCTGGTGATGTCCACGGAAATCTGCACAAGATGGATCGATGTAGTGACCCTTCGGGTAACCCTAGTATGTCCAGCAGAGGAATTTTTATTTATTTAAATGATGATGATGAATTTGATAGTAATAAAACTGTACAATTTATTCTATTTTTAAATTTCTCACAGCACCAATCACCACTGTATTCCTTTTTCCAAGAACACACCCTCACAGCTTACACCCAATTTCTTCTCGAACCAACGACCAATCCCTCTTAAGTCCACTAAACCAGGTCCGTTTACATGGAACGTGTAAATCTCACGCGAGTTGGAGTAAATAAAGGCAGCTTGCAGGCTGAACACGGATCCTGTCAAACGTAATAAGCTCCTTTGAGTGGTGTTAGTCACGTAACAAATGAAAGAATATACGAAAATACACGAAAATATACGAATATTTCCATCCTTCTTTTGCGGGCTTTCGGGGTTCGTGGGTGCGGTAACGTAGGTGTATTTGATGTTCTTTTTTGTGTTTTTTTTTTTGCTACTGGTAATATAGGGCGTACTGGATAAACTGTGGCGTGGGTGTGTGGGTTACGAATGTAGTCTGATATTACTATAAATAACAAGTAAAGCTTGTTAAGTGGTTGAATTTTCAGAAAATTTCTTAACGCAGCTTGCGGTAGGAGTTGTCTGGTTCCCCCAGTGGGTTCCCGCAATATCGAGGCGTGGGGGCTCAGTAACTGTAGCTTGGGTCACCCACGGTAAAGCGAAGCCGCTCGTCAGGGCTTTTGCCGAAAAGCCAACGACGTAGCGGCCAATATGTAAGTTGCGGTGTTGCCTGGGCGACATCGCAACTGAGGCGGGCCGCGATGTCGTATGGCGCCTCCCAAACCCATACGATATCAAGGCTGATGGTTGGAGGCCGTGGCGGGAGAGGAGTGCCGGTATTGCGGTGGGCGGCTTCCCTACCTTCCGCGGCCTGGAAGAGGTCGCCACCGTCTGATGGCGAATGCGGTGGGGCCGCAGGGGAAGAGATGTGTCGGCATAGCGTTGGCCGCTCACTCTATCCCCTGCGGCCGAAAATGGTAGGTGGCGGGGCCATTGACCTTGACGAGACGTCTGGCACCCATGTGCTGGTTTGGTCCCTGAGGTGGTCATGGCGCACACTGTGTTCTGGTGTGCCGGTGATGGGGGTACTCCCCAGAGGAGGGTCCGGTGACGTACAGTCGTGTCGGGTTCGCGATGAGTGCTAACGCGTGCCCGTGTTCCCGCCATAAGCGGCACAGGAGGGCACCGTGGAGTTTTAGTGGGTTGTAGTCCCACATAGTCACGCTATCTCCACGTGGAAGCGCAGTATGCATGAACATTTCCCACCTTTAAAAAAAAAAAAGAGTTGTCTGGTAGAATTCGTTACATCACGCAAATGTGAAGCTCGGATATTATCGTCAAGCACTGGCCGCCATACTTGTCTTTCTACACATAAGCAGGAATAATCGCTCACCGAGCACTCTCAACCAATAAGTAAAGAAATTCTTTAAAAGAATCCCTTCTCACATTACAAATGCAGACACTTCCACACTAATAGATGTAGGTAAGGTACTACACCTTAGACAGAAGCTAAATTTAGGATTTAATTTGTATTTCTTTGTTTGATATAATTATTTTATCTTTGTTTAGGTTTTAACAGGTAACGATTAACTGAATTATTTGTGAACTTTAGCTACATAATTTTTTACTTCATTCATACACGCACGCCAGTCTGTTGTCAGTACTACGCACCTGACCTTTCTGAAGAACATCATGCATAAAGTTGAATTGCTCCCCTAACTAAAGAAGCATCTAATGCGTTGTCATCAACAAGAGATTCGAGCAGGAAGGCACGCGGTATGCCTTGACTTGTGCCACTGTAAACACGTTTACAAGTCGTGATGTGAGCTTCCTGAACTATACTATGTTTGAAGTTTCGGCATTTGTCCCACCGCCGGCGACGAAGAAATTAGCTATCGACTATTTTCTCGCTGAAGAAACGTACAAAAGATATAAGATCCCGTGTCAATAAAAGAGACAAGTGCGGCCATAGATATAGAAAAATTCTAAATCTATGAGTGCGGCCGCCCCAAGCGAGTGGTGGTGATTTTGTGCCTGTAGCACAAAATCACTCGCTCATAGCCGAGTGATAAAACTATTGGAACCATAATTGGAACTTACATACTCGCTACTTGCCTACTCGTTTTTAGTTTCTAGCTTTAATCGCTACTCGCCGATCGTCGGCGGTGGGGCAAGTGCCTTAAGGACAAGATGCTCGTTTTTACATACGGACTCACCTTACTTATTCTTGTATATCCTTGTTCTAGTACGGGCGAAGATATTTTGAATGTAGAGTTCCTTTTCTGCTCCTCACTTGGTAGATGTTTTTGAACACCGATTTTTCGAGAATTGGTAACCAATATATGTAGTTATGAGAGGGTTGAAAACATTCAAACTGGACTCAAACACATTAAAATATAATTAGAGAATTCGCCCACGCCTTCTTTTGGGGCAATTCGGTAGCGATAAAATCGCAAAAAGATTGCTATAGAGCCCCGATGCCGTTATTGGTCTTATATCTTTGCGCACGTCAGAACTGCTGATACTGCATCTCTACTATCGCGATTAAGCATAGATACACACGAGATAGGCTGTAATAACTGCCTGTGAACGTCTCCTGATGACTGTTGTAAAAAAAAAACAGTGATATCCATAACATAAATATTAGGAACAAACACAAATTTGTAGTACCTACAGCAAGGCTCAAGAAAATGGGTGGCTCATTTAGATGTCAATTTTTACGCTTTTATAATAAGCTTCCAAGCCACGTACAACGTAAGTTGTGCCAGAAAGCGTTTTATACCATTAAAGATTACGTTGAGGACAAAAAGGCTTGGGATTGAGCTGCTCCAATCAATTTTGATTTTTTTATATCTTGCACCGTGAATTTTGTTTTTTTTTTGGTTTTCTTGCAATGACAAGAATATTTACTTTTTTAAGTTTTATATTATTTTATTTTAATTGTTGTGAATGTGAAGTCTATGTGAATCATACTTTTTATTTTTTTGTTTTTAATTTTAATTTATCTAAGTTAGTTTTAATCATGGTCTGGCAGTTTGAGTAGTTTATGCGGCCTACCCGAATGTCCTATCTTTGGTATTGTTCGTCGAATCGTTGAGCTCCTTAAATTCTGAGTTGAGCTACACGGTTATTGACAAATGCGTGCACTGACTGGACAGGTCCACTCAATCTGGCTGGCTCTTTCCTCAAAAGACCATTTCAGACATCAGTCTACATGGTCTTCACATGATCTAACCAAGATTTTGTCTGGACTTTAAAAGAGACTGTGACCTCTGAGTTTGTTTCAGCCTTTCTTCTCAGATTAGTCAGATAGGAAACGCCGATCTCACCTAGTTTTAATAAATATGATCGACATGTAAAAGTGTTTATACAAACTAAGTTACAGAATTAAAATCATTTATCGTTAATTCTATCGATGCAGTTGCATATTAGAAGCGATGAAACGTCGAAACAGTCACGCGTTTGCGTTCATACAGTTATGTATGGCATTTCAACTAACAGCTAAAGCAATAAAAAGGTGAACCGTGCTACTAAATCCAAACAATAAGGGTGATCTCGCTAACTGACGGTGTTGCTCCTAATATAACTAGACTTTATCCCACAAAGAGGAGGCGTGGTTCCCAGTTGTGCCATGTCGTTAGAAATATTTATAAGAACATGTTTTTTTTTATAATCTATGGGCTCGCGTTTGACCACTATCCCACCTGATGTTAAAGACCCCAAGATTGTAGCTATGAGGGAACAAAGACTCGGAAGGGAGTTCCACTCCTTAGCTGTGCGCATAATGAAAGTATTAGCAAAACGCTTTGTGCGTATGGGAGGGATGTCTACCATGTACCGATGGCGCATGGCCGTACGTCTTGTAGTCCGATAATGGAAACGGCCAGGTGGAATCAAATTGTGCAGTTCCGTCGCACACTCCCCGAAATTAATCCGATAAAAACCCGACAGGCTGGCAACTCGGCGTCGATGTTCGAGGCTCTGGAGCTTTGACGCGACTAGAGCATCGTTGCCACTAAGTATTATGTATTTGATATGCTAAGCAAGAACGAATCATATCTGAATTTGGCTGTGATATTTTAATCCTGTAATAACAGGATCAAATCTGTAATTTTATGGTAACGGTAATATAAAGCTAACATGTCACTAGTTTGGTCACAAAAGTTAACGAGCAACAAAGTAAAATGACTTCATACAAACGTTAAAATTAACATTTATTATAATCTTCAACACCAGTCTGTCTTGAAACTTCCTAACACACATTATCATTTTACATTAAGGTCAGGTTACACTGGATAGTAGAATTGTGTATTCCGGTTACAGGGTGAGGTCTCTAAATTTTAAGTGTGTACATGCCCTACAATCTCTTGTTAAGGATTCCTTAACGTAATTTAAATCGTCGTGTAGTGTTTTCCCGTGGTGTTGCTTGTGCTTTTCGTTAAAGTAGCGTTGAAGCGGAAAGATAATAGCAATACCAACACATTTTGTGATTCACATATTTTTGTGCGTTATTAGTTATATTATTATGGACCAAAAGCCTGCATTGTTAGTAAGTATGTAGTATTGTGTTTGTATGTAGCCACCTCATATTAATATAAGACCTTCATACTGTACTCATGTTTTATAAAATAAATATATTTTATCTTATCTTATGATATTGAAAACTTTTTAACAAAAAAATTAAACCGACTTCAAAAGGAAAACACTGAAGTCGGTCTCTTTGTACACCACCAACCTATTGTTTTTCATTTTTCGACACTGACTTCGGAAAATTAAGAATTTTTTCGATTTTAAGTGTTTTGCTTTGGAAGTCGGTCTAATTTTTTTGTTAAAAAGTTTTTTCTTTTCCTTTTTTTAGTTTTGCTAAGTAGATACCGCAAATTACCATGAATATCGATGATACGCACCACCATTCCAATAAGTCCAACACGATTAGGATTGTTTTATTTCGGAGTTCCAGTGCCTACCTTTCGGCTTCGATGGTACCATTTTCATAAGTACCAATAATTTATAAGTATTTGCTTCATCATAATCGGATAACTATTTGAGAAATTTTATAGCCGCGAAATACTTACCACTAAGCAGTTCCAGTGAGCCGCTGTGGTATTCTTCATCAGTTCCACTTCACCAAATGATACTTTCTGATTACTGTTGAATGCTTGCTGAAAATATCATAATCGCTATACGAATGCATATAATATTTGACGAGTTCTCTCAATAAGAAATTGAGGTATGTTATAGTATATAAATATCCATAGTAATCAGGTCAAGATCCCATCATCAGATCAGGATCATCATCAGGATCAGGTCGGGATCCAGGCGTCATTGAGTAATCATGGAACAAACTTAAAAAAAAAAAGAAAATATTCCGACGAATTGAGAACCGTCTCCTTTTTTTAAGTGGTTTAAAAATAGATTAATTGGAACTGAGTCATCATCATAATCAGCCGGAAGGTATCCACAGCTGGACGAAGACTATCCCCAAGCGTTGCCACATTGATCGGACATGTGCTGATCATCCAGTTGAGTTCCGCAGTGCACACCTTAATTTCGTATCTGTTTTAACTGTACGAAGCACATTCGTTCCCTTTCATTGTTGTAACTCAACAATATAAGCATATAAAGCAATGAATGCAAGGGAAACGATCCGTACCCTACTCTTTGAACTAATGCCAAGAAACACACTGAAGACTGAGTAAACCCCTCTGTTTTTTAGGCGTTTTTAGCAAATTGATAATCTTTAGGCAAAGATGAACCGCCGGATAGACCTTTTTATGCTTAGTGGCCTTCCAACTGAATCAACAGTCAATAACTCCACAATTCGCACAGATTTTACTTCATTTTATTATATTGTATTTTTTTTTTCTTTTAACTGTTATTTTTATTAAATTTAAATTAATTGATATTAAATTGTGATTGCTACGACTATATATTTACCACCTACTGTATAAATTTTTGCTAATATTGTATAAAATCCTACCTGAATACTGTCTCTCAAGATACAGGTTGCCCTAGTTTGAGAGGCAGGGTTCGTTACTCAAAATGGTTACAATGGAATAATTCTTACAATATAGCTGTACGTAAACTGTAATGTAACCTTTTTTGCACCAATAAACATTTTTATTTTTTATTTATAATTTTTTAATTCACATCAACAACCTGTCACAGATGACATAATGATGATGATTCTGAGGTTCAGAATCCCAAAAGAAATTAAGCACAGACAAAATTATTACCAATATTCTGCCAAACATTCAAGCATTTGACTGTCATCGTTTTGTCGTCTTGTCGTTTTCTATGACAATAAAGACTTTTTCTTTATTTTCTTTTTCTTTCTATGTGTGCATTTATAGGCGCTAGGTTGTTTTATATGCACGCCAAATCACGGAGTAAATTCTGGCCGTAAAGCCTGGACTGCCATCCATGGACCCATTTAAGTGCTTGCGTAATCCTAAATAGATTTTGCCATGAAGATAAGGATCTTATCTTATACACATGCAAAAAAATATTACCAAGCGAATTTTTGATTACAACAAAAACGATTTCCTGGAAATAAGAAATTTTTCCCGCTGATAAATGTGTATTCATATTCGACCCACTAGAGTCCCCTTTTCCGTTACTCTTGGGTGTAATGAGGGCTCCATTGAAAGGAAAAGATCTTTATATAATACCAAGGCTCATGTGCCGTTGACCTCGACTTCAATCCCGTTAAAACCGACACAGAACTGGTTTTTTTCGGGATCAAAAGTATATGGAACTCAGTGATAGAGTAGCTATCAATCAGTGACAGATTTTTCGTAATTGGAGCAGTACTGCCATAGATTAAATATCACAAAAAACTTACAAAGGCCAGTAGCACAGTACTCATAACCAGCGGGCGTGTACGACATTCTTTTTTGCTTGTAGAAATGCTCTTGCATTCTGCACTACCACGGGGAGATAATGCAGTTATGTGGGACTCCAACCCACTAAAACGCCACGGTGTCCTCCTGTGCCACTTATGGCGGGAACACGGGCATGCATTATAAGCACTCACCACGAACCCGCCGCGGCTATCCGTCACCGAACTCTCCTCTGGGCTGTACCCCCAATCACCGGCGCACCAGAACACATTGTACGCCGTGACCATCCCTGGAACCAAACCAGCACATGGACGCCAGATGACCACGTGTATGGTACCCTTGGTTCCCCTGTGACGGGTCAGGTCAGTGGCCCCGCCCCCTACCATTTTTCACCCGCAGGGGATAGGAAGAGTGGCGCACCGCAATACCGGCATCCTTCTCCCGCCACGGCCTCCTACCCTCAGCCGCGATGTCTCCTATACGACATCGCAGCCCGCCTCAGGCTTGGACGTTGCATCAGGGCTATATTTAACTTATATGAAACTGACTCTCGTATGCCTTTTTTTTACAAAAATGAAGTTATTAACACTGCCATATTTGAGATCGCAGTATTTGTCAAAAATAATATTGACATGTATAATTACTACACGCGTATACAACTTAAGGAAAAATTGCGCACAGTAGCTAGCAAGACTCATCGGGTGCATGAAAGTATATTTTGTACAGCTATATATCTTTAATAATATTCCGGGGCCTATAAAATAATTACGGAAATTAAAAAATATTAAAAGAATCTCCATGATCTGTTAGTAAACAAGTGCTACTACTCTATAAAATACTTCCGATCAGACAAATCCCTGCCCAATCACAGCTATAAATCTTACTAGATGAAGCGATTTTATCTCGCCATCAAACGTAAAAGTTTGGCAAGTTTAGAATTAAATAACACATCTGTGTTAAAATATCATTAAATAAAATTAAAATGTACTTCGCGTGTCAAAAAACGGAGTAAAATTGCGATCAATGATCGTACTTTGAGCTTTTCATTTAGCATTATCGGCACCGGAAATCCACCAAAATCTAGAAAATTGCCTAATTATGTCATAAGTCATGTCATTTATTCCTTAAAAATCTACATTGTGTAGAAAGTAATAAGTAATGTTGGAATAATAGTAGTGGCAACATAAAACATTTCATGGCAACTCTGTCTCTTTCTGCATATGTATGTGTGTGTATTAGTTTTTAACTAACGCTCTATAATCGTTGTCTGTTGGTTACAATAAAAAGGCAATTATTCAAAATACAGTTTCTTTATTTAATTACAACAGGTTATGGGCCCAGATATGCCTACCTGTTAGCTAAAGTAAAACCAGAGTTTGGATTGTAAAAATAAAAACATACATCAAGCGGATTGACTATCAACGAAAAGTGAGGTTAGGATTAGCCGGCGTGTCATCGGTAAAATTTTCGTTGAGAAGGACATACTTGTTTGAGTCACTATAAAACAAGGCAGGGAGGCAAGATGGACGTGAATAACACTCACAATGCGATGAAACTGGAAGGTACAAGAAACTGGAACGTTTGGAAGTTTCAAACCACAGTACTATTGAGGGGTCAGGGATGGCTGGATACTGTGGAAGGACGAACTGTAAAACCCGAAGACGCAACTGCACGAATCGCCTGGGAGTCTACAGATGCTAAGGCTCAGACATTACTGGTCACAAGAATGACTGAAGATGTTATGTTACATCTCATATCATGTAAAACGTCTGCTGAAATGTGGAGAAAACTTTTAAGTGTTTACGAACAAAAGTCAGAAACCAGTATCCATATCCTACAACAGCGTTTTTTCAAATATAAATATGAGAGTGGAATCGAAATGTCGGTGTTCTTGTCGAAAATCCAGGAAATGCAGAACCAATTAAAGCAAATGGGCGAGGAAGTTTCAGAAAAGTTCACGATAACTAAAGTATTGATGTGTTTGCCGGATGAGTACAAACATTTTGTGTCGGCGTGGGAGTCTGCACCTGATGATAGGCAAACATTCGACAATCTGGTGTCCAGATTACTGATCGAAGAAGAGAGAGTGAAAGAAAAGACAAAGGAATTCCAGGAAATTTCATCCTCATCGGCGTTTGTAGCTAAGAGGAACGTCAAGTGTTTTAAGTGTGGTAAACCTGGACATTTTCAAACGGAGTGTAGAAGTAATAAGGACAGTGACAAAAAGATGAACGATAATAAGTGCTATTACTGTGGTAAAGTTGGACATTTTAAGGCGCAGTGTCGTTTTAAAAAATCAAAGGACAATAAGAAAATTAGTAATGCGTTTGTGGTTTCGAACTCTGTTTATGAACAATATGAAGAAACTAAGTGGCTAGTGGACTCGGGGGCAAGCGAGCACATGTGTCGTGATCGTTCATTGTTTTCGTCATTTTCATCAAGTATTTCGCAAAGGTCGGTAATTGTCGGTGACGGCGCTGCCATTAGTGTGCAAGGCTGTGGTCAGGTGGCGGTACAAGTCACGAACGGAAGTGAATGGATTGATACGACAATAAACAATGTGTTGTTCGTTCCCGATCTAAAGACAAATTTATTCTCTGTGAACCGCGCTTCTGACCGAGGTTATGTCATGGTGACAAATGACACTTCGTGCAGATTTTACAAAAATGGCGTTGTTTGTGCTATCGCAAATAGAATTGAGAACTCTTATTATTTGGATTTTCGCTTTAAATGCGAGGTGGCGACTGTTGCAAAAATGTCAAAGAACGATTTATACGAGTGGCATGAAAAACTAGCTCATCAAAACTTCGATCGGGTGAAGAAAGTTTTGGAGAAAAATAACATTGAGATAAAACAAACTCGTGTGCCTCAATGTGAGAGTTGTTTGAAGGGAAAGATACACCGGTTACCATTTAAGAAAAGTGAAAACGTAAGCACCAGGACATGTGAAATAATACATGGGGACACTTGTGGGCCCATGGAGGAAGAATCGGTCGGCGGGTCGAGATATTTTGTTGTTTTAAAAGATGACTATTCGAACTTCCGAACTGTTTACTTTGTCAAAGCTAAAGACGAAATTAAGCATTGTCTAGAGGACTTTTTCAACAAGGCAGAGAATATTACTGGAAACAGGGTCAAGACATTACGAACTGACAATGGATTGGAATTCGTAAACAAAGAAATGATGGAAATATGTTCGAAAAGAGGGATAACTCACCAAACTACAGTAACCTATACACCTGAACAAAATGGCAAAGCTGAAAGGGAAAATAGAACTCTGGTTGAGGCGGCAAGGACAATGTTACATTCTATGAATCTACCTAAGAAACTGTGGGCAGAAGCAGTAAATACTGCTGCTTTTGTTCTGAACATAACAGGTAAAGAAAAAGAAGGGAAATCACCTTATGAAATATGGACAAATAAAACCTATGATATTCATCAACTGCAGGTTTTTGGTTCTCCAGTATATGTACATATTCCAAAGGAGAAAAGGAGAAAATGGGATAAGAAAGGAGAAAAAGGATTGATGGTTGGATATGGGGAAAATAGCAAAGGTTATAGAATATATTTTTCAGAGAAAAATTGTGTTTATACAAAGAGAGATGTCATCTTATTAAATGAAGAGAGAAATGATGAACATGAATTGACGGTGATGTTGAATTTGAATAATAGTGAATCGATGCAAGACGATTTACCAGAAACTGTGACAGCAAGTGAAGAAGCTGAATGTGAAGAGTTTCAAGATACTCAAACTAGTTTCAATCATAGTGAGAGTGAGTCACAGAGTGAATATGAGCCCTCAGATGACAGATCATTGGAGGATAATGAAACACAAGTTCAAAATGAAAGACCCCAGCGTATAAGGAAACAGACATCATTCTATAGGTGTCACAATGTTGTAAGTGAAGACAATGAGCCCATTTCATATAAAGAAGCAATGAAAAGTAGGGAAGCAAGTAAGTGGAGGGAGGCAATTAATAGAGAATTGCAAACTTTGAAAGATAATGACACCTGGGACTTTTGCGATGTACCAGTAAGTGAATGTGTAATTAGTAGCAAATGGGTTTTCAAGTTAAAAGGGAGTGGTAATGATAAGCAATATAAGGCTAGGTTAGTTGCTAGAGGGTTTCAGCAGAATAGTTATTTTGATTTGGGGGATATTTATGCACCTGTAGCAAGGCTACCAACTTTTAGAGTTTTTGTTGTTGTAGCTACTATGTTAAGGCTCCCCATATATCAAATGGATGTTACTGGGGCATTTTTGTATGGTGACATAGATGAAGAGGTGTACATTAGATTGCCAGAAGGGCCTTATTCTGGAGAAAACAATATTGTAAAATTGAAAAAGGCATTATATGGTTTAAAAAAGTTCACCGAAGTGCTGGAATACAAAGTTTAATTATGTAATAGCTAAAGAAGGTTTTGTAAGGTCAAACTCTGATTCATGTTTGTTTATGAGGTGTAGTGGTAATGATAGAATGTATATGTTATTATATGTCGATGACATTTTGATTTTTGGTACAAATGAGAAGCATATTTCACAATTAAAAGCTAGTTTAAATAAATAATTTAAAATGAAAGATATGGGACCAATATCAAAATTTCTTGGCATAACTGTGAAGCAAAATCTGGAAACTGGTATTACTGAACTGGATCAAACAAAGTATTTAGAAAATATTCTCAAAAGATTTAATATGGAAAACTGTAAAGAAATGTCCACTCCTATGGACCCGAATTTTAATGCCAAAATACTTGCACATGGTACTGTTTCTATAGATAAAAGCATTGAAAAGTTATGCAGGCAAATTATAGGATGCTTAATGTATGCGGCATCTGGTACTAGGCCTGATTTATGCTATCCAGTTTCTATGTTAAGTAGATACCAAACAAGCGCAAATAATGAGTTATTAAGTGCATTAAAGAGAGTGTTAAGATATGTGAAGTATAGTTTAGAATATAAATTGGTTTATAAGTGTAAAGATATTATTCTGAAAGGATATTGTGATGCTAATTGGGGGGGAGATCTCAAGGACAGGAAGTCCACCTCAGGTTATATGTTTAAATTGTCAAATTGTCTTGTTTTATGGTGTTCTAAGAAGCAGGCTTCTGTAAGTCTGTCCTCTACAGAATCTGAGTATGTATCCTTAAGTATGGCTGCTAGTGATGCGTCATGGCTTATAAATTTACTAACTGATTTTGGTTGTAAAAATGTTTGCCCAGTTGTTATATCTTGTGACAATCAGTCGGCTATAATAAATGCAAAAACAGATAACATAAAGCGATTAAAACATGTGGACATACGTTACCATTTTGTAAAAGATCTGGTCAGAGAAAATAAAATTTGTATTAATTATATCAACACAAGTGAGCAACCAGCTGACATGTTAACAAAGGCTTTATGTAAAGAGCTAATTGAAAGACATTTAGATAAGTGTGACATTATGAAGACAACTGTAAAGTAATGTGAAAGTTTAAGATTCGATTCTGTATTCTTTATAAAAATGTATTTATGTTGAGAAGGGGTGTTGGAATAATAGTAGTGGCAACATAAAACATTTCATGGCAACTCTGTCTCTTTCTGCATATGTATGTGTGTGTATTAGTTTTTAACTAACGCTCTATAATCGTTGTCTGTTGGTTACAATAAAAAGGCAATTATTCAAAATACAGTTTCTTTATTTAATTACAACAAGTAAAAAAGAGACAACACCATAAAAAAGTCCGACTAAAAAATACTGGTAAATAATACTGGTAATCTTAATAATTGACAACAGTTATCCAACAACAAAAGACAAAAAAAAATATAATAATAATAATCCAAATTCCATTTTAAAATCATTCTAGCAAAATAAAAAAATAAAATGTAGAAAATAATAATCAATAATAAATATAAAAAGATCAATAATTTCGCTATAAATACTGTATAGAAAAAGTTGGCCGAGGCATTAGAAATGCTTTCTTTCATTGATAAGTCTAAGTCAATGAGTGTATAAAAGTGGCACGCTTGGTTTACACACAGATGGAGGGACTTGCGTTATCTAGTTAGATTTATGTCTGTGGCTCTCATACAGTCCCCCCTCAGTCATGAAATAAACATTTTGTATTTATATGATGCGTTCAGTGGCCCACTGATGTGTATCTACCTAAATTCGTTCCGTTTGGTTTTACCTTTTTTATATTGTATGTGAAATTTTTAATCTTTTGTAACAATAATGTAAATTTAATTTAATTACTATTGTAACTATTGTATGCCCGAAGGGCGGGACATATCTGATCACAATTTAATTATTTAAGACCTGTAATATTGTGTATATATTGATTGATTGATCAGTTGCGATGTTGCCTCTGTTGCCAAGCGGCACCGCAACTTATTTGTTGGCCACTAAGTCGTCAACTCATCGGCAAAAGCCCTGACGAGCGGTCCCTCCTCGAATTCCTCTTCGCTTCACCGTGGGTGACCAAGCTACGGCTACTGAGCCCCACCGCCTCGACAATGCGGGCACCCACTGCGGGGAGCCCTGTATGACTAGATTTATGAACGTCATCATCATCATCATATCAGCCGAAAGACGTCCATTGCTAGACATAGGCCTCCCCCAAGCGTTGCATTCATTCTCCGGGACTTCGTCGGGCTTCATTGCCTCGGCGCTTTTCTGGTGGTCGCCACTGTTGATTCTGGCTTTCAGGAGTTGCAGTGGTTTGGGAATAGTGCGGTGGGATTATTACAAAAAAAATGCTTTACCTCATTGACCAGTCCCGTGCATCCAGCGGATCCCCTTCACCAGGTCATCGGTCCACCTGGTGAGCTTCCAACGCAACGTCTTCAGGTTCGCGGTCGCCACTCCAGAACTGGTTTGCCCAATCGGCCATCCGATCTGCGAGCAATGTCGCCCTATCCACTGCCACTTAAGTTTGGCAATTCTTCGGGCTACGTCGGTAACCCTGGTTCTCTTGCAGATCTCTACATTTCTGATTCGATCACGCAAGGAAACTCCGAGCATAACCCCCTTCAATGCCCTTTGGGTGACGGTTAGCATTCTGATGAGGCCCAATGTGAGCGACCACGTCTCAGAGCCATAGATTATCAATGGCGCGAGACTATTCTTGATGACTCTTGAAAACAGCTTGTAGACATGGCTAAGAAATGAGATGGGCCTATTGTTTTTCAGGAAGGCATTGTCACCTTTCTTGAAGAAGTGTACTACCACACCCCTGCACAATGCTTGTGGCGGTTTTCCCTCGAGTATGACGGAATCAAACAGCTTCTGAAGGGCCTTAAGTACTAGTTTTCCACCCGCCTTCAGGAGTTTGGCTGTAATTCCGTTATCACCCGGTGCCTTGTTGTTCTTAAGTTGTTTCAGAGCCATTCTATTCTCGTACAGGCTGACGTCCGAAATGTCTTCGGTATAGTGTCGGTCACTCTAGCTCTAGGTTCATTTGCTAGATTCGCGACGGGTTTACTGGTTGACTTGTACAACTGCCCATAGAATCCCGCGATCTCCCTCAGAAGCGCCGGTTTGGCGGATACGATCTAGCCGTCATCGGTCTTCAGTTTCGTGAGCTGGCTCTGCCCAATAGACAGATCTCTTGCAAAGACCTTGGAGCCCTTATTCCGCTTAATCGCGTCTTCGTCATTTATGAACGTAAATGAAGCTAAAGGAGTATGTAAGGATCGTAGCAGATGACATTCTGTAGTTTCTGCCTAATCTGATGGAAAAAGGCTTGAGATTATGTATGTATCTTACCTCTATCTCACCACAATAAATCCCAATGAGTCGAAGTGCCCGAGTTATTTCTCGGCCCCTCCACAAAATAAGATAAGATCTTACCTCTATATTATTCGTTAAAATGATTTATATCGTATTAGTATTAAACCAATATTTTGTAAGGTAAAGTAAATATTATAATGTTTATTCCCCTTTTCTAAAAAATAGGTATTTACTTATTGTAACGAGTTTTTTTTTATCCCCGTCACATATTTATTGGATTTAGTCGATTTCCGAACGACACTACTCTAGATCTGTGCTGTGAACTGTCATTTTTGACAGAAACACTACGATCTTGTTTTAAAATGGCCAGTCGTTAATTTTTAATGTTTCGTCAATTGTTTATTTAATCCGTAGTTATCTCGGATATTTTTGCCTTCATAATGAAGTAAATACTTGCAAACTCTTCTAGAACGATGTTGTGAGAAGGATTGACCTTAATTTTCGGTAGGTTGGAATTCTTCTAGACATTGTAATGTCTGAGTCTAACTCGTGTTGGAATTTCATTAGACGGATTGTTAAGGGCCTACATGCGCTTTAGTGTCGCAAAAAGGGTAACTTTCTAAAGCATACTCCTTAGTAACGGCTAGGATAAAAAAAAAAATTGTTTCATGTACATTATTTTTTAAACATGATTTTTTCGTTTATCAAATAGTTTTGCTTTAAAAAAATAATTAGCAACACGATATTTTTCGCAACTTTTGGATACTCCTCCAAAACGACTTGGATGTTTAAAAATATTTTTAGACAGAAAAATTGACGGCTGGAATTTTTTCATAACTGACATAGCTTATGTAAAAAATCAAATAATATTTACAAACAAAACTGTTCAAAAGGAGGTTCAATATTGATATTTTGGCATCGAGCGGGCGCACGTCCAGAACTGCGTTTACATTGGGGCGTATATATCGCCTTAATTTCAGATTTTGATGATTTTCGCTCGCAAACAGTTGATGTTATTGGCTGCGTAGCACATCAATATTAAAATTTGAAGAAGAAAATTATTAAGTATTTTGTTTTTCCACGTGTTTAAATTATGTTGAATTTTCCTAACATTTTAAATTTTTGTTCCAGCCCATTGTTGGGTTTTCTTCTTTAGTTTTTTTTTTATTTTCTTTAAATTTTGGATTTTGTTTTTATTGGACTGCTCTACGGGAATCCTTCATCAATCATCGCTTCTACAGTTATGTTTAACTTAAAGCCAGCAATCAGGTAGGACATAACCATTTATTTTTATTTTTTAGTTCTTCAATTAGTGCTAGATGCAGTAATATCACCCTTAAGTAATAATATACCCATTAATTTTTATAAAGTTAACATAAGAATGATTGTATTTTTAACTATAATGGTTAATAGATGCGAAGCTACGAGCCATTAAATAGAGAAAGGCAAACAAATTGTTTTAATTATCTTTATTTAGCCTCCCACCGGCAGATTAAAAGTCTGTCTCTGCCGACTAATTCTTTCCGGCAACCTTTATTGTATTTGTACTGTGTGAATCTCTGGCGCCCGAGTTTATTATCTTATTATTAAATTTTCATTTTGGGAAAACATATTTTTTTGTTAATTCAATAAAAACCATCAATCATCACCATCAATCTATTACACTGTGAAATTGCCGTTCTGCAGTACTGGCCATTTCAAAACAAAATATTTTTTGTTTGGCTAAGAATTCTTATTTCAAATTGATTTTATTTTAAAAACATGGAATTCTTTTTCAAAATTGGTCATTTTATTTGTTTATTGTTTAGCTTTGTTACCATCGCATTTGAGTCTTTTTCGTCGTCATGGATACGTAAAAAAGTCGAGTAATTAAGGAATAATTATGAGTACCGTCGTGGCAGCTATGCGGCACAAGTGGCACGCAACATCAACGATGTTTACGGATAGAACACTACAAACGAATGCACCAGCTGATGTTGGTTTACCCGCTTCCGTTCTGGAAATTCCGAATTGAAAAATGAACCCCGTGATCGTCCGAAAACTTTGGTTGACAATGATTAAAGGCGATTGTGGAATGTGGAAACGAACTAAAGGCGGTTGTGGAAGCTGATTATACTCAATCTACGGCTGAATTGGCAGCAGCTTTCGCAGTTAGCATAAAAACAATATGAGTCCATTTGCGTCTAATAGGCATGGTTAAAAAGCTTGACAAATGGGTGGCACACGAATTCAATGATTGCCAGCGCGAAGTGCGCGTCGAGACATGCCTTGCACACAGGCAATTTTGAATCACATTGTTACATGCGACGAAAAGTGGATTCTGTTTGACAATCGCGAGCTCTCAGCAAGTTGGTTGGATCCTGATTCAGCTCCTAAACAATGCCCTAAACGAAGACTTACCCCTAGTAAAGTGATGGTCACTTTTCAGTGGTCTAGGGCAGGTGTGATTCATCACAGCTTCTTACCAAATGGGATGAGCATTACTGTGAAGATCTGAATAAAATAATGGAGAAGCTCGCACGTCTCCCACTAGCTTTGGTCAATCGCTCGTCTCCGCTGGTCCTGCACGACAACGCCCGACCTCATACTGTACAGCAGACGGTCTCCAAGTTACAAGAGCAGGGGTTGGAAGTTCTTCATGATCCGCCATACTCACCAGACCTTGCCTACAGACATCTACTTTTTCCAGTATTTGGATAACTTCTTGGTCGAAAAAAAATTCTAATACCCGAGAAGCAGTACAAAATGGTCATGAAGAATTTGTTGCCTCCCATCCAGCTGATTTCTTCGAGAAGGGCATTAATACACAGTCACTGCGTTGGCAAAGATGCATCGATGTCATGGGTGATTACTTTGATAAATAAAAATTAAAAATAATAGGTAAAGACTTAATACTTTTTCCTCAACAAAAGAAACATCCCAAAAATACTTTATGAATAAAATAAAATAAAATCAAATCCAAACTTCTTTATTTCAATGAGGTTACTTTTAAACGTCAAAAATTTCAAAGTAATAATAATTGATTCTACCGTCCATTCGGAAAAGTAGCTTCTTATGGAGAAGAACGGACGAGAAACTCCACACATACTCTTTAAGAAAAAGTGTTTTACAACATTTAAATACTTACATTAATTTATACACGTGAGGACGAGGCACCCAAACTAATACTACTATACATATAAAGTATTAAAAGCATATTTATGATTATTTCAACTATCAGAATGATGAGCCTAAACAATATCAGCTTCAAGTCATAAATTGTGGTTTACCATTTAGCCGTTATCAATTACTAGAGTTTGAAATCTAAGACAAAACCGAAACTGAGAGCATTTATCGAAACCGAGTCGATTATTGACATTCAAAATCTGATTATGGTTCGGTATTCCATACTGATTAGTTATTTGGTCTGTGGGTATTTGTGGCTTGTGTTACAGACTATATAAGCGGCGGCACGCCGCTTGTGTGTATCTTCTTGTTTGTGACGTTTATTATATGACTAGCTTCTGCCAGCGACTTCACCCGCGTGAATGTCTGAAATTATCCCAACGGAATATATTCCCGGGATAAAAAGTATTCTATATGCTATTTCTGACTATAATTTATCTCTATACCAAATCTCATCCAGATCCGTCCAGCTGTTTGAGCGTGAAGAAGTAACAAACACACACACAAATGATAATTTCATGGGTAAAAATGCTGAGCTGTAGTTCTAGATGTGTTCATTCAGAAAACTTTATTATTCATCGTTTTATGGTAATCAAATTTCATTTGCATGTCATAAAAAAGACAAAGTATTATGAGAGACAGTTTAAACTTTAATGAAGATATTTTTTTAACACTAGTGGTAATATACTAATTGTCCTGACTTTACCTGCAGAGAAAACTGGTTTCTTCTTTATTGTTGTTGATTTAAGGTCTTACAACTTCTCAAATAATACTGATCAGAAAATAACTGATTATTTATTTGCCTAAAAAATGGTTCTACTCCGTAACATCAACATATTAATAAGCGTACTCCATCGTCAACCATATCATCGTTTACCAACAAGGTGATATGATGTTAAACGCAAACCTATCAACACACAACAACCTGGCAAGAACATAACGTACCTAAGATTTTAGTTTAACATAATCCTAGACATATACCAAACAAAGACATATACCAAACCCAAAAAAACTAGACCAGAAAATCAAAACCAACAGTGCCAAAGTGAAAGTCAAATATATTTATTTCAACTAGGCCACTAAGCGGCACTTTTGAACGTCAACAAATAAAATTTACAAGTAATAATAAATTATTCTACCGTCCATTCGGAAATGTAGCTTGTTATGGAGAAGAACGGACAAGAAACTCCAGTCTGCCCAGACTGTCTGTCAGCACAGTATTATCTACGGGTATAAAACCAGTAATTTTGCATGTAATAACTGTTTTACCGCTTATTATACCCGAATCGATGCATATCACGCCATCTAGTGAAAATTTGTCCCAACTTTTTTTCTTCGTGTTGTGGCTCCGCGCTCCGTGACTCAACTAACTATCGAAGATCACACCAAAGACTTCTCTTTACCTTACACCTAAAACAAAAACATAATCTCACCGAAAAACACAGCCTAGAAAAATAAACCAACATTGTCTGTCAACATAACATAATCTACCGGTATATCCGCGGTATAACACCTGTATTTCTACCAGTAATAACTGTTATACAGCCTGTTATACGTGTAATTCCACAAGGAAATATTTGTAGGCGCTACCTAAGCTATAATGCCACTATCTCACATTTGGCAGATTTTTATTTTTTGATACCATGGTAATCAGCAAAGAAATCTCCGTCGATCTGTCTAAACAATATTTTTATCAATATTATATATTCGAAAATGCGTAATTTAATCTATTTTTGACACCGAAAACTTTCGCATAATTTAATTATGATTAATAGTTAATAAATAGCATAGATTTTTCATTATTATATGAATAATATAATAATGAAAAATATTAATATTTCGCGGTTTTTTGCGTATAACTCAAACTAAGGTTTTGTGAGTTAGTGGCGTTATACATAGCTTAAGGACGGCAGAGCGGACTTCTCGTGGAGATTCGTGTAAGAATTTATACGCAGATATCTCGGTAAACGTTTGCGTTTAATTTTAACTGAGGTGAAGATTATGTGTTGTTTTGGTACAGGGATGTTCGGATTAGTGGTGTACTGTGTCTGTGTTTAGAAGTGGTTTACCTTCTGAGATTTTACTGGTTTATTAGGATTAAGAATTATTGATGCCTAATACCATTGCTTGTCACCTACATTCAAATTCATACAAAGAGTGTCCGTGGAGTTTCTTGCACATTCTTCTCCATAGAGACCTACTGACGCTTGCGAATGTGCAACTAGATTCATATTTTGTTTGACATAAGGTTTATTTGAAATAAACTAATTGTTTTTTTTAATTATCTGCAAATAAATTGTTCAAATTATGACCCATAATTTTGGTCTTCGTTGTGGTGCTGCATGCCAATATCAGGAGTCGTTTATTGTATGTAACTTTTGCTGCGGGCAATTCTCTTGATAGACGGATTTTCCAACGGACCACCTCGCTGCTACAGGTCCATCCTATGTATTTAATGTGCGATCATCGCAAGCCGGCTAAAAATACCCATAGAAGCGACGCGACGACTGGAAGACATGGCTCGCTGGGATGACCGCCTGCAACTTCGTCTAGAGTTCGCCGCTGAAGTGGACAACAGAATTAAGAATCTTGAGGTAGCTTTAATATATTGACACTTCTAAGATTGAATGCAGTGCTTGCGGCTGTAATTTCTGTCAATAGCATTTTCGTTCCATGCAGATAACTTGGCTTCCCATAGCTCAGAGAAGTGAAATATAAGGGTCGAACGATCACTCTTGTCAATATCGATTGACTTGGACGGTAGGGTTGAAGCATATTGCCTCAAAGTCAATTCGAATTTTGGAATACCATGGATAAAAATTAGTGGTTTACATTGTGGAGAAAAGGATCTAGGAGTTAATATGCTATGTATAGTTTTAGCTTTTGTCTCCGTCTCAGTGTGCTGTGAGACTAACGTAAAAAGTGTCAGTGTTGTCACTCAGGTCTTGAAATGAAATTATAATTATAATATTCGTGTTGCCTAGTAGAATTAATTAGTACCTACATTTACCAGCACAGTTGTTACTAATGGCTTGTCTGTGTGCCAATTTACGAGAATGTTATAAAACTAATGAGCACCACGTTTGTATCGAGACTAAAATGACACATAGGCTTTGAAATTAATTATTTATTTATTAAAACTTTTTGCCAGACATTAGTTTTGTTAAAATGGTACTAATTGTAATCATCATTATTTTTATATAATTAATTATTGTACAAGGCTGTCTGGAAACATTTATCAACAATGAACTGTTCCATAGAAAACTAAAACAGAATTTATTTAAGTGAAAAAAAATATTTAAGTGTTTTTTGTATCGACCTTCGGCAATCTGATCTTATAAAGAATCGGGCCGAATCTGGAAGTATAAACCAGCTCTGAGATTGCTCGTGTTACTAAGTTTCTGGATTAAGGAGATCAGATCATAGGTAGTCGCTCCATCCCCCTGGTGGGTTCCCGTATTTTCGAGGCGAGGGTCCCAGTAACCGTTGCTTGGTCACCCACGGTGGAGCGAAGAGGAACCCGAGGAGGGGCCGCTCGTCAGGACTTTTGCCGATAAGCCGACGAAGTAGCGGCCAATAAGCAGATTGCGGAGCCGCTTGGCAACAGTTGCAACATCGCAACTGAGGCGGACCGAGATGTCATATGGGAGGCATCACGGTTGAGGGTGAGAGTGTCGGTATTGCGGTGCGCCGCTCTCCCTACCTACCGCGGCCTGGTTGTTGTCGCCAACGTCTGATGGCCGACGCAGGGGGCCATGGGTAGGAGTAGTGTTGGTATTACAGACATATTATGTCTAAATAGATAACGCAAGTTCCTCCATCTGTATAAAAACTAAGCGTGCCACTTTTTCACTAACAATTAAAACACAAATTTGCTTACCAATGAAAGAAAACATTTCCAATGCTTTGGCCAACTTTTTCTATACATTCTTTATAGCTCAATATTGCATAAAAAGGCATTTTTCTAGATTTTAGTGGATATCCGGTGCCGATAATGCTAAATGAAAAACTCAGATTGCGATTATTTGTCGTAACTTTATTCCGTTTTTTGACACGCGAAGTACATACAATCGCGTCATCTAGTTAGATTTATGTCTGTGGTCGGTGTAGAGTTGGCTGCTTTCCTTATCCCCTGCGACCAAGTAATGTTCTGGTTTAATCTCTGGATTGGTCACGGCGTAGAATGTGTTCTGGTGCGCCGGTGATAGGTGGTACTCCCCAAAGGAGGGTCCGGTGACTGACTGCCACGGCAGGTTCGCGGTGAGTGCTAACGCGTGCCCGTGTTCCTGCCATATTATAAGCGGCACAGGAGGAAGGACAAAATTAATAAATGAATTTGAATTTGAGGACACCGTGGAGTTTTAGTGGGTTGGAGTCCCACATACCTGCACTATCTTACCGGTGTAGTGCAGCATGCACGAGCATTTCTCCATGCAAAAAAGAACGTAGTCGCTCCATGTAATATCCTGATATTCAGTTGGATCTGGTTGATCTAGAAGTCGACTTCCAACATAGTTGAAAACCAGCTAGGCAGATGATAGTGAAAATGCTTGTAATAGATAAGAAAACACTAATTGATTCTTAATTTGCCTATCAAGATGACTGAATCTTCTTAATTAATAGAAATAAAACGAAGAACATATATATTATTTATATAATTTATTTAACAGACTTCATCAAATGAAAATGACAACATCATTGAGCAAATCAACGGTAGAACATGAAACTTCATCGTATAAAATTTATATAAACGAAATAGTCACTATTTCTAATAGCTATATTAAAAATAAAACTTCAATAAAAAACGAATATTTCAGAGACACGTTTCACTAACAATTCTTTATTTTTATCAATGTTTATTTTCAATAGATTTCTTACACGAATTTAATATTGTCTACATCATTTTAATACATACAGTTATCTTTATATTAGGTGATGTTTTGATGTATTTACTTAGATAGTAGATAGTTCGTATTTGAAACAAACGGTTGATTCCAAAGCAATATGTTTTCATCTTTTTTCGATGTAGGGTAGTGTTATTCTGTAAAAATCTCATCGTGATATTGTAGGTGAAGTGGACCCGAAGTGGACACGAAGTGAGCTGTCAACTCATCCAATCAAGGCAGAATGACGGCTCACCTGAAGCTCACTCCATCTAAGTTTTCATGGTGAGATTTTTGTAGAGAAGACCAGCAGCTGGCAGGTATCAATCGCTTCTTCCAATCATTATCTCTCAATCTCAATATACATAATGATCGCGAAAACATCAACTCATTAGTGCCACATAGTACGATCATAAGCCGCCTCATACAAATTAATTCTAAGGGAATCTCTTAACATCAGTGGCGAGGTGTGTGACCAGCCTAAGACCGCCCATACGCACTACATTTGCCAAAGTCACGAAATATTATTTTATTTTAAGCGCAAAAAGATTTTATCAGCGTTCAGAAGTTTTTTGGCATTTTTATGCTAATGTTAAACTTGGCAAGTTTACAAGTTACTTTTGGGCATATTTTGCGTGTTTCGAGATTTATTATAAGACATAACGCTTACTTTATTCGCGTTTACTTTGAATTAAGAAGTAGATATTTGGAACATTTTTGCGTTTCGTTTTCAAGAAGAATCCAGTATTTGAAACGTATTTATTCATGAATGAAATTGCTCTGCTGAACAATTACTATTACAGTTGCAATGAACATAGCAGGTATTTCATTTCATTTCTAAGAAGCCACCTTGACCAGAGAGAATTGTAAAGATATCCATCAAATGAAACTGTACTGTATTCAAACAAATTAATGCGCTTTATTTTAGTTCTTAATTTTGAAGTCTCGTAATATTCACGCGCCACGCAAAATATTTTCGATTCATTTATAATTGGAAGGTGTGCTGTGAACAGCCTTATTGAAAAAAAAGGAAGGAAGCTCACTCATGGCAGAGTAACAATTCAGTTGCACAATATTGCGACTTTTAATATTTAGTATGGATTTACAACGGCCTGTTTTCAATTTTTCAACAGATATTTAAAAAAAAATGCAGTGGTATGAACATTTTGCGAGTTTCTTTCAGGGTTTTCTAAACAATATATTTTTAGGGTTATTAATCTATCACAAATATCACTACGAAGACCTTAGGGCAGATTCTTTAAAACAATTACAAAATTAAGCTAATGTCAATAAATCGTGTCTTAAAAAATAAAATATTATAAAAATTAAGTATATAAAAGTTCACGCTTGAAAGAATCTCCAAAGGTCTTATGCTCTTAAAAAACATTTTTACAATATGTCTTTAGTAGCGTCGTGAGTTAGATATTAGATTTCCAATTATTTTATATTACAATTTTATTTTAGCCTTGGCGATTCACAATTAATTTATATGTATTAATTTAAACATATCAGTAACTTTTTCTAAGCTCAATGAAGAGTAACAGGATAGCTACACATACTTTTGTACAAAATAAAAATAAACTTTTAAGTAAAAGTTTCGCAACTTTTCTGCAGGCTTAGGTAGTCTGCTAAAGTTGCGTCGTGTGTTCACGTTCTTATGAATGACACATCTGTCCATCCACCTCAAGTGACAAATTACACTTTAAATTTTATTTTGGCTAATATTTTATCTACTAAATTCTACGGATCACACAATTTATTACAAGGACATCCAAGAATTTATTAGTACTTATATTTTACATAACTATATACATTCTTTAATTACGTGGCTTTTCATAAATGTCATATAAATTATTAATGTGTACTAGTTTGTAAAAACAAACTATAATACTAGAGACGTGAAACATTCGTTGTATGCGATGTGGAAATAAAATTGTTCACAGTTTTGTATATTGAACTTTAAAAACGGACCTGCCTTTCAAATCTTTAACTCAAATCAGTATACATTACTGTAAAAGCGCAAACGACGGTAAAACCTAGGATTTTTCGGCAAAACCTTAGATTTAATAAGTATTACCGGTAAAAGTCCCAAATGATGTATGATAATCGCTAATTTCGGGTTTTTACCAGCAATTACACGGTAAATCTTTGAAACTTGACAGAAATTGATAAGAACAATTATGGATTGGTTGATTAGCTTCACAAAAGTAGGTATTATTTTTGTTAGACGATTACTTTTTCACCAAAGTCGACTATCCGAATCACAATCTATAATTAGTTTTTCAAAAATTGATCTCATCATTTCGTATCATAGTTTGTCATACATAGACATGACAAATTTCAACATTTACAACTCTGAGAAAAATCCTAAGGTTTAGGTTCCGTCTCGATCTTAGGTTTAACAGGTAAATCTTAGATTTTACTGTAGTTCGAGGTTTTACAGTAACATATAAAATAATGGCTTGAATTTATCTCTAGAAATCTTTATTTATGTTAAATTGAAATCATATTCCTGAAATAGTACTTATGCAGAATATCATACTATCCGTGTATATATAGTTACAAACAATTGCGTTATTAATAATCTGATTGGGTTAAAGATAATTGCACTGTCTGAACATTAGGTATTATATTGTTAATATGCATAAACCCATTAACTAGTAGCCCAGGTAACTGCCAGGATTTGCTTCAATAATAAGATTTAGCCACAGCGTGGCTTATGATAGTTAAGCCCTCATCACATTTAACCTTCACTCTATATTGCAGAGTTTAGTTCAAACATACTCATAATAACAATATAACATGTTACTGAACCCGAAGAAATAAGCGCGGATTTCTGATTTAAGAATTTGAAGTTGTCAAACTTTGGCATTAAGGTTCCCCTAGTCGACGGCACAAGAACTATTTTGTGCGCGAGGTTAAAATGCATGCTAATGCATCCGAAAACACGTGCGAAAGAGATAGATGCTGTTATGAGCAGTAAGAAGCTAGTTCGCGTACGAATTAGCACTTTTGCAAATTTGTATCGAAATGAATGATGATTTACGACGAAAACGAGCGCGCGATATTTTATAAACTAGACTTTTGGGAGTCTAGATATCATGAAAAAACTACAAAATTTATATTTCCAAAATAAAACTTACTTGCATTGTTGAATTACTAATCTATAGGAATAGATTAGTAATTCAACAATGCAAGTAAGTAAAGTTTAGTAAAGTTGCAAAACAGCCTTCATACAGGAGTATGAAGGCTGTTTTGCAACTTTCCTTCTTCTTATGGTATTTATTTCTCCCCAAAGATGCGTTAAAATTAGTGTTAAAATATGGAACTTTCGACGCTCATAACTTTCAAATACTTTTATTTTTACTTTTTTGGTTCCATACAGGGCTAAATAGTGATGAGACAAACCGATATCGTTTTTTTTATTTTGAACGTACATCGTCAAACAGCGGAGTAATCGCTAGACTACGTTTGTATGGAAGAATGATCGACTAGTGTAACCTTAAAGTAGCCATTGATACATTCGAACTCCAAATACTGAATCCAAAAACTGGCCCTAACTATTCTTCATAATTAGGCAATTTACTATTTCCTCAGATAGTTTTATACAAGTAAATAATAAAAATTTAGCATTCAACTCATTAGTTTATTATTTTCACTAAAGAAATAAACCCTAGTGCCCGTATCAATAAACGCTTAGTGAAGTTTTACCAAACTTAAACCTCAAAAAATGTTTAGTTAATAGTGGTTGTAACTTTACGCCGAGTTTATTAATAAGTAAGCAATTAGTCTCTCAATACAAAACAATAAAATAAAACACCACGTGTGTAGTTCTCATACCCGTATACGTGTAACGGTTTCCTACATTACAATATATTTTAACTTAAAACTCAGTTAATTATTTTAAAAATTCTCTCTTATTTACATACAAATCGGAGCAGCCCAGTCATCCGAAGCCAGACATCATCGCAGGATATTCCTAAAAATAAAAAGGCAAAATTAATCAAACATTTTATAAAAGTCTCTATTTTATTTACTCGTATATTTCGAATAAAATCATTCCGACACCGAACCCTAATTTTTATGAGAATGAATATCAAAATGAAATTGCTTTTAATAACGCAAATACGTTACATTTTTCCGAGTAAATAAATTTAACACGGCACTTCGATCTTTTGTTTTATTATAAATAAATTATTTGTGTATTAATTGGCTTTCGCAGAAAAACCAAACCCAAGGTTTGATTTGAAATGAACATTAAAATAATAATAGTGTGCTGTACACGTATGTGATTCTTTTATTTAGTTAGTAAGAGTTTAAATATGAAGTGTTTTTATTTTTTGGTGTGTACTTGGGTATACTGTCCTCATTTGCAAAGGACATGGCCAGAATTTGTGTAGAGCTATGCCCTAACAATAAATATTCATGTACATTGACAAACAGTACGTCGTATTAAAGCTTAGAGGTATGGCTTTACAATAGTTTAAGTTTTATGATCAGAGAAGAAGCGAGAGACACTATAAATAGGACAAGATCGTGATAAGATCAACGCAAGACTCCACCACAGACTATACATCAAAATGACTAGGACGTTCGGATACACCCTCTAGAATATATTGTCGATGCATTCAGCATTATGACATAATGCTCAGAAGCTCGAAAAATGGTGTCTGCGATAATTGTAAAAGCTTAGTTTTTATTTTGGTGTTATTTACCTTAGCAATACGCTCTTGCAGTCGTAGTTGTTTTATATTTTAATCTGACCTTCAGGCATACTGCAGAAACAGTGTTTGTCTTATGCGTGTATCCAGACAAAAATGCATTGCATAGAAACCGCACAAAAATAATTAACACACGTATTTGTTTGGATTTTTTTGTCGCCTGTTCTAGATAAATGTAAACGTTGCGATTAGTTTAATTTATTTTACAAGTAATTTTCACATATTAATAATTACTGTACATTTATGTATTCTGATTGATCCGGAGGGCAAAATCTGGCGATGTCCTTTATCTCACACTGAGGTTGCTGTTAGAGAACCCAAAATTGGGATAAACTCGCTTTTGCTAGCGGCTTGTTTTGTGTACAATAAAGAATATGAAGGTGAATAGTGTTGTATCATGGAGACAACAGTTGCGCAACTTTTTTTTTCATGAGGAATCTTTTCACTTACCTAAAAATGACGTCCCACAAAGCAAAAGTATTGCTGATGAGTAAAAGCAGCAACGATGCTGCCACTGGACCTGTGAAAAAAAGTAAATGAGCATTTATTTTCAAAACCAAAATCTAAGTATGGAGTAGTCATGTGGTCTGGTGCCATCACAAGACAGGGCAATTCTTTTCTACTTCAGATACCATAGGATTTACAAGTTTATGAGTAATAGTCGACCAACTTATAAATTGGACTTGAAAAAGTATTTTTATCATTTCCATAGAACAATAATCGGTGCTTTCATTGTTTATGAATTTGTACGGAACCCTCGGTGCGCGAGTCCGATACGCACTTGGCCGGTTTTTTTACTTTTCGACAATCGTTGTCGCGGATAGAAAATCACTTTATCTAAGGCATCGTGTCGTTGTTATAACATTCAAGTGACATTCCATCATACACGATTATTTTCTCTGCTTTTATTTAATAAATTTAAAACCGGGACCAACTAACGATTTAAATTGTAAGGTATCGCGTTTTAAAACATCGAATATTGTTTTGATCACTTAAATAAATGTGCTCACGTAAATAATGCAACGGGAACAATTTTCAACTGTATATAAAAAAAAAATATAACTGCAATTATTAGGCAGGGCAGTGGTGGCCCAGTGGTATCGGCCGCGACTTAAAAGTTGTAGGCAGTGGTTTCGATCCCAGGCAGGCGCTTTACTTTGTGTAAATTATTTCATCACCACTGCTCTCAAAACGGTAAAAGAAAACATCGTGAGGTAACCGGCATGTCCTAGAACCAAAAATTCGGAGACATGTGACATCTACCAACCCGCATTGGGCCCGCGTGGTGGATTACGATCCATTCCCTCTCACAGAGAGAAGGCCTGTGTCCCAGCAGTGGGAACATTAATAGGCTGATGATGTGTGATGATGTGATGTGTAATAATTATGTAGTTAATTTCGACGGGCTGTTTCCGCAACTCCACGACTAAGCGCGTATTTTGCGTACTAATAATTATGTGTAATAATGAATGTAAAATGTGATTTTATTATACAACTGTTCTAAAAACACGACATGGTTGGCGTAGTGGTTGAGCGATCGACTGCTGTGCTGCGTGTCGCGGGTTTGATGCCCGCACGGAACAAATATTTGTATAGCCTACAGATAGTAGTTCCAGATCTGGGTGTCTTGTGTATGTGAGTTTAAATATTTGTAAACGCACCCACGATACAGGTAGACATTCCTAGTGTGGGGCAACGTTTTTGTTTTTAAAAAAAGAAAGAAAGAAGAGAAACGTATAATGACAACATTAGACGTAGTCTGACTAAGTTTCTTATCTAGTAGTATTAGCTATGTTTTGTCCTTAATAAGGACATGACAAAGCTAATTAGCGAATTCGTTCGAACAACTCGCCATTAATAAGTAAGTAATACGTTATTTATTATCTCTAACAATAATTATTTTTATATACCATTATTTGTAGAAAGAATAATGTACTTTAGGTACATTATTCTTTAGGTATTCCGAATTCGGCTCAGAATAACAATAATTATAAGAAGGGGAAATATCAGTTATTATTAGTACAAATACAGGGATGCTACATTGTAAGTAGGAGCAAATATTGTGTAGTTTCGTAAATTCGGAAACGGTAAGTCGAAAAGAAAATCAGAATCATCCGAGAGATGACTCAAGCAGTATTTTGTAGACATGAAAAGCTGGAATTGAATAGGTAGGTAAAGACAAAAATGTGAATTCTGCCAAAATTAATATGATCTACAGACTGTATCTTCGTCTATATTCCAAGTTTCCTGTCGCAGGTCTTCTGGAAGAAATTTATTTTGAAGTGAGAGTACCTATGTACTCTTCTATCATTATTTATCTTATATATTCTATCATTATATTCCCAGCGGCTTCGCTCCCGTAGACCACCCCACAGGACCCGTTTTCGGGGTTAAAAAATAGCCTATGTCACTCAAGAATAATGTAGCTACCTATTGGTAAAAGAATTTTTTAAATCGGTCCAGTAGTTTCGGAGCCTATTCGGTACAAACAAACAGAAACAGCTTACCTCTTTATAATATTGGTATAAATGAAATAGGTATAAACGTACATATTGTTTAACTTGGTGTTTATCTACCACAACAACACCTACTATAAAAGTGTGTGGTTAAAAACAAAATACCCAATTTCTTCAAGATTTATTTCAATTTTATAACTACATCAAAACCAAACCACACCAAAGTAGGGTACCCAAAAATATAACAGAAAGATAATTCCCCCAAAAAAATACAGAACGTTAAATTGGACGAATGCAAAAACTGTTAGACGGGGCAGACACTCGGACAGTGGACAGCGTAATATTACTTTTACCACAACCACATGTTACCAAAAAGGATCTCTATTTAATAAACTAGATCAAATGAACAATAGATTTGGGGCTAGAAGAAACGTATTAGGAGCAGGCTGACCCGTCCCCGTGGAATATTGTGACCAGTTAGGGATGACGATATTTAGAATTGGATTTCCATATTCTGTGGTTTTTGTGGCATACTTAATTCAAGCTGAAGTAAAAAATTCGTGCGACTCTTCGAATTGTTATAAGCAGTATGTTGAAATATACTACAAATGCGTTAAGGGCCTTCCACCGCTTTAGTGCCGTAAAACGGTTACTTTCTAAAGCATACCTACTCCTTAGTAACGGCTAAGTTAAAATGTTTGAAAAAGTATAAATTTATTTTTGATTCATGTACATTATTTTTGAAACAAGGTTTTTTCGTGTAAATAATAGTTTTGCTTTAAACAATTAATTAACAACACGATATTTTTTCGCAACTTTTGCATACTCCTCCAAAACGACTTGGATGTTTAAAAATATTTTTACACAGAATTTCAGAAACAAAACTGTACAGACGGAGGTTCAATAGTGGTATTTTGGATCCGAGCGGGCGCACGGCCAGTGTATTGCGTTAACATTAGGGCGTATACATCGCCTTTACTATTTGATAAAAGTTTTCTCAACTGAAGTCATTTACCTCGCTGAATTTAAGGCAAATTGAGCGATCACTGACTCTGTAACACGCTTATTAAATATTGTACGTTGTTTGTAGTGTTATTCTGTAAAATCCCACTATGAAAACTTAGGTAAAATGAGCTTGATGTGAGATGGTGATTCCTAGCTGGCAGTTTGACAGCTTATTTCACCTAAGTTTTCACAGTGAATATTAAAATGAATAGACCGGTTACAGTAGCTAAGTTTAGACAATAAACTCAATTTATACCTACTATTTGCCAACCCGCCTTGAGCAAGCATGGTCATTCATGCATGATTAGTGCTATCTCTGTGTGATAAAACACAAAGGCCTCTTTCTAATCCAGATTTTTCCCCTAGTAAATACAAATTAAATTTGTTGCATCCATAATGTACATACAGGTAGTAAATATAAGTTACAGATTTAATTATAGACCCTGTCGGGCACAGGAACATTCTAGATACAGTCAGTGTCTAGGAGGGAGGAATAACGTTTAATAGTTTCCTAATTAACATTTAAGTAAGGTATATATTTCCTATCGAACTGTTTTTGGCCGACTGCAAGGAAAGTCTCATGTTTTTCGCGCGTATCTTGTGTTATGTAATTTTCTTTATTACTTCATATCTTTTAAACTGCTAGACTGTGGGTGCACGCATCACTTATACGTTAAAAGTAATAAAAAAAAACCGGCCAAGTGCGAGTCGAACTCGCGCACGAAGGGTTCCGTACTATTATCGCAGAAAACGGTAAAAAAATCAAATCGGTTGTATGGGAAGCCCCATTTGAATATTTATTTTAGTCTGTTTTTAGTATTTGATGTTATAGCGGCAACAGAAATACATCATCTGTGAAATTTTTAACGGTTTTTAACGGTTCATGAGATACAGCCGGGTGACAGACAGACAGACGGACAGACAGGTGGACCGCGGAGTCTTAGTAATAGAGTTCCGTTTTTACCCTTTGGGTACGGAACCCTAAAAAATAATGATATATTTTGCTAAAATGAAGTAAATAAAAAATCAAAATCAAAAACCCGACTGTTTAGGAAGCGAACTAAAAATATGTAAACAAGAAGAAAATCATGCTGTGTAGTCGGAGGATCAAGTGGTCAACCAGCTCGCGAATAAGTATCCTTTTGATTTGGTTTTTTTTTTTTTACATTAATTTTGTTATTTGATTTGGTTTGGTTTTAAAAGTAACGGCCTGGTATTATCATTATACTCTTCGAAAACTAGGTTTGTAGATATGTACTTCATTCTCTTCTCTTCTTTCAAATGCAAATTAAATGACCCTTTTAATTTTCCATAACTATTTTCGCCCGGGCCAGCCCTAAACTGACCTCTATCGACATCACAATATCTTTATCGATCAGGGTTCCGGGTTTTTTATCAACATCGAAAACAGAATTCCGTATAACAAATGGCCGGTCGTTGTTGACTATTGACACAGGCCAGTTTGACTTGTTTCGGATAAGCAGAATTTAATGATATCGTGAAGGGTGCATCGTTTATAGAGGATTCAGGGTAATTTGCTTAAGGCTTTTGTTCTGGAAGATTTTTAGTATGAAAACATTTTTTGATTGTTATATTTATGTTATGTTTTTCAACCTTCAGATTATATAGTACCTACCAGATATAGAAAAATGTCAAATTGAATATATCTCCCTCCTTGGTCTAAAGATCGCAAGTGCCACTGCTTAAAATGAGGTCCCGGGTTTGATTCTCGATTCGGGCAAAGTGTTATTAGGTTTTCCATCTGGTCTTGTGCTCGGTTGACGGCAATAGGCTCTTCTCCCTATAACATGGGACTTAAAGATACTATCATCATCATATCAGCTAAAAGACGTCCACTGCCGGACATAGGCCTCCCCAGGCGTCACATTACACTTCGCAACATACTCATCATCATCTTCCTGCCCTTGTCCCATGTTACTTGGGGTCGGCGCAACACGTTTTCTTCTTCCATACGATCCTGTCCCCCGTCATACCATCACTGACTCCCTTTTCTCTCATATCACTTCTCACACAGTCCATCCATCTTTGGCCGTCCCCTCGCTCTCCTCCATTCACATTTATTTTCATAACTCTTTTAGTAACATGCGTTTCATCCCTCTTCATGACCATACCAGGACAAACGGTTTCCTTTCAACTTTTCTGTCACTGGCGTCACTTTCAATCTTCCTTTTATATAATCATTTCTCACTTTATCCATTCTCCTCACTCCGCACATCCATCTCAGCATTCTCATTTCTGCTACATGCAATCTCTTTCATTCATCTTTTTCACAGCACAGCATAGTATGCTTGTAATTATTTACTATAATATTTATGTTGACTTAATGACTAAATTACTGTAACATTACAAAAGCCTACATTATGCAAATAAATGATTTGATTTGAGGTGGTGACACAGGTCATACGATTTAAATCCTACTGCTATTACAAACGTGAATGTTTGTTAGGATGGATGGATAGATGGATGGATGGATGTTTGTTTCTCTTTCACGCAAAAACTACTGAACGGATTTTGATGAAACTTTACAGAAATATAGCTTATACATCAGAATAATATGTAGGCTATAATTTATAAAGATATTGGGCGAAGTATTAATACCACGTAGGCGGAGCCGATGGCAGCAGTTAGTAATAAACATGGTATGTAAAGGATCACCATTCAATCCTTATCCAAGCAGGCAGAATATCAAGAATTTAAGTATTTTGATGAAATTTGGTATGGAGTTATTTTGAGACACTGGGAAGGACATAAGATTATTTTTATCCCAAAAATCATCCTTTAAGGGATGAACAGGGGGTTACAAATTTGGATGGTAAACTAATAATTTCTCAAGTAAGGCGGCCCACACATCTATAATATTATGGCGCGATATAAATAGGCTATTCAAAGTAGTAATGTTACGCAGACAAAGTCGCGGGCAATAGCTTGTTCTATACAATTAAATAAATATATATTTGTAATCACGTTCTCGAAAATGGCTCTAACGATTTCGATTAAATGTGCAATACAGTGGTTTTCGGGGGCGAAAAATCGAACTAGCTAGGTATCATATCTGGAAAATTTCATTTCTTCGTAATTTCACCCGAGCAGAGCTGGGTCGCCAAGGTACTTTAAAATACAAATAGTAAGAATGGAAGATAGTCGAAATTATGTTTCTGGTGTTTTAACTTTACTGTTGGGAAAGTCTTTAGAATTTCTCGTATTTTTAAGCTAATAATTTTTGGCGCATATTCCAATTTCGTTTGAAGGACCTCCATTTGACCTGTCGCCATGCCAAGGGACAAATAATAAAATTCTAGATCAACCGAAAGTACCCTACAGGTTTTGGGTCGAAAACCTACATGGTAGTGCCCATTGACCTAGAATCACGAAATTTGGCAATAAGTAAGGTACACATCACAAATAAACGAAAAATTCCAAAAAATGAAAAAAGTTAAAAATTAAGGTAAATTTAAGTACTTACATGTTTAAGCGAAAATGTAAATTTGCCCAATCTTTAAAACTTAGCCACCAATAAAAAATATACTAATTTTATTATGGCGGTTTAATGGGTAGGTACGGAACCCTCGGCGCAGGAGTTCGACTCGCACTTGACCAGTTTTTTTTCCTTTGATATGGGGATTGGCGCTGTCAATTTGGAGATAGGAGTCGATTTGGAGAACTTGGAAGACCGGGGTACATCACAATCTGTTAGTCCCATAGATTTGCAAAAAATAATGAAAATAAAAGTTAAAAACACTGAAACTCAACAGTTACTACAGTTACTACTGGTTACAGTTTACTGCAACTAGTACCATCCAAAATCTACAGATGTGTCGTGTGGATGACTACTATAACCTCTGAATTATTCTACTTATGTCAATTAGGGTTACATAAGTAGTTTACCAAACTCTTTTAGTCAAAGAAAAAGTTTTAGATAATTATTTATTTATTTATTTAATCAGTAGTAACACATACATATTATATATTTAAGTTGATGCCAACAGAAACTCATTAGAGTTTTACCGTGCACCAAAATCATCGACTACATAAATAATACAAACAAAAATATTACCACTTAAGTAGGTATTTAGGTAAAAAGTAACAGCAAAAAGAATCAAAATTACAGCGGGTATATGATAAACAATTCTCTAATACTAACAAGCGTACATCAGTGACCACTCCGTCCGGCCTTCCTTTAAACAAAAAGTGGTGGAGAGTTTTTAAGATAGAGAGCTACAGAGCCTTGAACATCGTCGCCGAGTTGCCAGCTTGTCGGTTTTTTATCGGTTACATTTCGGGGAGTGTGCGATGGAATTGCATGATTTAATTCATAGAGAAAATGTAAATTTGCCCAATCTTAAAAACTTAGCCACCAATAAAAAATATACTAATTTTATTATGGCGGTATAATGGGTAGGTACGGAACCCTCGGCGCAGGAGTTCGACTCGCACTTGACCAGTTTTTTTTCCTTTGATATGGGGATTGGCGCTGTCAATTTGGAGATAGGAGTCGATTTGGAGAACTTGGAAGACCGGGGTACATCACAATCTGTTAGTCCCATAGATTTGCAAAAAATAATGAAAATAAAAGTTAAAAACACTGAAACTCAACAGTTACTACAGTTACTACTGGTTACAGTTTACTGCAACTAGTACCATCCAAAATCTACAGATGTGTCGTGTGGATGACTACTATAACCTCTGAATTATTCTACTTATGTCAATTAGGGTTACATAAGTAGTTTACCAAACTCTTTTAGTCAAAGAAAAAGTTTTAGATAATTATTTATTTATTTATTTAATCAGTAGTAACACATACATATTATATATTTAAGTTGATGCCAATAGAAACTCATTAGAGTTTTACCGTGCACCAAAATCATCGACTACATAAATAATACAAACAAAAATATTACCACTTAAGTAGGTATTTACGTAAAAAGTAACAGCAAAAAGAATCAAAATTACAGCGGGTATATGATAAACAATTCTCTAATACTAACAAGCGTACATCAGTGACCACTCCGTGTGTGCGATGGAATTGCATGATTTAATTCCGCCCAGCCCGTTCCATCATCGGACAACCAGACGCACGGCGATGCGTCATCGGTACATGGTGGACATCCCACCCATACGCGAAAAAGGTTTTGGGGACACTTTTATTAAGCGTACAGCTAAGGCGTGGAATTCCCTGCCGGAGTCTGTGTTTCCCGACAGCTACAATCTAGGGGTCTTTAAGTCAAGAGTGAACAGGGTTACTTCTAGGCAAGCGTGCTTCACCGTCGACCACATCATCGCTTACCATCAGGTGAGATAGTGGTCAAGCGCGAGCCTATTTACAATAAAAAAAAAGATGATACAGGTTGTTCCCAAAATAAAACCTAATGTTAATTACCAAAGTGCAGCCTTAATACGAATTAATTCGGCAAGCCAAAGGACAGAGGGTATGAAAAATCGACTAATTACATGCGAGATGAAAGACGCGATGTGGATTTCTGTCTATGTGTTTGGACGATTTTTCATACCCCGATAACCGATTACGTCAACAACGATATCGCTCACAAACAACAAACCACAACAAATAACAAAACGGTTTATGATAAAAGCAAATACGATTCTTTCGCCATAAATACGGTTTTATCTCATCTTATTTCTTGAGCATAGTGTAAACATGGACCGATCAGGCAGAGGAAAATATAAGGCTGGCGTTATATTGTCAGCGAATAGCGAGATGTAAGCGACATTCACTCATTTCCACTGCGACGACTGCCGAAGTCGGCGGCGCCATGCTTACACTAAGGCGACTGCTGCTTTTGGCTCGCAAATTTCCTTGTGGCTCGATGCTGAAGTTGGTCAATTATGGCTGGGAACTGTGTCGTCAGACGGCTAGGCATTTACACTGTGTTGACCCAGTTTTCGGAGTCCAATAATATTTATTTTATTTTTAAGAAGGCTTACAGACTAACAAACCAATGAAATAAATATTGTGATATTAAAAAAAAATAGCTAATAACAAGCCTCCACATATAGTTAATGAAAAAAAAAGTCGATAAAAAGAAAGTACACACAAGTTAATATAATTTGAGTAGTAGATAAGTTAACAATCCTTTAAAAATGACTGTGCCAATAGCCGTCTCAAGGTTGCCACACTGGTACAAAACAAGTCGATATTAAGGTCCCCAGGTAGCTTATTGAAGCAAAGTGCACTTCTCATCGAAAAAACATTTCGCCTATAATTAGTCGTTGCGATAGGTACACTCAATATTGGCCGCTGTCGTAATCCCATCAGGTTCGTGCGCAATGACAGATTAGCAAGGAGTGCAGGACAGTCAATGTGGCCATTTACTATACCCAAAAGTAGACTCATGTCCCCAATATAACGTCTCATCCATCCAGAGGAAGGAAGTGGTACCGTTTGCAGCGGTGCTCGTAGTCAACTGAGTATTGCTGAGCCCTATAATCCAGATAACGTAGGAATTATCTTTGGACGCCTTCAATGCGGGACTTATAAGTCTCATACTGCGGATTCCAAACCTGAGACGCGTATTCTAAATGACTGCGCACGAAAGAACAATACAAGATCGACCGTCGAGAGATTTTCTTACATTATTGATTGATCGTTTATGGAGGTGTAGGTATTATATACCTTTTTGAGCAGAACATTTTGTGTCTTAAATAATTTACTCATGAAGTAGTAACTAAGTGAGTGTGATCGAATCTTTCATGCGGTAGAAATCATTTTTCCAAGTAATTCTCCTCAACTCCGAGTGCGAGAATCTCAGAGAAAAATATTATTTAGATCATTTTTTATTTATGTTTAATACTAGACCACTGTTTGGCAAATAGGAAAAATCTCATTTGGTGGCAATTAAAGAGATACACATATACATACATACATACGTCAACTCACGCCTTTTTCCCACGGGGATAGGCAGAAGCTACAGAACGCCTCCTGCTACGATCCTTACATATTTATTTTGCTTCACTCAAGTTCATACATGTAGTCATACACGCACGGCGATTTTATTATTATACCTAAGCACATCGCTCGTCATCGCTTCCTCACTTGCTAAGGGACGCGTACCTTAAGTATAAACGCAAATATTTCGCCGGGAAAACTTCTTGTAAGTTCTTTTTTGCGTAGTAAAGCTCTTGTGATTAATTAAGCGCTTTTTTTTCGTTAAACAGCGAGAATTTGCTTCGACTAATTGCTTTACGATCGATTGCTTTCCAAAAGTGTTTGGATGTTCAGTTTCTTTTACGTTGCCTTTTTAGAATGTTGTTTTTTGTGTTATCTTTTAGAATCTGAGCAAAGGCTTGGTTTTAGGGTTCCTTACCCGAAAGGTCCAAACGGAGCCCTGTTGCTCTCACTCACGTGTCAGTCTGTCTGTCTATCCGTCGTCTGTCTGTCTGTCTGTCCGTCGTCGTCTGTCACACAGATTTTTACAGCGAAACGCTCCATCAGTTACAGTCTTCAAATTTTCACAGTTTAAGCATCTTGTTGACTCAAAGCCGTAAAAATAGCCAAAAAATTTTTTTAAATGTTTTTAAGGGATACAACTAATGGGAGGACAGAGTAAAAAAAATGACCTATCCCATTAAGTTGAGTATATATATACAGTTTCTTTTTAATATTGTGATAAAAAGGAATAAGAAGCCACAAAAATCAGCTTTTTTTACATAATTAGGTCCCAATTTTTTTTTAACTTCCCATTGAAATTGAAATGAAAAATTGAATGAAAATTGAATGAAATTTGAATGTTTATTATATTTTACCAACAAATACATATATTAATAAATCAGATTTTTTCTTTGACGCCCTCATTTTTACTATTACAAACAACTTGTTTTTACGGTTTGGTACGAAACCCCAAATGTACGTAGTCTGACACGCACTTTGCCGGTTATTTTTGTAGATAATTTCAAATCATGTGTTTCTTCATTCATTTGTAGAAAATGATAGTGTACCAGAATTATAAAGTTTTTGTAAAAGAAATATGTAACATTTTTGGTACTTACACAATAATGTATATTCTTTTTTATGTATAATCGGGAATTGACTAGTAATATTATGACACAAGTTTTACATTGCATTATGTTATAATTTCTATTAAAAAGCAGTTTTCAGAGGATAAAGTAAATTGAATTTAGAACATCGTGTGCACTAAGTTTGTGAATTCAAAAAATCCTCCATGGTGCCGAATTTATCATACAACCTTTTCTAATTTGTTAAAAACTCAGACTCGGAACCTTCTTGTTGTACTTTTTTTATTTTTTTTTGCGCGCGCCGCTTTCTTTTCACGTCATATTGTTAAAACCTGAGGTTAAAAACAAAAAACTTGAAATAAGTGAAAAACCTAAAATGAGTGATTCTAGCGACGAGGAAGTTTATTTGACGCCAACAGAATTGACTGAAACTGTTAATAATGCGCAAATGAGCTTTCTCCCTCAAAAATCACGCGAGAAGTATTTGAAACAGTACGATATGTTTAACACGTGGCGACTAGCTAAAGGAGCCAAAAGTTTCTCAGAAAATGTTTTGCTGGCATATTTTATTAAATTATCCGAGACCAAGAAATCAAGCACTCTATAGAGTACGGATTCAATGCTAAAAGCAACAATAAAGATGAAAAAGACATACATATCGACACCTATTCTAATTTAGTGGCATTTTTAAAAAGAAAGAAACCAAATATTTCGAAGGTTTTCATAGCATCTGAAATTTAAAAGTTTCTTAACAAAGCACCTGAGTCCGTATATTTGGCGGCAAAAGTAAGTCAGTTGCACATTCAGTATCTACTTAAGTATATAAATCAACTACTTAACATAATCTAATACGTACTTAGTAGATGTTGATAGGCATAATTATGCATGCATATCAATTTTATTAATTTATCTACTACAATAATCTTAACGGAGCATGTCGAAATAATGAACTAACACAACTTAATATACAAGACATTGAGAAACACTCAGATGACTCACTTTTAATTAATTTACCTAATACAAAGACAAAAAGGGACAGTAACTTCGTCATTCGCAAGACTCCAATCAATCGATTTTATCTACAATATCGCAACGGAAACTGTGTTAGACAGCCTATGGGTGCTCATAAAATTGGCAGTATCCCTCGAGAAATAGCAACATTTCTTGAACTTCCAGAACCCCTTCCAGTATACATTGGTCATTGTTTCCGTCGAACTCCTGTCTCTTAAGCGCCATGGACGCTGGAAGTTCAATGCGGTTGTAGGGGGACATAGGGAATTTCATCCAAAATATGCCATACACGCACGGCGATTTTATTATTATACCTAAGCACATCGCTCGTCATCGCTTCCTCACTTGCTAAGGGACGCGTACCTTAAGTATAAACGCAAATATTTCGCCGGGAAAACTTCTTGTAAGTTCTCCCGGCTAAAATATGTGCTAAAATATGTAAAGGCATCATAGGAGCCATTACACTGAAAGAGCCTCAGTCAGAGCCTTGAACTGGCCCTTCTACATCAAAAATGAGCCGTTACGAAACACCTAACCATAGCCCTCTCTCGCCAACATTTACGCCAAGGGAATCCGATGAATCGGTACAACTATTAAGTATGATAGATAGTTTACCGAAAAACAGTACACAAGTCACTAACACCAACATTACAGTACCTAACAAAAATATTACACTCGATTTAAGTAACTGTATCAACGATACTTTCAATTTTTCTTAATTATACCTAAGTGTTCTTTGTTACAATTTAATAAAAGTATCTTGTGAGAGTAAATGTTTTTTTTTTTTGCATTTAGTCATTTCCTCGCTGAGGTGGAATGAAAAGTTACGTGTTGCACTCGAGTGCAAAGACTTTTCACCTCGTGCTCTTGATTCCCTCGCTAACGCTACTGCTGCTAACCCGCTGCGCTCGTGATTCAATTTTAGAATCCGTCACTAGCTCGGTCATCAAAACTGAGCACGCGCTTAAAAAGCAACTTTGCAATCTTGTACAACAAATTACTATCCCTTCGCATATTACAACAGTACCAAAATAACATGTTTTTGGCTTTATTCTATAAGTATGTTTAAAAAAGACAAGATTAATTATATTCTAAATAACAGGTCAAAGGAAAGACTAAAAATATTTGACTTTTATAAAAGTACACACATTAATAATGAAAATTATTCAGTTCGTTTCACAAAAAACTTGATAAAAATATTTTCTTGAGCCTCCTTTGTGAAACATTTGAAAACAGATGAATAAATTAACTACGTACCTAAGTCTAGTTCTAAAGTGAGATATATTATACGTTACTCCCCGTATTTTATTTTGAAAGGAAAACTTTAAAAGTCATTGTCTTTCAACATCAATCAGTTTTTATTATATTTATTATTCTCAAAGACGTTTGCTGGAACCTGCCTGTGACAGCTTAGGCTTTTTGTTCATTTTTCTTTGTGAAATATTAAATTAATTTTTAATTATGTTGAAGTAGAATGAACACCTGAATTCTAATTTAAGGAACCCGTTGCTAAATAATTATAGCTGGATGGAACGATCTTCTAGGTGTATCGTCTACGGACAGACCTTTTCTATAGACAGATCTTTTCTATCTCTGTGCCTCGGAAAGCTCGTTAAGACGTTGGTCACGCCTGTCTTGTCATCCCCAAAGTAGATCTTTGTGAGTCGTGACGTAAATCTAGTCAAGGGGTATCGTGTTACCCAGTAACTGAATGGTGAAAGTCAAATTCATGTAAAATACTGATACTTCGGCTGATGTTCATCATCATCATTTTCCTGTCCTTGTTCCAAGTTAGTTGTGGTCGGCGCAACACGTTTTCTTCTTCCATACCGTCCTGTCCCCCGTCACGCCATCAGTGACTCCCTTTTCTTTCATATCACTCCTCACTCAGTCCATCCATATTTTCTTTGGCCGTCCCTTCCCTCTCCATCCTTCTTCATATCTTTTTTAATAAGATGTGTTTCATCCCTCTTCATCACATGACCATACCAGGACAAACGGTTTTCTTTCAGCTTAGTCACTAGCACCACTTTCAAACTGACTCTAATATACTCATTTCTATATATGTAATGAGTATGAATGGATATTTGGAGGTATGCAGCACCGGGTGTAAATGCCCGCAAACCTCCATTGAAAAGGGAGGATCCTTCGACCAGATGGGTCTTGTGTTTAGTCCGGGCAACTGCTTCAACGGTTGTTGTCGGACTGTTGTATGTGTTCAAATCGCGTTTAAAACTTTACTTACGCGACGCAGGATTTCGTGTGACGTTACGTTTAGCTCAGATGAGCTTGAAATTCCACTCACAGTAAATAATATTTTAATGAACACACAGAAACATTAATGACAAACATGTAGGCAGAAGATACAGTTTAAAGAGTTATCAGATACTGTAGTACCCTTGGTAAAATTATAGTATTAAATGATAATGATAAATGATTTATTTCTGTAAGTAGGTTTGTACAAACACTTTTACATGTCGATCATATTTTTAAAACTAGATGAAGTCGGCGTTTCCTATCTGACTACTCTGAGAAGAAAGGCCGAAACAAACTCAGAAGGCCGAAACGAACTCTATCTAGTCAACCGACTTTCGTCGTTTCCTGCCCGAATCCGACTCTAAAAAAAGCTGACGCCCGTTTTATTCCTCGTTCTGTCATTTCTTCTAAATTATATTTTGGTGAGATTGTATAGTATTTATTAAACTGTAAAAAGACTAAAGACGTGTGTCTGCACAGCAGAACACCACAACGTCTGGTCATTAGTTCGTATGTTGCGGCAAAGATGCCGATACAGATTTTCATGCAGGCAAAGCCGCTGGCCGAAGCTAGATCCTTAATAAAACTAAAACACAGCGATCAATGTCCAAGAATGTGTAATTTATTACCAAAGTTGTGCTTTATAAGTTAATCCTGCAGAAACCTTACTAAATTTTAATTGGCTCCCAGTTTCTTACAGAACTCGTAGACGTGTTTAATCTGACAACTGGCACTGTAATTTCTTTGTAACACAATTAAAAAGTTAATTAAGGATACAAGATGAACATAGATAGAACACAGAAACATTTTCGATGTCGCATTTTTATTTAATTATAGGGCTTTGTGGCTTAGCCACCACATCGCCCAACACAGAAAAACATAAAAATTTTACAATCTACCATTAGCCATTAACTTTATCGGACACTGGAAAAGCTAGGATTGAGCTACAAATCCCAATATTTTAGATTTGACATAGAACGAAACATAACACTTTCCTTGCAGTCGGGTAAAAACATCGAACAACGTTGATTTTACTGTATACAAGAAGTTTTTTCTTATTTCGGTTTGACGGAGTATTCGGTACACGAAAAATATAAAAAAAATCCGGCGGAGTTCGAGTCGGACTCGCGCATGAAGGGTTCCGTACTCAGAGTGGCGTCAGCTATGTACGTATCGGGTAATTTTCATTTATTTTTTATTTTTTGGAATTTTTTCTTCATTTATGCTGACTTACCTTACTTTTTCCTTAATTTCGTGATTCCAGGTCAACGGGAACTAACATATAGGATAAACCTATAGGGTACTGCCGGTTGACCTAGAATTGTCAATTTTGGTACTTACAAGTTTTCGCGAAAATCTAAATTTGCCTATATCTTTTTATCGTGTTGACTCAGGACCTTGATTTTTTACACCTAGTAGGGACTATAGACCTCAGTATTTGGTATAAATTTCAACTTGCTAGGTCCACCCGTTCCTGAGACAATCGGTGGTGACACACGGACAGACAGACGGACAAGAGAGTGATCTTATAAGTGTTCCTTGTTTTACCTTTTGAGGTACGGAACCCTAAAAACAGCCGAACATAGAAACTCCTATACTTTTTGGGAAGTCGGTTAAAATACACCGACTAACTTGATAACAGTAGAAAAAAAAACAATCAATCTATTTTAAAACAGTTTTCTTGAATTGCCAATTAGTATCAAAAAAACATGAGAAACTTGAGTTAAGAACACTAGTCCACTCATTATTAATACAAATTATTCAGTTTCGACGTAATACACGAGTAGATAATTTCTTTATATGCTCATACACGTGTATACATACAAGAATAAATAATATGTGCATGCTGGATAACATTAAAAAACAAAACGGTTTGGACATGTTTGCCACATTCTGTGGCGTGCAAATAGTTTGAAAGTTAATGAACAATAACGAATATAAACACAATAATTTCAAAATGTCAACAAAGACTGAACATTATTTTTCCATACTTCTGTAATTGGTCGTCATACTTAGTGTGTGTGTGTAAAACGCGGTAAGGGCAGCAGCGATACCTTGTTGCTAAAATTACTATCAATTTCGATCCACAAAACTATATGTTGTCCTGATCATACTCCTTAGCTTCCTGAGCTTCCTGTGCTTATCAAACAACTGCCACACCTTTTTCCTCATAACTATTCAGAAAACACCTTCCACCACTTAACCCTATCCTTTCCACCTCGCACCGAGAATTCCGACCACTCAACTAAAGCTTGTCGTAAACATAAATAATGCAGAGCAATAACAAGTCACCGAGCTAACTGCGGTGTCCCAGTGTACCCCAGTTATTACTTCCCACCTAACGCCCCCCGCCCCCCACCGTCCCATAGCGACATTCTTATGTGACAACGATTTATCCACCATGTATTGTGCTCAGTTAATTTATAGACCCGTTTAAAATACGACCGGAATTACGGGCGTATAAAAATTTTGTGTTCAAGCATTTTTGAGTTATGAATTTTGAAGTGATTTTTACCTCCGGTTAGGGTGAGAAAGTGATTGGGATATAATGATTTGATTGTTGTAAATGTTTTTTTTCACTTTCGATGTGGGTTTAGTAACCATAGGTTTTATACAAAGTGACATTGTTTGAGCGACAATGATTTATGGTAGTTATATATTTTATTTTTATATATAATTATCTTTTGGCACTTTTTGTATTATTTTTTTATGTACTATGTTTATATTAGTTAAGTTTTACGCTATATTACTTTTCCTATTCCTTCTACACACTGTGTCTATGTCTCTTATCCAATTCTCCTGTCGCAGGTCTGCTGGAAGAAATTTCTTTAGAAATAAGCAGCACCTTTGTGCTCTTCTATCTTTATATGTATTTTCTCTTTTAAGTGTTTTGTGTGTACATAAATGAATAAATTGTCGAAAAATATAAGAGACTAGCTTCCCGCCCCGGCTTCGCTATGGTTAATATAGATTTTCTATTTCTGTAAGTATATTAACTAGAAAGAAGCCGGGGCGGCGCGGACAGCGCCGCCCCGGCGCGGCGGCGCGGTAATTTGGGAGTCAACACTCATGATTCCAGCCCCAGATTTTTTTTACTACAGTTTTTTTTTGGTCTTCTGGCCAGTACTGGAAAATCTAACTGAGCTCCCAGACGGTCTTAAATTATATAAAAATGACCATACAAACTTTCATCAACTATTTCACCCCTTTAGGAGATGAATTTTGAATAATCCTTTCTTAAATGATACCTACAGTATAAAATCACTATCCTCCCAAAATTTTAAACTTCTATCATAAGTGGTCTAGACTGGCTGTCAGTCGGGACATTGCCTTTTTGTGGACTGGATTGCTGCAATCGCATGTCTGTTTATTGTTTATACCATTTCATAACATAACATCACGTCATTACGCTCTACGAGTAAAGAGGTACGCAGATGTGTACAGTTCACCTTGGTACACTCTCATTTCACTGGTTATGTTCAAGTTTCATGATATTCGGGTAATCTACTCTGGCATGTACCTTACTAAACTACTTGCCTATTAGGTAGTTACAGCTAAAAAGTGCAAAAAATAAATAAAAAAAAGAAGTACCTTCTACCGACTTCCAAATAAAAAAAAACTACAAAGTGAAAAATAACCTTATTTTAGTTTAATAAGTCGGTGTCCATAACGCAAACAATTGGTACCTACCAAAGACACCGAATTCAAAAAATAAGGTTATTTTTCACTTTGTAGTTTTCTCATTTGGAAATCGTTAGTATTTTTTGTATATTTTTTTGTATATTATAGATTGATTATATGTGACATTTCTGTAGTGCTTGTCAATCTCAATTTTGGACTTTTTGACAACCGTTGTCGTTGATAGAAGTCACCTTGCCGAGAGCCATAGCATGGAATATTTTCTGTAATACATTTGGGAGTAAATTAAAGCCAGAAACGTCCTTCTTGTCTGCTTATAACAACTGAGAGTACCAGTCCTTCAAGTTTGGTTGGTCTGTTCATTGTTGTAGTCATTGGAATACCTGTTTAGTAGTTGACATTTATTCACTGTTATCAAAAACTATTGGTTACGCTTCCTAATTTATAGTTCTTATATTTTATTACATCAACATAGGGCAATTGAGAGGCATTGGTTTAATAGTTCCAATTTATTAAATAAGTGTCACATATCGTTGGTTTGGTGATATCCCGCGCGGTGGCGCCACCGTCAACTCGCCGCCGCCTGACGACCGGCCGCCGGCTATCGTCTGACCGCTTTTGACCACGGTTGGGTGCTCGCACGTCCATCATCATGCTTCATCTCGCCCAAACCTCTTAATTGAACCTACATGGAAGTGTTATCTGTATTATCTAGACCTATTGTGTTGTGTACCGCTGGCCAGCATAGTTTATCTAGTCTGTGAGCTGAACTTCCCGAACGTGACATCCATCTGCATCTGCATGGGAATCGCTGTTTCAAAGGCATGTGGCATAATTAGTAAATTAAGCTTTATCCATTGCCTTTCGTCTCATCTGCGTATTTTTCTCCTTCAAGTTAGCACTGCTGAATCAGCAATTATAGCCTAGATTACTCCAATAATTTAGATTCAAGCGCGTGTGTTTTTACTAGTAATCTTCTAGATTTTATACGCTTCAACTATATTTATTGTACTGTGCGTAAAGCCAAGGAGTGAAATTTCCCTGTCGGAGTCCGTGTTTCCTGATAGCTATAACCTGGTCTTCAAGCCAAGACTTCAATCCTACCGCAGTATTCCCATACCACTGCAACTCCTGAAAACAAGAATCAACAGTGGCGCTCAAAAAGCGAAAAGCGCCGAGGCAATAAAGCTCGACGAAGTCACAGAGAAAAAAAAAGAGTATTCTATTCTATTCTATTCTACCCTACCCTACCTAATCATGTAGTATATATTTTTTTATGTATCATCAATAGTTTTCTCAGCGCACGCCAAAGAATGAATTTTATATTACTATGCAACATTTTGCTACTTAGGGTTACATTATTGCAATTTTCATAAGAAACTCTCATTTTTATGGTCATAGTGGTTTCCACATAAAAGGTAGATATATGGCGTCAATGACTTTTATTTATAACTATTTAAGACAAACAATCCTACCGTACATTATATTTCTGTATCTTCAACGGTTTAGGCAGCGCACGCGAAGTTAGCTCTCAGAGGGCAGATTTTTTTCCGAGTTACTTCATATTTATCGTTATATTATGACCAAATTACAAAATATTATTTTAAATTGTAGCCTATGTGTTATTCTGATGTATAACCTATATTAAGTACTGTGAAGTTTCATTCAAATCCGTTCAGTAGTTTTTGCGTGAAAGAGTATCAAACATACATCCATCCATCCTCACAAACTTTCGCATTTATAATATTAGTAGGATAATGGAAATACCCAATCAAGGGCTTGTCTCTTTTACATGTATCCCTTAATACCTAGGATTAAAATAAGGCTACAATTTATTTCTAAGAGTTCAACAGATTTTAATATAAATGATTTATCTTTTTGAAAGCAATGACTTGATGAGATTCCTTTAATTATTCTAGCTCCAAACAGCTTTTAATAGTCATTCCAAATTAAAATGTTCCAGACCAGATTTAAGTATTAAGAAAATATAATTTTGAACAGTTTTGGAACCTTAATATTGCGTGACTTGACGAAAATTCTATTAAACTTGCGAAATGTAATTTTGGGTAGATTTTATTTTGAACTTTGTTAATAGGCTTAAGGATTTTTAAGTTCATTGGATTTTAAAATTTGTTTTTTGAGCGAATTGTATCAAAATCTAATGTTAAGGCGATATATACGCCCCAATGTAATCGCAGTACTGTCCGTGCGCCCGCTCGATGACAAAATATCAATATTGAACCTCCTTTTGAACAGTTTTGTTTGCAAAATATTATTTGATTTACATAATACTATGTCAATTATGAAGAAAATCTAGCCATAAATTTTTCTGTATAAAAATATTTTTAAACATCCAAGTCGTTTTGGAGGAGTATCCAAAAGTTGCGAAAAATATCGTGTTGCTAATAATTTTTTTAAAGCAAAACTATTTGTTATACGAAAAAACCATGTGTAAAATGTAATGTACATGAAACAATAATATTTTTTTCAAACCTTTTAACCTAGCCGTTACTAAGGAGTATGCTTTAGAAAGTTACCGTTTTTCGGCACTGAAGCGTATGTGGGCCCTATTAATCCTCTGTCTCTCTATCTATCTCATGTTTCTACATTTTTGCCCAAATTCTCGAACATAATTCAAATTAAAGTTGCCGTTAAGTCTTACACTGCACCGTTTACTAGTGTACTCAACTTAATACACCATTTTAAACTGAATACGCAGTGGTTGCTTAGCGCCAAAAGCCTAGTGAGAACTGACGAGTGGCGAAGCGAATCAAACTTTCTAAAATATTCGTTACGATACTGATACACGGGCGTCATCTCGGAATACACATCGCGTCTTTCATCTCACTTGTGATTATTTAATTGTTCATACTCTATATAATAATCGGCTACACTGTGTGCCTGACGCCTTCTCTTGGCTGCTGAACTTATAGTTAATACTAGCTGTATCCGCGGCTTCACTCTCGTGAACTACCTACCCTACCTTACTTACCTACCCTACCTACCTACCTTCGTACCCTTACTACTCTACTAGCCTACCTACCTATACCTTCCAATGATAAATGTTTTTGATGTACAAAAAAAATGTTTTTGATGTACATAATCGACTTCTCTACAGATTTATTACATGTTTTGATGATTCGTTCAAATCGCCAATCCTCTGTATGAGAAGAGAGCGGCCTTGGCCCTACGCTGCAACCAAAGAGAATTATATCGTCGTTGGCTGCAACAGTCACAAGCTGATATTATTAATGAGTACCAGTTTTTGTTTTTCAGATATTCACTTTTTATACAGGTTCTTACAGTGTAAACAAACTTTCCTACTACGTTACCAAAACACTGGTATTTTATAAATAAGTTTAAAAGGAGCAGCCAACATTATCCGTAATACATTCCACTATTCACGACCCTCAAACATAATTATGGGGTAAGATGAAAGGATCGTACATAATTATGCGATCCTCCCATGCCCTCCCAGATCCTCCCAGTCGCTCCCTCATTTATCTACACGCAGTTTTTATGGTAATTACACTTTTATCGTTATGGCTTAATTCAATTTTACGTGGATGTTGAATTGGGAAGTGTTCAGACGGGCTTAAAAAAGTATAGGTTTTAATTTGGTATACAGGTATATTTGTAAATAACTTGATACCAAACCTTACTATGTTGCACACTTACGTACATTAATATTAATGCAATTTTTTATCCGTGGTGCTAGGCAACTGGGCTTATCCCAGTTGTAAACGACCTTTTGTGCCTATTGGCCTTGTTTGTTCTGTCTCCTGCTTGATATGGAGGGAAGTGGAAATTTATATTTTTGCTATTCTTCCATTATTCTTTTCTGATTAATTTGTTGCGGGTAAACAGAATAGTTAATAAAGTCATTCTGCGGGACTTCGTCGAGCTTCATAGCCTTGGCGCTTTTCTGGTGGTCGCCACTCTCGATTCTGGCTTTCAGGAGATGCAGTGGTTTGGGAAAGTGCGGTGTGATAAAAAAAACTACGTACAAGTCCAAAACAAGATATATTTAGGCGTCGAAGACACATCGCTGTCATCTAGAAATATTTCCAGCAGATTGTCAGAATTGATTCTTTGGGCAAAGAACGAGCCAGCCCTCTTAACAAGTTTGATTATAATTTTGATCCTTTACGTATCTACATAGTAGCAAGTATGAAGTAATTTCGAAACAGTTATTTCCCCGTCAAAAATTTCAAAGAATCTAGGTCATCTAGAGATGCAATTACTTGAAATTGCCGTACCTTCAGCAGTCACTGACAGAATTTCCACCAGCGACGGCCCTGAAGAGTTTCTTTGAGTAAACGGTGATCAACTCAATGACACGCTTGGTTTGTATGTAAAGACTTGACATTGCCGTCAATAGAAGTGACCGCAAAGGCATCTCCGGGCCCTCTATGGAAATAAAAAAATCTGGGTGTCAATATAAATCGACTACTACAAGCCCTATCCCAGAAGCCATCGCAACATTCGACTGATTTTGTTCACTCTTCCTTTCATATACAGTCCATTCTTCTTTGGAATGCACTTCCTCCCGAGATCAGGACGGCCACCAGTCGGTATGCGTTCAAGCGGCAATTGCGGCTTTACTTTCAAAACAATTAAGCAGAGTCATCTCACTTTCTTCTTTTCTCTTACTTTAAATAAATATATGTATTTATATAAGTATATATTATTTTCAATATATATTTATGTGTATTTTACCTATTTCAGTATGTTATATAATAACTGGTTTCATCTTTATTATTAAACAACCACCTGCCATGTTATCTTTTCTGTTACTTTATATAAATATATGTATTTATATGAGTATATATTATTTTCAATATATATTTATGTGTATTTTACCTATTTTAGTATGTTATATAATAACTGGTTTTATCTTTATTATTAAACAACCACCTGCCATGTTATCTTTTCACCATCCATGGTTGACTGGTAGAGAATGAATAAGGCATTAAGTCCACCCATCTTTGAATCTTGCATCGTCCAGATTTTTTATTTTTCACTTTTTAGTTGTACCTATTTAGCAACTTGCCTTTAGTGAGGTACTTATAATGCCAGAATAGATTATCCGAATGCCATGAAACTTGATCATAACCGGTGAAATGAGAGAGTATCAAGGTGAACTGTACACATCTGCATACCCCTTTAGAGCGTACTGGCGTGATGTTATGTTATGAAATGGTATAAACAATAAACAGACATGCGGTTGCAGTAATCCCGAGAGATTTGCCGTTATTTATTGAAGAGTTCTGCTGTATATCTCCGAAGTTCTTCATCAGATCTTCACCAAATTATTCTGGGACCAATTTCGAAACATACTCTAACAAACAAAAAAAGAATTTTCAAAATCGGTCCACAATTGACGGAGATATCGTTGAACAAACACAGAAAAAAAAAACAAACAAGAAGTCGAACATAGAACCTCCTCCTTTTTGGTTAGTCGGTTAAATATCTCCGAAGTTCTTCATCAGATCTTCACCAAATTATTCTTGGACCAATTTCGAAACATACTCTAACAAACAAAAAAAGAATTTTCAAAATCGGTCTACAATTGACGGAGATATCGTTGAAAAAACACAAAAAAAAAAAAAACAAACAAGAAGTCGAACATAGAACCTCCTCCTTTTTGGTTAGTCTGTTAAAAATCCTATGCATCTTTTGTGCATGTAGTCTTAATAAATAAATAAACATTTTCTTCTAGGTAGATATGCCAACTAACAAGCTTTGATTTTATTGAAATATCGTGGATGACAAATTAGTCAACCTTGCTTATCCTTGATAGTTCAATAGACTAAAAAACTTTGCGATAGGCTTAATTTTCTTCCTAAAAGACACCACAGCAATAATCCGGAAAATTCAAGCCCGTTATTATTATTATAAGGATAAGAAAGGCCAGGTGATCAATTCGTTAAAGCCAAGGCGACGAGGCTTCGCTGAAAGTATAATAAATAACTTTAATTACCTGAAGCTCTTAGCTAATAAGTCTTGGTGAAATCTTAATGTCGAGTTTACATCTTAAGCCTTCTTAAAAAGTCATGTTATTTTAAGAGCTTTAAGGGACTCGTAAATGGTTACTATGTTTGGGGTTATATTTTCGATGGAGTTGCCGTTTTTTAACATAGGATACTAAATTCGTTAGGCATTTTAACATTAGGTAGGTATACAGTCCATCTGCTTTTGAATAAAAAAAAATGATGGTTCAAGTCAATCTTAATCAAACTCTAATCATAAATTTCAACTAAAGCATGTCCTGACAAGTTAGGGAGTTGCATATTTAAAACATAACGTTTAATATTAAAGTCTTTTCGCATTATAGTATGTATGAGCTTGTAATAAAGTCTCTTTGGCTATACTATTTGTATCTGGCTGGTTTTGGTATCATTGAAAGTTTAAATTTTAAAGAACATAATTCCAAATTCAAATTAGGAAAATGTGTGATTTTCATTTGTTTTTCGTACTGTCAAGATGAGTGAATCTAATTCTGTACTGTGCAAGAAATTCGATACATTTTAAAATTTTACTACAAAAAAGGTAAAAATGCAACGCAAGCCACGAAAAAAAATTGTGATATAGTGTGAGAGTAGTAGTGTTGTATATAGTGTGAGAGGAGTAGTAGTGTTCAATCCGGAATGTGGCGAAACCCGTATTAACTCGAAACGCAACAAGGTGATGCTGTGTGTGGGATTGGAAGGGCATTATTCATAATGAGCTGTTACCACCAGGCAGTACCATCTATTCTGAACTCTACTGCAAACAACTGATGAGATTAAAGAAAGAAGTTGAGAGAAAGCGGCCGGAATTAATCAACAGAAGGGGTGTGGTTTTTCATCATGATAACGCTAGACCTCACACATCTTTAGCCACTCAGCAAAAAATAAGAGAGTTTGGCTGGGAGGTGTTAATACATCTGCCGTATAGTCCTGACCTTGCACCTTCAGATTTCCACCTGTTTCGGTCTCTTCAGAATTCTTTAGGCAGTGTCAGGTTAACATCACGAGAGGACTGCCAAAACCACTTGTCGCGGTATTTTGATCAGAAGTCCCAAAATTTCTATAGCAATGGGATCATATCCCTACTTACCAGATGGCAAAAAGTTATCGAACAAAATGGTACCTACATACTTTAGTTAAATGTAAACAAACTATATTAAAAAATGTTTTGAATTTTCTTAAAAATGCGAAGAAACTTTTTCCCCTATCTATTATTTGCATGTTACAAAACGTAAATCTTTTTGGATAAACAACACAGACACTCTTATATCATGTTATTAGAAAATTTAGCATAAAATGATCATATCTGACGGTGGTATTTCGCGGACAACTCGTGAATCTAAATAAACTCAAAATAAAAAATTAAAATTTTGCATGTCTACTTGCCGTAGCACTCTTATGCTATTATTGATTTTTACATTTTAAAACAAAATATTATTTTAGCCAGCCATATCTGAACCAATCTTTATGAGACTGATACCGACTCTCTTCAGCTGAATTATGAAGTTTCAGGTTACAGTTTTATTATAATTTATTACGAAACTTATTTGCTTTTAACGCCGCGGCTGTTTTCCACTAATTATTCAGTTATTTCGGCGTCTTGAAAACGATATACGATATTGGCACGTAAATCAGCGGAATGAGGGTGAGATAGCTTTCAGGATTTCTTGATAATTGCCGGTTTATGATTAATTATGATGAAATAAATTTGCGGTGAAGTTTTTGTAAAATTTAATGTAAATTCAAGTACTGAATAAAAGCTAAATTAAAGTAATTTAATTAATCGTAACGATATATTGTACATGTTGACGCGTGGGTGGTTCTGAAATTGGTGGTGAGAAGACTTTGATGCGTACTATGAAGGCTAGTGCGAAACGGCGCAGGAGAGAAGTGTCAAAAATTTGGGGAGGCCTTTCCCTTTCCGTGGGACAGCACTCGCTGAACAAAAATACGAGCTATTCTTAGGGATAATAAACAGACACAATAACCTACGTAAAATATAGAGTTAATAAATGGGAAGGAATGTTGCAGGCCACTGAAACACTAAGGAACCAAAAAATGAGAGGCATTGAAAAAATAGACATAATTTTTACTTGGTTGCTTCTCTTCTAAAACGCTTTAAACTTTGACATTAAAATACTAAATCCAAATTTCTCTGAATAGTTACCAAAAACCAGCCCCGTCACGAGATCAAGCAAATACACCACATTTATGCAAGTGCCTGACTTGTAAATACTCCCACATTGAGCGTACGCTTGCACTGCACTAAACTAAGATTAACTTTCGTTTAACGGCGTCACGTGTTTGACAATATTTGGTGCTAGCTACATATTCAGTTTGCATTTCGTGATTTATAAAATAGAAGATCTACGATTAATGTAATTGTGTCACGGAGACAACATTGTATAAAGTCAAATAAAGCGACACAACATTGAATAGCTGGAATTCTCCTCGTATTTTTCTCGTTGTGTTAGTACCTATCTACAATCTGTGGTGACTTTAGAGGCTACCTAAGACAAGTAACGAAGTAGCTATAGGCATCTCACAACACAAGGTGAAGTACTTGCTGAGGGATTTGGGACATCATTGGATGCTCGAAGCACAGGACTGCTCGATGTTACGACGCTTAAAGGAGGTACATCATCAGCAGTGGACACATTTCAGTTCAAGAGATTATGATGAAGTAATTTAGTATTGATATTTAAGAGAATGGAAAAAGAGCCAAAAACTGAAAGTATTTCTTTAAACTGAGATTGACGGTCGTTTAACTGTATTCAAATCGCAACACTTGTTTTACAATTTTTGGTACGTTCAGGCAATGTTCAATGTTTAGTATGCGCTACGCTGTTTGACAGAAACTTAGTTACGTCACGAGTTTTGACAGATTTTATTCCACGTGTTGTAAAACTGAGGCGTTTTGTTAAAAAGAGTGCCAATATATTTATTTGAAAGTTCTACATAACTTTGAAATATGATGGTAAAAGATTATTAATCTAAAGATTAATAACAGTTGATTATGTGGTGAATGATTACGATTCTTTTAAACCGTCATGAGATATCGGTCCCTCCAATCACTTCTCTGGATTTAATTAGTTATTTAGTTTTATTTATTTCGTATAAGGTTCTACTTATTTCCAAACACTAGACCCAAAATCTTTAAAAGGCACAAGACACAAAATTTAGTTCACAATTTAGAATAATGAAGAATTGATTTGGTTATAAACAAAACAATTCTGCATCCATCACGCCATAACGTAACCTAAGTACGTCCTCTATCATCCAAAGCGGAGGCAGGGGTTTGCACATAAATCACATGACGTTATGTTCCCAGGTGACAATGCGATACTGAACCGATTCGTTTACAGAAAAAATAATTATTGACGTTGTATTTCCTAATTATGAAATCACAAAACGGATAAACTTTTTTATTATTGATAGAATTGCGCTTGACCACTATGTCACCTGATGGTAAGCGATGATGTGGTCGACAATGAAACACGCTTGCCTAGAAGTAACCTATTCATTCTTGACTTAAAGATTGTAGCAATCGGGAAACACAGGCTTCGGCAATGAATTCGCCTCCTTAGCTGTACGCACAATGAAAGTATTCTCGAAATGTCTAGTGCGTAACTTCAGTTTACTATTACCAAAACAATTTCTCATCCTCGCCAGGCCGTTACCTCTATCACCCAATGCGGAGGAAGTTCTACAGTACCACTGGGGCTTGCACATTTATCATTTGACGGTATTGTACCAGGTTATGTGACGATTTAAACGCAGGAATCTCCGCTCATTACTTATACCTTGCCTTGCATGGAACATTGAATTAGTCGGTTTGAGCTTGGAGAAGTTTGATTTGACAAATAGTTGTGTGAACAAGGATTAGTTAAACTTGAAAGATGATGTAGTGAGACTATGATGCTAGAAATATGAGCTTGAATGCGTAAATGCTCCCAAAGTCAGACACATATCGGCATTGCGACACCCATGCGCGGACATATTTTTCATATCTGTAGAACAATATCTATCTATGAAAAATGCGCCTGTCTATGGCAGCGTTAAGCTAACCTGCTTACCGGACCAGCCGGGCAGAACAGAAACAGAACGGATAGTAGATACAGAATATCAATAAAAACTTTTTTTTTATCAGTTATGACTGCCTATCTGAAATCGACAATCCAGTAAAATGGGTACCATGATATCCCTTGTGAAGACTCGTTTAAGATTTTTTGGCCTCTGATTACCGTAACGACTGTCAAATATCTGCAAATGGCAACCGCGACCAAAGGCATGATGTGCTTTCAGAGGCAAGAAGGAGGCAAACTTTACTTAACCTAGAAGATCCATGTGGCTTTTATTAGGTACTTAGTCTGAGCTCACAAGTAAACGTTATCAACATTTTCTGCAGTGCTCAATTATCAAACAAAATTGGAAAACCGTGGAAAACTTGATAGCTATAATTTATTACAAAAAATAAACTATTTCAAAGTCAAAATTCAGCCAACTCAATGACAAGAGTAATAACTCAAACGTTCTCTTTTCAAAAAGTAATAAAAATTCTATTTTTGAATTAATTACTAAGAAAGGAACAAAGCGAAGGGGGATTCCATAAAAAAACGGAGAAGGAATAAATTGGAAAGATAAAGAATTGTAGGCCATTTTTTTTGACGTTTGTAGGTAGGTACCGATATTAGGTTTCGTTATTCTTACTTATTTATTACATTCTTACACAGATCAAGTTTCTAAAGCAAATATTATCGCAAAATTAATGTGACAAATCATTATCAAACGCACCAATCGCATAACTTGTCTTGCTTTTAATTTGTGACGCTAACATAAAACCGGAATTTTACCTCGGACTGGGATAGCATAGACTAGCAATAAAAAGCAAAACTTAGGGGCTAATCAATACATATAATAAATCTGTAGAAAAGTCGTTTTGTATCAATCCATACTAATATTATAAATGCGAAAGTAGCTCTGTCTGTCAGTCTGTTACCTTTTCACGCTTAATCCGCTGAACTGATTTAGTTGAAATTTGGTATGGAGATAGTTTGATACCCTGTACGTTTTTATCACGGCAATCATCCTTTAGGGGGTGGACAGGCGGGTGGACAGTGGGGTAGAAGTTTGTATGGTGAATTATTAATTTCTCAAGTAAGGCGGCTGATACACCTATACTATTTAGGCGCGATATAAATATATAGGTTATTGAAAGTACTAATGCTACGCAGAGGAAGTCGTGGGCAACAGTTAGTACAATACACATAAATCTGTAGAAAAGTCGTTTTTATACATTGACAATATTAAAAAAAATCGCCAGAAAGTTAAGTATAACCAACAGAACCTTTTTACAGCATTTTTGGGTTTTTGGTCTGTTTATCCGTTTAGTTGTGCATGCATCACGAAAAATGTAAGAAACTAATGTAGATAATTATAATACATAAAAAATATGCGTAACTTGAAGTATTACTTAATTTTTGTTTCATCGCAAACGGTTCACTCTATCAAAAGTAAGATGAATTTAAAGTGTTCAAGAAGTAAAATATCACAACAGACGCAATTCAGATACTCGGACAGTTGAATTCCATATTCGATAGCTATCATTGTGCAAATGACGTCATTTTCTGAATGGCGGTGTTAAGATTCTCCGCAAAAGAATGACCCTAGATAAAATAAAAATCTAACATCAAATTTAATTCTCTAATATCAACATCTAATTCAACGTAAATCTATTTAGCTGCCTACCGTCCAAAATTATCACATTAGCTTAAAACTAAAACATTTTGGCCAGCTAGACACGTAATAAGTCTATGTAACCTTTATCCCGTATTTGGAGACAATATTAAGACATACAGCCTTAAGAGTAGACTAGTCGCCTGATGAATAAAAGACTAGCGTCTAACGGCTGAATTATAAAGGGTATTATAACGTTAGAATGAGGGTAGGTAAGGGTAAACAGGCCGGTCTTTGAGCCAGCCTATCGTTAGGTAGGGAACTATTACGGTTTAGGTATAAAGAGCACCTTGTGAAGGTTGAAGAGATAATTTTGACGTAAATTGTTGTTTTGGGGAAAAAGGAACTAGTGAGTTTTGCGGCGTATTTTTGGGATCCTTTGTTATATATATAAGCTATACCCAGTCATTTGCTTGACATTGATTTAATTAAGGAAACATGAATCGATTGTAGTATTGGCATTCTGTAGTCTGCGTTCCCTCATCGGAAAAAAGGCGTGAGTTTAAGGCGCCTCCCCGAACAAAACGCCGCGGTTGCCGTTTTTGTGCAGTTATTAAGAGCTAGCTACTCGTTATTTAAAAAGAAATATCAATTAATAAAAATACATTAAATTTCTACATAATATTGATTCCAAAATGGTAGTATACTTTTTTTAAAGAAGTATATGTTTCACTAATCTCCTTGCAACAAAACCAAAAAGATGAGAAATAATAATTGATAGCGTGCATCTCCTCGTAAAGTGTTCATTAATTATTTTTTGTACTAACACTAATGGATAGACAATTTGATAACGAACATTTTCTAACTTTTTATTTTTCAAAAGACCAATATTCGATTTTATAAAGATTTTAAACTAAAATGTGGGCGTATTCACTACTGTAAATTCATGCACCACCAGTGTGCCGCTAGGATACTAGGAATGCTCAAAAATGTTTGGTCAGGGTAAGGCCTTAAGGGAGACTGGTGTGACTTGGTTCTACGGGAGACTGTATATAAAAATTATAAAGCCCTCAATCTTAGGATACGTAACTCTATTACCTAAGTAGACTTAAAATTACCATTTTAAAACAACTTGAGATGCTAAGTAGCTTTATTATTTTTATGAACCAAGTCTTCCGTAGGATCAAATCTGCTCAGTTTCCCAGTTATGTATGATTCGATAAATGTTGTACCTATTTAGAATCTTTTAATCTGCCTGTACTGAACAACTTTGGGATCGTCTTCTTGTGCAACCAGATGCAGTTGATTACCAGAATTTCACATGGAGCGACTGTCTAACTCACCTTCACAACCCAATTAGGTATCTGTTGGTAGCATGATTTCCATAGGCAACTATCTAGAAGTAAACGTGATTGACTTAAGATCCTATGACCCCTAGCTGAGGCAGAGCTTCCGCAGTAGTCCTCAATCACGACCGGTTTTGAGCTTCATGCTTCACCTCTCTCCTCGTCATTCCGATACTCGTCGTTTTAGCCAATACGGTGCGTCTCGCCAGGTTTGACGGGGACGGCAACGCTTCCTTTTTTCTTGAGGATTCCAATCCAAGGCCTGTTTAGGAATGTGATCGGAATCCCACCGGAGCGTGTGAGTAATCCAACCCTATTTAAACCGCTTGATCTGGCGGTCGATCGGGGTCTCGTGGCATCTCTCCAACAGCTCTTCATTAGAGGTGATCTTGGGCCAGTAAATTCCGAGGATGCGACAAAGACGTCGGTTGACGAAGACCTGGATTTGGCGTGAGATGTCCTTTGTATCTTCCACGTTTCGCAACTGTAGAGCAGCACGGATTTGACATTGGATCCGAAGATTTTGAGATTAACCCTTCGGGTCGGTTTCCGCGATTACCACACAGGTCTCAGCTGTGCGAAGGTAGTTCGCGCTTTGGCGATCTATGAAGTGACATCTTCTTCAGTTCCACCAGTCTCTGGCACGATGCTCCCGAGGTACGTGAATTTGCGTACGCGTTCCACAACCTCTGTGTCGATTAACATCTGTGTAGAATAATTCACACCTGTACGCAGCTTCTGCGTCTTCCAGATGTTAATTTTGGGCCCAGTTATCGCCGCCTCCTTGCGCAGGTCGTTCAATTCCGCTTGCATGTCGGCGTGTATAAGACTCAGCATTCATAAATCATTGGCATAGCCCAGGTCGTCTAAGTCGTTGGTCAATCCCCATTCTATCCCGCTGCGCCTGCTATCATAACTGTGCAACATGACTCCATCAAGAACGATTATAAAAAGCAGGGGCGAAAGAAGACAGCCCTGGTGCACGCCAGCGTGCACTCCAAAATGAGGCCTTCGTGACAAGTAAACGTGATTATGTCAAGAATAAGAAGACAGTTTCCTTGAAATTCTACAAACTTAACGCGGAAACAAACTCTGAACATGAACATTTGGATTCAGACTTGGAGTATTTATATTATTTTCTTTTCTCAAAAAACGTGAAGTTGATTCCTTAACTTTCTAAAATATAAGTTGCTTGCCCCCAAAAACGAGACTTGGATACAATCACAACGATATATCAATAAAACTTACTCGCTAGTCACTTTCCAACTTGCATAAGAAAAAATCCACTTAACGGCCATTGCAAAGAGGGGGATCCAGCAAATGAAAAAAAAGTTTCGGGGCAAAGACAAAAAGGACTTGTTCCTAATGGGAGCAAGTTTGGGAAACACTTTGGCTAAACATCCACTAATGGAAATGGAAGGAAGCCAGCGGAGTAACACGGAATCGGTTGTTTTTTATAATTCACCCCCGACTGTTGCCAAATCGAGGGTTTTTTGGGGTTGAAATGGTAATATTTATCAGTGATTTCGATTTTCAGGTTATGGATGAACCGTAATTATATCATGTTAGAAGTATCATGAGAGAATAGAATAGAAAAAATGCATGCTTAGAATATTGTCAATGTTGGAGAAGTGTTTTTTTTTATGTCGGGGTTTAATCATACGTACAAGCATATTCTAGTAAACAGATATGTTATGAGCGCGCACATTGTAAAGACTCGAATACGTCTTAATTGGGACGTATATTCTTTAGTCTATGTCACGCATGGCAAAGAGCGATACGCTTTGTTGAAACAAAAACAAAATTAAAAAAATGCCATCGTGTGTATTTAGAAAGTGTACCAATTATGATACCAAAGTACATAAAACAGAAGGGATCTCATTCCATATGTAAGTACGCAATACACCTCAATTTATTAATTTATTTATTTAATTTCCTAATATTCTGATATTTGGCGGTTAGAAAAAGAATTAAACATTAGTGGTCAGAATAATGTTTGTTTACATTCACACGCAAGTGACAAACACTAGCTGTCTCTTTTTTCTTGTTGGTTTTATCAAGCCATCCCTTTCGACTTGTAGTGCAATGTCAAATGAATGAAAAGTGTGTATGTGTGCTGCCGCTGCTGTGCGGAACACTTTTTTCGGTTGTTTTGTGAGTGTATAACGTATCTGTTTACTAGAATATCATTGCGTACAATTGAGTGTCCCTTGTTGTACCAATATTTATGTGTGTAAGCGACGCAATACTCAGACTCCTTTGTAAGAATACTCCTTTGTACCTACCTAGTACTTTTTACTTTTTTGTTGTGTATTTTTGTTCGTCACTTGTTATTTTGTTCTGCCCCACGTCATCACCGAAAAACCAATGTTATTTTCTTTTCTTTGAGTTTTATGAATATAGTTTAGTTTTGACCCAGATCTATAATATGTATATTGAACAGTGAGTCTAACATCTAGTCAAATGTATTTAAAATAATAAGGTAAAAAATATACGAATAAATACCACCAAACACATTTAAAACAAAGCACAACAAAACCAATTGAAGGGCCTTTTCACCTAATAAAGCCTTAAAACTTTCAAGTAGAAAAATTTGAACACTTTACAAGTTCACGACTGAATCATTTGGGGGCTGTTACAAACACCTGTACCACAGCACTTGAATTATTGCCCAAGTTTTAATTTTTTTTTCACTTACATTATTAAAAGTTTCAAAAAGTTGGCCAGCGATAATCTCCGAAGTTTCCCGATCTACTTGACACCACGCGGGGTCTAGGATGCCTTTTGTGTTTTTTGAAAAAGGAAGGTGATGTGATTGGACATGACGTGTGAAGAGCTTGTATTATTTTGAAAACGGAATTCGGCATGTAAAGTAAAAATTAACCCATGCCGATTCCAAAACCATTTCAAGATTTTAGGTTTGTTTGCCTATTTAGGTTTTAAAATTTGAAGATCGTATTTATTTTCACAAAAATACTTAAAATCACTTGATTTTACTTGACAAATATTAATTAAAACATTTTCTTTGATAATCCAAAATTTTGATCTAGTTTCACGGTGTGCAGTAATTCACTCAAATCATACAAAGAGCATCGAAAAATATTAAACATGGTTACACTGCCAATCATCAGAACACAAAACGAAAAACACATTTGCTCCTTGACAATTAACCAAATATCTCGACGACCTTTCACAAAGAAAACATGGAACACTACGGAAAAATACGAAAGTACAATAAGCGAGCATTCACATACAAAGCGTTCCAAACCTTTGCACAATCGCGCGCTCCACAAAACAAAGAAACGTAGGCGACACACAACTCACAAAACCAATATACTACAATTTTTAATTTACAAAGCAAGTTCCCGAGGTACCCGTGTACCCCACACTCGAGTTACGAACCCACCTTGTTTACGATCACAGTCTAACCGATTGCTCTCATTTATTCCCGATAAGTTCCTGCTTTTGTTTGTTTTATAAACAAACGGCTACAATAACTTTGGTAGAAAATTAGCAACAGTTTCAATGAAAAATGTAACTTCGTACTAAGTTACAAGGTCCAATTTCAAATGATTGGTTGTCGTGTTATTATTTATGTTGAAATTGAAATTTTGTGCCTGTAATTGCGTAGGTTGGAAAGTTGAACAGATCTGCTTAATTGTACAAGTTCGATATTGAAATAGGTTTCATTTAACTTTTCTACCAATTCTATAGATATCGAAACGGAAAGGCGTTATTGTTCAAATCCTAGGCCTCATTCATGGAATTGGTACAATTTTATTAGCTGTTGATAGGAGGACGTTAGTAAATTGATAAAGTTAAAATAGGATTGAAACTGGTGCTCCCACAGACTTCATACACTGGACTGATATAAGTACTTATGTAGATAATAAATAAATACCGCAACGCGTTCAATGATTATTTAAAGGAGGAGCTTGTGGCTAATTAGTAACAGCCGCACGGATCGATCTTCAAGGTTAAGCAACGCTTGACGAGGTCGGTGCGTGGATGGGTGACCATTTTCAACATACCGAGTTTCCTCCGTGCCTCGGAAAGCACGTTAAGCCGTTGGTCCCGGCTGTCATTTGAAGATCTTTGACAGTCGTTACGGGTAGTCAGAAGCTTGAGATCTGACACCAGTCTTGCCAAGGGTACCGTGTTACCCAGTTACTGGGTTGTGGAGGTCAGATAGGCAGTCGCTCTACGTAAAACACTAGTGCTCAGCTGAATTCGGTAAGGCTGGAGGCGAGGTAGTCCACGAAGCGCACCCAAAAGAAGCCCACCCAGAGGAAGCCCACCCAAAGTAGTCCATCTTGCGCACCCGTAGGTGGGCTTCAAATAAAAAATTAAAATAATTAATTTCCTATTCCACGAAGCACACCTACGAATATTACTCGCATAGTGCGGGGACTAAGAAATAAAAATATCGATAGAAGAAAATATCTATTATTTAAAATGAATAATAATGTGATACAATACTTGTAATTTTCATAATGTTCATATATAAATCCCAAAGGTAAGACGTATACATGATGCGCTAATATAGTCAACGCGTGCGCCCGCCACTGAATTCCCGAGCCAACCCGAATTTAGCCGAGCGTTTCCGGAACTTGTTTACATGCTTAGTTCTCATTACACTATCGCGACGTCACGGGCTGAGTGTATGCAATTGTGCGCCGGTCTTGTTATTGTTATTTTTTCTAATTTTTGTGCAATTTATTTAAACAAAATAATGGAGCCGATGGCAGGTCCAAGTAGTAGAAATTTTAACCCATCTATTAATTACGTACTTGGCCGGAAGGGGACACAAGTGTTAGTGTATAATAACAAACAATATAGTAAACACAAAATTTATAAAAACGGCAATGCCTTGTGGCGGTGTATTAAAAAAGGGTGTAATGGCTTACTCACATTAAGTAGCATGGAAGAAGTTGTTAAAATAAAGGAACATAAATGTGCCTCAAACGTTTTGGAGACCCAAATTAAAGAAGCAATGCATGAACTCGAGCAGCAAGTAGTTTCCACCATGGAGCCTATTCCTACAATCTACAAGCAAAAACTTAATGATACATTGGACCGAGGATTGAATTTAGTCAGTGATATGCCACAATATAAAAATGTTAAGTCTGGCCTCTACAATAAGAGAAACAAATCTCTCGGTGTAAATAGATTGTTTGCGAAGTCACCTATAGATGTACAAGTAAGTAGAGTTCATATTTCCTTAGAATATTATGAAAATATTGAGACATGAAATTATGTATTTTTTTTTATTTGAACGTTATTGTAATAAAATAAACCTCATGTAAGAGTTTGCTAATATCATAGCAAAGAAATGTGTGCATGCCATTTTCAACTCTATTTTAATGGGATAAGGTTGATAATAATATTTGATTTAACTTTGAAAAGAATTTTGTTTTGTTAGTGTAGTGACCAGTTTTTGAGTCGCAGATATTGAACGATTTATGGAGTAACTATCTAAACTAGCTGCTTTTATTTTGTGAAAGAAAGAAAGTCACGGGGGTTTCAAAGAAAGTTATTTGTTTTACCTTACTATCTTCAATATGTGCACATCCTATGTATTCATATTATTATTTATTTTAGTACAAATGAATTGAGAGAAGTATTTATTTGATATCCAGGTACCTCAACCGTTTCAAGATTTTGTACTTGCTGACTATAACGACGGAAAAACGAGAATACTTTTATTTGCTACACAGAAGAGTAGACAGGAACTTGAAAGCTGCGATCATATATACTGCGACGGAACTTTTAAATGCGCGCCTAAACCATTTCTTCAAATTTATAGCATCCACGGTGCGCTTGAAAATATCGTTAAACCTTTAGCCTATGCTTTATTACATAACAAAAAAAAATCGACCTATAAAATCTTATTTCAATTATTAAAAACAACAATACCCAAAATGCAAGTCAATGTTTTCACAAGCGATTTTGAGGAAGCTGCCGTCAGGAGTTTTACAGCAGTATTTCCTAACGCACAGATAATGGGATGCTATTTTCATTTTAAAAAAGCAATAAAAAGAAAATCTAGGGACTTAGGTTTAAATAAGAATAGCATACATAGAAAACATGTTGCCTTATGTACGGTTTTGCCACATTTACCGCTGGAAGACTTGGATGAGGCCTGGCTCTACATCATGAGCGAATGTCCTCAAGGAGAAAGTATTTCTAGATTTAACGATTACATTGTAACTCAGTGGCTCGAACATAAGTTATGGCATGACAAATGGTCGTGTTATAACGTAAAAAATAAAACTAATAATTTTACAGAGTCTCATTACTCTGAAATAAATAAAATTTTCAATAAAAATAGAGCCATAAATCTGGCAAAACTTTTAGATTGCTTCCAAAAAAATTGCAATAATTATGCCGAAATTAGAGTAAAAATGGGTTATTCAAATCATCAAAAACATGCTGAAATAAAAAATAATATAATCGAAAACACAATAAAAGATTATAAAAATGGCTTAATTTCAGTTGGACACTGTCTAGAGAAATTAAGATTCTGATTTTTTTTTTTTTTACTAGCCTATTTGATGTCCCACTGCTGGGCAAAGGCCTCTTTAAGATTCTGATTAATAGTGATTTATTTAATTGATAAGTGCATATACTCAATTGCCCATTTCTTCCAGATTATTTAAGAATTTTTGTGATTTGTGATTTAAACAGTCTGTGATTTTACACAAAACTAAAGTATAAGAAAACATCAACATATATCTCTATAGAAAACTATATTTACAATGTTTTTGATATTTGTCCAAGTTTTTATTGCAATTATGAAACAATCTGTGATTTTTTATGTTAAAGTAGAGTATTTTTATTATTCACTAAACATGTAGCTATAAGAAAACTATATATCTCTATGTAAAACAATATTTACTATGTTTTTGATATTTGTCCAAGTTTTTATTGCAATTATGAAACAATCTGTGATTTTTTATGTTTAAGTAGAGTATTTTTATTATTCACCAAACAGGTAGCTATAAGAAAACTTCAACATAGATCTCTATGTAAAACAATATTTACTATGTTTTTGATATTTGTCCAAGTTTTTATTGCAATTATGAAACAATCTGTGATTTTTTATGTTAAAGTAGAGTATTTTTATTATTCACTAAACATGTAGCTATAAGAAAACTATATATCTCTATGTAAAACAATATTTACTATGTTTTTGATATTTGTCCAAGTTTTTATTGCAATTATGAAACAATCTGTGATTTTTTATGTTTAAGTAGAGTATTTTTATTATTCACCAAACAGGTAGCTATAAGAAAACTTCAACATAGATCTCTATGTAAAACAATATTTACTATGTTTTTGATATTTGTCCAAGTTTTTATTGCAATTATGAAACAATCTGTGATTTTTTATGTTAAAGTAGAGTATTTTTATTATTCACTAAACATGTAGCTATAAGAAAACTATATATCTCTATGTAAAACAATATTTACTATGTTTTTGATATTTGTCCAAGTTTTTATTGCAATTATGAAACAATCTGTGATTTTTTATGTTAAAGTAGAGTATTTTTATTATTCACTAAACAGGTAGCTATAAGAAATCTTCAACATAGATCTCTATGTAAAACAATATTTACTATGTTTTTGATATTTGTCCAAGTTTTTATTGCATAATTTTGAAACAATCTGTGATTTTATTAAGAGCACAAAAAGGAAAATAATAGAAAAAAAATTCAAAAATAATTATTTTTTGGATAGATAGAATAAATAATAATAAATATCCAACTCACACACGGCCATCTGATCCCAAGCTAAGCAGAGCTAGGTTATGGTAACCAGACAACTGATATACATACTTATATAATTTATAAATACACACATATATTATAGATAAACTACACCCAGACACAGAACAAACAATCATGCTCATCACACAAAGTTTGTCCTGAGTGGGAATCGAACCCACGACCTCCGGCTTAGCAGTCAGGGTCACTAACCACTAGACCAACAGGCCCGTCATAAAGAAAGAAACAATCTGTGATTTTAAATAGTAAGATTACAAAAATGACAAATTTTGTGTCACATTATTAAGTATAATGAAACTGAATGATGTTAGAAATTTAAGTTGCGTCTTTTAAATAATAAATATTTTCTTCTATCGACATTTTTATTTCTTAGTCCCCGCACTATGTGAGTAATATTCGTAGGTGTGCTTCGTGGAATAGGAAATTAATTATTTTAATTTTTTATTTGAAGCCCACCTACGGGTGCGCAAGATGGACTACTTTGGGTGGGCTTCCTCTGGGTGGGCTTCTTTTGGGTGCGCTTCGTGGACTACCTCTGGAGGCCGACCCCAATATAGTTGGGAAAAAGGCTAGGCAGATTGTTCAATAATTATTTAAAGCATCTTCCAATTCATCTTTATATGCTTTGTCTGGGCCTTCAGGAAATAAATTGTCGGTTGATATCACCCACTAAAAGCTGATCCAATTATATTGCCTTACACAGTACATTTAATTTTTATCATACTTCTATCAAATCAAAGTGTTATCAATGTTTTTGTGAAAGATTCGTTGGTGTGCCGTAATTATAATAAATTAATAAAAAACACTAGTTTTTTTTTTTGTTTCGTCAACTTTTGTACTAACTGGTATAAGCAAATTAACCAGAAGCAAAAAATCAGAATAAAGTGTAACAATCACTTGCAGGTAATCTATGCATGGACACAAAACGTTTCCGTAACTTACAAGAAAAATATAAACTACATAATCCAAGTTGCACTAAATTAAACTTAATAAATGAATTGAACTAAATTAAAACAAATAAAACTAGGTATTACGAAAATCGAAAACTATGGAAACAGTAATTGGAGGAGGCCTATATCCGGAGAGGAGCCATGCCCTAAACACACCTTGTTAATATATTAGTAGTATTATGTTAGTTTAAATTCAATGTAAGTGCATGGAATAAAAAGGCTTTATTATTATTTCCTTTATTTAACTACTTTCTTATTAAATACATTTTTAAATATTTTTATAAAACATACAATAACAAAAAACATTAAAAATATTTAAAAAATAGAGGCCCACCGGTATCGGAAACAGGGTCCAAGCTATTATTATTATTACGAAAATGAAAATATGTAATATGGTTACCTTACCCAGTGAGATAATGCAGGACTAGGAAACTCAATGTTCGGGAAAGATATACGCTCTTCTTTTGCAGAGGACAGAGTGACGTTATTGGACTGCAAGGCATTCTTGAGGGGGCACGGAGTCAAAATGATTTAATATTGTCGATTTTATGGCCATAACTTTGCACACAAACATCGCGTCATTCAGACGTTGACGTTTGTCCAGAGAAACCATATTGAAATGTTTGAGCCTTTCGCTATATGAAGTATCTTACGTCCTAATCCAGAAAATGGTTTATCCTTGTGCCATATTTCCTCCAAATCCGTTCACCAGAGTTAATTTCGAACTTATAATAATAATATGAATTAATCCGCAGGGCAACTTTGTGGCGAGCTGGTGCACAGTGGTGACCCCACGGACTTGATCTCCAGGGAGAAGTCTTGTACCTCATCTCCGGCTTTCCTTTATTGGCCAGTCGGAGTGAAAACTGACGGGGAACAGAACTCCGACCCCTCTCGACTTAATTGGCGAGATTCGCAAGAGCAAACATACTCGGAGGAAGGAAGTTAACCCAGTAAGTTGCTGGCAGAGATCTTGACCGTACTTCCGGAATTTTCCTGATAGCCGTGGTACACCTCTCCATTCCTCGAGCACCTCCGTATATGTTGCCTTCTCGGCGCTTCGTCAATAAAGTGCTAGCGACCCTTTATGAGGCCCATTAATTGAGTGTGCCAGTCACCCCCTGCCATTTTATAACCGTGTCAGGTCAGGCAGGGGCGTGTCAGGTCCTTCTATATTTTTAGGTAATCGATCCACAAAATCGCCCAAACCCATAGCCCAACGTGTTTTGTCTCCATATTCTGCAATAGTCCTGCACCAGCCGGGGATTATCCTTGGGTGCTCACTAGTGCATACAGGGATAATCGCCGGTTGGTATCACATTTCATCATACATTTCTAACAAGGCCCCTGGTACTCGTACGCTTTTACAACTATCAAATTAAAAACAGGACACTCGAATCGGATCACCCAAAGTTACAACAACGCAAGCAAACATAGATAATACAGCCCATAGTCCGAACACACAGCTACCTAAGACCGGTAGTTCTATCCGAAGCCGCAGACATCTCAATTCCGCCCTCAATCTATCGGGAAGATTAATAATAGGCGCCAGGTCTCGTATCGGAACTAAATCACCGATATACCACCATCTTAATTACTGTAGTTTAGATGGAAATCTACCTGCAAATCAAGACTATGGTGTATCTCAGATGACTTATGAATGGGTTCGAGATGATAGCGTCTTCTCTGGACAGTACAAAACAACGCTGTCTGCCTCTGTATGTTTGGCCCTTATTTCTTCTAAGCCACGCAAAGGATTTTGAAATAATGTTGACTAATAAATAGAGCGATAAATTAAGAAGATTTGTGGATTGTCTGCATGCGAAACCAGGGCGGGTTTCTAGTAGATATAATAAAAACTTGACACATGTTCAGAGCCCGTATTCGAGCTCGACTCCCAATTAAGTATTTATTTTATTTTCGCCTAAGTATTTACACATAAGCACTATTTATAATTATAACATTATCAAACAATAAATAACTAAATCCAAATAAATTAAGTTTATATTTTTACAAGCCTCTTATGGATTCTCACTCCTGAGTAGATTATGTAAGTGTACTTGGATTTATTATATTGATTCCAAATAAACATTATTAATCTATCTTTAAATTTTGTTCTGGGAATCTGTTCTTAAAATAAAATATTCATTAAAAATCATTTTTAAAAACAAGCTTTTTTCGTAATCTACTCGGCAAACCCTTTCATTTGATACCCATTTCATGGCAGTGTATAAAAATAGTCCGCCATCTTGGGCCGTCCGCCATATTGGATTTAGAATGACGTCACTAAGCTAACCATGTATTGTCATCCAAACTAAACGTATAAGCAAAATTTAATCTAATCGGTGGAGGATAACTGTTTTAAAAGTCAGTTCCAAGATTTGAACCAACACATTTACATACATATATACATTGCATGTTAAATAAAAGCTTGTAAAATAGACACTGTTAAGGCATATTTTTGTATTTGAGCTTATCTGAAGATCTGAATCTATCTGGCGTATAATTGTACCCCAATACCCCAACAACAATATTAAATCCCTCGCTGTAAGATCGACCTAACTATAAAATATTATACAAACGATACAAACATTCATTTAACTTTCAAACATCCAGAGTCAAACTGAAACATTGAAACACTGAAAAGTCAGCATAACAGTCAGCCAAGTGTAAGTACAGAAAGCGTTTACTTTTATACACAAATACTGAGCAAAACTTCTACTAATACAATAATTGTTTTGTCTGTTATGAAGTTAATGTCAGCAACGGCGCGGCGCTTCAACTTTTATACTAATTAGCAATTAACTTATCACAAATGCGGATGCGGATGCCCCGCCTGACTCCGTGTTGAGTGGACGTGTTTTCTGTGCTCCTATACATTTGATTTCCGAAAGGTGGTCTAAAGTTTAATAAACACTCCAAAAGTTACACTAAAACACGCGTAATTATGCATAAAACAAACTGTGAAAAAACGAAACCAGTGTGCCAAGTGTTTCCGAAGATATAAACATAAACATTTAAAAGTTTTTAAAAGTGATCGTTTTAATCTCTTTGTCTTTGTGTCGAAGTGTTCTGACCTTGAACACCTCAAGTGACACACGTATAAATACGTCAAAGTAGCAGCTACTGATCGACTATTTCGCATCAATCTTCCGAAGCTCTGGTGGTCGAACGGCGTAAGCCGCCCGGCTATCCTCGTGTAGTCCTCGCGTTCGAGCCCGGCGACGGTAAATCACTTTTTGGAATTTAGAAGTAAAGTTAATCATAAATTCAATAAGTTCTGAGCTATTACTACAATATAACTTAGAAAATTTGGAATTAAACTTTTTTTGTTGTTACAAATAACAAGGAAATTAAAATGCAAAACCTCGAAATAAATAACATTACTGTCAGAAAACCAGTAAGGGCTAACTCAGCGGACGATATATTTAATATTAATCTGAAAAATAATTCCACACTACTTGATACTACTATGATGAGCATGCCTAACACCTCACTTAATGACAGCGACGAAACTGAGAGCTATAAAGAAACTATCAAACGGCTCACCACAGAATTAGAAAGCGCTCATGTGGAGATTGAAAATTTGAACACTGAAAATTTTCGACTTAAGATGGATATTGGAGAGTACCAGAAAATCATAAATACATATAAAAAAGTGAACTGGTTAGATAGAAAGAGTCTTACACCGAGGTCTCCGTGTAAAAAGAATGTTGTAAGATCGAGCTGTTCCTCTACTCCAACCAAGCTGATTCTTCAACCTACAACGCTGCATCAACCTGACACTGTCGTTATAGCGCAATCGCCAAGCGATGCCAGAGACGAATCGTTCAACACAGCTGGCTCGATCTGCAGTCTGGAGGGATTACAGATCACTCAACCCCAATACCCCCATAAAAGCACGGAAAATGTAAATTCGACAGATCTCCAAAAGGATGGTCAGCAAACTAGTGAAATTATAACCACTCAGCGGGTGCCGCCGCCGTCTTCAACCAAGAGTAAAATATGTTTGTTGAGCACGGACAGCAAAAACAAAGTCTTAGCAGTAGCTCGAAGCGTTATAAATCATGACTACGAAATTTGTCATTACCTGAAAACCAATGGAGACACCAAACAACTGCTTTATGGCTTGGAAACTAAGTTATGTGATTTTACTTTAAGAGACTTTTGCATTATCTTAATAGGTGCGGAAGACTTTAGAATAACAAAAGACTATTTTGAAATTGTTTTTTACGTTCGAAAGATACTACAGAACATAACACATACAAATGTAATTATTTGTTATCCCACCTACAAACTTGGTTATCCTTTATATAACTGGCGAATAGAATCATTCAATAATTTGATATACCTAGATTTAATTAGCCATCAGCATGCTTATTTTATAGATTCGAATTCAGATTTAACAGCAGATTTCAATATGTTTTATAAGCACTCGGGTAGAGTAAATAACAGAGGTATAAAATCAATTTTTGAAAATGTAATATTGTTGATGAAAGATATTGACTATAATGTAGAATTAACACCATGTAATATACATAGGGATCGATACACAAAGGATCAATCCACAAATAAAGAATATTGTCTTAGTTCTAATCCACAATATACTCCTACGAATAATAGTAATGATTCTCAGTCAACGTATCGTGTAAAAGTTGATAACAAACATAAAGATTTTTTTCGTGTATAAGCACATATTTATCTTACACCAGAACATTAATGGGCTGATAGGAAAATCAGGCCAATTGAGCATTCACCTTAATGAACTCCTACAACAAGGAAAGGTGGTTGATCTCATCTGTATCACAGAGCACAATATGAAAGCAGACGACACCACACAACTAAATTTACCTAACTATAAAATAGCAACATTTTCGTCACGAAGCACAAGAAACGGGGGTACGTGTATATTAATTAATCCTATCCATGAATATAAAATCATAGATGTCAAAAAATTCTGTGTCTCAGATGTCATAGAATGTTGTGCCGTTGAACTAACAGATCATCGGCTGGTGGTTATTTGTATTTATAGACCTCCAAAACATAGTAAAGATGTAACAGCAGTTTTCTTTGAAAAACTAGATCGTATATTAACACTATTTCGACATGGTGATAAAAAAATTGTAATATGCGGTGATTTTAACATCGATATTCTTCAAAACACGAGATTGGCTACAGAGTTCGAATATTTGCTTCTAAATTATAATATTAGACCGAGTATAAAGCAGCCTACTCGTATATCTAGTGGCACATGTATTGATAATATTATGCACAATGTCAAAGGTAGCCGTGGTGAAGTTCTTGACTTTGATTTGTCTGATCATACGGCTCAGCTCTTCAGATGCCCGGTAAAAAAGACGTGTTCCATTAAATACTGGTATGTAAGAAATCGTGATTACTGTGCCGAAAACAAAGCTAAGTTTCTAGACTGCATGCGTAATCTTAGTTTTGACGAAATCTACAAAAGTACAGAGCCTGAGACAGCTTTCAATTTATTTCACGATACGTTCCAATTATTCTATGATCTATGTTTTCCTTTTTTAAGAAAAAAGATTTCTATTAAAAAAACCCCCAAGTGGCTGTCTAAAGGTATCCGAACCTGCAGTAAGCGAAAAAGAGATATACTTTGGCATTATAGGCGATCTCCGACACATGATAATAAGTTATTACTAAAACAATATACAAAACGACTAAAAAAGAATTATATACTTAACTCAAAAAGCACAAAATAATTATCAAATAAATAATGCTGAAAATAAAAGTAAAGCTACGTGGAACGTTATCAATAATTGCAAAACAAACTTTCCTTCAGAACCTTTGAATAAAATAAATATTAATGGTAAAATAGCTCATGATCCCTCAGAAATCACTACGGCTTTTAATGACTACTATATAGATTCAGTAAAGCAAACGTCTTGTAATAAAAATAGCAATAGCTTCCCAAGCCAAACCTATTACCCTAAATCGTTGTTTATGGCACCTACGGATCCTCGAGAATTATATGAAATTATAAATTCATTAAAAAACACGAATAGTACGGGTTACGACGGTATTTGTACAAAAATATTAAAACTAGTATCAAATATTATAGCACCCGTACTGAATCATATAATTAACTTGTGTATAGAAAACGGCCACTTTCCAAGTAAGTTAAAATTGACAATAATAAAACCGTTGCATAAAAAAGGTGATAAAACAGCTATTCAAAATTACCGTCCCATAGCTCTAATCCCAGTACTGTCTAAAGTATTCGAAAAAGTCATAAACAAGTCTTTATATTCTTTCTTTGAATCACAAAATATACTAACTAAAGAGCAATATGGTTTTCGTAAAAATAAAACAATAAATATGGCAGTCTTTGAATTACTCTCAAAAATCATAGTCAATGTTGACAAAAAAACACCGATCGCAGCCATACTAATGGATATGTCAAAGGCATTTGATCATGTAGATCATGAATTATTACTACGTAAGTTAGAAGGTTATGGCGTAAGGGGCAATGTATTAAAATTAATTAAATCCTACTTATCTGACAGGAAGCAAGTCACTGTCTTAAAAAAGGTTTGCCCCAAAACAAAAGTAGAATATACCTATACGTCGTCGACTAGATATGTTACATGCGGAGTTCCCCAAGGAAGTGTCCTCGGGCCCTTGCTATTCATTGTATACATAAATGATTTACCAAAATGTATTAAACATCAAACCGTTCTTTTTGCAGATGATAGCACTGTCATAGTCCCATGTGAAAACATACATACTTTCGAAAATGATATTAATAGTTCCCTTCAATCCATAATAAACTGGTTAGAAATAAATAAATTGAAAGTAAACTTAGAAAAAACCAAAATAATGTTATTTTATCAGCGAAAAAATCAAGTGCAACTTAATATTACTTACGATAATAAAAGGATCGCTGAAACTAATACTGCTACTTTTCTAGGATTACATTTAGACAATCACCTATCATGGAAATCCCATATTGAAACCGTTGCCAAAAAGTTAAATCAATATGCATATGCCCTATACAATTTATCAAAAATGGTAAATGAGTCTGCCGTTCTAGTAGCGTACAATGCATATGTAGTTTCTACACTACGGTTCGGCATTATGTACTGGGGAAATTCCACTGATAGACTCGTCGCTTTCAAAGCGCAAAAAAAATGCCTTAGATCAATTTTTAAATTAAAATCAACTGACAGCTGCCTACCATATTTTAGAAAATTTAATTTACTTACCATGCCTTGCTTATATATTTATGAGATAGCTTTGTTCGTAAAAACTAATTCGGAAACATTCAAAGCTGTAAAATCTAAACGCCGTAATATGGACATTTGCTCCTACTCACACAGGACTGCCCTTTATCAAAAAAGCATTGTAGGTATGGCACCCAAAATATACAATAAAATACCCAGGTGCATCAGAGAAAAAAATGAGTTAAATGAATTTAAAAAAACGCTGCTGAAATTCCTGACACAGAAGGCATATTACTCAGTACAAGAATGCCTAACCGATGATAATTTAAATAAATATTCAAATAAATTGTAGATAAATATGTGCTTTAACAATATTTAACAATATTAATAATATTAGTAATATTTTAACATTTTCGACTTAGTAATAATGTAATTATGTGCATGTAAATCATTTAATATTGTGATACTTATTCTTTAATTTAGTTGTAAGGACATTATATATAATTAATATTTGTATGCCGCTATCGGCTAGACATGGCGAACTTATATTTTATTATGTACACCTTGTATATTTCCTATGCTCTACAAATAAACATTTGATTTGATTTGATTTGATTTGACAAAATTTCGTACTGTTCATTCCGGGTAAGTGACTAGAATAAAATTTGTTGCATAAATGCTGAAACATTTATTTACTTGTTTATTTATATACGCACTAGCTGTCCCTCGCAGCTTCGCTCCCGTCAACTGGTACCTACCTAACCTACCCTAACTACCCTACAAATATGAATGTTGCGTAACTTTAACAGCTTACGCAGCGCACGCAAAGTTTCCGTTGCGTAAGCGGTAGCTCAAAAGGAATATTTTTCCAGTTTCTGCAACATTTTTCATTTATGCCCTGCTCCTATTAGTCGTAGCGTGATGTTATATAGCCTATAACCTTCCTCAATAAATGGACTATCCAACACAAAAATATTTTTTCAATTTCAACCAGTAGTTCCTGAGATTAACGCGTTCAAACAAACATACAAACTCTTCAGCTTTATAATAACAAGTTATCTTAGGCATACGAGTACTGTTGATATAACAAATACAATCTAATAAGGCTACTACCAATAACAGTCACATACAAGATGAAGTTTATTTTAATTGGCTGTCTTTTAAGGATTAGCTTGTGTATTAAAATATTGTATACATAACTATTAGTTGACTACGGATGGTTGATAGGGCCGAAAAGTTCTGTAATGAAGGCTTCGTACCAGAAAGTGAAACGAGGGTAGATCCCAGAGAGTGGACGACGACGACTTGGTGAAAACGTTGAAATCTACTTGACCTGTTGTTGTGGCGATGCTTATACCTCGAAGCGACATTGCTAATCTTGTTGATTACCTATTGGCCGACAAGTGGGGCAGTTACGGTCATTTTTACAAACGTCGCTTTATAACCTCAGCCTCAATCCCATACTTTACCTTACCTCCATTATTGAAAAATTTTTGACATTGGTTTTTGCCGAGATGATAATGATAACTGCGACGAGATTTTGAACGTTCATACCTTCAGGAAATGATTTTCAGCAAGAAGTGAGTCTTCGGCCATTCACTGCCAGTGACCAGACAACGGCAGACTTCATTCGACACACATGGCATCCTTCATCGGTCATACAATACATTTTACATACAATTATTTTAGTGTTTGGCGTACCTGCATTTGAATTAAACAAACCAAACGCTTGTACATTTGTACAAATTGTTGTGGTTGACATTAATTCTAAATATTTCAATTAATCACTGAAACTGAATACAACATAGCAATGTTATCCAGTCAAATTAGCGTCGATTTGAGAGTTATTAAGCAGAAAATTCGTATAGGTACCTTTATTTTAGCGTCATAAGTTGTCTCAAAAGTCTCGAAAAATCTCGTGTCGTTAAGTTATTCAAGGTCAAAGGGCCCAAAAATCGAATATTTGCTTAATTTTCGAAAAGTTATGATTTTACTGCAATTTGTGCTGAGGGCAAGTTTATTCCTTGTTCAAATGTACACAAAAAGTCCAAAAGTCCTCACATTTCCATAGTTCGAAGCTGTTTAATTCCTTTAGTACTGACAGTGAAAATCTGCAGTGGTATCGGGTATATTTCAGTACCGTTAACTTTTTGTTTGTACGTATTTTAAGTACCCAAAATTTATATTATTGCTGTCAAAACATGAAAAAACACTTGAAAACATCAATTTGAATGATAAACGGCTCTCGTGAGCATAAAAAAATGACTTAACTAGCCTAAATTATCATACGCACTGTTTTAGTACAAAAAATAATCACAAAAAAAAATATTTTGTCTCATATCTCGAAAACTAATGAACATTAGTAAATAATAATCCGGGACTTTTTGTGCACAATTGAAAAGTGCAAAAAGAATAGACTTGCTCTGAGCTCAAATTGCAATAAAATCAAAACTTTACGATAATAAACAAAAAAACAGATTTTTGGGCCCTTTAACCTTGGATAACTTACGAGTACGACGTGGATACGAGATTTTATGAGACTTTTGAGAAAACTTTTAGAACGCCAAAATAAAGTTGTATACGACTTTCAGCTTGTTATCTCTCATTCCGAGATTGACCCCTTAATTATGCTTATATGACTGGGCTAATTGGTGACATTTGACGTTTAGCGGAATCACATGAATACCAAAAATACTTAATGAAATACTTTTGGTGTACACATTTTAATGTTTTGAATAGGGTTAATTGCTAAAATGCCGCGAATATTGTGATACTGAAAGTGTTTTTAATTGAGGACTATTTATAATTACTTGCAATTGGTAGAGCGCTTTCCAGCAATTGGCAAATATGAGCGCCTAATAAATTAAAATTATTTAATGTGGAAAAGTATTTATTACATTTTTACATTGCAAAGTATATATTGTTGATTCGATGGTCAAAGTATTCGCAAGCGTGTCGGGGAAATTGTTTAAGTTTTGTGTGTTTGTGCGTTGTGTGTGTTGTATATATAGGGTTTTCCATTTTGATTTTTTTGGTAACAGCACGGAGTCTATCTTGTTGATGGCAATAGGCTAGTATCGTTGAACCTGCCGAGAACCAGTATCGTCGTGATGGCCCAGTGGCTAAGACCTCGCCTCTCGTGCTTGAGGTCGTGGGTTCGAATCTGCGCAAGTACCAATGTGACTTTTTCAAATTCATATGTACTTTCCAAGTTTATCTTGGACATTGCTGACAACGGTGAAGAAAAACATCGTGCGGAAACCTAGACTTATAGTGAGTTTATAAGATTGTGCTCCATTGGTGTAATTGCTGCAAGGCGTTCCAGTGTAAGGATAAACTAATAAATAAATAAGACTGTGTGAATGTATTTGTCAATTTCTTTTAAGATGAGTACCTATAGATTCTTATAAGGTGTTCATTTAGTTGTAACAGAACATTGAGCATTCACCTTGTTAACCGCACTTAGAAAAGGACGGTCGATGTTTTGTTAGAGCGTCTGGATGTTTTGTAATAAGTTAATGTTCTAGTCAATACTCACCTTAGTATTACGTAACTGCACAGCACATGTATGAGTACTATGTAAATCTACAATTTACAGTACCTATATGTCGTTTGTTTGAATTGAATGTGCCCTGGCAGTTGACAGTATGTCATTTTATGTTATGCTCTCTCTAACGTCTATCTGATAGTGGCACATATGTTGGATCAATCGGTTCCCTTTAGATGGTTGAGCTGAGTGGTGCCAATCCATGCGTCATGTTCGTGAAAGGGTGCCATCAGTTGGTATCGGTCATATTTTAGCTGCCTCGGCCTGTTTTTAATTATTCAATGTTTGTGTTTTTGAGTTGTTTGTTTTACTCTAGACGCTTTTACGTGTACGTCTTTGTACATCATTCTCACTTATATGATATTTCCAACAAGAAAGATGTAACCAAATACTTATAAGTAAATTCTATTGATGGAAAAGAGTGTCCGTGGGGTCTCTTGCTCTTTCTTCTCCATATAGGGCTAAATACGCTTGTGAATATGCAACTAGATTTATCTTTTGTTTGACAATTCCAAAGTACCATAAAAATGATTTAATTGAAATAAATTTAGTAAATTAGTTTTGAGTACTAGGCCAGCATAAAACTGAACATATTAATATTAAAACATTTTAAACTGACTACGGTTCGTTATACTTTCAAGCGAGCATCACTAATGAAGTGACTCACAAATTGAATCAGATGTAACATGCAAAATGTTCGGGAAGCTCAAATTGTTTAATAGTCGCTAAAACGAGAAATGTTTTTATTATGTACCGTAGTATTCGGGTTCTCTTGGAAAATGTTGTATGTAGTAAGATCAAGAGGGATGGTAACATCCCTCTTTGTCTGTATTAACGTCATCCTGATTTATTTAGAGTCGGCACTATAAGTCTTTTTCCTACATTGTTCTCTAATGGTAAAAGCCGCATCGTACAAATTGTGGGTCGTGGGCTTACCTAGGCAGATGCTTTACTTTGTGTACTTTCTTTTCCCGATCCCAAGGATATTGCATCTTCGGGCTAGAAATCTCCCAACAGGAGCATAATTCACACAGAATATATGACAGAAAGTATGTTTTAACTCACTAAGTGGCAGTGGCTAGGGCACATTGCTCGCAGAACGGATGGCCGATGGGACCGAAAAGTTCTGGAGTGGCGACCGCGAACCTGAAGACGATACGTTGGAAAGTCTTCCACTAGGTGGACTGATGACCTGGTTAAGGTTGCGGGAAGGCGCTGGATGCGAGACACAGGATCGGTCAATGTGGCGATGCCTGGGGGAGGCCTATGTCTAGCAGTGGACGTCTTTCAGCTGAAATGATGATTATGATGATGTTCTAACTATCAGAAAGGCCCACTCACACACACCCATAAAAACACACATACATACAAACAGTCATATCTTTACCTTTTTATTCATTTTGTTCTTGTTTGTAAAATTTACTTAAAATTGTTTAGTTATCTTTTTATTCTTTAAAGCTATCAGAGCGATTTTTGCGTGTGTAATATAATTAAGATAGTGTATGTACGAATATGAATACATACACTATCTTATTTAAAGTATAAGTATTATTGCGATACGATTTTGTAATAGGCATCAACAGTTTGGAATCGTGCCCAGTTAATGACAACAGGCTGATCCCCTACGACATGGGGACATACAACATACTCGTGATGGACCAGTGGCTAAGACCTCGCCTCTCGTGCTTGAGGTCGTGGGTTCGAATTCGGGCAAGTACCAATGTGACTTTTTGAAATTCATATGTACTTTCCAAGTTTATCTTGGACATTGCTGACAACGGTGAAGGAAAACTTCGTGAGGAAACCTAAGCTTATAGTGGGTTTATTATAAGATTGTGCTCCATTGGTGTAATTGCTGCAAGGCGTTCGAGTGCGAGGATAAACTAATAAATAAATAAGCCTGTGTGAATATATTTGTCAATTTCTTTTAAGATGAGTACCTATAGATTCTGATAAGGTGTTCATTTACAAATAAATAAATAAATGGGACCGTCACAATTCATGTGGTGTTCTATTCTAGTAAATGATAATTCTAGTACAAATAGTACTGGAACAACCGAGGTTTATTAGAAGGAGTTTATCACTCTTGACTCAAGAGTGAACAGGTTATACTTAAAAATATGTATATTGACCGCCCAATACAAGCATAAGTGCATGCTTCCTGGGTAGTTCTGGCCACTGAATAATATTGTAAAAGAAACGTTTAAGAAATAAACAATTTTATTTATTTATTTATTTTATCACTACTGCTCTCAAGATGGTAAAGGAAAACGTCGTGTGGAAACCGGCATGATCTATAAACAAAAATTCAAAGACTTTTGAAACCCACTTTCAGAGTTCTTTTGAGGTGTCTACCTACTCTTTTTTAACCGACTTACCAAAAAGGAGGAGGTTCTATGTTCGACTTTATGTGTATGTTCACCGATATCTCCGTGAATTGTGGACCGATTTTCTAAATTCTTTTTTGTTCGAAATAGTTTGTTCCCAAATTTGAAGATCTGATGAAGAACTTCGGAGATATATAACATAACTCTTGAATAAATGACAGCAAATCTCTCGCAATTGCTGCAATTGCATGTCTGTTTATTTTTATACCATTTCATAACATAACACCATGCCGTTACGCTCTAGTAAGGTAAACAGATGTGTAAAGTACACCTTGGTACATTCTAATTTCACCAGTTATATTCAAGTTTTATGATATTCGGGTAATCTGTTCTTACATTATCTACCTTACTATAGAAACAACTAAAAAGTGAAAAATAAAAAAACATTTTTTCCAAAGAAATACTACCGACTAAAAAAAATTGTTAAAAAAAACACACCGACTTCCAAAAAGAAAGTTATGTTTCACTTTGTAGTATTTTTATTTGGAAGTCGGTCGTTTTTTTCTATTCTAAAATTTTTATGAAACTAAAACCGATCTATATGTTTTCTTATTAGAAGATTTCAATTGCAAACAAAGAGTAACTTTTAGTCATGTTTTTCGTAAGGGATCTAAGACCTAAAAATTCTAATTGATTGATAGCCCAGACGCCTATTTTCTAGTAGTTTTTAAACTAACATACTTGGCACAAACTTTGGTATACTAAAATCAAAGCTCAAATATAGTAGTTTTCCAAAAAAAAATTTTTTTTTGGTTTGGGTAAAGCTGAAGAGCGTGTCAGACTTTTACTGACTAAAACCCACTCGTGTTCCTTCAGTTGCTTGTGCCAGGGCCCCTGTAACTCTCTTTCAAATTTACCTGCGACCCATACAGACATCGGCCTTTTCCAAAAGAAAACCTAAGAGTGAGTCTTAACTTACAGTTGATTATGGTAAAAGCTCTCACAGACAGACCTACGGAAGCGCAACGGAAAATTTGTTTTAAATCAATTTCCAGCAAAATGCATGCCGCATTTTTGCATTGCACCTGTCTGCCAAATTTATTTTTCAGTTTATAAACAAATTATTTCAAAATGATAACTCATGGCCAAAAATGTTTCTATATTATAATAATTATTTGATTACGGGGAAATAAACGTGAATTTTGCAGCACTCGTCATTTTGTTGACCACTTCAGTTCTCTTTGTGACTAATTTAATGCTATCGTGCGATGTGTTGATAGTTCAGGTCAAACGATTCAGGGCTGTTTATACGAGTAATAACAGTTTTATTATTACCTTTCTATCAAAAAATATATTCACATAGGCTTCTGAATTTACAGAAACATAAATGTATATATTGTTGATAAATACATTTTTTTTTCAATATAAGTGTGATATCTACTGTTAGGGGGGGAGATTAAATTTAAATAAAATAAAATACTTTATAATCAAGTACTTGTACTTAATGTCTTTCTACACTGTAATTGTTATCATTATTTTGTTGGACGTCCTTCATATATACTCGTTACTAAAATATTAATATTCAAATTAGGCTGAGATATTTTTTTTATGTAAAAAAATTAAATTAAAAGACAGTCCTTCAAAACGCCCGTCACCTCATCTTAGTGAACTTAAGCTGGATAGAAGAAGTTGTGCAAACAAAACACCTTGCAAAAAAAACGGGCAATTTAGATTTTTTCCTCTACTTCAATGAAGAAGATCAAGAAAGAGGTTTTATTAATTTGACGATATGTTGGCATGCTATTTGAATCAGCCTGGCATAATTCTTTACGTTACAAATTTAAATTTTGAAATTAGCAAAAGAAAAATATCGATTATTGTAAAATTGTTTTATTAATAACGCGAATTGCTGAAAGGATTTTTTTACTTTTTTTTTTAATGTAAAACGTTGCCCCACACTATGAATTTCTTTCTGTATCGTGGGTGCGTTTACAAACATATAAACTCACATACACAACACCCAGAGCCGGAACAACTATCTGTAGGTCATACAAATATTTGTTCCGTGCGGGAATGGAACCCGCGACACGCAGCGCAGCAGTCAATCGCTCAACCACTGCGCCAACCGTGCGCTCAAACTTACTACTAATATTTTAAAACTTTTTGAATATTTTCTGCAAATTAAACAATTTAATCTTTCTTTTAACATTAAATACCACATTTTGATATGAGTGATAAAGCGATAAAGACCGGTAAAATTATAGCCCTACTTGAAAAAGGTTGTTCGCAAACTTACGCGTCTCAGCGGCTAAATGTGAGTCGTTCAACTGTCCAGAGGACTTGGCAACGGTATCAAGAGACCGGTTCGGTCAAAAGAAGAAACGGATCGGGAACAAAACGATGCATAGAACCAATAGATGACCGCTTTTTGGTGAGTCAGGCGTTGCGGAATCGTAAGGCGTTAAGTGTGGACCAGATGAAGAGCCTTGAAGAAGAAAGATGAGTAGAAGTTAGCTTATCGACAGTCAGAAGAAGGCTTTTGACTGCCAATATCAGGAGTTACCGCCCGGCTAGGGGCCCAAAATTACTCCGTCAGCACCGTGTTGCTTGATTTCAGTTTGCTCGAAACTGTGCTTCATGGACTCTGGAGGACTGGCATAAAGTATTATTTTCTGATGAAACTAGACTCTCTTTGTGTCGAAAGGACCGACGCCGGCGAGTGCTGCGAAGACCACGGGAACGGAACGGACACACAGAAACACTCCTTATGGCGGAGGCTCCGTTATGTTTTGGGCAGCAATTGATTAGACGGAGCGTACGGAGTTAGAACATTAAATGCACACCGGCACATAATGAAAGTCCAAATTCCATATGCACAACCCGCACTGACTGTACTTGGGGAAGATTCCAATATTAAAGACGACAATGCTCGCCCGCATCGTTCTGGCGACGTGGAAGCGTACATGCAAGAAGTTGGGATCCGTCGTTTAAATTGGCCAGCTTGAAGTCCTGACCTCAATTCAGTTGAGCATGTCTGGGTTGTTCTAAGGAGACGGGTAAGATCAGTGCAACATGCTCCACAAAACATCAGGAAGCTAAAAAGAGTAATTGCAGAAGAGTGGGAACGTATTCCTCAAAACGTTATTAAAAAATCGTGGAAAGCAAGCCCAGAAGGATTGAAGCTGTGATTTTGGCAAGAGGAGGTCACACTCATTATTAGGTTTATACATTTGTAACTTTATTTAATTAAAAAAGTAATAAAATCTTCTTGTCTTTACTGCCGACCACTTCTTATTGTTTGGCCGTATACATCGGTTTTAAAGAATTCAAAGATTTTTTTTTTAATTGCCAGAACTCACTTCACGCGTATTAATTTGCATGATTGTAAGCATACAGACTACGTCAAATAATTTAATTTCATCTAATTAACTCAAATCCACCTTAGAATGTTAATTTCCTTAGGTGCCCGTTTTTTTTGCAAAAGAGTTTACATAGCTGCCTGTATGAACAGCATACAAACTCTGTCATATTACTTGAAGTAGTTAATTCTGCAAGCGAATACTTTTTTATTAATTCTCATTTTAATTATCGACCCACAGCTTAACTTCATTACAAAATTAATGTGCTTCTCTTTTTACAATGTCTCTGAGCCCTTGTTTGTAACTAAAAGTTTAGGATCGTGTAAAAAGTGTTCTAAAACGTATTTAAAACAAAGTAATTATAATGAAAGTGGTTGTCTGTGAAAGAGGGTGATAAGCTTGATAGATAAGTTACTGATTAATTCAGCGATTCTCATTTACTAAAGTGAATATAAGATTAAATCTCTTTTAACAAGTTTGCGTTTGACAAGCACGTCGCGTGTTCATGGTTTATTGAAGAAATATGTATGCCGGTTGCAGACCAAAAGCTAAGCTAAATTGGTTTACCTTAGTTCTTCAAACTGAGAGAGACTATTTTGTATACTTATGTACAGATCACAAATTATACAAACAAGATTGAAATAATAAGTATTAAGTTATAGGAGCTAAGCATAGCTCTAGACTTGCAACTAGCCTTTGAATTACCTATAGTAAAATGCAGAAATCAGCAAAGGATTCTTCTCCTTCCGTCTCTAAAATGTAAATAGTATTGAACATGAAGCTATGTTTTTAGCTCTTGTATCTGAGGAAAACATAGTGCAAAAGGCCAGTGGTATCGGCCCCAACTAACGAGTTGGATTGAACTCGAGCAGGCACATTACTTTGTGTAATTTATTTCATTGAAAAAGACAGCAAAAAAATATATTTATTCAATTTTTTTTTTCATCACCATTGCTCTTAAAACGGTGAAGGAAAACATCGTGATGGAACCGGCATGTCCTAGAACCAAAAAGTTCGATGACATGTGACATCTACTAATCCGCACTCCCTCTCTATGAGAGAGGCCTGACTCCCAGGTCTTCTTTGTTTATATTTTCTTCATCTTCTTGTTTGTTTATTTTTGTATTTTCTTTCTCTTCTGTTACTTGCCTTTTTAATAATAATGTTCGCGCTGATTACTTTCTTTTTAATAAATCAAACATCATATATGATAAACTTAAACACATTATATATTTTACGAGCCTCACTACCTCAATCCTTAGTCCTGACACATAAACGTGGCCTAACACTTTCTAAGGCTTGCGTCGTTTCCTACGTTAGAGGGAAAACAATCATACGTATTTGTCAAGAGTCCCGTATCGTTGGACGCAGACCCGAGATCTGTAAAGAGCTTTATCTTATACTAGCTGTCCCACGCGGCTTCGCTCCCGTCAACTGGCTTCCTACCTACCTTACATACATGAATGTTGCATAACTTTAACCGCTTACGCAGCACACGCAACGAAAGCTCTCAAAAAGGAATAATTTTATCCGTTTTTGCAACATTTTTCATTTATGCTCCGCTCCTATTGGTTGTAGCGTGATTTTATATAGCCTATAACCTTTCTCGATAAATGGACTATCCAACACAAAAATATTTATTCAACTCTAACCAGTAGTTCCTGAGATTAGCGCGTTCAAACTAACAAACTCTTCAGCTTTATAATATTAGTAAAGATATGTTTGGTTGTCTATCTACGAGTAGATTTTACATAATGCTAAAACTGGAATAAAATGATATAGATGTTAATATTTTGGTAATGTAAATATGCTAAAAGAGATGGTGGCTCATCGTTTTAATCCATTATCACCCAGAAAGAAAACTAATCGCTCATTGTTCGAAAAAATCCCGACCGAAACCCACTAAATCATCCACAGAAGCGAATAACACAACAAGAAAAAATATTGACTTATACCAAAGCAAAAACCGTTAAAATTCCGTACCCTTTCCTCTAAATCCGAAGTTAATATTCCGAAGTAACGAAACTCCGAACCGTACGTAATACCCGCCTTAAACCGAATCATATCAAGCCATCAACTAAAAATCGTAAAGCGAGAAAAAAGCATCCCACCCTCGTTTCAGATACGTTATTGCGATACAGCAACGCCATTACGCAGAAAATGTTCTTGAATGTTCTATATTATGGAGCAGAAACAAAAAATAAGCTCAAATTCCCATCCGGGGGAACCCTTGAAGCGTCTAATTCAACAGATTCCGATGCAGTGACAAATGTTAGGTTTTTCTCGGCCTCGGCGCGCGGGTAGACTGGATGTTGGGCCATGAGGTTAGCGGGAGAAGAGGAATGGGAATTTCGCTGGTGATTTCACTTGCGTTGACAATCAAACTTGAAATGATTTACAGAAATCGTGAAAAAAATTGTTTGTTTAAATTTGCATAAAGAAAAAATCACAGAAATTTGTATTCAATAAATAAAGTTTTTATTTCAACATTTTTCGTTACAGATTTATTGGTGATACCTTCTGCCAAAATAGCAATTTATAATTGGCCTATCCTGGGACTACCGCTTTCGACTTTTTAATTAGAGACTGACTTGCCGACGAAAGTAGAAATCTACAAGTCACGTACGTAGAAGACTACCTATTAAATATGAATAAAAACCATATGAAAATTGATGCTGACGATACATAACATGTACGGGTACTACAGCAATACTTAATATGTATAAATAGGTTCTTTAACTGAAAAATCTGTCCCGCTACCATCTAGCTTACTAGCTAAAATCTTACTAAAGCGCGGTACTCATTAGTGAGCTGTAACTGTAAATAGTGTGATTCATTAACGAAGTTCTAGTGTGTACGCGTGTTACAGTTTAGGCTCATGACGTCGCCCAAACGTATTCACCAAGCGTACTCATTTAGTGGGCTGTAACCAAAAATATACTGTCAAGAGGTTCTAGTGTGTACAAGACGTCCACATTACTGTGACCGTAACGACAAGCCGGATCAATCCGCAATGTTGGTTTGTAACTCTAGGATGCCGGCAGAAGTGTCTCTCGCTTGTGCAGCATATATATTATATACCTGTAGATGCTTTACTTGATCTGGAGCCTTGTATTCATTTACCAGCAGAAGACATTTATCATCTGATCATTCACTCATGATGAATAAATATTAAAAAAATATTTGATGGTTCGCAGCGGCGTGCAACACCCTTCATTCTTGTGGTCCACGAACGCTCTGCGAGCATCCTTTGATTCGCGGCAAAACCGACAATCGTCGACTCGCTGTAAGCCGCTCGTGTAGCGCTCATTGCAGGCTCGTGGACCACGTACACACTATGAGTTTGGTAACAGTTACTATTGTTACGGTTACAAAATGCGTACCTTGTTATCGTCGGCTCGCTGCTAGCCGCACGCGTACTGTTCGCAGCAGGTTTGCGAACTACGTTACACTATGTTTTTTGGTGACAGTACATGCAACGATTACGGTTACAGCTCGCTACTGAGTACCAGGCTTAAAGCATATTTTTGTTAAACCCTACTTTAATGCCAAAATTTTACAGGTTTGTAGGCTAAAGTAAGTTTGACGAAAACAAAACTTCAGGTTATTCATTCAGAAATTGTGGGTAAGTGTTACTTCTACTAAATCGTTATAACCATTGATAAACAATTCCGAATTCATCTAACACCGATTCTGATTCCGCTCTTCTTATGGCCTCTAGTAAGGCCTCACAAAAAACCGGTCCTAAGCGGAAATTCAAATTGAATGACAATAAGATTGACGGGCCGCAGCTTGATAGCGGACCCGTTTCATTTCGCTAAGGTTTTATATACAGCTTGAGGAGACATATTACTTTTTGGATGTCAAACGATACGTCGGATCAGGACGTGTTGATGTATAGCAGGCTTTGGTATCCGCTTGATGTATTGGCAAGATCGATGGGATATGCCAAGGAGAAGTTACATCAATGTCCTAGGCTTGTGGTCCTAGTTTCTAGGAGAAATGTTAGGCCGAAACTTTTGGCCTTAAGCGTGTGTGTGCCCTACTGTTTTATATTTTGGCCTTATTTGTAGTAACCAGGCTAAAGATTTAAAAAATCTTGACCACTCGTAGAAATTGAACTTTAGAAGATGTTTAGATAAAATGATATTAAGTAAAACTGATTCAAGAATAATTCTAATACACCTGGGCCCAAAATCGGTTATGAATTATCTGGAATCTCCACCGCAGTTCGTATCCAGGGGCAGATTTTTTGCAGGAGTGGTTGGTGATACTCGTAGGGAGTGCATTGCTCTACAATTCACGGCGTTGCTTCCGAGAAGATCATTATGTCAAGAAGCTTGAGACTATAAGAACTGGAATGCATTTTCAATCATTGTGTTTTTTAATTGGACTATGTTAGTCCAATTTAAAGCATTCAAAAGGGTTTTTGTATTCACAAAAACAAACATTTGACCTAAATTTAGTAATAACTGCAACAAGGACAATAATATAAAGATAATATGGGAATCATTGTAATATCCGTCTACTATGAAAAAGGTATGGTTTGAGTGATTGAGTGTATCATGATCGATGTCGTGGTGTGGTTGTGTATATTGTGTTATAAATTTGAGCATAGCACATGGTCCTCTATTTACATTAAAGTCAAAAGATACTGAATCAATTAGTATGAAGATATAGATAGTAAGATACTTACTAGATAACATGCAGTTCAACATTACAAATACTATTTTAAGGCATCGTGTAAAAACAAGAACATCGCGAAAGAAGACTAGTCAGGTTACAGTTTTTACATGGGGTTTTATCTTTTTCAAATCTACCTCGTTTTTTCCGAAGAAAAATCTTTCCGTTAGATGTTCAGCAAAAAGTAAAATCATTTGTTTCGCAAAAATTTGCCCTAAGCTTTTAATAAATTCATCAAGTGTATGTAAGTTGTCATGAACAACATCAAAATAATTCTGAAAGAAACATTCAGTACTTTAGCATTTAATATCTGGTGGCATACAACCTTCCTAACTACCCTTTTAGCGTTAATATTTAAGCAAGATACTTCTAGAAAAGCAGAATGTTTCAACACGATTATCTTGTTTAAACTGTCCAGCGTTATTCAGAGCATGAAGCAAAACTTTACAACTATTTAAAGTAACAACTAGGAGTCTTAAAATATTTGCCTTGTATTTAAACAAAAATGTTTAACATTCTACTATGTTGGGCCTTGTCCTCATATGTAAGCTTGCATTAAAATGTTACAAGAAAGAGTTTTCTTTATTGAGCAGAAAACGTGAAAATATTATGTTTTGTCTCGCAGAGTGTGGTTATGCTGTTCAATAAAACGTTCGATTACCTCAATGGTTTAGTTTTGTTTGCTTTGTTTCAAATTCCCTGGTGGCTACAACCTGGGAGTCTTTAGGTCAAAAGTGAATACGTTTCTTCTAGGCAAGCGTACTGTATCGTCGACGACAACAATACGAAATATTTTGTTGTAAAAAAGCGTGGGTGCTTGATGTCAATTGTTATGATATTTTATTGACAGATTTTGGTAAAAGTAGATTTATTTTGAAAATTTCTTCAAAAGCTTCCCACGCTTCTCTACAATATTTTTTTGTCTAACACACTATTCTTAATTAAAATTTATTGAAAATGATTTTTTCCTTTTTAGTTTCTGTTTTTATTAAACTATCATTTATTTTTTTACTTTTTAGTTCAATCGCTAATCTTGAAGATCCTGGTAACGACAATGGGACAAACTATTTAAATTATTGCGTTGTCATCGATCCTTGATAAGTGTGCAAAGTTTCAAATTAATCCGACGTTTTGAAGGGAGTGAAAATCACGTTCAAAGATTCCGTTACATATATTCATAGATACATACATACCAAGCTAATAAAAGCGTGTTAAAAAGGAGAAGAATACATTAAATATCAAAACATTTCGTCCGCATAGCTATCAATGGCAAAAGTACCTAAAGAAAGTTGGTATGTATCTCTAAACGTGCCAAGATTTAGTCGTCTTATATGTACTAGTCCTTAGAAGTCCTGTGGAGACAACTTGTTTACATAGCTCAACAAATTGGCCTTTGCGGTTCTAAGTAGTTTAATTACTGCTGAAATGCTATGCGCATGTTACACGTAGTCGCCTAGGCGCTTAAAGTGGGTTAATATAAAAAAAAGTTGTGTGTTTAACAGTACTATTTTAATAAAGTTACAATTTTCTGTAACTTGTATGTTACGCGTTACGACGTACCAACAACATGGTACGTCTTATGTTGACTGTAAAAATAGAGTGTAAAAGATCTAGAGGCCGAAGCCCCAAACGGTAGTCGGATCAAGTATCGGAGACATCTATCAGCGCCCCACTCCACTCGCTGCTGATTATAACGAACGTATCGACTGAGAAAAGTTGACAGTTTAATACGGAGTAACGAATCTCAGCAGCGAGAGAGCGATTCGGAAGAGATTAAAAGTGTTTTTAATATCTCTTAAAATCAATTTACGGGCTATTGATTGTTTAACAATGACATGAAAGAAACAATACATTCATGAAATCATGTTATTTTCACAACAACTGCTACAAAAGTTTACGACTAATGATTGGCATCTTTACAATTTGTTCTATATCAGTTTCATATTGTACTAATCGATTTAGATTTGTTAATCCTAGGTCTGAAATGATAATCCCAAATTATTGCCGAAGCCGTTGCAATAATATTTTATAAATTTATTATTTCCTCCTTGTCACCATTAATTACCAGAAAGCTCTCTGATCAGAAACTGAGTTTGTAATTTTTATCCTTTGGCAACAAATCAGTTACAGGCTAAAATATCTTTAATCAGAAATAAAACCTTTTTAAAACTCCTATTCAAAGACGCATGTCTGAATACTAGAATATAATAGAAGACTCCAGCGCTCTAGGCCCTAAGTTTTACAGTCACACTTGGTACACCAACCCCAATGAGTATAAATAAAGTCTTAATTCGAGTTGAACAACAAAACGTACTTGTATTCGTATGAAAACCGTTTAATTTATGCCCCGCAGAGACATCGGGGATAAAACTAAAATGCTTTGGAATATGTCCAAGATTCAAACGTCAATTGCTCTAGTGAAGGGAAAGTGGTATTGGTAGATACCGATAACAATACCAGGAGTAGGAGAAGTTTATTGATACCTTTTAATTAGTTATGTTTTGTTTTAATTCCAAGAAGTTACTATATTTATTAAAAAAAACGTTTTACCAGTCCAGTGCGTGTCGGGCTTCGCACATTTAGGGTTCCGTACCAAACCGCAAAATCAAGTTGGTTGTAATAGGAAAAATGACGGTATTTCAAAGAAAAATCTGGTATATCAATATATTGGTATTTGTTAGTAAAATATGCTTACGTAATAATAAACCTTATCCTCAAAATTAAAAAAAAAAGTAAAAAAATTCATCGGAACAAAATGTTGTAGAAAAATAGGCTGACTTTGGTGGCTTCTCATTCCTTTGTTTTTCAATATGTTTGAAAACAAAATTACACTATTTATCTACTCAACGATCTCTAAACAAAGATACCTACCCCACTCGATGGCGTTGGCCAAAAGGATTTTTTTACCAACGCCATCGAAACGCCTTAAAAACATTTACAAAAATTCAATCGTTTTGCTGTAAAGCCCGTGTGACAGACAGACAGACACATGAGTAAGGACTCCGTTAAGCAATGTTCGCTCCAAACGTTTGGCTGTAAAGCCCGTGTGACAGACAGACAGACACATGAGTAAGGACTCCGTTAAGCAATAGGACTCCGTTTGGACCCTTCGGGTACGGAACCCTAAAAAGAAGAACTGGTGGCTAAGTGTCATAGCCGCACGGGTCGATATCCAAGGTTAAGCAATGCTTTCTGATGTCAATCCATGCTTGGGTGACCATCCACACCGAGACTCCGCCGTGTCTCGGAAAATAAAGCCGTTGGTCCCGGCTATCATTTGTATATCTCAGTCACTACGGTAATTAGAAGCAATAAAATCTGACTCCAATCTCAGTATACTGGGTTGTGGAGGTTGGATAGGCAGTCACACTATGCAAAGTTGTAAAAAGGCTTGGTAGATAAACGTTCCATAGATAATTTTAATTAATAGACAGAAGTCAATTCAGATCTATTTCTATAACAATTTGGGAGGGTATCAATAATGCAAATTAATACCAATAATACACGTGTATCTCCATGCTATTATTTAGGCTAATCATATAGAAACACTATGTACCAGAATTATGTAAATAAGCTGAAACACAACATAACATTATCACTAACTATTATTCAAACTAGTGTCGACGTACGGTACTCGTAACGAACGTGTTGTTAACTAATATACCGAGAACAGTAACAATAATACGCGCATAATTGATCTATTTGTTGAAGTGCAAATAAGTAATATAGGTTCTTGAGAAAAACACATCTTACAAACTCAAAGTTATCCTACCCTCTATCCATTTTTTGTCTCTGTCCTCTCTCCCTTCTCAAATAGCTTACGAAAGTGACTAAGACATGATCATCTCTACTTCTTATAAGACTGGCATAATCAACTCTGTAATCTCATTAGATAAAAATGAGCAACATCATTTTCTCTTTCAACTACGTAGTAATGTAATTAATACATTAATCACTACAAAACCGATCACGTAGGAAGTATTTTTACTTAGAACCAAAACAGTGCAGAAGTGTTACATGAAATCTCATTGTTGCACAGTTTTTCATTAATGCACTGTGTTTATTTTTTATTTAGATATAAATTTACCACAGAGGTTTAATGTCTCCCATTAAGTTTGGTATAAAATGTATACATAAGATCAAAAAGATACTGGCTGAAAATAAAAATCGGCTGAATAAAATCGGAAAAATAATAGAATAAATTTACGCATTTTGTACCATTGTAAAACTTTGATACTTCATATTTAGCAAGAAAGTAAAAAAATGGAAATAGACGGGATAAATATTTTTCATTAACTTGAGTTTTTATTTTGATAAGGTATTTTTTATCACGGTAGGTAGATTGGTAGTTGAAAGAAAAGTAGATTACGCACATCGCTAAAGTGAGTAAATAATGCACTCGTGTTAATTTAGTACCCTCGCATGCGCTCGGGCACCAACATAATACTCATGCATTAATAACTCAATTTGCGCTCGATGCAACAATCTACTATTAATACACAATCTTCATAACTGGCAATATAAAAAGAGATAAAGGGAAGCTACATTTAATTTAAGTTCCTTCATGGCACACTTTTGAGATCATCGGCGAATTTGAGACTTTTGATGCCTGCTCATTCTACTAAGTTTTTCAATAAACTGTTTATAGTCCAGGCTGTGCGATTGTGGAATGAGTTGCCGATGGCAGTAGACAAGCCCAGTCACTAGCATCTTCTAAAAACCTTCTTAAGAACACTTTCCTTTCTCTTTGATGCTTTTCTGTTTCTAAAATATTTAATTTCTTCTATAAATGTTCAACACTACTTTGAAACTTTGTAACATGTAATATAATGAATGTTTGTCTCTAAGTATGTTTGTCTCTAAGTAAGTTTGTGTAAAGTAATATAGCTATAAATTTTATGTATTTATTTTTTAATAAAGCGGTACATCACAGCGCAGCGGCTACCCTCTGTTTTATTTTAAGTTCTTTAAGTCCATCCAAAGGTTGTCTGGCAGGTTTCGCTGTCAGCGATAAGACCGCTTTTGTACCTATAGTATTAAGTTGTTGTAAAAGATATGTGCAATATTTTTTTTGCTTTACTATGAAGTATATTCTATTCTATTTTTCATTTTTACCCATTGGATACCGATAGAAACCAGTTTCTGGTATCAACATCCCCCATCACTAGACCAAACTAAGCCATAGCTATTCTCCAGACGTCACTAAGCTACAACTGCACGGATACAGCACTATATTCTGCACGGATACAGCACTATATCCTACTTTTGTAAACACTTCGCTAGCTTTTACTCTAAATTACCTAGTTTATACCTACCCTGGTTTAAGCGTGGCTTTTCAAATACTCAATTGAAGAGACTTAAAAGTTACGTTTATTTATTCATACGTAATTCAGCAGGTAAACATGCAACTAAACTATTGCTGAATGGCTATCTTTTTTTAAATCAATCTATATGTCCCACTCTTAACGGTGTTATGCCTTGTCCGGCCAATCTCCTATAAACGATTCAAGTCGTCATGCCGAACGTTTCTTAGGCTACTTTTTATCGGAAAAACATGCATGGTTTTTCTGGCCACGGGCTTCGAGCAACTGGAAACAGCTAGTTTTCAATAATCTACCCCATACTTTTGATATACTTTTAATCGATTCAAAAATGCCTCTAAGCAAGAGTTCAAATTGACTTACAGTTTTTTTATATTACAAGGTTTTATTTAACTTGCAATGTATGTATGTATGTAAGTGTGTTCGGGTCAAATTTTGCAACAAAATTTTAAAGCAGTTATCCTCCACCGATTAGAATGAAATGTTGTATTCACGTTTAGTTTGGATGACAATGCATGGTTAGCTAAGTGACGTCATTCTAATTCCGATATGGCGGACGGTCCAATATTGCGGACTAGTTATTTTTGTGCACTGTCATGATATACGTATCAAATGAAAGGTTTTGCTGAGAAAAATACGGCAAAACCTTGTTTTAAAAAAAGATTTTTGATGAATAATTTTTTTAGACATGCGAAGACAAGCACATCACTATTTCAGAAAAGAAATAGTTTTTCAAACAATAAAGCAAAGTTTATAGTATTATATCTTTCCATAAAAACAGATTAAGTGAAAACCGTAATTGTGTTGTTGGACTCTAAGCACAGATAAACAAGCCGTTAATGTTAAATTTTATTTTCCTAAGTTTTATGTCAGCTTGTTCAGTAGTAGGTAATGTATATTGCTAATGGATTTATACAAGGCGTTAACCGTTTGGAGTGACTTAAAAGTTATTGTGTTTTGTTTGTTTTCTAATAAAACGTTGCCCCACACTAGGATTTTCTTCCAGTATCGTGGGTGCGTTTACAAACATACAAACTCACATACTCAACACCCAGAGCCGGCATAACTATCTGTAGGTCTAGGTCATACAATTATTTGTTCCGTGCGAGAGTCGAACCCGCGACACGCAGCACAGCAGTCAATCGCTCAACCACTGCGCCAACCGTGAGCAAAAGAAAAAGTAGCCGTGTTTAAGAAAAAGTTTATAATTTTGTAGTTATTGGATTCTTAAATCTCCAGCTGACACCATAGTTTTTGCAAATTGGCTCAACCTGGTCTTACATTAAGAATTAAAATGCTATTTCTTTAGCATCAGAGTTACCAAAGATTAGCCTACCATCATTGCATTTCCATTAACTTAATTGTTTAAAAGTTTATTAAAACTCTTTATTAACTGGCTTAGGTGTATAAGCATAACTAGCTTCTGCAAGAGGCTCCACCCGCGTGAAAAGTGTTTTTTTATCCCAAGGGAACATTATACCGGGATGAAAAGTAGCCTATGTGCTATTCCAGACTACAATCTATATCTGAGCCGATTTCATCCATATCCGTTCAGCCGTTCTAGCGTGATTGAGAAACAAACATACATCCGCACACACATCTTTCCAAACTTTCACATTTTTAATATTAGTAAGATAACCAGTGACTTATGCCGTGAAGTTTTATAACTTTCGTAAAAGTGTGGTAAGTGCATAAAGGTCAAAATTGCCGAATATCCTACAGAGAGTCTAGATAAAGTGACATTAAGGGTTGTCTGTAAGAGATTGCCCTGTGCGACAAGACCGCCCACTTGCTTTTATGATTTTATCCTGTATATATATTTTTGTGGTGTATAATAATAATAATATTGTGGTGGTGGACCGAGTCGAGAGGCATGCAATGATTGTTGCCATTACCGTCCCACGGACAGGAACCTCGTGGAAGCCGAGAAAGATAAGCAAATCAAGTATCTTGACTTGGCTCGCGAGGTTGTTGACATGTGGGATGTGGACACAGCGATCATTGTACCGATAGTCGTTTCAGCCAATGGCTTAATAGCCACGAGCCTCGACCAACACCTTAGGAGGCTTTCGTTAGGCGGCTGGGTCAAGCGCCTGATCGAGAAAGCAGTATTACTGGACACGGCTTGTATTGTTAGGAGGTTCCTCTCTCTGGAGCCCTGACCGCCCGTAGCTTGGACCCTGTTTCCGGTACCGGTGGGCCTCTATTTTTTATATTTTGAAATGTTTTTGTTTTTTTAATTTATTTTATAAAAATGTACAAAATAAGAAAAAAGATAATTAAAGGAGATAATAATTATATCGGCAAATACTGCCAAAAGTCCAAAATGTTAATGATTGACAACGTGAAATTTCGGTAGCCGTGGATATCAATCCCATATCTAAATTTTGAACTTTTCACAATCATAATCGCTGACACTGCTAATGTCTTTATAGCCTCTTGCCTAGTTGTTTACAAAGAATTAATCGTTCTTATATAGGTAGGCAGTCACTAATCCAATAAACGTAACTTCTTCTAATTATCGAGTTTCCTGGAACAGGAATTAATGTCAAAGATAATGAGTAAAGCGTGGGAAGGTATACACTGAAGACAAAAAAGTAATTGACTTAAAACTTTAGGCGTGAGTGACTTGTGCCGGTGTGAAGTACAAGCGGCAGCGATGTGTAGTGATTTTTTCTATCGACTTTTTAACTGGTTTACAGTCCCATGACGTACATTATCGCATATGTGATTGTTTTAACTATTGTTTTTGCTATGTAGACAGTAAACCTGTTAAAATGAATAATGTTATCAATAAGTTTTGTTGTTACGGGCCAATGTGACTTTTTCAATTAATATTGCCTTGGAAGTTTATATTACACGTCTCTCATATTGATAAAATAAACCATCGCGAAGAAATCTGGCATTCGAGTTTTATTAACTGATATCGCTTTGTGCTTGTGGTGTACGAATTTTTAAATACTTTTTTTTCATGACATTTTTTTATTATTTTAGTTTGATTGTTGTGATTTGTAGTTTTGTATATTAATAACAGCAGATGAAGAAATAAGATAATCAAAATTTACACCTTGGTACTAGCTAGTTTAAGGTCGGATGAAAATGGACGCAGAGTGTATCCATGGCGACTACAATTATTATGTTTGATTGACATTTTGTTCGTTGTGATTTGATGATGAATTTATTTTGTTTAAACAAATAAATTGTATTTATATTCACAATCATTCCAAATGTTATTGTTTATCCCTTCTTATTCTAGTAATATATCAAAATAACACAGCATAAGACTAGACAGGAAACACTATTTCAGGAATTGGCATGAAGAAAAGAAAAAGAAAGAAAGAAAAATTGTTTAATTGTCACAAAATTACATATAATATAATGTAGTACTTAAAGTAAGTTAGGAAAGACGAGAAATAAATAAAATAATAATACCATTTACTACCTACATTTTACATAAAACAGAAAAGAAATAGGGTGAAAGAGATGCCAGGCCGATACATGTCGTGATTGTGGCAAAAAAGCTTACACTCAGCATAATGCTGTGCCGTGGGGGATCCACAGCATGGCGCTGATTTTCAGTGGTCGCCTAGAACTTGACGTACGGAAACCAAATTTGTTGTGTATGTGAAAATACAGTAAGATAAAAATAAACCACCCAAAAATATGATGTGTCCAAAACCAAAAGCGCGAGTGGGTGTGGTTAATACTTAGGTATTTTATTAACATTAATTAGTATGAGGGGTACACTCGTCATCATATGTATCAAAGCACTACGAATATTAAATACTAGCTGTTGTCAGCGATTTCGTCTTCGTAGCATTAGTACTTCTAATAGATTATTTTAAATGTCACGCAATAGTGTTGTAGGTGTGTGGGCCGCCTGCTTGAAATTATTGGTTCACCGTACAAATTTCCACCTCCCTTGCCACCTCGATAAGGATGGTGTCCGGGATAAAAACTATCCTATGTACTTCCCAGGGTCTCAAATTAACTCCATTGTGGTAACTATGTAGAATACGACATAATTACCTCAATGGAGTTAATTATTATTATCTCAATTACTAACTCCATCCAAAATCGGTTCAGCAGTTTAAGCAAGAAAAGTTAACAGACAGACAGACAGAGTTACTATAGCATTTATAATATTTTATTACATGCGATTTATATTGAAATTGTTGATATAAATTTAAAATTGCCTCTTTCACTTTCAAAACTGTATGACAGATGTCACTCTGTCTGCAAATTTTCTTATTTTTACAAGCTTTTATTTAACTTGCAATGTATGTAAGTAAGTGTGTTCGGGTCAAATCTTGCAACTGAATTTTAAAGCAGTTATCGTCCACCGATTAAGATGAAATTTTGGATACACGTTTAGTTTGGATGACAATGCATGGTTAGCTAAGTGACGTCATTCTAAATGCAATATGGTGGACGGCCCAAGATGGCGGTCTAATTATTTTTTGTGCACTGCCATGATATGGGTATAAAATGAAAGGTTTTGCTAAGAAAAATAAGAAAAAAGCTTATTTTAAAAACATTTTTTATGAATATCTAATTCAACTAATAAGTCATCAACTTTCATGGTTTCATTCACTGGTTTATTCTTTTTACTTTTAAATTCAACTGGGTTGCCATAGCTTACGCGTAAATTTAAGAGTAAGGAATGATTAGTTAGTCCGAGGTTCAGCTTGATGCACTACAGTCGATCGAAAAGCGGGCCAAGAGGCTCATCGGCGATTAGGCACTGGTTAAGTCAAAGCTCCAGAGCCTTGAACACCGTCGCCGAATTGCCAGCTTGTCGGTTTTTTATCGGTTACATTTTGGGGAGTGTGCGATGAAATTGCATGAACTAATTCCGCCCAGCCCGTTTCATCATCGGACTACCAGACGTACGGCGATGAGCCATCGATACATGGTGGACATCCCACCCATACGCACTAAACGTTTTGAGAATACTTTTATTATACGTACAGCTAAGGAGTGGAATTCCCTGCCAGCGTCTGTGTTTCCCGATAGCTACAATCTTTAAGTCAAGAGTGAATAGGTTACTTCTAGGCAAGCGTGCTCCACCCTCGACCACATCATCGCTTACCATCAGGTGAGATAGTGGTCAAGCGCGAGCCTATAACAAATGAAAAAAAAAAAACATGTTTATTAATAACATTGCTAAACCTAAGATAATTCTTCATTACTCCGGGATTAGTCAAAGAGTAACTTTGGAGTAACCTAGTAATACACCATATTTATTTAAAAAAAAAAATGGTTTGTACAGGTAGTCTGTTAAAATTTAAACAGCACATTCAACTGAACTATATAAATATTTCACACTTTGCTACCTATATTAACGGAGGAATTCAAAATAGCTATTGGTAGCTGAATAAAAATATTCAATTCCCTTTTAAAATGTAATATCGCGATGTACTTTAGAGTATTACTTAGTCTGGACTTAATTGAAAAGCTGTTTAAATATTTATCAGTTAGCTGAAAGTACTGTTTATTCGAATACGGGCCACGATTGATCGATTTAATTTTCACGTCTCGAGTCTCTAAGCCAAATAATTTACTCGGGGCCCCCGTTCTTTGGCGGATTAAGCAAAAAAAATCGCCATCCATTTGTATCCAATTTAAAATCAAATTAGAAGTAAATACACTTTCTATTTTATCCAATCACGTGCGATCCCGAGCATCGCTTAAGTTCGCGAGGCGCGGTAAAGGAAAATTCCCTATTTCCCCAGCCGGGTGGCAGATTTACCCCAAATCGAATTCCGTTCTCCATCCGGAATGGCCTTAATTTAACGGACGAATTTGTCTAATTCCAATTCTTATGCTGTGACAAATGTACTGATTTTTATTCAGGCTCCGTCTTTTTTCTTCAAGTTTCGAAAAGCGACAACATTCTTTTCGCCCCGCTTGGGGTTTAAACCTTTAATTCCCTCAGAAGATAAAACGTACTTCGGAATACACTGAATATAAATTAATTACAGATTATGAAGGTCTAATGCTATTAAAGTTGGATGAGGTAAAAAGTTTCTCCTTCAAACTGGCAGCTTACGAAAATTTGTTTTTAATCTATTCTCTAAAAAGGTTATGCAACAAAGATGGCCCCACGGCCTATTTTGGCGCGAAAATTGGTTTTAAACGTTTTTGTGTGGGGAAATAAAAGAATTTTGAAGATTAAAATAATGCTTTTGTAAATAAACGACTGCCTATGCTCAATACAAAAACTAGCCAAAATATTTTCTAAATGGAAACTGATTAAATTATTTGTTGGTGTTGCAAAAAATTTGTACAATATATAATCAATACATAATCGAGCCTAAATACAAATCTTTTCATTACATGAAACCCTCGACCTAGCACATACCCACTTGTCGGTATATAACGGCCACACGTAACAATATAACCAACAAATGTTGCCGACGTATTATTTAGCCTCTCACGATAAAATATTATTGGGCTTATATGATAATATTTTGACGGAAGTATGGCGTAGTCTGGGAATATTACTGTATTAGAGAAATACAGAAGTATCGTCGTACAAATTTGATTAGTGGAGCTACTCTTATTTGGTTTGGGATCGGGTCCTGCGTTTGATTCATTAGGTAGGATGTTGATTTTGGATAACCATGTTTTTCACAGTCTAACTGCATGTATAAAACCTTTAGATATGTTGCTGATACATAGGTGTCACTCTCATTAAAATAGGCGATATTAGATTTATATAATTTTATATTGAACATCCTGTACGCACGCGAGCAATTTCTTACAATAGGCTTCGTACACAGCGCGCCAACAACACGTATGGCGAGCGAACTACTGGTTATATTATACCGAGACTTATTAACAGTCTACCCTCAGAAATAAATAATTGTGTAACAGATAAAAAATTTAAGCGTAAACAATATTATTTAAGTATAATTTAGATAATGCAGAGATTTTTGTAATACCAACTGGTTAAAGAACTAATTAATAATATGTGTTATCGACAATTACGTTTATTATTGTATAGTTTCCATTATCTCTCTTGCTTAGGGAATGCTGTAACGATAGTATGTAGTTTGATTTTAGCGTTTTTTCTTTCACTTTGATAGACTCATGATAGCACAAGTTTAAACCTTAGTGGTTTTTGGTTGCTATTTAATACAAATAATCCTGTACTCTTTTGTATAATTGATAAATAAAGGAAAAACAAAATTATTTTCCCACAAAAATTAAGACCAGAGTTATAAATATTCCGCATTGAAGCCGAGATCTGGTGATGTCCAAGGGAGACCTCTGCTTGGAAAAAACTAGGGACGTGTTGATGAGGCGGAGTTGGTGGAAGGTTTCTATATCCAGGAGTGGACGTCTTTATGGTGCAATGATGATGATAATGAATGTCATCCATATAGCGAGACCCTCCCTTATCTCTTGAAATCTAAGGTCAGTGAAAGCTATATTATTTTTCAGGCCATAATGTGTTACCAACATTATTATTCTTTCTTGATATCAACGGTGGTTTATAAGATGACTTTATCCATTCTCTGCGACGATATTATTTTGACGGAAGTCAGCGAAATTATGTGAGTAATATTTTGTCAGAGTAAGGGATGTTGGAGGTTAATAGTAAGAATAATTTAAGTTAGTTCATATCCCTTATCTTGTAGAAGTTTTATGTCTAACAAAGACTTCGGCATAGCATCATATTTTATTGTTATAAGAACATTTGCTAAACTGTAGGTACTTCCTTAAACTTGGATTAAGAATCTCGGGCTATTAATTTTCAAACAATTACCCAAAAATCCTATTTTATACTAGTCCTACTAATATTACAAGTGTGGAAGTTTGGATGGATGAATGTTTGTTAATTAATCACGCAAACATGGTTGAACGGATTTAGATGAAATTTGGCAAACAGATTGATTATAACCTAGATTAAGACATAGGATACTTTTTATCGGTAGTATGTTTCCGTGGAATAATTGGGCTGGACTAAACGATTTGTTTTAATCGAATCATTGGTGGATTTTTTTGCCAGCAAAAAAATCCACCTCTGTACAATATTTTTTTAGTCTACGAAAATACTATTAGAACACATCCCCTTGAAGTGAAAATCAAGGAATAAATATTTTCTTTCCTGAGACATCTAACCCCAAAGACGTCATATCACACTTTGAAAATTTTCCCCTAAAAATAAATAATTTTAGGGTTCCGTACCCAAAGGGTAGCAACGGGACCCTATTCCTAAGACTTCACTGTCCGTCTGTCTGTCACCAGGCTGTATCACATGCACCGTGATAGCTAGACAGTTGAAATTTTTACAGATTGTATTTCTGTTGCCGCTATTACAACAAATACTAAAAAAAGAACAAATAAATTATTTAAGTGGGGCTCCCTTACAATAAACGTGTTTTTTTTTTCCATTTTTTGCGATAATGGTACGGAACCCTTCGTGCGCGAGTCCGACTCGCACTTGTCCTGTTTTTATTTCTCCCATCAGTATAATATACACTAGCACTGAACACGTCAAGCTGTCTGTCAAGGCCTATATTGGAGCTGTAACCAGCTAAAGTGCGAGCGTGACAAGTAACACGGTCTTACGAGGCTATGAATGTCACTTGTCAGTTTGTCACGTCATGAGATTGCGTGACAAATTGCGCGGGCTTGTTGACACTTGCACTTTTATTGGTGGGGAAAATGTTTTGGTAATGCGGAAGGGATTTTGTTATTTTTTACGGTTTTGAAATGAGAATAGTATTTGTCGGTGTACCACATTTTTTGACCGAGCAGAGTCCTTCCATAAATATTAGAATAAATTGTACCGTGTGTGTTATTTAAACGGTTGTGTGCAACAAACATCCCTATTGTTTCTGTAATTAACAGAAACAATAGGGATGTTTCCTGAGTAGAGAAATGATAAATCTATTTAGTCCGACAGTGACATCTATACATATAAATAAAATTTGAGTGATTGTTTTTAATATTGAAATAACCGTTTTTTACTACATTATATACGGTACATACACCAAAAAAACATTTTTTAGAATTTTTGTCTGACTGTCTGTTTGTTTGTTCCGGCTAATCTCTAAAATGGCTAGACCGATTTTGACGGGACTTTTATTGGCAGGAGCTGATGTAATAAGGAGTAACTTAGGCTACGTTTATTTTAGAAAATTCTTTTATTTTAGAAATTTGTTAGGCGGAACGAAGTTCGCCGGGTCAGCTAGTTATCAAATAATATTGGTCCCGTATATTTTGCTTTATGAAATACTAACTGTTCCCCGCGGCTTCGCTCCTGTGGATCACCCCACAGGACCCGTTACCGGGATTAAAAAATAGCCTATGTCACTCAGGATTAATGTAGCTTTCTATTGGTGAAATATTTTTTCAATACGGTTCAGTAGTTTATGAGCCTATTCGGTACAAGCAAACAAAAAAATCTTTCCTGTTTATAATATAGAGTTAGTTTTTTTTGTTTTTAAGTTATGGATACCTATGAAAATGTCTGCAGATTCACTAGCTTTAACTGTCGTTCATTTAAGAACTCCATTGACGATGTTAGAAGTTTATGTAAAGCATCTGTGCTAGTGTGTTTACAGGAGACTTGGCTTCTTAATCATGATATTCCATTACTGGGAACGGTTAGTAGTGATTTTGAATATACAGGTAAGTCTGCTGTGGACACATCCGCCGGTTTACTGAGAGGGAGACCATACGGTGGGGTGGCTATTCTCTGGCGAAAGGGTGTATTTGAGATGGTGTCTGTTGTAGAGTGTAGTAGTGCCCGACTAACTGCAATTACGGCAATAATCGGGGGACGTAAGATCTTAGTCTTTTCCGTATACATGCCTGTGAACTCCATCGATAATTTGCCTATTTTCTCGGAGGTGTTAGGTGAGATTAGTGCCATTGAGGAGAGCAGTGACGTCGAGACAGTATTTTTGCTGGGTGATTTTAATGCCCATCCCAAGGAATTGTTTTACGAGGAACTTGAGAGGTATGGTTTGGATAGGTCGTGGGTATGTGCAGACGTGAAGAGACTTAGCACCGATTCGGGAAGTTACACATTTGTCGACCATTATCACGGCAGCAGGAGGTGGCTTGACCACTGTGTGGTCTCCCTGTCAGCTTGGAAAACCATTGTAAATGTAGGTATATTAGAGGACGTATATGTGTCCGACCACCTTCCGATATTTATCGAATGTGACCTGGATGCGATTAGGCCAAAGATATGTAATTCTAATATGCCGAGGAATGCAGTTCTCTGGGGAGAGAGAGATGATTCGCAAATCAGTGAATTTCATGACTTATGTCAGAAAGGTTTGCGAACCATTGATTTTCCTTCCGAGTTCACTGACTGTAGCTACGAGACTTGTAATCTAAGTGCCCATAAATTAATAATAGACTCTTTGTATGACCAAATTGTACAGGTCTTAAAAAAGGCGGCTATCCAAACCAAGGATATTAATAAACCTAAATGTCGGAAAAAGGTTGTGTGTGGCTGGAACAAAAACGTGAGGGAAGCTCATTGGGATGCCAGGCTTATGTTTAAGTCGTGGGTTTTGCATAATCGTCCACCAGTGGGCATAGTGTACGAGCAAATGCGTGAGTCTCGTAAGATTTTTAAAGGCAGGCTAAAGTGGTGTCGAAAGAATCAAGAAAAACTGAAAATGGATGTGATAGCGAATTGTCGAGCCACTAAGAATTTTTCCGAGTTTTGGAAAGCTACCAAAAAATTGGATGTTAGGCCTGGCCTCCCGGTGAGTGTGAGTGGCTTAAGCGGTCCGAGCGAGATCGCTAATATGTTTAGCAACCATTTTAGAGTTCGGTCGCCGATCGGTCCTCCAAATGCGATGTTTGACGCCGCGCCCTGCAGCCATGGAGAGGAGCCTCTGTTGCGTTTCCCAGCAAGTCAAGTTAGTGCTCTTATTAAAAGAATGACCAAAGGTAAATCTCCTGGGCATGACGGGCTCAGCGTCGAACACCTGAAATATGCTGGAGTGCATCTCCCGAGGGTCCTATCTCTCTTGTTTACTATGTGCATCAGTCATGCGTACCTTCCAGCTGACCTAATGAGAACCACAGTGGTGCCCATAGTTAAAAACAGGACAGGTGACATATCGGATAAGGACAACTACCGCCCGATCTCCCTCGCGACCGTAATAGCCAAGGTGCTGGATAGTCTGCTTGATTCTTGCTTGCAAAAGTACCTAAAACTACACGATGCGCAGTTTGGGTTTCAGCCCGGGCTATCTACTGAGAGCGCAATCTTAAGTCTCAAGCACACTGTCCAGTACTACACAGATCGTAGGACACCGGTGTATGCCTGTTTTCTGGATCTCTCCAAGGCTTTTGACCTCGTGTCTTACGAGGTGCTTTGGAGGAAGCTAGGGGATAGTGGTATACCGGTGGAGATGTTGAACATCTTTAAATTTTGGTATAATAATCAGACGAACTGTGTCAAATGGTCAGGCAGTCTTGCCGAGTCGTACAGGCTGGAGTGCGGCGTGAGGCAGGGGGGGTTATCATCTCCAAAACTTTTCAGCCTGTATGTAAACAACCTCATAGTGGAACTCAGCAGCATGCGTGTCGGTTGCCGGGTGGGTGGTATTAGTGTTAATAATATCAGCTACGCGGACGACATGGTGCTGCTGAGTCCCACTGCAGGGGCGCTCGGAGAGATGCTGAAAGTCTGTGAAGCTTACGCCGAGTCACACGGACTTATTTACAATGTAAAGAAAAGTCAGTACATGGTCTTTAAGGCCGCCGGTAGGTGTCCTGAATCTGTTCCACCCATTACTTTGAATGGTGTTAACTTGGATAGGGTGTCGCAATTTAAGTACCTTGGACACTACCTTACCGACGACCTTAAAGATGATGTCGACATAGAGAGGGAGCGCAGGGCTCTGTCAGTCCGAGGAAACATGTTGGCCCGTAGATTCGCCCGCTGTACGGACCAAGTCAAGATCACGCTGTTTAAAGCGTACTGTCAAGGTCTGTACACGGGGGGCTTATGGGTCAGTTATACCAAAAAATCCCTGGACACTCTGCGCATCCAATACAATAACATCTTCAGGATGATGCTGGGACTTCCTCGTTTCTGCAGTGCCTCTGAGATGTTCGCGCAGGCTTATACTGACGGTTTTCATGCCGTAATACGGAAAAAAGTCGTGTCACTTATGAGGAGGGTGCGGGGGAGTCACAACAGCATCCTGAAAACTATTGCTGAAGATGTACGTGCACCTGTGTTGAGGCACTTCGTCCGTCTGATGATCTACTAGGGAGGTATCTCGCTATTGTCTACCTTGACGGGGCGGAGTGTCTCAGCACAGGGGCATTTTGTACATTGTTGAACATAATATGTGTTTAGAATAAGATTTTAATTATATTTAAGTACTAACACTAGTTTCTCTAAGTACTTGTATACTAACCTTTGGATCCAGTTGTCCTTAATAAATAATTTTGAATTTTGAATTTTGAATATAGGTATAGAAATAAAAATTGTCAAAGATAAAGCGCATCAAAGTTCAAGAGTGGGGTCTTGTGATGTAACATTATCAGTATAAAGTGTAGCACACCGTGACGTCACATGATATTTCAACGCACTGTATTGTTGTATTTTTTTTTACGTAGCAAAAGAAAAGAGCACGTGTCCAATACTTTTAGGTTATCTAACTGACGGACTGTATAGATATTTTTGTCAACATTCCTATTAAAAGGCCTTTGTGTCTCGCGTGGATCCACGTTTTAGGCACTCAATTACTCAGTTTCAACCAATTTGCTATTAAATTTGCAAATTGGTTGAAAATAACAATTTTATAAGTATTTTTTTTAATTTATTTAATCTAGATGAGGCCGGTTTTCCCTAGCAGACTACTCAGAGAAGAAACACCGAAATAAAATCAAATATCAAAAGAAATATAATGAATACAACGGTCAAATCATATGAGAACTATGTAGGTTAATGTTTTTGTAATTTAACAGTAGAAAACAATAAAGCAGATTTCATGGTAAACCTGAAGTTTAGTCACGAGTGACATTGTCACATGGATAAATTCAAATCACAAATGCATAAACTACAGACCAGGAACAAATAATGTAGGTCATACCATACAAATATTTGTTAACAGATGCCAACCATTCAGCCACTGAACTAAGTCGGCGACAAATATGATATTAATAAGCGGCTTATTGAAGTGATAAAATGGTATGAGTTTACAATTATTATTTTTTCCATTGAAAATGCTGCCTCGATCTTATTGGTCGAAAGTCCTTGATTAGACCTGTCATACTATAAACATATGGATCAGAATGTTGGGCTGTGAAAAGATGGATGAAAAGAGATTTGCATGTAGCAGATATGAGAATAATGAGATGGATGTGTGGAGTGACGAAAATGGATAAAGTGAGAAAGAGGCAGATTGAAAGTGGCGCCAGTGACAGAAAAGTTGAAAGGCAACCGTTTGCCCTGATATGGAAATGTGAGGAGGAAGCATGACATGCATGTTACTAAAAGAGTTATCAATATAAATGTGATTGGATGGAGAGCGAGCGGGAAGAGTGACATGAAATAAAAGGGAGTCAATGATATCGTGGCGGGAGACAGGATGGTATGGAAGAAGAAAACGTGTTGCGCCGACCCCAAGTAACATGAGATAAGGGCAGTAAGAGAAGAGTTCCTATTGGTCGAAAGTACTACTGTTGAGCATGACAACTTGGATTAGATTTCTGAGTCACGCAAAACACGGGATTTTCCATCTGGAATTTCTCTATACCAGCTCAGAGTCATTGTCCCATTGATGACAATAGGCTTACTCTCTATCTTATATTGTGAACTGGCAAAATATTAATACAATACTGCTTTATTTTATATTTTGAGGAAAACATTTCACACAAAATATTATATAATTTTACCTACAAGTGCTCCACTGAGTGTATAAAGAGTAAAACTGAACCGAATTTTAATGAATCTTTCTCTCATTTTCATTCGTTCACTCATCATTACTCTGATATATTCTGATATATATTCTCACCCCATCTGATACAGCAAAAACAAAGATTGCGGCTTGACTTACAAAATGGTTTGTTCTAAAAACGATGTGTAGCAAGAAAATCGTTATTACTTCTGTGTGTGTTACATTTTTGGAGCCGTCTTAAGGGCTATTGACCTCACTTGAAGATACGAATGTTATAATATTGTGGAGGGCTTCGTAAGGAAGCAATCTCTAACAAACCAAGAAAACGAATGGAAAGGTTGGACACGGCTCTTTTTCATAAAGAAAAGGAACCATCTAATTTGGTTCAAGAATCAATTCATGTTGGTGTATAACTTAGTAACTATCCCTTGCCATTAAGCTAGATCGAGGTTAATCATCAGGAATAAAAGCGATACTGCACCCGAATTTAAAACTTATTACAGTACATAGTCATGATACAGTAGACGTCATTATTTCTTGACCAAACCAAAGAACTTGGGCTCTACAATAAATATCCTTATATCGGCGATAGTGATCGTCGAAATGTGATAATGTTTGAGGATGACCACGTAATATTTCTCTCTATATTTCGATAATACGACTATCGTCCGACTATCGTCACCGTTGATAGAACATCCTTTTGTCTACAGGCTTCTAACAGCCTTCAAAATCTCGGTCTATACCAAACAAATATCAGCCACTCTAAAATCTATAATCACCCGAAATCTGCATGAAAATCAAAATTACTTTGAGGCATAACACCAAACAGCTCTGGTTGTTCAATATCGGAGGGAGGCAGTTGCAATGTCATGCAATTACGAACGTGTTCACAATGTGCCTGTCATTGTGCGCAGTTCCTTCTGCTCGAGAGCTTTGCGAAGGTCGCTAGGGATGCTGGAGTTTACTTCTGTTTTAGTTATGTGTTCTGAAGGAATCTTTGTTCGTCTTGTGTGCTTTGGATTTGTGAATGTTTTTAAATATTGCTTGAAGTGTTATTTGTACAAAATACTATTTTTACTCTTTGGCTCTTTGTTCTCCGGTTGTTTGTTTTAGGCTCCAAGTTTCATTTATCCTTCTTGCAGCGTTACAACTGTTGCAATATTCAACAATGAATCTGTTGCAAATATTTATATATAAAAATTAAAGATCCAGCTTTCGCTTAACCGAACCGTTATTTCCATCCGAATAGTACCTGGTATTAATATATAGCAAAACTGAAAGCCATTCAATCTAATTGCCAGTTGCATAGCCCCCAGCAATCGGATATCAATCACGCACTTTACATGCAAAAAGTAAATATTATGCCGCTTTGAATTTTACAACAATGGACGTGCAATATCCGGCTCGAAATGGTTTCTACTGGAACGTACTGGAAAGGCCTATCGATATTCTGAAATCGAAATTTCAATGAAATCTTTGGTTGACTGCTTATTTTTATTGCTGATTTCAGAAATAATAATGTTTGCTGCATTTTTTGTTCACAGTACATTCAATATTCTTTGTTATTAAACGATGTAAATAAGCGGAGAACTATGTTACCATACACATGCAATAAAACTCGCTCAAATATGGAATTCCCAAACACAAAAAGCACAAACAGTTCTCTGTATCATGTAGTAACAACTGCAGTAGGCCTCAATTCACACTGGTTTTGCGGGCTCGTTCGGCAAATTTGCAGTGTGCGCTCATTTCGATGAACGACATCGGTATATCGATGCAAATGACCCGTACAGCCTGTTCATTATCATCCGCATCGGAAATTAATTCTCGGCGGGATTTGTCGAATGTTAGTTAAACTGTTTTACATCGAGCGTTTGATTGCGTATGTCATGCCGTCATTTTCCTGGGAGCTTTTCTAATAATTGCTTTTGTAGTTCAATTTCTAAGTTAAGTGTATAGAATAGCAGTATTTGTTGAAAATTGGAATACAATAAGGCAGTTAAGGGTTATTATAATGTTATGGGTTGCTGCAAGGAACTATGTTAAGGCCTTATTTGATGTGTTTAAATGCTCTTGATTCTTGATTATGCTCTTTGAATTGTCATAACTTATAAGAAGATGAGTCAATGTCAATGTCTTGGTGAGTGACAAATACTTTTGAAATATGTAAAAAGTGTCGTTTCGAAACTCAAACATTTACAGAAATATATTATAAGGATATTTTGGACACAGCCAGAAAATATAAAGTCTACGTTGCATTCCATGTAATAAACAGCTATCAAACACAATGTTGACATTACATCAAATAAACTACCACACACGTCATCAAATACCCAACAGAAATCAATAACGCTACAAACTATTCCATATATGCATAATCTGTATTCCCAACATTAACTAAGTAACAGCAAACCAAACAGTACTACGTATGCATCACCTAACAGAATCCAGAACTGCCGATCTAGTTCCTGAAATCCCATTAAATTTCAATATAATATTAGTGGAGTTTCAAAGTCAAACACTGGCGGGAATCGTGAGAATCCATCGCGGGATGGAAACGAAACCTGCGGACTAGAATATGGTAATGTGAGAGCCCACATCGCGATGTGAGCTTGCCTGTTTGTATTTGTAAGAGGTATTGGTAAAAGTGAGACTGGCATTTGAAAGGATCGGTGTTGTATTTGGTAATATTTTGTTGTTATGATGGTTGTATTTAAAAGGATCGGTGTTGTATTTGGTAATATTTTGTTGTTATGTTGTTACAATATTTAGGTTCCTTTTTTGGTGATTTTTTTTTGTACATGTTTCTGTTTTTTTTCAATTCAATTGTAGTAATTAAAGAGCTTTTATATATTGTTATAGAATTATGTCAAATGTGATAGATAAGATAGGAAACCCAAATTGTAACAAAACTCTATAACAATAATACTAATTCTATGTGTGCAATGGCGGTCTTATCGCTGACAGCTCAGTTTATTACGACTTTCATTTGTTTTTACTATAATCCTTAAGTTTTACTTTTAATTTAAACATGGCAAACAATGCAAAGTAAACAGCGAACTCTATTAACGGGGACAACGAATTTAATTACAATGATTTTACGAACATAAACGCTATTAATGATAAAATGTATCATTTCCGATATTGTTATGTCGGTCTATCAATGCTACATACATTAATGTATTATTGCCATTTCAGTTTGCACTGCAAGCGGCTGCCTGTGCAAATTGACGCTCTGGTATAGGTTTGCTACCATTAACATTAGTAATGACTAATCTGTTATAGGTTAATGATTTATTTGTGGTTGCAGTTCGGATAGATACAATACGTTCCTTTTTATCTTCAGCGTCTACACTTTAAACCTTTTTGGACTAGTTTTTGTACAACTCAGATAAAGTAGAATGATTTTATTTTTCATTAAGAGTAGCAGGACGGATTTGGCAAAGGTATTTGCCCAGCCGTGAACCAGTATTGAATTGAGAAAGGATTTTCAAGCAGTAAACGAGTCAGACAGTTGAATTTTTGTAGAAATATTCTTATTCATTTTAAATTATAAACCTTAAGAAACTCAATAAAAGATTTTACACTTCTTTCTCAATAATATATACATGGGGTCCGAGTGCTAACGCTTTGATTAAAGAGCTTTCCAAACGCCTAGTTGACACTTTGCGTGACCCAAGGGTTGGCTTTTACCTTGGTCAGAGAATAAGCATTGCCATACAACGTGGCAATGCTGCCAGTCTTTTGGGCACATTACCAGTGGACAACGATGTGGATTAGTTTTTCGCCATATTTTAGAATTGTATATTTTTAGGATCTGTTAGTAGTTTTTGTTTTAAGTGTATATGTTTCTAGTCTTAGTTAAGTAAGTATTTTATACACTGTACATATTATAATCTTTGTAAAAAAAAGACTTTAGAAATAATATACATTGATTAAGAAATGTAAAAACAGAGACATAGTTCTTTAAACATTAAATATATATTTCAAGTAAACCCAACTGCTCAAAACCTTTGTAAACGAACTTACCGCAGAAATAAAGAAAACAAACTGGCGTCTAGCTAGTACAAAAGTTACGAAGCTGCCTTAGTGCTTCTGAAATATGCAAAACGGTTCTTATAGACATTATCTTTGAACCTATTATAGAAGTATAACCCTCTCAGCACCGTAAATAAAAGTAATACGAGGTTTATTAATTATTCAGAGTGCACAAAGCAAGCACTTCGCTAGCGGTTGAAAAAGTTAATTTTCATGTCTTTACGGAGCTTGTGTGGATTCAGTTTTTCGTTTATTTATAGAGCGTTTTAATTTAAAAGTCTTTCGGGATATTTGAGTTTTGGAGGGATTATGTTTTTCTTGGAATACTTTCCGGTTAAGGTGTATATATTCCTCAATGTTTACGCAGTACTGGTCGTGCACCCGCTCGGAATCAGAATATCAATATTGAACCTCCTTTTGGAAAGTTTTGTTTGCAAAATATTATTTGATTTACATATGCTGTTTCAGTTATGAAGAAATTCTAGCCATCAAATCACATCATCAGCCTATTAATGTTTCCACTGCTGGGACACAGGCCTCCTCTCTTTGAGAGGGAATTGGCCGTAATCCACCACGCGGGCATAGTGCGGGTTGGCGGATGTCATATTTATTCGAATTTTTGGTTCTAGGGCATGCCGGTTTCCTCTCGATGTTTTCCTTCACCTTTTTGAGAGCAGTGGTGATGAAATAATTTACACAAAGTAAAGCGCCAGCCTGGGCTCGAACGCTCGACCTACAACTTGTAAGTCGCGGCTGATACCACTGAGCCACCACTGCTCTAGCCATCAATTATTCTGTGTAAATATATTTTTCAACATCCAAGTCGTTTTTGAGGAGTAATCAAAAGTTGCGAAAAATATCGTGTTGCTAATTATTTTATTAAAGCAAAACTATTTTTTATACGAAAAAACCATGTTTAAAAGATAATGTATATGAAACAATAATAAATATATTTTTTTTTCAAACTTTTTAACCAAGCCGTTACTAAGGAGTATGCTTTAGAAAGTTACCAGTTTACGGCACCTAAGCGGATGTAGGCCCTTAAGGTCACACTAGTCTATCATTCTTCCATACAAAGGTAGTCTAGAGATTTCTCCACTGTTTGACGATGTACGTTCAAAATAAAAAAATGATATCAATTTGTCTCATCATTATCTAGCCCTGTATGTAAAAAAATAAAGTATTTGAAATTTTTTGAGCGTCGAAAGTTCCATATTTCAACAATTATTTTAAGCATCTTTGGGCGGAAATAAATACCATAAGAAGAAGGAAAACTGCAAAACGGCCTCCATACAGGGATAGATTAATAATTCAACAATGCAAATAGTGTTATTTTGAAAATATACATTTAGTCGTTTTTTTATGATATCTAGACTCCCAAAGGTCTGTTTTCGTCCTAAATCATCATCCATTTCGATACAAATTTGCAAAAGTGCTAATTCGTGCGCTTACTAGCTTCTTATTGCTCATCACGGTATCTTTCTCTTTCGCACGTGTTGTCGGATGAGATAGCATGCATTTTAACCTCGCGCACAAAATAGTTCGTGGCGTGGCCTTCCAAGTCTTCCAAGTGGATGTTTAAAAATATACTACTCCTCCAAAACGACTTGGATGTTTGAAAATATTTTTAAACAGAAAAATTGATGGCTGGAATTTCTTCATAACTGAAATAGCATATGTAAATCAAATAATATTTTGCAAACAAAACTGTTCAAAATGAGGTTCAATATTGATATTTTGGCTCCGAGCGGGCGCATGGCCAGTACTGCGTTAACATTGGGGCGTATATATCACCTTAAATGGTGTTGTGTTACTTCGAATTTGTTATTGGCACTGTTTTTATATGTGACGTCGTTTGGGGTTAAATAAAAAGAAAGTATTCAAAATTTAATACTTCAATCTAAATTTAGAATTATTGCCTAAACTAAAATATTAGTAAGAAGTGAAATATTATATTTTTGTAAAATATAGTTTTGATCAGATTAGAAAAAAACATTCACTGGTAATCAGTTGAACTACTCGTATATCTGGGCGTATCACATACACATAAGTTACTTTTTGGTCAATCATTTTAGGATGCCAAATATTGACAACTGACTGACTTCTAGGATCAACAAGTCAATGGAAATATGTATTTTATAAAACTTCAAAAGATCACTTAAACCTTTAACATTCTGACCCACATTGTTCTTATTTAAACTTGTGCAATGAGAAATGTCTGGACTTTAAAACAGTTCTCAGACTGAGTTTCTATAAAGATTTTAGTCAAATGGAAAACAGCAAAGCGATCTCGTTATAAAGCGACTGTAAAGCGAAAAGTTTTTTTTTTGTATTTTTTACCGTGAATTTTTTTTCTGTTTTCTTGCAATGACAAGAATATTTATTTTTAAAAGTATTACATTATTTTATTTATTGTGACTGTGAAGACTATGTGGATCATGCTTTGTTTTAAATTTTAATTTATCTAAGTTTGTTTTAATCATGAACTGGCAGATTGCGGCCTACCCGAATATACTTTATTTGGTATTGTTCGTCGAATCGTTGAGCTCCTTAAATTCTGAGTTGAGCTGCACGGTTATTGACAAATGCGTGCACTCACTGGACAGGTCCACTCAATCTGGCTGGTTCTTTCCTCAAAAGACCATTTCAGACATCAGTCTACAAGGTCTTCACATGATCTAACCAAGATTATGTCTGGACTTTAAAAGAGACAGTAACCTCTGAGTTTTTTTCGGCCTTTCTTTTCAGAGTAGTCAGAAAGGAAACGCCGACCTCATCTATTTAAAAAAAAAAATTTGATCGACATATAAAAATTTTTGTACAAACCAACTTACAGAAATAAATTATTATTTAAGTATATTAAATCTATCTATTGTTGTAAAACAGATCATAAAAACTAAGCCTCTTAATATGTGGGTAGGATACAAACTAGTTTACTTTGTACGTTATTAACTTTTATTCTTAATTTCAATGCAAATGGATTCTATGTTTATTTTCCTTTTTGTTATTCTTGGAATAAAAACATATTTTCTGCACATCGTTAAAAATATTAAACTGTTTTCCTTAATTAGCACTTAACATTATATTTTTCAGAAGGTAACTCCTATTGCTTATTTGAATGTTTACTATGCCAAAAATTATACTAACGAAGACGACAATTGAATCAATGAACCTCTTCAGAAAGATTTTCCGTGGCTTGCACTTGATATGATATTTACAATAACGAAAACCAAAGTCAAAGATCTTTTAAAGATATTCTTCCGCAAAATGCATTTGACATGCTATAGACTGCACAATTTATATACCTACAACTCTTGCATTATTTCTGAATAACTTAAAAGCAGATCTATGAAGCTTTCTTATTTTGGGTGCAAAAATGTCACAGCATTATAATTTTCTCGGCTGAAATTAAATATCTTACTATATATTTTGGTTGTGTTAAACTTTCACATGTGTAGTTAGAAGTTATTTTTTTATATAATAGCAAGAAATCTACCATTTCCGCAAATTTTTGGTAAGGTTTATAAATTCATAAAATTGTTTTGCGTGGTATCCATAAATAAAAGAGTTAGGCTCAACAGTAACGGACCATCAAAACATGACAACAAAAAAAAACTGAAATATTTATCCCATTACGCATTTAACAACCCACTTTTACCGCCTGAACAATAAAAATCTCTTATTTAACAACGCAACTTGACAATCAACCTGTCAGATGAACTGTGAAAAAAAAACCCACAAACATAAATTGAATAATTTTTATATCTCGCTATGCAAACAGTGACATTATTGCCGGGTTACATGAATAAAATGGCGTAAACGTCCGGGCTGTTAGGTTATTGCTTCCGTTTAAGCGCGTCGGTGCTGGTAGAACAAAAATGTATAAAATGTCTGCGTGTATTGTTAATGTGGCTCATATATTCTTGTAACTATTGTCTGGTTTATATACGGGCGGTGCGAGGCAATTGTTATTTTTTTAATTTTTAGGAGGAGCATTCGCAGGGTTACAAAGCTACAACTACATTTTTTTCGTTTTCAATGGCGGCCGTGACTTTTGTTTGAATTTGGAATTGTTCAATTTAGAAATGAGTTTTTGTTGAATTATGACTCGGTTTTAATTGTTTTTTTATTGCTGGAGGCTGGTCAGCTATGTAGTTAATCTTTTTGGTATTCCGCATTGGATCGGTGGAAATATTTATGTTTTGTAATGAAATTTTGCGAATGGACAACTAACATCTCATATTAAATGACATATACCTGAATGAAAAGTAAATCTTGACATACAAAGATGCCATTGAATGGTTAATCATTTAGATTAGTAATAAATGATTTGACTTTCATTATGAAAAAGCACGAAACATATCTTACTTACCTTAGAAAATCCAATGTTTGAAAGATTACCTCATTTGAATATAACTAACGTGAATTCTTAAAATCTTTGTTATTTCTAATCAATTGGTCTTCTGTCAACATGCTTAAATATCAAATAAAGCTAATTACTCAATAATCAATCAAAAAACAATACAAAAGTCGAAATCAGTGACCCCCGGGCGACCAAAAGTGGGTACTGGACGGTTAAAAGAAATATCTTTATTAAAAAGCTTTGTTTTGTAATTAGGGGGGCGTCCTGCTCCGGCAAATCATTAGCGTAATAGCGTTAATGGGGAGGCGCCTCTAGGGATGGGATGAATTGAAAAAGATCGATAATTTAACTTTTATTCAATACATAAAAATTATATTATCTTTATTGTTCATATTGTACTGGATGTGGTGGTTCACGTGAATGGTGTTTTACTCAAGTGAGGAAAAAGAACTTGTGTGAAATTTCAAGGTGAAAGCGCCAAGGTTTTCTGGTAGATGTTGGAAATGAACTGTTAATTTTATTTACTATTATTTAATATATACTTTTTTGTACGCCACAAAAACATACAGGACAAACATTTAAAAAAAACAAGTGTACAAAGTGTACAAAATGCCGGTCTTATCGCACTAGGCAATCTCTTACAGATAACCTTTGGATGGACTGAATAAGAGGAGATGAATTTAAGGCTGTCAGTGTACCAAATATCATAAATAATATTAATAATAATAATAATAATGGTCTGTGGCCTGACCTGTCAAGTGTGACATATAAAATTTTCTCTCCAAATTTTCCAATTTAATCTACTACAATATTAATATAGAATAATACAATAGAAAAATGACTAAAAGCAATAAAACAACGACAAAAAAAAAAGTAATGCAAAAGTTACAATAGTTTCAACGTAAACCAAGAAAAATGTTTTGACAAGATGAGACAGTAAAAATATGTTCACAAGAAGCCAGGCCCGAGCACTAACCACACGCCCAACATCTTCGGGTTCGTCGCTCAGCTCCGCCTCGCAGCCGCCGGGACCACCTACAATCGTGAGTCAAGCGTTCCCGGATGCTGCAGTTGCGTCGAGCTCGAGCGACGAATACTTCTCTCCGCCGACGACACCACCACCTGCGCGTCGACGGGGAGGACGCCGGCCGCCGGACAGCCTGGGACCTCGAGGCCCATCGGCCTCTGACAGGGTCCCCGCTCCCGGTGGAAGTGTGCAACGCATGCGATGGACGCAATCGATTAACGAAAACGTCATGCGTGCATACTTTGGGGCTACTGAGGGGGGAAGTAACCTGACTGCGTACCGTGGTCGAATGCTCTCTCTGTTTCAGGTGCTTGAGCCAGCTGTCAACGTTTCGGCCCAACGTCTATCGGATCAGGTGCGGGTCATCCAACGTAACCGTATGTTGGATGACGCCGTACTTGATAGACTGCGTGAGGAATCACGGAGTAGCCGTGTCTCGCCTGCCTTGCCACCGGCCGCGGTGCAACCCAGTGTTTCACCGCGACCCGACCGTGTTGGAGAGGATGACGACGACGGGGCTATATCCGTGAGTACCCAATGCAATGCACGACTGAGGAGCGCTTTGGAGTGTGCATTCCGAGAGTATCGGTCCACACCGCCTGAGCTTAGACCTCGATTACCTCGTCTGCCTATGCATAGAAAAAATAGGGCGCTAGTGTGTGCTCTAGATTCGCAGCTAAAAAAAAAATGTTTTTGATAGCAGCAAAGACCTTACCGATACCCATTCGATCTTGTACTGTGCGGCTGCAGCGGCATGTCGTGTAGCTAACGTCAAGTTTCCCAAAACTGACAGAGCTACACGACCAGCTATACCAGCTTGGCAGTGCAGGATTGAGCGTCGTATCGGTGAGGCTAGAGCACTCATCGGCAAGCTTATCTGCTTCAGGGAGGGCAACACTCGCCCTAGAGTGATGCGCTTTGTGAAGCGGGCGTTCCTGGGGACTGATATCAGTTCCCAAGATTATATGTCCCGCGTCGCAGAGCGTATCGACTTCCTGAAGCAGAAGATCTATGCATGGGCAAACCGTATTCGTCGGTACAAGCGGCGAGTGGAGCGATACACTCAGAATCGCACATTCCAGAGCAACGAAAGGTGGGTTTATAGGGATTGGGAGCGACCCGACCAAGGTGTGACTGATACGCGCCTACCGGATAATGACGCCATGTGTTCGTTCTGGCGCGATATCTGGTCGGTGCCTGTCAGTCACACCGAGGGTGACTGGACTCGGGAGGTCGAACAAGCGTGCGATCCGATACCACAAATGGGGGCAATTACCATCAGCCCCCAAGATGTAGCTCGTGCAGTCCGTCCGTTGCCTAACTGGAAATCTCCAGGGCCGGACGGACTGCACAACTTTTGGATTAAATGGTTCCAAAGGTCGCACGCTCGTTTGGCTATTCAGTTCCAGTCTTCCTTAGAGTCAGGATCGCTGCCCCAGTTCCTAACGCCAGGAATAACCCACCTGCTCCACAAATCAGGTAGTACTACGGAACCTAAAAATTATAGACCGATAACATGTTTACCGACGGTCTATAAAGTTTTTACATCCATTCTGAGAGCTAAAATTAATCATCATATTTATACGAATTCAATCATGTCTGCTTCTCAGAATGGATGTAAGAACAGGTCCCGTGGTACTAAGGAGCTGCTCCTTATAGACATTGCCATAAGCCAGCAGGTTCGCCGTTCCCGAAGGGATCTGGCGACATGTTGGATAGACTACAAGAAGGCCTATGACTCAGTGCCACATACATGGCTCATGAGGGTGCTAGAGTTGTATAAAATTGATGCAACTCTGCGCACCTTCCTGATGTCGTGTATGGGGCAGTGGAGGACGGTCCTTCGCTATCCAGGATGTCGACAGATTCAAAATGACAGCGAACCTATTAGGATCGAGCGTGGAATATTTCAGGGCGATAGTCTGAGTCCACTGTGGTTTTGTTTAGCCCTGAACCCTCTTAGTACACTGCTGGAGGGTTCGGGCCTGGGCTATCGGTTGAGAAGAGGAGGTCAGGTCATATCTCACCTCCTTTACATGGATGATCTGAAGCTCTTTGCCCCCAACAACTTGCAACTGATGAAGTTACTGAAGGTGACAGAAACCTTCAGTGACGCCATCAGGATGGAATTTGGTGTGGACAAATGTGCAGTCATGCATGTAAAGCGAGGGGAGATTATGGAATCCGAGGGAATACAACTCTCGGATTCCATACACCTTCGATCCCTTTCCTCAACCGAAACTTACAAGTATTTGGGTATGTCGGAAGCATTAGGCATCAATGCTAGTGACGTCAAACAGTCGTTGAGGGAACGCTTCTTTGGCCGCCTGAAAAAAGTACTAAATAGTCTTTTATCAGGCGGAAACAAGGTGCGTGCCTTCAACGGTTGGGTCATGCCGGTGTTGATGTACTCTTTCGGCATACTCAAATGGACTCAGACAGAACTTGACGCCCTGGATAGGAGGGTCCGCGCGCTGCTTACCGCAAATCGTATGCATCACCCACGATCATCGGTTATGAGACTGTATATCCCGCGGAAGTGCGGCGGTCGTGGCTTTTTAAATGCTAGGACCCTGCACAACCGCGAGGTATGCAGTCTTAGGGAATACTTCCAGGCCGCCGACGTGGGTATGCATCGAGATGTGGTAGCGGTGGACAAGGGCCTTACCCCGCTCTCCTTGGCTAACGAGAACTGGCGCAAACCTATAGTATTAGATACTAATGACCGCAGGGAGGTATGGCAGAGCAAGGAGCTTCACGGACGCTTCTATCGGGTCCTACATGGGCCCGATGTAGATCTTTTAGCGTCCGTGGCCTGGCTGCGATTTGGTGACCTTTTCGGGGAAACCGAAGGTTTTGTCTTTGCGATTATGGACGAAGTTATGATGACGAACAACTACCGGAAATACATTGTGAAGGACGGCACGGTTGACATCTGTCGGGCATGTCACCGACCGGGGGAATCAATCCGTCACATTATCTCCGGTTGTTCTAGTCTGGCTAACGGAGACTATTTGCATAGACACAACCTTGTAGCCAGGATTATCCATCAGCAACTTGCTCTAAAATACAATCTTGTGGAATCGGAAGTGCCTTACTATAGGTATGTGCCCGACCCAGTTCTCGAAAATGGCAATGTCACGTTGTATTGGGATCGGTCTATCATCACTGACAGGACTATTGTTGCCAATAAGCCTGACCACCACTATGGTGATAGACCGACTAGAGCGTCGCGCAATGATTGTTGATATAGCGGTCCCCCATGACGAGAACCTCGTGAAGGCTGAGAGAGATAAGAAAAGCAAGTATCTTGATCTGGCTCGCGAGGTTGTCAACATGTGGGATGTGAATACAGCAGTCATTGTGCCGATAGTCGTGACGGCCAATGGCATAATAGCCAAGAGCCTCGACGAACATCTGAGGAGGCTCTCGTTGGGCAGCTGGATCAAGGGCTTGATCCAGAAAGCGGTACTCTTGGACACGGCGCGCATAGTCAGAAGATTCCTCTCTCAGGAGCCCTGACCACCGGTAGCTTGGACCCTGTTCCCGATACCGGTGGGCTACTATTTTTGTATTTTTAAATGTTTTTTTATTTTATTTTTATAGAATAATATTTAAAAATATAAAAGTATGTTTATAAAATAAATAAATGGAATAATAATAATAATAATAAAACCTTTATTACATGCATTAATTGTTAATTTATAACATAGTAATTAATAAAACAGCCAATTAAATTCAGAACCGTAAATAAACATCATTAGTCATATAAACATCATTAGTTAGATCACTTAACAACATATTTTTATTTACTAATTTATTTGTTTAGACATGTAGTTAATTATTAAATTTATTCTATTATTTAAATTATTCTATCATTTAATTTATTATATTATTAAATTCATTCTATTATTTAAATTATTCTATCATTTAATTTATTATATTATTAAATTCATTCTATTATTTAACATATTCTATTATTTAATTTATTCTATCCTTAAATTCATTCTGTTATTTAATTTATTCCATTATTTAATTTATTTAACTATATAATTTCTGCTGCATGCAGCTGACGCAAAGGCCTCCCCCAACTCCTCCCATTCTTTCCTGTCCCATGCCTTCCTCCACCACTTGCTTGTGTTTTTGGATATTTCATCTATCCATCTTGTTTTCGGTCTACCAACTCTCCTCATCTTATCTCTTGTAAATAATATTACTTACACATAATAAAATAAAATACATATACAATACTACATAATAACTTGACACACAATTTTGTTGGTTTCTGGTACAGTACTCAGGTGTCATTAGATTCCATAAAAAAATGAAATGTCATCCGCGCATATCAGTATTTAACAAACAAAACATAAAAACAGGTTTATGTATGCTATTTATAAAACTGATAAAATATCTATTCAAGGTATAAATTATTTATTTTTAGTATTCATAAATAAAAAACAGTATCAATTATTTTAAAGATAAAATAATTTGAAACTCAATTTAAAGTTATAAATATGAAAGAGACGTTAAAAGAACTATTTATGAATCGTGTCACCAATAAATATAAAATAAAGGCTGCTAAAAAATAAAATATCGATATCGATAAAAATCTACCTGAGCCCAGTAATCCGACGTATCTCACTTAACAAAAAAGTGCCAAGGCTTTCGCGAATTTTCGTCGAAAAAGAAAGAAAACGCGATAATTCCTCGTAATGAATATTTAATTATTGTTTTTCTTTTTTTAACGTTTTATCGTAAATTAAACTTAATTATTTCATTGCTTTACACGTTTTTGTACTCCGTTTGAGATTAGTTTACTTTGTTTCTTAATGTTTTTGTCTTAAATAGGAATTTAGTGTAATGTCGGAATGCTATTAGACAGTAATTAGGTTGAAGTTTAGTTCTATTCTGGAATAAAATATAAAAGAAATGAAGTATTTTTTAACCGGCTGCAAAGAAGTGTTAGTGTATGTTTAACTAATCTAATCTAGCTAGCCCATAACGGGCTAATTAGATTAGATTATTTAATCCCATTGTTAGGTAAGGACCCCTCTCTCTCTTTTCTCCATGTTTTAACTATTGTCGTTCTTCCTTAATCTCTTTTCCTGAAAGTATTAGATAACTTTGGCATTGACTGGCATAAGTTTTCTGTATAAAACAAAATTTATAATCGCACAGTATTCAAATCATAAACATAGAACCATTCAACATAATATTTTGAAAATAATTTACAAGTTAAATATTTATAAGGAACCGGTAAGCGAATGATCGCGAAGAAAGAAAGAAAGAAAAAAGAATGAAAGACAGTAAGAAAGAAAAAAATAAAGAAAGAAATAAATAAAGAAAGAAAGAGAGAAATAAAGAACGAAAGAAAGAAAGAACAAAAGGAAGAAAGAATTTTATTTGTGACCTGCACAGGAGACACGAGATAAGCAAAACACAACCAAAAATAAAAAATTAAATAAAAACCCCGTGCGAGACCAAAAAGAACGATAGTAAACCAACGATATTTAAAAAGAAAATATCGCTGCCCTATCAGAAGTCCGTGATGATGCCACGGACACATTGATCATATCTGTCCCTGCAGAAGTCACTACGTGATTACAACCGATCTGTCAAGAAAGTAATTGTAACTGCATTTAAAGTGAATGACTCTGAAAGTATCTTACAGTCAATTTCCATGCAATTTCAACAGAACTTCAACTGTTTCCTTTCTACAAAAACTATAACAATAAACTATAGAACTAATAGCAAATCCTCTCTAACTAGAAAGGCAATAACCAATAATTTCTCAAATGCAGCGATTACTGTCTACCCTCTATATTGCATAGCTCGATAATGACTGAGCGACTAGCTTAATGTATTCCGTCTAGACACGGGAATCTATGCGCTGTATACAAGATGAGGTTTTGAACAAGGATCACTGGCAAGCGTGCTTAAGTTGCATTTGAATGCTCACGGCATAGTTTTTATATTACTTGATGCCTTGCGATCCTAAATTCGACTGCTAAGTGGAATTGCTCAGTTCACAGGTCGTACAAATGGATATTGGGTATTACATCTGGAATTCAAGTAGACCGTAAGTATTTGCATCAGGCCAATGGAAGCAAGGCGACCTACAATCTGAATAAATGGCCTCATCGATTTCAATTCAAGAAGAATTAGGTAACCTCACAGAGGGGTAGCCTGTATCCCAGCAGTGGGAACGTTAAAATGCTGATGATGATGAAGAATTAGGTACTGAGTCTTCTAATTGAATCTCTGAAATGAAATCCTATCAGAACTCTTTATGCTATATCAGAGCTAATACAGTGATCCCTGTTCAAGATCTCACCCTGTATAAGTTCAACGGTAATATTCGATACATAAATAAGTGGTTCCGAACTTCGTTTGTTTGTATTTCTGTATTTTGAGAACGATGTCTAGACATCCACGGTAAGGTTGTTTGTTTAAAGAAATAAGCATGAAAATAAGTGGCTCCATTCATTTTTATAGACCGTGATATTATTGTTATTGAGTTTTGCTAGATGCATCAATAACCAACGAAAGTCATAATGAAGCAAATTTTAATGTGAATGATAAAGCAGTTTCTAAAACTTTAAAGGATAATAAACTCTGTTTAATAGCATGTTTAGAAGCAAAAAGAGTTATATAGTTTCTGCCTGGTTTAGAAAAAAAGGCGGTGGTTTATGTATGTATTTAATAGCATTTTTGGCCGATATTCCAGATGATCATGCTCATGCTCAACTCGTCTCAAACTGGAAATGGACAGTTGTGATTGGTTACCTTGTTTTTTTTTTTATATTAACGTGCTCAAGTCCAAGATCCTGGACGCCCCAAACCTTACCGAAATCAGTGGAATTGAGTAGTGTTATCATGTATTTGGAACGTACTCGTACTGGCTAACTTGAACTTTCCACACATTTTGTGTAGAAATAATTCAGTGACGTCTGGGGCGTCTGGACTCTTGCTCTATTGAGTACACATAATAATATGTCAAGCTGAAGAATAATATATGCCAAACTTGAGAGTTGTGATTGGTTGGCAGTTGATTGGTAGGTGTTGCCAATTTAGAGTTTGCATCGAGTATGAGCATCTGGAATACGGGCCTTAGGCAATTGTCCCACCGCCGACGATCAGTGAGTAGCGAATAAAGCTAGAAACTAAAAACGATTTGGCGAGCAGCGAGTAACGAGTGAGTAGTTGCGATAGTTTTACATCTCGACTATGAGCGAGTGTTTATGTGCGACGAGCGATTAGCTCGAGGTGGCCGCACTGTAGGTAGAAATAACGTCTGGTTGGTCACCCGGCGTGAGTTCATCGCTGAGCGAGTATAACCTTGATAGTTCTTGTCGCTGTTTCAAACTTTTGATGAGAGAGTAGTCGCCAGCAGTGTGACCAGCCAGCGATCAACTATTACTATACGTGTCTCTTTTATTGACACGGGATTTAATAGATTTTTTTATTATAACTTTTGTACGTTTCTTCAGCAAGCAATAGTCGATAGCTTATCGCTTTTTCGTCGGCGGTGAGACAAGTGCTTTTTTCCACCTTACCGAAGTTATAAAAGTATGGTAAAACAAATGAAAACTCGTTTCAATTTCCGAGTCGGACAGAGTTACTGGGAATTTCTCAGAAACAACCCTGAATCTGGATTTTTTCCCGGTTGATAACAATAGGCTCGCCCTCTTTGACAAGGGACCTTCGGGGAAAATCAGAAATGTATAGATCCGCAAGAGAACCAGGGTTGCCGACATAGCAAATTTAAGTGGCAGTGGGCAGGACATATTGCTGGCAGAACGGATGGCTGATGGGGCGGAAAGATTCTGGTGTGGCGACCGCGAACCGGAAGACGTTGCGTTGAACGGCCTCCCACCAGTTGGAACGATGACTTGGTGGAAGTTGCGGAGATCCGCTGGTTGCGAGACGCAATATGGCGACGCTTGGGCGACATAGGCCTCCAGCAGTGGACGTCTTTCAGCTGATACGATGATGATGATGATGATAAAAAAGATAAGAATAATGCATTCGCAAAACCCATCTACCAACCACAAACCATCTGTCTTTTCCCACTACAAATCCTATTAACAAAACGTTATTTTTTATCCAAACACTGAAGCAATTACTTTATAAATTGGTAATGAAACCATGGTATAACGAAGTTTGTAGTTTGTAAACTATTGCGAACAGCTCAACAATTCAATTAGGTAGTTGCCGGGGGCGCGAGTTGTCAATGTTGACGGCGGACCGTAAACACCAAGCAACTTTGTTGATACTTACCGATAGGGATTAGCTAAAAAATGGAAATTATGATCTGAGATGTTCTATCAAATCAAATCAAATGAAATCAAATTGTTTATTTGTGATACATGGGTTACATGCAGGTGTTCATTACATAATTATATACTAATAATGTTCATGCCGTAATCAGCCACTTAGGCACCAAATTATTAAATAACATAATGAAAATATGAGTGTAAAATTCTAATTCCATTTCAGATTAAATACAAATTATATTATTACTATTAGTCATACATGACAGACACAACACAATCAACAAAAAAAAAATCGTCAAGCGGAATGAAACATTTAAAAGGTTTTCATCGATAAGAATTCATCTACGGTAATATTATTCATCATCATTCTTTTATGTTATTAGGAATTTGATCGTCTGGCCATAGCAAAGACACTTTTCCGAAAGAGGGTAGTTCTATATTGACTGGTTAGGTTATTAAACAAACGTTAGGTTATTTTAAAATACTTTTTCATTGACTTTTGTCAATGAAAAACTATTTTAAAAGTAAGTTTGAATTATGTATGTGTATGTATGTACTTAAGTTTGAATATTAAATTTATTTTCAGGTTTCAATGTAGAATTTGACAAATTCTCAGTTTAAAGTTATATTCGAGTAGTTGAAGTGATTTGCTTCTATGTATAAAAAAGATCAACGACATCTCGCTCCATATTTATTCTTTTCATCGGTCGGCACATTCTATTATAGTCATTCAATCAAATCCCGAAGTAGTAGAAATGTATGTATTTCCAACATTTCAAGTATTTTTGCCAGTTTATTTGCTAATACGAGTAATCTTTGACATTGACATTCACACAAAGTAATTTACCAATGTCTGTCGCAGTGTGACATGTCTTGCTCCTCATATCACGTTCTTCTCGACGGACAACACTAATTATATAGTACCGATGTTTTATCTAGGTCCAGTCACGTGGAAAATCTTGGTGAATCTCGTCTTGTATAATTTGTAGTAGAAATATTTCATGTTATGGAGAATTATAATGCATGACAGTTATTTAGAATAGTCATTGATTTTTACTATTCACGCAACATTATTTTATTTATTTATTTAGACTTCATGCACGAAAGGTACAAGGCGGACTCAATGAAGCTAAGCAGCCAACGTTTACAGCAGTCTATTTTATTTACTTAGCGGTTCCCCGACGCGAATACGAGACTTATTTATTGCTTAAATTTAATTTTTATTTCATGCTTTTTAAACTATATTTATAAACTATCTTGTAGTAGACACGCTTTAATCAACAACCTATCGGAACACTTAATTATGACTTGATATCTTTTCCAAAAAATCCAGATTCAAAGATTAAAATGCGGATAACTTTTGAACGGCTGAACCGATTTTAATCAATCATAGCTTAGAACACTCTCGACAAAGTCACCTTTCAAACATCAAAATCGGTTCATCCGTTTGGGAGCTACGATGCCACAGACAGACACACACACGCAAACAAGTCAAACCTATAACACCCCGTTGTTTTTGCGTCGGGGTAAAAACTAGACTTTGCAAGCTATATATGTCGTTTCATTTGATTCACATTAGTGTATTTCTGTATATACCTATGCTGTTCTTAAGTGATATAGGCAAGTTCAATACATTTGTATTCAATGCAGTATTCAGAGACGATTCAAACAGTCTCAAATGGCGGCAAAGCACAAGGGTTTCATTGCCACTATGCACACGCTTGTGTGGTTTAGAATATCGCAGGTTCCAAGGGAGATACAATCCTCTGATCTATATCTCTTGTATAGCCACAAGATATATAGATGGTTCTTACAATGATATGGGAACACCAGTGGTACTATATACATTCTGTAAAGTTTAGTCAGCGTTAACTGCTTGGTCGGTTGGATGATTTTCCTAAAGCCAGTGGCATCACACAAAAAAAACAGGTAGTCTAAATAAAACCGTTTAAAAACAAAAAAATTCAATAAAGTATAATAATATTCTGTACTACCACTTGACTTGCGATACATTTTTGAAGCCTGGATATTTTTTTCTGTAAATGATTAAAACGTTGAAACTGGTTGAACACGTTTATTTCTTGTTAAGACATAATGTGACCTCTAGGAGTAATCTCCTTCAGAATTAATTCTGTTTCAATTCATCCAAGATTTGCGCTTCTGCAAAACTTTGCCATGAACTTCGTAACTTCGATATCGATAATCTTCACAACTATTCCTATATCCCCAAGTTACCTAAATGCAAATACGTGATAATCCAGGGTGACGACAGTTCCGAACTATTTGCTCGCACACAAACAAGAGACTACAACGCAGTCAACGCTAAACATTACCTTTGCTTAGTGGACCGGAACGCTCGTAGTCGACAAACAGCCTCAACGCTAAAAGCCAACACTGGCAAATATTTGAGTGATTGCCTACATATAGAAGGATTTGCCGATTCTGCGTTCAAGAACTGTTAATACCCGGTATTGACGAACACCGATATCGATGTTTTGAGTAAATCTGAATGTATCTGTCGCTTTTTTTAGATTTTATGCATATGGACGAGAAAAGATTTTGATAACTATGGAGTTTTGGCATTCCTATTTTTATAGAAGCATATTTAATAAATTTTACTTTAGATACCACATCGTTCCTAACAGACGCTTGCAAACTATCTTAACAGAATATACCGATGTTTTAAACAATTTCAAGCGCTTTCAAATAAATACACTGTATAGGGGAGCTATCGGCAATCTTTGCCACAACAGCTCATACACTCCCTAAGAATAGTTTCCATCAGCAAAATAATTATGTTTACAATGTATTTTTTGCATTTTTCATATATTTGCCAAGATGCAGCGTTCTGGAAAACATCTCGTGGCAAATTGCAGTGCAAGGCGGCTGCTGCAAATATTTGAATTGTAGAGTGGGATTGGTTTGCCTTCTACGTATTCAAACGTTGTGTTTACACCGAGAAATAAAAATTCTTAGCGAATCGCTACTCAGCCGAGAGATCCCAAGTCCAAATCTCAAAGAAAATTTCTCGTGGAAAATATTGGTTCGGGTTATTCGTGTTGAATGAGGGCAATTTTATAGTATACTCTGAGTTACCAGTTCAGGTACTGCATAATGTTGTTTATTGAGCCGTGACGAGCCGTGAAAGCTTTCGATCCGTTTGTGATTAATGCCGAAAAACGTTTTAAATGCTTCGATAAAAGCGATGATTTATACGGATCGGAGTGTTTTCCACGTGCAGTAATAATGGTATTTATCGCATTTATTTCGATTTTATTGCTTTTCTGATATTGAGTTTGGATTAACTTTCACGTCGTGTTTTACCTGTGAAAGCGATTGCTCGAGGCATTTCTTTTGTTACTAATGACTTCATAATTTGTACGATATCGATTGTTATTTCTTTTTTTTGTAGTGGAATGGTAACTCGCTTCTGGAAATGGAGTGTTTATTACGCGATTATTTAAAGGAGGTCAGTTAATTTAAGTGGGAATTGACACATGCAGACTTCTTTGAGCTGCATATCTGGCCACGTCGTTTGCTATACATCCTTTATTCTTTGTACCTTATTGAGTGTATTGCCTGGTTTTTAGCTTGAAGATAATTACCAGAAAAGACATTGTGACATCTACCTAGACTGGGCAGAATCGTAAATTGTTATTGACCAACCCAGCATAAAGATCCGAAATATTATATGTGACCAAATATTCCTAGGCTCAAAAACCCGAAGACATGTGAAGGTACAAAATCGCATTTGGGCCTCATGGTCATGATAGAAGAAGTCTGTGCCCCAGCAACGAGAACGTTGGCTGATTATGCCAATTGCAGATAGGGTCATTATAGGCTAATTCTAAATTAAAAAGCTTTCCTTACCTCCTGCCGCGTCCCTAGTTCCCAGGACGGAGGCGATCTGCGGCCGCTCCTCATTGATGACTAGCTCGGCCTGCTCGCTGTACACCGAGTGGACTGTGGAGATGCAGGTCAGCCTTAACTGGCCGCGCTCGAAGCTGTCTGGACGCACCATGAAAGACAGCTGACTTATTGATGCCACCTGGAAAATGAGGGTAAGTTGATTTTTGTACTACCTATGGGTAAGTTGGTTTCATAAAGGAGTGTGATCATTCGTTGCAGTTGATTATAAGGAATTTAAAACTGGTGTGCCAAGGTAAAAAAAAAAACAGTTTGAAAATTTGCTCAGTTTGGGTACAAGCTCTTGAGATTTACTGTCACAGCTCTGGACAGCTGGCTGTCTGATTTAATAACTTACAGGAAAGCAAAAGAGAATACCTATATGTATATAACATTAATTGAGGTCTGGCGTATATATAAAACTGGTTATCAATTTTTGGGAATAAAACGGTATTTTTTGCGTTAAGTTAATATTTTATATCAACGGTGTTTTTTTGTCATTGGCCTGTTAATGTTCCCACTGCTGGGACACAGGCCGCCTCTTTTTAGACACAGAGACTTAATTTGTATTGATTTGATTAGCTCTCAAACATAGAATACCTCATAAAGGATCAGTGCAGGTTTTCTTTAATGCAATACTGATTGGTTAACAATATTTGTTTTTAATCTTTTTAGTTCACTCGCTGGATAACAAGCACAGAACATATTTTTTGTAGCGAGATATCAAAAGCTCGTTCAAAATCAAAAAGTGTCATGACAGTGACAGATGTCAAAGTTGACAACTGTTACGGCTTGTCAATTGAATACCGACATGAAAATAAATCAACTATACTGTGATTTTTAATTTCGTAAACTAAACTGACATTTGGGGGTTGTCACTTTATCGTTACATAAAAATAGTGACGTATCCTGGCTATCCTGAGTGATCGAAAGTTAATCGAACATCGAAACTAATTCACAGCAAAAAAAAAAAATTGTTTAGAAACTAGCGGCCCTTATTTAGTTTCTACTCATTTATGTCAGAATTCATGTTATCGATCGCATTTATATTATTGTTGCTTTCTTATTTAGCACAATAAAAGTTTATGAACTATGTGTATGAATACTGTTATATTTAAATATATCACGTTTATATTAATTAAACATTTATTTTCACAAATTAGTAAAATTAAATTAAGGAGTCATGTCACATCCATTCGTTGAATCACTTATGATTGAGCCTTACCTACCTATACCCCGCACTTGCAACATTTAAAAAAAATAAGTTCATTGGCAACTGTCAGTTTAGTTTACGAAATTAAAAATTACAATATAAATGATAGTAGGCTAACACTCATAGTTGTATCTCAACAATAAGTTAATATTCTTGTAACATACCTTATTGGACGTCTCTGTGGTAGGCATCGGATCTGTGGCGTCTTCGTCTATAGAACTCTCGTGGTGCCTGGGCGATGGTAACACCACTGTGTCTTGACTTGGTAATAGTTCACCCTCCTGAAAACAGAATAATTTTATTATGATGATATACTGATCTAAAGAAAATTTTAAAACTAATATTCTGTGGTATACGGTAATTAGGAAACAATTGATTTTCTATTGTTAAACATCTGATTCAGGTTTCATCATAGTTGAGGGGATGGACCGATTACATGTCCAAAAAGATATTCAGTGGGATATTAACTGGAAGGGGTAAAACTTTGCAATGACTAAACTGCAGAAGTTTTTTTTTTTAAACATTCTCGATTAATATGTGTCTTGTGTATGTGAGTTTAAAATTTTGTAAACGCACCCACGATAAAGGATGAAATTCCTAGTGTGGGACAAAGATAATATATATATATATATGCTTTCCCTTATAAATAACTTTACTCATCTTAAAAAAGTTATCCTTTTGCAGTCTCTAAGCTATATATTAGCTTCTATCAAGTTGCACTAGGTATGTATCTATCTATCTAATACTTTTAAACGAGCAATTTATGTATGTATTTATATATGTAATCTGAATCTCGGCAACAGCTTCAACGATTTTCATGAAATTCTGTATGCAGTGGGTCTCGGGGGCGATAAATCGATCTAGCTAGGTTTCATTTTTAGAAATTGACATTTTCTCTATTTTCACCCGAGCAGATCTCGGTTGTCAAGGTAAAGTATAATAAACACAACATATTACTTCCATAAAAAAAAAAGCCAAACAAAAACAATAATATTTTTTTACACCACAAGAACGGCTGCCAAAATACTAAAATTTCACCCACCATAATTTATATGTTCACGGCAGCGAGACGATTGGAGGGGGGGTGAGCAGGCTGCTTCATCACATCATTAATCAATGTCAAAAACCAATTAGAGAGCAATATTTGTTGTGAAGGTTGCTGTTTTCTATAGAAAATATCAATTTTGGTAGCCTTAAACCGATAAGCTCGAGTTGTTTAAGGGTGGATTTATTGAGGTCTCACAATTAAGGTTTACACTCAAGGGATTTGCTCAGTTTTTGATTGGCAGGAATATTTCTGTTACCCCATAGGTGTCGTCAGAGGCATCTCAGGGATTATGGCAGACAGCTTGACAGTAGCATCCGGTTTGAATACACGAATCCTCTTGCCAACTGGTGTTTTACGAGAGTAGGTACTCCCACGCTATATTTCATGGCAGAGCCACCATTAACTACTATGAATTATTAAATAGCCCATTGCCACCAGTGATAAGTTTTGACATAGCAGCTGCTAAATTTCAAATTAAAACGTTTCAGTTTTGAAAGATTAGAACTGTGTTAAAAATAAATAACATGAAAATTTTGAAGATAACTGTACTAAAAACCTACATGGTGATTATATGCCAAGTTCCGGTAGAATATGGACAGTATGCCTCAACCTATATAACTTAACTTTATATTTTTACCCGACTGCCGAAGGAATGTAATGTGTTTATCAGTCTATGGTATGTAGGTATATATGTTTGTTTGTTCCTATGTGGCGTTCTAGACACCAAAAGCGTTGGCTGATTTTGGTGATTCTTACGTCAATCGATTCGTCTTAACCTTGCAAGTGTCACTTTAAAATTTTAAAATAGAAAATTAGATTTTGAGTGCCGTATTGTGGGGGGTCAATATTTTTTTCCTTTCAAACCCATCGTGGGGGTATCAAAATAAAGGGTTTTAAGAGTTAATTTCAAAAATATATAACACTTAAATGTTTAATGTACCAAATTCGAAAAAAAAACTACAGATTGATAAATAAAAAAGTTAATTCAATAAATCAAAAAACCCGACTATCCGACTATCTAGTTTTGTTCAGCTAGCTCGCGAATATGTATACTCCGACTGCACAGCATTATTTTATTCTTGTTTACGTATTTTTAGTTCGCTTCTTAAGCAGTCGGGTGTTTTGGTTTTTTGTAACACCGTTATTGGGAAATACCTAAGTCTAGCAGTGGACTGTGATAGCCTGAGCTAAGTTGAATATGGATATTCGTTTTGTGAAAAAAATACTTTTTGGAAGCATTTTTGCAAATTGTTTACTGATTAGTACTCTTCTATTAAGTAACTAGGTATAATATTCGCAACGGATCTTTGTGTCTCTGAATTGGCTGCAAAACCCTGCGCATTAGCAACTTTTAACACGCTTTTATTAGTTTGGTATGTATGTATCTATGAATCTATGTAACTGAAACTTTGAATGTGATTTTCACCCCTTTCAAAATATCGGATTTATTTGAACCTTTGCACACTTATCAAGGTCCAATGACAATGCAATAATTTAAATAGTTTGTCCCATTATCCTTATCAGGATCTTAAGGATTATCGATTGATCTAAAAAGTAAAAAATAAATAACAGTTAAAAAAAGAACTGAACAACACGCTTTAACAGAAACCCAAACTAAAAAGAAGAAAATAATTTTCAATAAATTTGAATTATTAAAAATATTTTCAATAAATAATAGTGGCATTAACAAAAAAAAATATATTTAAAGCTAGTTAAATCAATCATAAACAATTGAAAAACACGGTCTTCAAAGTGACTCATGTCTTACAAATTACTAAGAGAAATATTTACAAAAACAAAAAAAGTGTTCTTTTTATCTACATAAGCTCTTCATCTCCAAATGCTCATTATTATTTGATGTTATTTCTAGTATTTCTTAATGAGTTCTCTCAGGATAAAATATTTTCTGCCATAGAACGTGTACGTATTAATTATGTTAGCGGTATGAATTATGTAGATCTTTTATGTTCTGTGAAGTTATTATAATTAATGCTCTAGTAGAATGATAGGATAATCTTAGCACTGGGAATTATAGGATATAGGTACATAGTAGTTATTTTCTCAGACTTTATAATCGGTTCTCAAACTTTTTGAACGCTTTAGTGTAGTATGGATCTCCATAATAGTTCATTCTTCACAATTTGATTTTCTTTTTAATTTTCGGCCAAAAAAACTAGGTTTTAAAAAGAGATTCAAATTATTAAGCCTTGATTTACTTGTGGCCAGTAACAGGTACTAACAAAATATGCCACCGAAAAACAAAAACTTTAAACAGCATTTTATGATCCACATTCACGAACCCACGAATTCCTGTCCACAATTTTACATGGATATTTTGTTGTTTTTTGTATAAAAATATTTCGTACCTGTATGGTGTCGACAAAGGGTCCAAATGCCTTCCATGGGCTGAATATAATGTTGTTGTGGTCATCAACAGGAGTCGCTGTACTTCTGTAGATGTGGGGGGCGTCGATTGACACCACAGGACTTGGCAGAATTCTCTGCTGGATTATTGGCTTGCCTTGGATCTGTGGAAAAAAAAAAACGATATTAAAGTAAGAAATCCATTTCGATTGTTACTTTGTGGCAAAAACTGGCCTAGTATTTAAACAAACAATTTGAAGGCTTTCGACAACCACTAACATGTACTGGGTACGCGTAGTGGATTACGGTCCACTCTCTCTCACAGACAGGAGGCCTGTGTGCTAGCACTGGAAATATTACAAAACTAATTATGCTGTTATGATTATTATGTACAAAGAACCCAAAATTATATCGCTCTTTTAATGTAAAAATACTAAAGTCTGTATCAGACTGATAAAAGAATATAATTCAAAAGATGTAGGCTAAGGTTGTAATAACAATATTCCAAAAAATAAATCCACTACCTAACACAAATATTTTTCTATATTAGAATATTAAAAAGAGGAAAGATTTTTTTGTTTGTTTGTACCTAATAGGCTCCGAAACTACTGGACCGATTATAAAAAAAATCTTTCAGCGATAGAAAGCTACATTATTCCTGAGTGACATAGGCTATTTTATAATCCCGAAAACGGGTCCTATGGGGTGTTCCACGGGAGCGAAGCCGCGGGGAACAGATAGTCTACAATAAACTGTTAGGATATTGTGTTGTTATATTATGTGGCAAACATTATTGAATCTTTACCACACAAATCAATCTGACGTATTTAAAATGAATTACGTCAAAGCAAAAAGGTGTGACTGGAATTAGGTAAGTAGCTGTTATTTTTGGAAGATGGCTACATGATCCACGGGTATAGGCGGCAGTTACAGGAAAACGTTTAAATATTCCGTCTGTACGATTATAAAGAACACATCGGAAAAGATTAAAAGGCTTTGCCTGTAAATCATTGAAAATGATTCCATTTAATTATTGTGATTTGCGAAAATTATGTCAAAAACGTATAGTAAAATATAATATAAGTAAAAGTTTGGTGGTTATTACTTTTGAAAATATACATTTTAAATCAACTTTTAATTTACATATTTTCATGGAACAGTCAGATAAAAAAGGCCAAGGCCAGCAGTTTATAATTTGTGAAAAATACTGACTACCAACTGAAAATCCTTTACTGAAAGCACTTATTAAAATAAAATTGAATCAGATTTTGGAAGTCCCTCGTCCTCCATTTTAACTAACTGCGAACTTCGTAATAATTAAGTATACATAACTATAAGTATTATCACTATCGTCTAAAAAAATACTTAAGGAAACTTTGCTAGTATTAATTAACTATAAAAGTTGACGTAACGGCCGAACACGCTTCGCCAACGTCCTTTGCTTAGTTTTAAATTAAAACTTGTTCAATAAGTTGTTATAGAAGAATTAATTGGTTCCAACTTGTTATAATATACAGAATCGTCAGACAGCGTTACTAATGGCACAGTTTCGAAGTTTTATCTTTGTTTTCGTGTACATAGAGGGCGTTTTCGCTTGAATGTCATTACAAATTATTTTAAGGGCGTCTGGATGTGCTACAGTTGAAGGTAGATTTGAACAATGTTTTTGTTACAATGTTAAAGGCAATGAGATTTTACCAATAGGGATGTCATACTCAATAAAAAGAAATAAAATCATGGCGAAATTTTACTTTAGCTACCTACATAGGATCTATGGAACTTGGAACTTTATTTCTATAACTGCGTAGGTTAAAAGATCATAGAGATATAAATAGGAGCCCGTTGTCAGAAAGAGATTAACACACTTTTCAAACGTCGTCGTGTCACGGCCAGTCGTAGTACGGACTGAGTTCACTCAAGTTGGTCAGCTTGTGTTTGTATTGCCGCGCAGACGTCTGTGAAACGTATCTACCTCAATATATATATCACAAGTTTGGTCTTTGAGTCCTTTGTTTTTTTTTCCGTCGTATGATGCTAGAGCAATAATTATACTGAAATTATGCCTTTTGATCTCCCATAAGTCAGACTGGTTTTAAAGCCTTTGATAAAATCAGACTTATATGCACTAAACATTTTGGGAATATTTTCATTATGCTTACATCTAAGCTTATGAGTGGCATTCCTTCTGTCTTTATATTCAAGAGATGCCAGAATACTTGTACGTCCTTGGCAAGCGTGCTTCATTGTCTATAATGTCATCGCTTTTCATCAGGTTAAAAATGGTCACAATAAGTGAACCGAACAATAAATTAACCTATTTTTATAATGGGTGAGCATGGGTTTATTAACTATAAAAAAAAGACTAAATATATATAATTAATTTATTTCCTGACACTGTAGTCAATAATATTACATCCTAAAACGTTAAATATAACATAATCTATTAATATGCACTAAATTAAAAAATAAACTGAAGCCATTAAAACTAAATCCACCCAGGTTAAAATTAAATTGTCAGCAAAAATGTCATAAAATTATATAAAACCGTTCAAGTGCGAGTCGAACTCGTGCGCCCAGGGTTCCATACTACTCATTTTTCCGCCCTAATAATTTTGGTATCATTTTTATTGGTGGCTAAGTTTTTTAGATATGGGCAAATTTAAATTTTTAAGGACAGACGGACAGAAAAGTGATCTTATAAGTGTTCCTTCTTTACCATTTGAGGAAGGGAACCCTAAAAATTGTCAGAGTTATAAAAATTTACAAGTTAAATAATATATTTGTAAGCAAATAAAAAAAAAGTTGAAAAATAATTCTATATTTTTTACAACATTTACCTCAAGGAAAACAACGATTTTAAAAATCTTTTTCGTCATCTAAACTTCACTCTTTTTCTACAATAGAATAAAAACCCTTTACAAACTAAGAGAAGACGGTGATCAGTCAACGTGATATAGAGTCCAGGCGTCTCTAGATAGCTACGATAGAGATGCGCCCATGATTGAACGTTACATCGCTCATCGCGGATAGAATGGACTGATAGGGTTGGGACACTTTTATCGACAAACTTTAAGAATGGGTACCTACCATTTTATTTATCAATTTCAAAAAGAGAATAGAATTTTATGTTGGTAATACATTAGATTGCTTTTTTATGGTTGGCATTATTGGTTAATTTGAATTGAAAATGCTTTTTTGTGACTATTTATCTATCATGTGTTTTAAATTATATTCTAGAAATTTAAATTATTGGTGATCGTGATTGTTTCATAGTAAGGATTCAACTTAACACTATTAACTTATGATTTGCAAATCACTTTACTTTCCTAAAACACTAACAGTAAGCAAATATTTTCATCATCGAAAATAACAAAAATATAATCTCAAACAAGAAAAACTGCTTGTAAAACACTTCACAAAAGAACTCCAGCATAAAATGTTAATTTAACATAAAAATGTAGTTTATTCAATAATCCAAATACCCTAATCCGACGACAATAATGTAATTGCCAATAACTTATTTATGGACAATTATTTATCGATAACTATTTAGTTGTTAGTAGTCCGTCACTAGTTATCAAGCGAGCAATGTTGGGGTTTATTATGAACGGAACTGTCATCGGATGCCTATTACGTCCAATTGCCTCATAAATTTCAGTTTCAAGAGCCTACTGTTGTGTGAAACATTGTTTCTGGTTCATTGCTGTTTAACTACGGTAGTATTTATGAAGTTTCGCCTGAAATCTGTAATGAACTGCGAAGTGAAAAATGAGTAGTGGATTTATTAATTTGGAAAAAGGTTTTTCGTTGGGTAATTCGGGGATCAGTTTTGTTGTTTCGATATTGGTTTATTTTCTACAGTAAGGATTATTGTTGCGAGCAAGTATCTTATAATTTCCGATTATCCTACTATTCAATCGTGTGAATCAATCTATCATTTTGGGCATAGCTTAGGTAAGGTAAAGTGAAATTGCTAATTTTTCAGTTGTTATCAGCGAGAATTCCTGGAGTTTGTAGGCCTCCTTTTAGGTGAACCAATTACCTGATTAAGACTGCAGGAATTCAATGGAGCGAGACGCACAGGACTGATCATTAAGGCAACACATGGGAGAGACCTATGTCCAACTACAGTGGACGTCTGTCGGCTGAAATAGTACTCCTCGATACGGCTCGCATTGTGAGGAGGTTCCTGTCTCTGGAGTCCTAACCACCGGTAGCTTGGACCCTGCTCCCGACACCGGTGGACCATCATTATTTTTTATATCTTTAAATGTTTTTTTTTATGATTTGTTTTTATAAAGAAATATTAAAAAATGTAAAAAGTAGATGTGTAAAAAATTTAATAAACGAAATGATAATAGCGAAAAAACTATACACTCTTAGTGCGGTTCCCCACTGCATGCGTTCCTAGTCCAAATTTTTAGTTTCGGGTATTATCCGAATTAGAAACATTCTGTATTATGACGGATAGAGTTTGGATCTAGTGCGTAACCCCTTTTACAAGTAGTACTACGACTGCTTCGGACCGATGTTTCTTGGATTCTGATCAGATGCAGTGCTCAACTGAATTGGTCATGGATCAATCTATTGTTTTGGATACTTATAGCTTCTGGGTATACTCGTATCTAAAATTAGATGTGAATTTGGAAAGCGTTATTTGTTTTCAGCTAAAACACAAATTGTTTCAACATAAAGCCTCCCCTCGCCTTTGTACATGTACTTTATTATCACACTGTATGTAATGTTGTCTTTGGTGTATAATAAAGAATTAATAATTAAGAATTTGTATTTCAGATACAATTCACCGTTGGTACCTTTGTATATCTTTTACATTATAAAACCCATCAATTTTCCTAACTCTCTCTAATCCAGCATCAAAACATACCTACTCGTAAAATACGTGTTTCTATTGCAATCTAAAAATAAAGTCCTCCCCTTCAGTTAGTATAAAAGTAAAGACTGAAACACATCCCGTATTATCTGTAATCTACTTCAGCTTGTCCAATTTATTTGGGATTAACAAGATTGTTAGTATATTTGGAATTGGGTATACCTAATTGGAAAAATGCTGCATAGTACTGATATACCGAACTGCTAGGAGTTTCACTGGAGATAATGTTGACCAAAGTCCTTTGCTTTTATGGGTTTTGGTGAAAGGTATTTAATGAAATCTGGGTATCTAGTAATAAAATGAGTTAGTACCTATATCCAGTTCTATTGTCAAACAGTAGGCTTATTGCAACAGTCTATGGTTATCTCTGAACGAGTTTAGCTAAGTTATTTCTAGAAAGCTCTATTTTAAATGTTGCTTTTTTTCGACGAAATTTTACAAAAATGCATCATGAACGAGAAAAAATAAGTTTTTTGCATAAATGTCACGATTTTCTTTGAACAATTTTGCATTTGACACTTTATACTTACGTACAAAACTTCGACTTATAAGACCCTCTGAAAAAACTGTAAATATAATAGAATAGAATAGAAAATAATATAATATAATATAATATAATATAATATAATATAATATAATATAATATAATATAATATAATATAATATAATATAATATAATGTAATGTAATGTAATGTAATGTAATGTTATGTAATATAATGTAATGTAATGTTATGTAATATAATGTAATGTAATGTAATATAATAGAACAGAACAGAACGGAACGGAACAGAACGTTACGGAACGCAACAGAACAGAACAGAACAGAATAGAATAGAAATACATTTATTCGACAAAGGCACAATACAACAGCAACAAACATGGAGTAAAAGACAAAAAAGAAGTGCAATGACAAATTGCGCTGAACGCCAATCAATACTGGTAACATTGGTATTGTTTTCAAAAACTCAACTACATGTCCACACAAGACCAAAACAACAAAAAAATGTAATTCGAACCGCATTTTAACAATTTCTCCACGTCGCGAACGCTACAATAGTTTTGTTCCAGCGAGCACCGTTTGATTCGACGCACGTACGATGTCACGGAAACGTTCTTTTAGTGCAAACTGTCGCTGACGTTGACATGTTGTCAAGTCAGGGTCATGCTCATGACAAACTTGGTTAGGGGAAGTTTTTGATCGTACTGGATTGCATCTAGTCTCGAAGTTACTGTAAAATATATTTTTGCTTTATTAACGTTTGATTTAACAATAAAACCTACTTGACATAAATGCAAAGTAATGTCACATATATCATTTATGATTGATATTAACCATATATTTATGTATAACAAAAAATATTTCGGATTCCGATTTATCATCTTTTGTGAGTTCTTTTTAATGTAATTTTTCCACACAGTGAAAATATTATGTTGAATATTTGAAATTCAAATGTTTCTCCGTTTCATCATTGTCATTGTAATACAGAGTTTTCATAATGAAAGCGGTTTAATTAAAAACCATACACAAAAATTTCAGCTTCTACATTCTTATAGGTTACTAAAGCCACAAAAAACTTATTTTTAAAATTTGTCCACGTTGTGTGCAAACGCTACAATAGATTTTTTCCACCGTGCACGGTTTAATTCGGCGCGTGTGACGAGACCCTTTCTGTGTTTTTTTTTGTAAACTGTCCCTGTCACGGTGTCACGCCACGCGTGACGGGAGCGTGATGTGGTCAGCGAGACACTGGCACGTGTATTAGATGGAAACTGGTATTGAATCTTTTTTTTAATGTTTCTTCTGAAAAAACGTAAAAAAAATATCTTTTAAAAAAATGTTCATAGATAAAAGTCAGCTGTTAAGAAAATACTTTCTACTTTTCCGTTTTCTGTGTTGTTACGGAAGAGATGTTTGGTAAACACGGTGTCACCCGTATTAGGAGTGTGATGTGGTCAGCGTGATACTGGCACGTGTATTAGATGGGCAGCGTCATAGAATTTGTAATTGAAATGTTTTTTTTTTTCTATAAAATACAGAAGAAAAATATTTGCAAGAAAGACATTTTTTTTGTAAGTTTGTAAAGGTTTGTCAAATAACGGTACGCCTTTTTTTGTGTTTATTACATAACATAATAACTCGCCTGTAATCTCCGAAGATTGAGGCAGAGGCATCTCATCATCATCTTCTTCCTGCCCTTGTCCCATGTTACTTGGGGTCGGTGCAACACGTTTTCTTCTTCCATACCGTCCTGTCCCTTTTCTTTCATATCACTCCTCACACAGTCCATCCATCTTTTCTTTGGCCGGCCCCCCCGTTCTCCCTCTGCATCCATCCACATTTATATTCATCAACTCTTTTAGTAACATGCGTTTCATCAGAGGCATCTATGTATCAACAATTTCGCCATTTATGTTTAAGTTGTGTAATAGTGGGCGAGCCTACTGCTTACTGCATTAGTAAAAAAAGTATCCTGGGTATGGCTCCATGCACTCAATAAAATTCCAGACGCCATAACATAATTAAAATTTATTAATTAATAACAATTTATAAAAAAAAATATGTTGTTCATAATTGATTTAAGTTGTTGTTGTTGATATTGAAGAATTAATTTAGAATTACAATTATTGTATAAAATATAGATATTAAATTATTGTGACATTTTGAATTACTTTGACATATATTTTTTTGGAGTGTACCCCATTGTTTCGAAGTTCATTACCGCGATGTACATTACTGCGAAAATTTACTATCGCGATGTTCGTATACTCATTTTTTTTACATTTTAATAATTCCTCATTTAGATCTTACACAATTGGAGTATTAAATAATATGTAATTGTTCAATTTATTTTCTAATTGAATAGCATAATTATGCATGATTTTCAATTTGTTTTACTAAATTTTAAATTGTAATCCTTTGCTAGATTTACACACCATATTTGTACGCCTCCAGGCATAACATAGCGCTCTGTTCATCAAACATAAGATCTGTATTTATTTACCTATGTTAACAAATAAATAAATAAGCGGACCAAGTCCAGTCTCCGGGCAGCTACTGAGATATGTTTATTACAATTTAACAGTTGTAGTAACATACCTGGCTCTCTCGCTTTAGTGCCGTAAAACGGTTACATCCAAAATCATACTCCTTAGTAACGGCTAGGTTATTTATTGATTCATGTACATTATTTGAAATGATCAACAACACGATATGTTTTCGCTTCTTTTGCATACTCCACCAAAACGAATCGGTTGGTTAAAAATATTTTTACACAAAACTGTCCAAAAGGAGGTCTAATATTAATATTGCACCGAGCGGGCACACGGCCAGTACCGCGTTAATATTGGATAATATATATGCCTTAAGCATCGTCCCTATTGATCAATCTGTCCAATCCTCTCCTAAAAATGTTGGGGTTGGCTTCCACTCAAGACAGACGCAGCTAAATATCTTTATTTTACATGAACTGACTGCCTTATTGACCTCCACGTCCCTATAACGCTACTAAATATAAATTTAAGGTCTTAATGTCATTCCTTTTCTAAAATCTTGTTTACCTACTTGGCAAAACTCAAATAGAGAAAACATTGACCCGCTTTGTCGAACGTAACAATAAATGTACGCCGTCAATTTTTATAAAAAAGAAAATGTCTCCCATTTTTTTTGTTCATCGAAAAGTATCGGACAGACGGAGAAGTGTTCGGATATTATTTTGTTTGAAAATATAATGTTTATTTACTTTGATGTTTAGGGACTCCATGTTCTATTGATGAAACGAAAATAAATCGATTATTTGTAAAAGTTTTGATGTGGGTAAGTATTTGTTGTGTGTGCGATGAATAAAGCTGTTTAAAATGTTTTTGAATGAATTTAAGGGTGTGTGTTTGTTTGACTTTCAGAAGTTGTCGCAAAGAAAAATATTTTAAAAGTGGTTTTGGAAGATTTGTATTGTTGTTTTCTATGTTTGATATTTATTGTTATACTTACATTTTAATGTTACCAAGTTATTTTGAGATATAAATAAGAATGTATTGCTGACAAAGAAAATATGTGACAGGAATTGATTCCAGTTTGTAAATACGTGCAAAACAACAAAAGCATAGATCAAAGAAAATAAAAACTCATTAAAAATATCACCCAAAAATCCTAATAAAACCTAAGCACCAAAAAAAGAACTTCTTAACACAATTAACACCGGCAAACAGCAAACAAAAAAGGCCATTCATCAAAAAGAAAAAAAACATTACCTACTTGCACAGGATTTTACCAAGATCCGTTGAATATTATAACGACGTGCCCCCGAGGTAAATGTCATCAGAATAGAAAAGAATAAAATGGAATTAGCAACACAAAGAGGGAGCCACGGACGCGAGCTGAATAAATTTCTCATACATGACTTTTGTACCTCTGCCACAGAGAAATTAGCAGAGAACCAACCTTGGCAAAAAGAGGTGTTACCCGTAACCGTTGGATGGTGTACAAGTAATTTATTGCCGGAAATGTTTGGGCATTTTCGTGTCATGTTTTCCGGGTGTCTTTATGTCTTCTTGCTTTCGTTGGATTTAAATCATTTGGTTTATATGTACATTTTTTTCGCTTTAAGACGAAGTGAAAATGTAAGAACAATGTACCGATTATCACCAAGAATTAATATTCTCTTCTCGATTTTTCATAGAAATTGTGCTATGTTTAAAACGATTTCTATGAAAAAACAAAGCAAATCAATGTTGCTTTGCCCTATTCTTTAAGAGATGAAAGAGGAATATAATGATCATCAGTTAAAACTGAATTGATGCAGAGCCAAGAGGCTCATCGGCGTCGTTAAACTGGTGGATGCCAACCGTCACAGCTTGGCTCATCGCCGCAAGGTTGCCTGCTTGTCGGTCTTCTACAGACTGTAACTACGCACTGCAAGTTACCATCCTTACCTTGTTGCCATTCCACCATATCGCACCAAGCGCTTCCAAACATCCTTCATAATGCGCACAGCGAACGAATAAAACTCACTACCTGCGTCTGTGTTTCCGAACGCATTCAACACGAATCTCTTCAAAGTTAGAATAAACAGGCTTCTTCTGGGTAAGCTCACTCCATCGTCGACTCTATCTCTGTCACCTATGACCTAGACTAGAGTCAAGAGCAAACCCATCACAAGTAAAAAAAAAAACAATACAATAATATGATTTTTTAAAATTGCAATAGAAATCCTACTGCAAAGGCGTTACCTATTCCCTTATTATTTCATCACTGAAACAAGCTGAAGAAGTCTTCAAGTATGAACAATCCTGCGCTTGAATTAAATTCCGTTGCACTTCACAGGCAAACAATTTTAAATACTTTCTACCCATAGTGATTCACAGACCCCATTGTCTTACTGATAATACTATTCTACGTCATAGCCGTCCAAACTAAAACTCGGCGTAAACATTTAAAATTTATTACCTAGACCTAGATAAGTCTAAAAAATGTGACACGGGTTTTATGAATACATTTTAATGAGGCAGCGGTATAAAACTGAAAGAAAAATAGTGCCCCGGTTACTTGTACAGACAGGTTAGTTAGCTAGAGGTTATTAAGTTTAGCTTGTGAATTTTTTTCATGAAATGAGAAACAATGTTTGAAAAAATAATGAGTTTTTTTTTTTGTTTACAAGAGGTTTTTACGAGGTATGGTGACGTCAACGACTGATTCGATCTTGATCAGACCTTGGCTCCAGACAAACGTCATACGATGTCAGCGATGGGATTGGACGAAATGACACAATGCAAGGGATTGACCACCTGACATTTTGACGGCATTTGTCATTTCCATATACTTTTTAACCAACTTCAAAAAGGAGAAGGTTCTCAATTCAATTGTACCCTAATAGGGTATCGTACCCAAAGGATCCACACGGAGCCCTATTGCTGTCACTCACGTGTCTGTCCTTCGTCTGTCACACAGGTTTTAAAGCCAAATGGTCTTCAAATTTTCACAGCATAAGTATCTCGTTGACCCAAAGCCATTATAGATACAAATCACCACTTTTTTAAATGAGGTTTTTTAGCGTTAAAAAATTTTATATTATGTGTATAGAGTGCGATGTCGTTGTTTAGAACTATCGAGTAGATAAATGCTGTAATTTTTGTCAAAGTCAGCTTTTTGTACAAAATTTTGTTCTGACGAATTTTTTAACTTGCCCGACCTTCAAATTTGGTGTTAATTTATTATTTCCTATATTTTATTTACAAATGCCAATATATTAATGTATCAGATTTTTTTAAACTGCCCAATTTTTCCTATTAAAACCAACGTATTTTTGTGGTTTAGTACCGAAACCAAAATGCGCGAAGTACCACACGCACTTGGCTAGTTTTAATTATGTGTGTTAAGTCAGATTCTTTTACTAGGTGAACCGATTTCGATGATTCTTCTTTTATTTGAAAGGTCATGTGGTCCCATTTAAATTGATTAAGATCTGACGAGTAGTTTTTGAGTTATCCTTAGTAATGAGAATTTTCATGTTAAATTAAGGTACCAAAACTAAAATTAAGTATAACAAAAACTTTATTACGATAAAATTAAACCGTCTTCCAAAACAATACACTATAGCGAACAATAACTTACTTTTCGGAGGTCGGTCTCAAAAACCACACCAAAGACACCGATTTCAGAAAAAAAAGTTATGTTTCGCTTTGTAGTAAATAGTATAATATTTATCTCTCTTTTTGTTTTGGAAGACGGTGTATTTTTTTTGTAAAGTTTTTTTTTTGTCTGCTTACAGGAGAGTTTCATGAGGAATAGTGACGTCATTGACAGATTTGATCTCACAAGTGGCTGAAAATAAAGTGATGTGTTGTCAGCGATGATAGTCAAAGATTGCAAAATGTATGCGAATGACAAGCGCTTGTGGTTTAACTTGTTGACCAGAGACTATAGACAAGTGACATTTTATCATCGAAAGCGTCGCGATAGCGATTGGTAAAATGTTAAAAATGTACGGGATTTCCAAGTTCTATCAAAATTTCACGAAATTTATCCCTCACTTTTTGGCATTTCGACATCATTGATAATAGTGCGAGATCCAGTATTCAATGGGTTCTGTTGGTTATCCTTTAACACCCTGGCTATTCTTTTTAGAAATATTTTCTATGCACAAAAACGACCTTTTTACAGCATATACTGTGATTTTTAATTTCGTAGACTAAACTGACAACTGCCAATGACCTTATTTTTTTATATGTTGCAAGCGCGGAGCATAGTGTTGTAGGTTAGACTCAATCATAAGTGATTCATCGAATCGATGAGACATGATTCCTCAGTTTAATTTTACTAATTGGTATTAATAAATGTTTTATGTATAATAATCGTAATACATTTAAATATGAAATCACTTTTATTGTGTTAAATATGAAATCAACAATATCATAAATGCGATCGATAAAATGAAGTCTGACATAAATTAGTAGAAACTAAATAAAGGCCGGTAGTTTTTTAACAAATGTAATTCTTTTGCCGTGAAATAGTTCGTCGATCTACTTCGATTTTCGATCAACTTTCGATCACTCGTGATAGTCAGTATACGACACTATTTTTATGTAACGATAAAGTGACAACCCCCCCAATGCCAGTTAAGTCTACGAAATTAAAAATCACATTACAGTATTGATAATCCTTCCATAAAGGTATTGTCCAATAGTAACTTGTCTGCTTTAAATAAAATCGAATTACTGTGTGAATAAATGAGTGTATTCAAAGCGAAGTAATATTTAAGCTCAAGCCAGTCTGGCCATTTTATAAGTTAATTATCAAACATTAATAGTTGTACTACTATACTAGTTCACGAGGGGAGAGAACTAGTCTGAAAAGTTCTTTTACACTGTCTTTTCTACTATGAAAATACAAAAATCTCTAAAACATACCCATAACAATCTTAAACTTACCATTAAATTGTCTGTGATTCTTGTAAAATATAAAAATGTTTTTGACCGACTTCAGAAATGTTAGAGGTTCTGTATTTTATGATCTTTATGGATAAGTAATAAACACTAGTTTGTGATGTATTTTCTATCATTTTGTATATGTAGGTGTATACCAACGAATAAAAGATTATTGAACTCTAATTTAGGTAAACCTACGCATAATACAGTTAATTATCAAACATTATTATAAATCGTAACACGTGTGTTATCACTATTTGTGATACGAGACATTTTTATCATAATAGATGCTTGATTAACATCATTGATATTCATGGAAATCTCACTCAAATCAATTTTCATATTCCCCCTACCACTCCTACCGATACCTGTGGTTTAGGGTTGGCATACCTTTGGGTCGCGGATAAATTTGAAAAACAGTCACCGCGGCCCTGGCACAAGCAACTGAAGGAACACGGGTGGGTTTTAGTCAGTAAAAGTCTGACACGCCCTTCCGCTTCACCCAGAGCGGAAGAAGTCATTGGATGATTTCCAACCCAAAAAAAAAAAAAAACAAGTGTTGGCATACCATCTGCGTTCCTACTGGTTTTGAGGGCAGTAAATTCAAAACGATTTTTTACCTGGTTCTCACTCAACAGAATATTATGTTCCTCGTTTCTGTGACTTTTATTGTAAGTAAGATATAACCGAAAGAAGCTAAGGTATAACCGTGAAATAAGAACAATTTCTTTTGGAAAAAATAAATTCACTTGTTCTCTATTCCTATGCGAGGGTAGTTTTATCATATACATCACTTTAGTAAAGGATTTACTAAAGGCAGCAATGCTCGCAGTTATTTTAATTTCACTATAATGAACAAAACACAAGATAGCACAATTATTATTATTACAAGGTACCCTATTCTAACTTAGTTTTTTCATGGAATAGGTACTAAACCATGCGGATCTTTCAACACGCTTGGATAGCTGGCAATCTTAAGTGCCAGTATATTTTATTTAAACACCCAATTTTGCACATTTACATCAAACTGATTCACTGACAACCCTAAATCCCCTTCAGCAAAAAGACCGAACAACACAATCCTAGGTTCGAGTCCATTCCATAATTGGAAGTGGCAGCCCTGGGTGTAAACAAGACAATAATTCACGTTCTTCTGCGACATATATCGAATAAGTAATTCTATAAAGTCAGACGCAAACCTGAGGGAATGGCGGAATAATGCAACACGTTGGTTGGACCGCGCCAGGGGAATACAAAAGGCGGGGTACAGAGGTTTTTGTACACAGTTTTGGTTAGTTTACGTTTTGAGTTTTGTGCGATTATATTAACGTAACTTTTGTAATGTCTGCCACAGGGCCGCATCTTTTCAACATAACAGGCAGCTAGTGTTTTTACAGTAAATACTGGTCTCAAATATGTCACATATAAAAATAAGGTAAACCAAAATAGTGTACATGGTTCGTTCGCAAGCTCTACCAAGTGTACAAGGAGGTTTGTGTGAGGAGCGATTTGTGTCATGCCAGTTTTTAGGGTTCCGTACCCGAAGGGTCCAAACAGAGACCTATAGCTGTCACTCACGTGACTGTCCGTCGTCTGCCACTCAATTTTGTTCCGAAGAATTTTTTTAACTTCCCAATGCTATCATCATCATAAGCTTTTTAATGTTCCCACAGTTGGGACACAGGCCTCCTCTCTGTGAGAGGGAATGGGCCGTAATCCACCACGCGGGCCCAATGCAGGTTGGTGGATGTCACATGTCTTCGAAATTTTGGTATCCCTTCACCGTTTTGAGAGCAGTGGTGATGAAATAATTTACACAAAGTAAAGCGCCTGCCTGGGTTCGAACTCACGGTCTAAAACTTTTAAGTCGCGGCAGCTACCACTGGGCCGCCACTGCTCGATCCCTATGACCTATGAACTGATCCCAATTACATATGAACTTGAAGTTTGGTGATAATGTTTATTATTACGTATATTTTGCTAACAAATACAATACAATTTGCTGATTATAATCTGATTTTTTCCTTGGTGCAGAACCCTAAATTTGCGAAGTCTGACACGCACTTGGCCGGTTTTTATTTTGATCTTGGATTATTTTATAAATTTAATGCATAAGCAGATATTTACATCCATATGATTAGTCATTCTGAGGGAATGGCGGCATAATGTAATAAGATGGTTGGACCGCGCCAGGTTTTTTGAACACATTTTTGTGTAGAGGTTGTGTTTAGTTTTGGTTAGTTTAGTTTAGTGCGGTTATGTTATGTTTACGTGGAAGAATTTTATCCAAGTGTTTGATTTCTATTCAAATTCGAATTCATTTAATTCGGACAGCAGTGATGCATATTGGGTTAGCATTAAAAAAAGCTTAAATTCTAGTATTAGTATAATTGATTTAATAAAATTGAAGACTAAATTATAAACACTGCGTGCCGAGGATTACCAGCCAGGAACACATGTTTCATAACTAATCACCCTCCGCACAAAACGTCGCTGTGTCTATGAAATGGTTTACAGAAACATGCACCTACACTTTCGTAAAAGGTAATGAGCATTAAACTTACTATTCCGGATATCTTGGAGTGTTGGCCAGAAGTCAGAAATCTAAAGAGTACATTGTAATTTAGTTTCAATATTGCTTATTGTAAATGGTGGAGAACAGGGCGCATTGCTAACATACCGGATGACCAACGGTGTCGAAAAGGTCTGGAGTTATGATAAAGTATCTACCGAAAAGAAAGCTTCCCACAAGATGGACCAATGATCTGATGAAGGCTGCAGAAATCTACTGACTGCGAAGTAGATAGGTCCAGTCGAGATGCATATGTACAGACATATGCATCTCGACTGGCCCTATCTCCCTCCCTGTCTCCCTCTTACAGAAGAGGGAGACCGATATTGAAGTTTAGGTTGTAATCTAAATCAATTATGGTCTAATTGCTCTAGATCAAAGACGCATGGATAAACAGAAAAGACAAAGGTTCTTACATTTTAATCAATGAAAACACAATCACCAACAAACCAAGTTAACAATATATACAAACTTCGCTTGAACTAATAAAATAACACGTTTAAAAGTGTTGGTAACTACAATGCTGAGACAAAAGGAACTGTGTTTTAAACTGCCAACTTTTATTTGCCTAACAAAGTTTCTAAAAGCTGCTATTTACCGATAAAGAAGTTTTATTGTCTGACGGTACTTGTACATTTCAAGTAGTTACAAAGGATGTACTGTGTATTTGTAACTAGTTTAAAAAAGTAGGGTGTTTAGTTTTATTTCGTGAAATGTCTCAGGGTAACCCAATATCCATATGGTGACGAATAAATAACTTATATATACTTTTTGCCGTTGTAAAATTATGAATACTTATTCGGTCGCACTGCGGGAATTTCAAGGTATTTATTCTTTAAATCCCTGCACGACACTAGGAATTGTCCTGGATCGTGGGTTCGTGACATACACAAATTTCCAGATCCGGAACAAGTATCTATTGGCTATAAAAATATTTACTACCATTATATTTCCTTGCGGGAATCGAACCCGCGACATGCAGCGCAGCAGCCGATCTCTCAACCACTGCGCCAACCACGTCGTCAATTTTACGAACCTCCTCGTTTGTGATGGCGTATATATTTGTTGTTCTATTTTTAACCCCCGACGGAAAAAAAGGAGTGTTATAAGTTTGAAATGTACCTGTGTGTTTGTGTATATATGTATTTGTGTATCTGCCTGTGGCATCATAGCTCCTTAACGGATGAACCGATTTTGAATAAGTTTTTTTTTTGTTAGGTGATATTATTGGGAGTGTTCTTAGCTATGTTTGATGAAAATTATTGCAGCCCTTCAAAAGTTATGGGCGTTATACTGTTTGAATCGGGGTATTTTCGGATGATATTGTGTCATAATAACGTGTTCGATAGATTTTTGATCGAAGTCTGACTACCACTAGATAAATTATGTAGTTTAAAAATAATGAAAAAAAAATTGTCGGGGTTTTAGGGCATTTTAAATTTTCACTTTTTTTTACTGTTATATATACTATAATTTCTGGATACAACCCTCGAATAACGATACATATTTTTTGTGTCATTGAGAATTCTGGGGTATTTTATATGGCAGCCTTTTAAAAAATAGTTTTCACTTTAAAACTATTTGTTAGAAGTACGTTTAACCAGCAATTGTTAGCCTAACAAATGGTAAAATAATTATCTCTAAAATAAGGAGAGTCCGGTGGTTAACAACGGATGAAAAAATTGGGCCAAATGGCTGAGAGATTGGGAACAAATTGTCAGTCAGCCTCGTTTCCATCTTGCTGAATAGTTTGTTATTATTGCAGCAGACAAAATATAATTATAGTTTGTGTAGGTAATACGAGTAGAAATATGTGGTAAAATTATCTTATTCTGGTCCTGAAAGGGGACGGAAAATGAATAATCTTTGCCTGAACTCGACATTTTTAGTGGACTTCAAATTACTGGTCCTTTATTTTATTTATTTTTAGCTTAGAAAATATGTTGAGTCCTTTCATCAAAAAAAATAAAAATTACCTTTCAATTAATAACGGAAACACCAGAATTTTAGTTCTAACATTCAACCCCCAAGGCACAAGAATGTACTCAAACCCAAATATACGATTCCGTTTGAACCTTTGACAAATCCAACCCTAAAAATAGGCCAACAACATTCCAATTAAAAACTCCTAATGAATACCTGGCCGTGTACGACACATATCCTTTACCAAACACGTCCTTGGTTAACAGGTTCCGTACTTTACTTCGCTTGGTAAGAGATCCGGAACAAAATTGCGTGAGCGCTCCGTAATAGGTTTAGCTAAACCTTTGATCCTGGCAGAATCTGACATTTAATTACATAGCCGCCATTATGTTGGGCCGGATCATAACAAGGTACGCTGACAGACAGGTTGAAACGATATTAGGCGTGCGGGACGTATGATGGATTTTCGAGTTCAATTTGTACGGTGAGAAAGTTTGAGTGTGGTAGGTATGTTTACCATACTGCGGTGCTGTTCTTTTTAAACCGACTACAAAAGGAGGTTCTCAGTTTGACCTGTATGTATGCTTGTCCTCGATTTTCTTGCGTTTGGCTGAACCGATTTTGATGCGGTTTATATGATGGTATGCAACAAATGGATAATCCGTGACGTCGTCCGTATGGATTCGTTATATGTATGTATGTTTGTATGTAATTATCTTTGTCCCCACATTTCTCCGAAACTAGTAATTTGATCATGATCATTCTTTTTTTATTGGATTTAGTATCTCTCAACTTGGGTCATACTGAAAGTTTCATCAAAATCGGTTGGTCAGTTTTCAAGATATGGAGCATACAACCGAACTCTTTAGCGACAAACAGCACATTCGTGCTATGTGTGTGTATTATGGGTATTATGTCAATCCTTTAGGTACCTACTATGGAACTTGCTCAATTTGTAGTGATGGTAAAGCAAAACTAAAAAGATAGAAATAAAATTAACCGTCTTCAATAACAAAACACTAAAAGTAATAACTTTCTTTTCGGAAGTCGGTGTCGCAAAACGATAAAAACATGAGGTACGAAAGACTTTCGAAACGAAAATTATTTTGCAACATTTAGTGTTTTGTTTTTAAAATCGGTTATTTTTTTTGCGAAAAAGTTTTTTATTTATTTAAATACGCTCGTACTTGACCACTATCTCACCTGATAGTAAGAAATGATATGGTCGAAGGTGAAGCATGCTTGCCTAGAAGTAACCTATTCACTCTTGACTTAAAGACCCCTAGATTGTAGCTATCGGGAAACACAGACTCCAGCAGGGAATTCCAGTCCTTAGCTGTACGCATAATAAAAGTATTACCAAAACGTTTAATGCGTATGGGTGGGATGGCTACTATCTATGTATGTTTTGTGGGCTTAATGCGAGTTTGTTACTCAAGCTGGATTGCGTCAACGAAAAGACCCTTTGGTGTTGAAACTGGATAAGCGCCAGTTAGGAGAAACCTCTTTTTCTGTATTGAAACTGACCAAAGAGATCGTTTACATTAACGCGACGAGTAAAAATTCGGCTTAAGGACCTACATCCGCTTTAGTGCCATAAAACGGTAACTTTCTAAAGCATACTCCTTAGTAACGGCTAGGTTAAAAGGTTTGAATAAATATATATTTATTATTGTTTGATGTACATTTAAACATATTTTTTTTTAATAACAAATAGTTTTGCTTTAAAAAATAACTAGTAAAACGATATTTTTCGCAACTTTTGGTTGCTCCCCCAAAACGACTTGGATATTTAAAATTATTTTTACACAGTAAAATTGATGGCTGGAATTTCTTCATAACTGACATAGCATATGTAAATCAAATACTATTTTGCAAACAAAACTGTTCAAAAGGAGGTTCAAGCGGGCGCACGGCCAGTACTGCGTTTACATTGGGGCGTATATATCGCCTTAAGTCCACTGTAAACATCTCACCGTGTAAACTTAGTGAAATGAACTCGAGGTTAGCTGTCAATCTATAAATTCAGGAGGAATGATAGTTCACTTTACCAAAGTTTTAACGCTGACATTTTGTTAGAAAAGATCGCGGCTATGTGCGTATTTACATGTAGATACGTAAGTGATGAATCAAGATAAAATGCGCAAGTACTTAAATAATGCCTTGTGTTTTGTGGGCTTTCAGTCTAGAGTGAATTTCGTCAATGTTTTTTTTTATTAAATCTCGTGTGTTTTTATCTCTGTCTATATCATTTCTCATTGCCCATGTCAACCTCTGTGTTCTATAGTTATGAGTCAAACCAATAATATAATTATTATCTTGTGTGTTGTGGGATTACAGTCTAGAGTGAATTTCGTAAATGTCTCTTCATTAAATCTCATGTGTTTTTATCTCTGTGTACATCATTTCTCATTGCCCCTGTCTTCGTTTGTGTTCTATAGTTATGAATCAAACCAAGAACATAATTAATAGGTGGATAACAGACCTAACCCAAACAAAATAGAACAATGACATGTAAACTAAAACACGTCCGTTTTAATCCTGCAAAGCCTGACTAAAACTTGCGCCAAACATTTATCATGGGAAGCGTCAGAAATTCGACCTAAATCGTGGAAGGTTGTCAAACAAAGTGACATAAACGGCACAAAGGACTCGCGATGGGACTCTATACTCCCATCGCGATAAAGGGTTGAAAGGTTTATTAAATAGGTCGGGTGTATCAGCCGAGTATCTCCGAAGCCTGCCGAATTAGAATACAATTACGTGTATGTAACAATTTTATTTTGTACGTCTGTTTTCATTCCAGGAAGGTTGATTAGAAGTGGGTTGTTAATTTATATTTTTATATGCTGTTGTGTCAAATTTTGATGATGGGGAAACATGGGAAGGTTTGGTTAATTTTCGTGTTTGCTTTTTGTTTTAAATTGTATGACAAACATGGGGTGGGCTTTTGAGACCGTGGATGAAAAGGTTGGAAAATATTGAAGGCTATTTGAGATTTTGTTTGCAAACGCTTGTCTATTGTATTCAAATGACAAATAAAAAAAAAATTGGAACAGTGAAAATTTTTACAAGTTTTTGAGTGTTGTGACGTTAGTTTGAAACTGTGTAGCCATTAGCGCCCATCTCGTAACGTAAGACCATCCCATCTGGCAACGTAAGACGTTGGCGCACCAACATTTAAAATTACAATAATAGTTAGACTTAACCAAAATTTACAGTCTGTTCAACAATGTATCTTTCATATTCAATAGGTTAGTTGCGTATTTCGCAATCAATGAGACTGCTTTTCATTTTCACAATTAAACAATATTAATCGTTTAATTTACCTACGTTTTAAAGCAGACAAATTTTTCAAACATTAAGCAAATATCAATCTTCAGTGTAACTGGATGCAGCGGAGTATCAGTGCTTTGCGTATAAGACTGTGGATTCATAGTTTTCCTCAAATTGCTTTGGACATAGTATGTTCAACAATTTTCATAAACACAATAACAAATCTACCTCAACATTTTCTCTCAAGTTCTATCAATTGAACATTTTTCTAAGAACAATACTTTTCCCGCTATCAACTAATAATGGTTGTTGGTTTAGCTCATTATTTTGTAAGAGAACGGAGCTATTGAAGAAGTATTGCTCGACTCTTGGCCCAGCAGTAACTAGCAAAACGAAATAAAAACAAACGTTAAGAAAAATACGGCCAATTATAGCGGAGCTTTTTAAAGTATTGTGTTTTTATTAGTCTTTGTATTTATTTTCCGTCTGCAAGGAAAGGGTTATGTTTCTCGCGCATATCTTGTAGGTATGTGATATTCTTTATTACCTCATATCTTTCAAAGCGATAGACGGATTTAACCATCGTTAAATACGTCTCGAACGAAGTGTTCTAAGATAAGTGACGTTTAAAAAAACAAAACATGGCGGATGTTGGGCGCCATATTGTGGGTGTCACAATTTTTTTGTTGTCCAAACACATCGTGAGGGGTTTTTTTTTTCTTTATTTTTCAAATACTTTATATTAACATTTATTGTACAGCATAACATTTGTCTAAAACCTGAAAAAGTTTATGTTACAAAGTGAAGGAAGCAAACTCGGACCGCATGTTACTAAATAGGTAAACATATACTTTTATACCCGCTTAAAACCTAAGATGTGATGTCACCAGTAATATAATATTTTTTTAAGGTAAATTTACAATTTTTATATGTGCTGGTGACAATATTTGACTGCACAGTTTTAGGAATTTTATTTAGAGGATCAGGTAATATATTTTCCCACGTTCTCGTGCTATACACATTTACAGTTGTAGGTAGTTTATATGTTGGCAAGTAATCCAGATCACGTAACTGTTTTGGTCTATTGTTTAAAGTTAAGGCTAATATTATTGATTTTTTCCAAGATAATTGCCGATCTGAATTTATCAAAGAGTAAGGTATGAAATGAAGGGTTTTAAGAGGTATTTACAAAAATATATTCCACTTATACGTATAAAGAAATTCGAAAAAAAAATTGTAAATAAAAAAAGTTAATTGAAAAATCAAAAATCCCGACTGCTTAAGAAGGTAAGTAAAAAGATGTAAACAAGAAGAAAAACATGCTTTGCAGTCGGAGGATCAGGTCGTCAAAAAGTTCGCGAGTATGTATTTTTATAAAAGAGCAGTATGAACTTGTGCTTCAGTGTTCTTTTTATTTTTGACAGTAAAAATCTGCTTTTCAGTACGTTAATGTTCATATAACTCGAGGAGATGTTAAAGAAGCTACAGCTGTATTTTTTCATATTTCACAGTACTCATTAGGCTTTGAAAAAAATACATCGGTATAACTGTCATAGGAAAACTTGCCTAAAAGACACAACCACGTTGAATGCTAGTGCTGATTCTTCGACCGAATAATTTCAGAGTTGGTTTAATAGTGAAAGTTAATTTCCATGAGTATTTTCATCCCCTGAAAGATTGACAATGAACTGAATAGTTAGAACTGAATATTATTTTTACCTTTGTATAGATTCTTTTACCGATTGTTTTGTGAATGTGTGAACATTGTAGGCCTTCTAGATTTCTAGATGCTTGTTAACATTTGTTAACTTTTTATCTCGTTTCACTTTCTTTTTTTTTCTTTTGTTTATATAAAATATAATCTTCTTTTTAGTTTCTTTCGACTTATTGTCGGGCCTACGTTGTCCCTCCATATCTAGGTACTAATGCTGTTATATGGAAACCTTTTAAAATCAAACCAGTTTTTAAAAGTGTAACCGTGGAGTTTCTTGCCGGTTCTTCCCCATAGGAAACGACTAACCCGAACCATATAGGCCTATGTGAAATAAAAAATAGATTTTTTTATTTTGAGTAACCTTACGATTCACTATTCTAGACAACACTAAGATTTCTTCTTTAATATTCCCCAGAAAAGCGTCACTTATTCCAGTGATCACATATGCAATTACACAAACTTTTATACTATCTAACAATCGATTCTAAACCACCAAAGCTATTACTTCCCACAAAGACACGATGCAAATATATCTAGTTTATACAAGATACTACCTACTACTTCTAGATCACTTGATAGGAAACTCTTGACGTTCGCCTAAGCTTGTTTTTCTCCTTCCTCGTGCTCCAACAAAGTTCTTTATGTACCAACCGTTTGTTATCATTTAAGACCCATTCTTAAATATTTGCGGTTCGTTATTTTATAATTGACTGGTAACTTTATCGATAGGGAATTTTAAAGTCTTTATAGAAAGAAGTGTTTAATGTTCTACTTCTGATGTTAAAATAATTTGGTTTGTGTAGGTACTAATTGGTAACCTGTTTTAATTGCTAGTTGCTGTTTTTATGGCCTGATGAAATCCGCGCGAATCCGTATGATGGGAACAATACAAGTCCGGTTGTTGTGGTGACACGTGGAGAAGGTCTATATCCTGTTGTGGATATCTTGCTGCTAAAACGATGTTGATGGTAAGGATAGTTATATTATTTTCCATCAAAATATTTATTTTGATATACAGTAGCTGTAACTGTTTTATGGCTGACTGAACTGTTTTATAAATGAGTGACATACTACGGACAAGTTAAACCAGTATAAAAATTCAATTAAAAATTGAAAAAAGCCCCGACACAAAAACCTCTAAAAAGCAAAAAATAAGCCTACTCGCGTCGGGGAACCGCCAACGTTTACAGCAGTTTATTTTATTTACTTAGCGGTTCCCCGACGCGAGTACGAGGCTTATATTTTACTTTTTAGAGGTTTTTGTATCGGGGGTTTTTAATTTTATTTTTATTTCATGCTTTTTAAACTCCATATAATATGTATAATAGTAGACACGCTTCAATCGACAATTTATCTAAACACGTAATAATGACATCGTCTTGCGAAATAACCCAGATTCAAAGAGTAAAATACGAGTATGTTTTGAATGGCTGACCCGATTTTAATCAAACATAGCTAAGAACACTCCCCACAAAATCATCTCTCAAACAAAAAAATAACTAAATCAAAATCGGTTTATCCATTTAGGAGCTATGATGCCACAGATAGACACACATACACAGATCAACACACGACAAACTTATAACACACATACACACACACCTCTTTTTCCGTCGGGGGTTAAAATAGAAAATTTGCATTAGATTAAGGGAAGATTTTATAAAAATCATCCATCAAAGGACCTTTAACGTCATACACGTAAAATCAACTACAAAAAAAAGTCATCAGCCCAGAATTTAGGATTCAATAAAACAATTTTCAATGAAAATATTTTCCATAAAAAACGGAATATTGCACACAGACAGGGCACAAACTACGAGACGTACATAAAAACTATTTGTGCTCTCGGATCACTTTATCGAAAACTCGGACGTCGCCGTCGCATAAGCTTGTTTTCCTCTCTCCCAGAGCAAAAGTTCTTTGTGTACCGACCGTTTAAAAATCCATACTAAAATATTTGACGTTCAATTCTCAGCAGTTTTTAATTGAGAGAGTTTTCTGACGGTTGTTTTTAAGTTGGCATATTTCGCAGAATATCTTGGCAGATAATGACTTATAGTTGTTTCGTTTTAGCATGACAATAATTATATACCCTAATATGTTATTTAATGATGGTAAGGAATATATTCTCGCTCGTTGTATATACATTGATACATCGCAAAAAGGTTGCCAAGCTAAATCGTTTACCGATGGTGTTGAATAAAGCTTTACATCTAAAATCTATCTGTTTACGCCAACATTCAAAATTCGATTGACATCCGCTACCCTTATACCCATCCCTTTCTCGCACATACCTCGCGAGTGAATAAGAAGATTCGCCCCGCCATTTTTGTAAAAATGACTTCCTTATCGAACCGCATCGCGTGCACAATGGCATTGGCCCGCTCCGTTGAAAAATATTGATAACTTTGGAATTACGCGGTAATTCCAAAGTTATCAATATTTTTATTATCAATGTTTTCACATGTAATAAGACTTATAATCAATAGTTTGTGTTTGTGTTTAACGTGTGATGACAGTAAATTGAAACCCAGCTGCCCTTGAAGTGATTCGGTGCATCGACGACGCGAGCACGGGGTTCACGCAAAAGTTTGTGCTTCCTTCCTTATTTATTTTCGGGTTGTATTCTGTTGTCCAACACCCACCGCAACTCGAAATATTTATCGCCAAGCGTTTGTCAATCGTTTTGCTCCGCATCGCAGATACAGTCCATTAAACCAGCCCTTCGCGCCACCAGTAACCATGGATTCAATCAACTTTTTGAGTACGCAATCTTCTACGGTTGGATTGGGAATAAAATAACATTTCATTTGATATGTAATACGATTAAATAACTGATGAGGGTATCCTGACAACTCCATAGTTAGGCAAAGGATAACCAGTCGAGGATGTTGATCGAAAACAAAAAAAAAAAAAATATCTAACATCAGCGTTACGCGATTTAGCTACGCAACCTATTTGCGATGTATCAAGGTTAGCTATGTTTGATACGATTGCATTTTCTGTGGGCTCTTGGATATATAATAAACTACCTAAGTACATAAAAGAATCTATTATTTCAATTTATTTAAAAACCAGTTTAAAAATATTGAATTACAAAAAACCTTATGCTTATGTTAATTAATTAATGAGAAATTATGTAATCATTAAATTGAGTAATTGTTTCAAATTTATATAGGATGCAATTGTTAATTAACATTGTATTTATTTATCCAATTCATTGTAATATTTTGCACACTTGTCATGGTAGGATACGGTCTAAAGAATTTATAAAATGTCACCCTGAAAATTACCCACATTTCGCAAATATATGATTTGATTTGGTTAATATTATCTAGCATAAATTCCTTACCATCATTAAATAACATTTAAGGGTGTATATTTCTTATACCGTAACTAAGAACATAACGGTCGCGCCGTCGTTGCATTCATAAATTCCTTTGTAACAAAATGTACAATAAACTATGAATAGTTATTCTTTAGTAAAAATGATGAGGATTACGATATAACATTGTCTTTTCTTAAAACTAAGAATATCAATAAATTCAGGTGTATGGGATAATGACCGCTACTGCCATAATAAAACGCATCTTTAACTTCTAAACTGTCATTGAAAGACTCTTGAGAGGCAAAAACATGTCATCTTATTACAGGAACTGGCTATTATTAAAATCAGTAGGTCGATAACGAAATCACTTAACCCTTAATCATAAATTTCTTACAAATTTCTATAACCCTCAGTTTCCATACTCATAAGAACGAACGGGATAAACGGTATTCCTATAACGATTACCACCTATTATTATAAAAATAATTAAAATAACTACAATGTCTTAAAAGCTGATAATGATAACATAATACGGTACAATATCTACATATCTGCTTTAAAACGTGGGGTGATAAGAATCCAATATGGTTCATGTTAGTGGTATCTAAAAGCTATCCATGCCCGCAACCGTAAGTGAATAACTTTCGAGGCTACGCTAATCTATTACTAAATTAACGAGCGCACACACATCAATACTTCTTTTTGCCATTCAAGTGTTGTTTATTACAGGCCTGCAGACCACAGCCAACAGCCGAACACTGGGGACCATAACAATGTTGCGACTCTTGGGTCTATCAGGTCTATACCCGCGTAACCGCGATACGCGGCTGCGGCTGTTAGGGGTTTATCTTTGAGATACTGGTTGCCGTCAACCAGGTGGAAGGTGGTACAATGGTGCAACTTACCCTTGTCCTCGTGGTAGACTCCTGGCTCGTTCAATCTCGTGCCGGTCAAGGGTTATATGGGAAAAATATATATAATAATAAGGGAAAGCTACGTGGACTGGACAGGATTACTTGCCCAGACTCCTACACACGTTCCCGACAAAAAAAAACATCGCTGCGCGCGAAATATGCACAAATAAAACTGCACGGGCGGAGCACAATACCAATTGCGAATAGCGAACGTAATTTCCAATAACGATGGGTTGATTATTCAACAATTATAATAAAATCAAAACAAAACCACCGTATTACGTCTAGCCATGCCAAGTCACCAATTTTGAGTCTAGTGTCAACTGTCAACTCAACCAAAACTCTCAAATCTCGATGACAGCGAGTTGACACGGTGTTGCAACAAAATAACAAAAAGAGGAACGAAACGTTTGGTTCCGAACAAGTGTCATTCAAGTTACTCATTTGAGGTACTGACTATTATAGAGATCACTAGCTCGTCAACGAAATCACACTGTGATTAACCTTTGTCTTCGAAATCACTATTGTTTTGTATTCAATGATTTGTCACTCTGCCTCTGCCTATTAATAAAAACGAGCAAGTTTGGGGATTACGTCTTGAACGAATACGAGCCATCAATTATAACAATGTTTATCTCAAGTAAATAAGAGCTGAAAATGATAACTTAATGCGCTTCAACATCTACATACCTGCTGAAAATTTGTTTTAAAACGGTAACGTGGGGAGATAAGTACCCAATATAGTTCATGTTAATGGCAATCTATGGCCGCAACCAATATTCACTTACGAGGCACGCTATATTGCCCCGGGTAATGCACGCTTTTAAAATTCTGTTTACACTAAAACGAAGTAAGTGAGCTGTATTTTGAAACGAGTCTTGCTCGCGGCTACGTTCGCTTATAACAGGGGTGAAATGTAGGTAACACGTGTAAATGTTTCCTGTTTTTTTTTGGTGTAATAAACTTATTTTATTTTGGGGTTATGGCTCCTTGTGTGTCTACGGCAGGGGTTGTCGATGGTGGTATATTTTGCATCTTCCCGTCTCTCCTGACAGTGCTCCACCAAGACCCCAAATGCATTGGGAATAGGGCACGAAAAAGAAGACTGTTTGTTGCTTAAGTATTATGGATCGATGATCAGGTGAAGGCCACGGAAATACATTGAAACGCTTGGGGGATGCCTATACCTTTATCCAGCAGTGGACGTCTTTCGAATAAAAAGATAATGACAGGTTTATGTGGTTTTGTAGTAGATCGGTGAAAAGAAACTAAATAAGTCTACGGCCACTAACTTATTAAACAGTCGTTTACTTCTTAAACAAGAAGTGCATGTTTAGTGGCTTTGATTCGATAGACCTTCAAAACTTTTTTCTAAAGTATTTATTAAATTATTTACATCAATAGAACATCGTAAAGATTGTTCACTCACCCCAGCACGTAACATCAAAATCGCAATAAAATTCCGTACTAAAACACTTACTCCAGCCTCTTCAAACCGGCCTTTTAACTTGAAAAACTTAAACTGCACGTTTAATCCTACCCGATACAGAGGTATATCAATATTTGAGTAGTGAAATCCCACTCCGCTAAAGGCGGGTAGCACTCAATATTTTGTTCGATTCGATTCAATTTGTTCAAACTCCAGCATATACAGGCTGAAATTTGAAAGCATGTATTGTTAGAGAATGCTGAAAAAGCCTCTCCATAATCGGCTTTGACTTGCTGAAGGTTTTAATAAAAATGAATATGTTTCAAGTGCTCGTGTTTAGGTTTTGTGGATCACTGCTTAACACAAAGCAACATCACGATTTTATAACCTAAACGGTTAGGCGAGTTCATTATGTGGGTTTACGAGTAGTGCATTCGTAAACCCACATAATGGAAGGGATGTTTTTTTTAATGAATTTTAGTCCACAACAGAAAATCATCATGCATGTTTATCTATACTTAAATTATAAAGAGGCAAGATTTGTATTTTTGTATGTAACGAATAAACTTAAAAACTACTGGACCGATTCCAAAAATTCTTTCAACGTTGGGAAGCTACACTATCCCCGGGTGACATGTACTATTTATCCCTGTATTCCCACGGGAACGAGAACTATGTGGGTGAAAACGCGAGGTATCCGCTAGTTAATTGATAAAACACCAAACAAAACCTTAGATTTTGACATAATAAAATGAAATACATAATAATAAATGTGAAAGTTACATAATGACGACACGGTTAGCGTAGTGGTTGAGCGATTGGCTTCTGCGCTTCGTGTCGCGGGCCACCACGGAACAAATATTTATATGGTCTACAGATAGTTGTTTCGGATCCAGATCCGGACACAAGACACCCAGGTGTCTTATGTATGTGAATTTAAATGTAAATGCACCCACGATACAGAAACAAATTCCAAGTGAGAGGCAAAGTTAAAAAAAACTGTCTTTCTGTTCGTTATGCTTTCACGCTTAAACCGCGGGACCAAGTTTAATGAATTTTGATATATAGACAAAATGGACTTTGGAAAAGAACATAGGTTTTTTTATCCTGTGTATGTTCCCTTATTATAATTTCTGGCTTTCAAGCTAGCGCAGCTACTAATAAATAAAATTTAATAACTGAAACAATAACAAATTATTTAAGTGAAGATAGGTAACATTCAGTTATATGTACTTACTTAAAATTATAATTTTATCTTTTTCATTATCTTTTCTTGTATTTCCTTTTGAGGGTAATTTGTATTTTAAAATATTATTATATTTCTCTATCATCCATGTCTATGAAGCTAAACTTTCTTGCAAATTTATTTTCTTGTATCCAAGCTGTCAATCAGTATGTCATGATGGGCTTTTAGCCGCCAGGGGGATCTGGTAACCTGTAATACAGATTCTTATTGAAACCTATCACAGGCACCAATCTCTCGCAAAGTTATACATTGGTTTAAACTGCAAGGCATAGAATGTAAGAAACTTTGTAAAGAGAAAATAAACGTTTATATAATTATTATTATATATAGACTACTTCAGTGATGATGGAGAATTTAGATACGAAATGAATGCATCAAATCTCAAACATTAATCATATTGAGTGACATTCAATTACAAACTCAGTTCGCCTGTCTAAATTTTATCAAAATAATCACTTCTTAAGATTTCTACTTATAGGAGAGAACGTTTTAATATAAGTAAGTACTTAAGCTTACAAAATAATTATTTTAATTTAGCCAAATTAATTACTTGAGAAGGGAAAATTATACCTTTATAAAACTGTTAGGGCAGTTGCTGAGCTGTGGGCGACGGATTCCATTACCACTCACATCATTATAATATTTATTTTTAACCGAAAAAAAATAAAAATACAAAAAAAAAGCAAAAAGGTTCAATAAAAGGTTCTCAATTCCACATGCATAAATATTTTTTTTATGTTTGACCACGCGTAACTTTTTATAGAGTGATCCGATTTAAAATTATCTTTTTCTATTGGAAAAAAGAAATATAGTCCCTAAGAAACAAAGGAAAGAAAAAGAAATGGAAAACAGGAAATAAAAAAGAAAATAAATAAATAAAGTAAAAAAGAAAGTTAGTAGAAATTTAAATTTGAAAAATAATAATTACCCCTAGAGGTTGAATAACAGCCGATAGAGAGGGATGGCGTAGCATCGTTCAGCAAATTATGGCAAACCGAAGTCTCACTGCAACATGATGACCACGACCGCTCTGTCAAGAGTTTACCGACGAAGAAGAAAGGTAAAAAAAAAGGATTAATTGATAATTTGCCCGCTGAATTTACAATTGTGAACCAATTCCGTTGAAATAAAGTAAACTAAAAAGCGACAAAAACAAATATTGATGAGCGCGTTATTTCGTCGGTTCATTTATGTAGAAAAATCAATAGCTTTATGTTTACGTTGGCTTCTAGTCTAACCTGATGCGACTGGGTATCAATATTTTACATAGAGGACTGCCTACCAGACCTCTACGATTCAGAAACTGCATAACACGAAACCTCTTGGCAAGACTGCTGTTAGATTTTGCTGAAAGATGTCAAAATTAAAGAAAGAACCAACGGCATAACGTGCTTGCCGAAGTACGAAGAATGTCGACAAGAGCTGATATATTTCAAGTTTTCATAGACCTAAGTTGTAGTTTCACTTACAGCACAAACATATTGAGATAGGTCCGCAGATACGTAGGTACCCAGTCTTACCCCTGATTTTAGAAAAAAAGTAATTGAAATACCTGCAAAATCGACTACAAACTACAAAGAAAATCTACAAATTACGATTTTTTTGTAGGCAAACATCAGACCAGACACAGAGTGTATATGAAATATCTGTTTATAATAAATACAGCCACGATTTGGAGAAGCTCTTACACAACAAAACACACAATACAAAAATATAACAGCAAATAAAGGAAATATTCCACATAGAAAAATAAACATTGAAACAGTAGTATGAGATAAAACAAGTGAGCTGGTTGTATGGAGTCATTTATCAAGCGTCGCGACGTAACACGACGAACTGTGACGTCGGAACAGCACAAATTGATTTCATTATTGTTGGTATGTTGTGTTTATGTCAAGTTTTCTTTTTCTGTTATTGTTCTCAAGTATCGGGGAGTATTGTTGGTGATCGTAGAGCTGAGTGGTGCCAATCCATGCGTCATGTTCATGAACGGGCGCCATCAGTTGGGATTGGTTATAACTTAACTGCTTCCGCCTGCTTTTAATAACGTACTTGTTTTATTTTTGAAGTGTTAGTTTCAGTCAAGACGCTTTTAAGTGCACGTCTTTTTACATCGTTCTCACAAAAATACATATGTATTTTTCCAACAAGAATGATGTAACCAAATAATTTTAACTTTAACTGATGGAAAAGAGTGTCCGTGGAATTTCTTGCAAATTCTTCTCCATAGAGACCTAGTACGCTTGCGAATGTACAACTAGATTCATATTTTGTGTGAAAATTCATAAATACCTAAGGTTTATTTGAAATAAACTTTTTGATTTCGAAATATTGGAGAAAACAGGGCCCTAGTGGTGATATTTTATCAGCAATAACGATTGTAGAAAGCTCAAAATGTTTACAATTATTTAATTTTGACAATCGATTTTTGACAAGCGATATCGCTGATAGAATTTCGCTTTCAAATACTTCGTGTTGTAGATAATATGAGCTAATCAATAATCGGGTTTCAATCCCAAAAAGGCACCAGGAGGGGACGGACTGACTTCTGTTATCTGCAGTCAAGCGATCCATCAGGACCCGGACGCTTTCCTTGCCCTTTACAAGTGCCTAGAACTGGCACACTTCCCTACCACCTGGAAGGAGGCTACGGTTGTAGTCCTCAGGAAGCCGGGCAAGGACAGCTATACCACCCCCAAGGCGTACAGACCAATTGGTCTACTGCCGGTTCTGGGGAAGGTCCTGGAGAGGATGGTCGTAGCGCGTCTAAAATGGCAGCTTGTACCGCGGCTTAGTACTCGTCAGTTTGGCTTCATGCCCCAGAGGAGCACCGAGGACGCCCTCTATACGCTAATGAAGCACGTAAAGGACAAGTTGAGGCTGAAGAAGCTAATTGTCCTGGTGTCGTTGGATATAGAGGGCGCCTTCGATAGCGCCTGGTGGCCAGCTATAAGAGTCAGACTGGCTGAGGAAAAGTGCCCGGTCAACATCAGGAGGCTTATAGACAGCTACCTCGATGGTAGGAAGGTCAGGGTTCGGTATGCCGGTGAGGAATGCACTCGAGAGACTAGCAAGGGCTGCGTTCAGGGGTCAATCGGAGGTCCAATCCTGTGGAACCTCGTTCTCGACCCACTACTGCAGGACTTAGAGCAGCGTGGACTTTTCGTGCAGGCGTTCGCGGATGACATCGTCTTTGTCGTGGATGGGGACACGGCGACTGAAGTCTCGAGATCTGCCAATGCAGCCCTCACCCATGTTCATGATTGGGGCATCCGAAATAAGTTGAGGTTTGCACCGCACAAAACCTGTGCGATGATCATAACCAACAAGCTTAAGTACGACACTCCAATACTGAGCATGGCCGGGGTCGACATCGGTGTGGTCAGGAAAATGAAGTTGCTGGGTCTAACCATAGACGATAGGCTTACTTTTAATGAGCATGCCGCGAACGTCTGCAAGAGGGCAGCTGACGTTTATAAGCAGCTGTCCCGAGCCGCAAAGGTGACCTGGGGATTGAACACACAGGTGATACGCATAATTTACACAGCAACCATTGAGCCTATTGTAACATACGCAGCCGCCGCCTGGGCACCCGCTGCAAAGAAGTTGGGTATGCGGAAGAGGTTAGGCTCTGTCCAACGAGGATTTGCTCAGAAGCTCTGCAAATCTTACCGTACTGTCTCATTGAACTCGGCACTGGCGCTGTCTGGGATACTGCCTCTAGACCTGCGCATACAAGAGGCAGCCGCCCTGTATGAAGCCAGGAGAGGGTCATCCCGGTTCATGCCAGGAGACAGGGAGATTGAGCGTGCGGTGGGGTTTGCGGAAGCCCCTCATCCAGCTACGCAAATGCCCCTGGAATTCATGTGTCTGGCAGACCAAGAGTTACTAGAGAGTAACAAGGTGCAGGCGGTGCGAATATTCACCGACGGCAGCAAGATTGAGGGGAAGGTCGGAGCCGCATTATCCATTTGGGATAATGATGGCGAAGTCCGGCAACTCAAGCTTAGTCTTGCCGCGTATTGCACAGTCTACCAGGCGGAACTCCTGGCCATTTGCAAAGCGACCGAAGTGATCCTCAAGCGGCAAGAGGCGAGCTATGGTTTGTACAGCGACTCAATGTCCGCATTGCAGACGCTTGCAAACCATGGCTCTCTCCATCCCCTGGCAGTACGCGCGCGCGCCAACCTGGCTCAAGCCCAGGGCCAGAGAAAAGCTGTGACTTTGTTCTGGATCAAGGCCCACGCGGGCCTGCCGGGGAATGAGCGAGCGGACGAGTTGGCTAAGGAGGCAGCATTGTCGTCACGGAGGAAGCCAGACTACGACCAGTGTCCGGTTTCATTTATCAAGCGACAGATCCGTTTGGAATCGCTTGATGAATGGAATCGAAGATATGTGTCGGGCGAGACCGCTTCCGTGACGAAAATGTTTTTTCCGGATGCAATAACTGCCTTCCGTATTGTACAACAGGTGCGGCCCGAAGGCGTCCTCACGCAAGTTTTGACGGGGCACGGTGGGTTCTCTGAATACTTGAATCGCTTCAAGTGTAAGGAGAGCCCATCGTGCGTCTGCGATTCAGGCGTGGCAGAGACCGTCCAGCACATATTAGTAGAGTGCCCGTTATTTATCAGGGAACGCTACGAACTCGAATGTGAGCTGGACAGGAAAATAACGAAGGAGAGCCTGCATGGGCTCATGGATAAGAAACATAGGGAAAGATTCTTAATCTACTGTATTAGAGTAGCCACTGCGGTTATACATCGAAATAAAACCTGAAGCGCACTGTGCTTCACTAATATTTTTGTATGATATTTAAAAGGCAAGCACAGAATGCAGCCGGGACAGGTATAGCCGACAGTATTTTAAGTAGTACCTAAGTTTGTAAGTTGTGTAAGATTTTAAAGATATTTTTGATTGACTGCACTTTTGTGTTTTCATATCCCTAATTACTTTATACTTGTTTCTCTGTGATAGCAGCACTTTTTGCACAATTTATTGATAAGTAGCACTTTTTGCACAACCAAATTATTAAATAGCATATCTTGTACAACTGTGATAAAAATATTTTTGTAAATTTTATTTCTGAGATGAACAGACTCATGTATATTTTTGTATTTCTTGAATTTATTTCTGTGATGAATAATAAAAACTTGCCCGTAGATAGTAAAATGAACCCACACAGAATACATGAGGATGAATGCAAGATGAACTATAGTATGAAGGATAAAAGTGCGAGAGGCATGTGAGAGGAATAGTATGAATGTGTTTGCAATTAATAGGCACCAATTTTGTTGGTGGGGATTGGTATAAAAAAAATAAAAATAAAAAATATGAGCTAATCAGCATGTGGTAACGGGATTGGCTGCCTAAAACCAAAACTTGGTAGAAGTATGAGTTTTTGTAAATGCTACTTCTGAGGTCCAGGATTCAATCCCCACCCTGAGGCCGTAGACAAGAGACATTCTATCATTGGAAGGATGGCGATAGCGATTGTCAAAAAGGCAAAATTGTATGAGATTGACAAGCGATATCAAAAAATCTCGTGAACAACCCCTTACATTTTGACTATCGCCTTCGCTGACATCGAATGCCACATTTCCAAGGCCTCAAGTTTAATTTTCAGTCTTTAATTTTTCAGTAACAGCCCGGAGTTTGGACTCGTGCCTGGTGATGATACCAGGGACCCACAACAAAAGCAGTTGTTACACACTAATTCACGTCACACTTTAATCAAATTATGAAGTCTTTAAAATAATATGTAGTTAAGTTTAATAACCTCATTCAATTGTGAACGGTGAGACTTGAGAAAGACAATGTTACATACTAGGCGCTCATAACTAAAGCCGTGGTTACACACAACACAGCGATCGATGCTAACATCGGTGATTCATAACATTGCTCAGTGATCATTAATTAGATTAGCAAGTCTTTAAATAATACCGAACATCGTGTGGCTGTGTGACAATGTCAGATACTAGGCGCTCATAACTAAAGCAGCGGTTACACACAACACAGCGATCGATGCTAACGTCGGTGATTCATTGCTCATTAATTAACTCGGCGTCGCGAAGGATGCACGCTGATGGCGACGCTAACGAGCCGGTGTTATGACGTCATCATAGTGACGTTTATTGGAGGGCTTTAAGGATGGCAAGATTTATGTCGGATCTTCTTAGCGATGTTGTTACCTTGGTATAATAAATAAGTCTTTTTATCGTTAGACATTACAGCTACAGCAATTGGAGCAAAAGCTTTCAGATTTTCACAGTATAAGCATCTTGTTAACACAAAATATATAATTAAATGTTTTTAAGGGGGGATTATATATTTCACATTTTTTAAACAAAAAAAAATCACCTCCCCTATCGAGTGAGCAATCGTTGTTTAGACCTTGTTGAGTAGATAAATAGAGTATTATTATTTTTAAGAAATATTGGAAAACAAAGGAATGAGAAACCACCAAAGTCATCTTTTTTACAAAATTTCGTTCCGAAGAATCTTTTAACTTCCCTTTGACCTATGAATTTAAAATTGGGTGTTAATGTTTATTTTTACATATATTTTACCAACAAATACCATTTACACATACAATTTACAATTACCATTCTTTCTATTACTACCTACTTGATTTTGCGGTTTGGTACGGAACCATAAATGTGTGAAGTCTGACATGTACTTGACCGGTTTTTCCTAGGTTAAGGAACGTTTGCCTAGGTCGGTCCGTGGATCAAAGCATTTTAAATCTGACTGTAACCAGTCAGATTTCTAGAAGAGAGATCTAAGAAAAACGAACAGGAAAACATGGAAAAATGAAATAAAATTAAGTTTCGTAGATGGGTGATCATGCATTTTATACCAAGACTCTTCCCCTAAACCGTTTGTCCCGGCTATTAATTGTAGATCTTTAACAATCGTTACAGTTATTTAGAAGCCGGAAATTTTTTCACTGGATTGTGGAGTCAGATTGGCAGTCGTTCCAGACAAAATTTATTTTTAAATTGTGTGTGAGTTTGGTACGCTTGGTTTTTATACAGATGGAGGGACTAGCGTTATCCAATTAGATTTATGTCTGTGAGTGCACAAGAGTTTTATTATTTTGATAGACATTGTTTGTTTGCGGATGCGTAATAAATTTATAATATCGCTGCATCGGTTCTGAGAAAAGATAGTCAATCCATAGCTATTGAATATCATAGTTCCCAGAAGTGGCATTTGGGGCATATATCTCAGACACTATAAGAAATCTTAGTTAAAACTAATCGAAAGTCAAAATTATTTATTTCAATTAGGTCATTATGCGGCAGAGGAGCTCGTGGCTAAATAATACTAGCCGCACTGGTCGATTATCAAAGTTAAGCAACGCTTGACAAGGTCGGCCGTGGATGGGTGACCATTTCAACATACCGAGTTTCCTCCGTGCCTCGGAAAGCACGTTAAGCCATTGGTCCTGGCTGTCATTTGAAGATCTTTGACAGTCGTTACGGGTAGTCAGAAGCCTGAGATCTGACACCAGTCTTGCTAAGGGGTACCGTGTTATCCAGTTTCTGGGTTGTGCAGGTCAGATAGGCAGTTGCTCTATGTAAAACACTAGTACTCAGCTGAATCTGGTAAGACTGGAAGTCGACCCCAATACAGTTGGGAAAAGGCTAGGCAGATTGAGGTCATTAAGCGGCACTTTTGAATATCGAGAGTTAAAAATTACAGTCTATGTAGTTTGGTTTGTAAATTATCTCATACAATAAAACATATTCTATCTCTAAAAATAAAATATATTGTTTAAAAAATATACACACTTCATATATACGATTCAGGACGGCTCTATATGTTTATTACCGTTTTTTGAAATAATAGATTTTAATAAATTTAGTGAATCAATTATCGTTATTGCCATGCTAACACCAAAACCTACGGAATGTCAGTTTGTCGAGAGCCAAAAGCTATTTTATACCTCACAGTCAACTGATAAAACACCTTTTATTTCGTAGTTATTTTAAGTAACCAGGTAGAAAAAGTTCACTTCTGACGTAATAAAAAGTTCAGGAACAATAGCTACAAACGTAGCTCGTAGCACGTCCATACTACTACAACAGACGTAGCTTAAAGATGGCGTAGCCGTGACGTCATTGGACAAGCTACGGCGTAGCATTTGAACTATTGGCGTAGGTTAAAATTATTTAGAGAGGTTTATTTAATGTTACGTATTTATTTGGGTAAGATATCAACTCGTGGCTTGATTCTCTCTACGCTCTTGGTTAATTACTATGTGACTTGATAGAAAACGAAGGTTTGGTCGACAATGGATCATACTCTCCTAAAAGTAGCTTATTAATTCTTTACTATTAGACACAGGATAAAGCTCTCAGAAAACACAGACTCTGGTAGGCAATTTCACTTCTTGACTGTACGACAATGATACTTTTCTCATAAATGGTATGTAATGTTGCCATAACATCTCTAAAAAGTATCCAGAAAATGAACTCTACCGGAGACTTATTAGCAACTGTCCAGAAAGAAGCGAGATTTTAAATTTGGAATCTCCTACTGTCCAGTAAGTAAGTATGTAATTTACTTACTGGACAGTAGGTTTTAATAATAATTTATATTTATAAGTAGTAATTAATATTAAATATTTATATCCTCTTTAGATCTGCTTAAAAAAAAAACTTTGTACCTGACACATATTAGAGTTTAGCCATTACAACGTGGTTATAGGAGGGAGGCTCCAAATATATATCTATCTTTCTTTTTGGTATGACATTTCAAGAAAGCCATCCTGGCCTCGTATATAACCGGATCTCACCTGCTATTCGGTCCGATTAACTCATACTTGGCCAGGAAGGCTTACTTACTGGATTCTGCAGTAATGTACTATTACCGCCTTAGTGTAGTGAACAGTAAATGGCCACATCTTTGTACATCTTGTCTTAAGGCAAAATTATTTTTAGTCGATTGGCAGATAGATTTTAGAAAAAAAGAGGTTTGTGTTCCTACCAGGTGCTTAAAGTTGTTAAAAATATAACATTTAATTTTTAAACCACGCAATATCATAACCAAAGTTCGATATCATTCTTCGATTTTGTTACTGGGCAACGACAAGTGTCTCCAGGGATACAAGCTACTTATTTTTGCTCGCCATATTTTATTTAAAAGAAATTTCATGTAAGAATAGTATCTATACAATGCCATTTCCGTAATACCTTTTATTACGAGTGGGTGGACACTCATTGATCAGCGACAAAGGCAATTCTATTTTCAACTGCGAGCAAAAACCTGAACTCGATACTTTCTTTCAAGGAAAATCTTGAAATAACTTATTCAAGGCTAGCCGCAAACAGTTTTAAGATTTTAGTATGTGAATAAAGAATCTTTTGTAAATATCAGCGTAAAAATTGTTTAAGACAAAATTAAACGTTTAGGTATAAGATAAGAATTTTCAGCTGTTGAGCTCCTTAAATTCTGAGTTGAGCTACACGATTATTGACAAATGCGTGCACTGACTGGATAGGTCCACTCAATCTGCCTGGTTCTTTCCTCAAAAGACCATTTCAGACATCAGTCTACATGGCCTTCACATGATCTAACCAAGATTTTGTTTGGACTTTAAAAGAAATGTGACCTCTGGGTTTGTTTCTGCCTTTCTTCTCAGAGTAGTCAGATAGGAAACGCCTACCTCATCTAGTTTTAAGAAATAATGATCGACATGTAAAAGTGTTTGTACAAACCAACATAAAGAAATAAAATCATTTATCATTTCAAGTCTTATTTTTTTTGTTTATGCTCAATTTAAATGCAGGTAATCAAGCAAGCTCGCCACACTAAACCTGAAAAACAATCAACTGTGGCGGCCACCAGAACAGCGCAAAACAATAAAATTGACGAGTCCCGTAGAAACGACGATGTCTTGGATCGGAAATAAAATTAAGCAGAAAAGTACTCAGCTACTTACATCTCTTCCATTTAGCAGCCACGTCAGATTGGCTGGTGGGTCAGCTGGTGGTGACGAACATTGTGCTCTGAGAGAGTCTCCTGACGCGTACCACCCCTTCTCTGCCTTTATCGTTGGCTTCTCTGGAGGCAGTTCTGTGGGCAAGGAAAGAAGTGTGTTAGAATGGGAGAAGTTTGTCATTTGATGGCATAAGTCAGTTTGAGAAGTAGGATCACGATGATGGATAGATTCTCTATAAAATTCTTACTGTTGATAAAAACAATACTTTGAAATAAGAAGTCATAATTTTCAGAACGGAAAAGGCGTCAAATACGCATAGTAATTAAAATTCTACGAAATATATATGTCGGGTTTAGTCAATAGTACGGACGTCAAAACAAATCACGAGCACGCCACCTGTCGGCAAATCAAGAACAACTGCTCTGTGGCGCGCTTCCTCTAACGACCTGTGTGGTGGGGACACAGTATATAAGAGTTGAGTACTGACCGCCCTAGGGGCTAAGACGTTGTAGAATCGGTATCGATCAGTAACATTAGTGAGCAAGATTGTAACTGTGAACTGTTTAAATAAACCCAGTGTATCGAATAATTTATGTTATTTCATTTGCACGACTGTACCCACCGACCTGCCCATACACGATGTCTTAACCTAAGGGAATACATCCTGACTTCCCGATGGTTTGCATCTATCGGCCAGCCATGATGCGATATCAGAATTGGGATTCGGTCGTGCTTATGAGATCACACGTAAAACAATGCTAGTGAAAATGGCGGTTACATTCTTGCAAAAAAATGTGTGTCAGTTGAGAAAAAAAAAAACGTAGTGGTTCGTTTCTGCGACTACCCTCAGTCTAGAATTAAAAAAAAAAAAAAAAAATAGTCTAGAACGGAGCAGCAAGGAAGCTAGCAACAACCAAGGAGCTGGACAGGTCAAGGAGGAGCGTGTGGACGTGTGGAAAGATCCATACACATGGATCTTTAAGCCAATCTGGTGAGTCGTTTTCATTTTGTTATTGACTATGGCCAAGAGTGTTCATTATTCAAAATTCTGGTTTTGTGGCGGTCAATGGATCGTCGGGATGGCCCGTGTTAGGTTATAATTTCATGTTAGTTATCGATGGTCAAGTTGGGTGTTGTTGAAGGGTTATTATTCTACTATCACTGGCGGTAGCCCTTGACTGGCCTTGGCTGACTATCATTGTTTGGAAGTTAGAATACCTACCTGGGCACTTGGGACATTGTAATGTGTGGTTCATGTTTTGGACAGGGTCCCTGCATTCACATTTAGTGTTCATAATAACCCATTTTGCCGTGCCGGTTTAGGTTACTACACCGGTTAATTTCCATCAAAACTGTGTATGGTTAAGATAACCGTGTAAACAAGTACTCTCGTAGTGTTTTTCATGTTTCAGATACCATATTGTGTCGCAGTGGAGCCTCTGCTGCTGCTAGCAGTTCAGATGCTGTGTGCGAAGGCTGACCTGGCTGAGCATCTTAGAGGTTAGGAGGAACGGCAGACTAGCAGTTTGAGGTTGGGAGAGCGCAAGTTTGAAATGGAATACTCGGTGAGTCGCTTCAATGTTATTTCGATAGTGAGGTGGAAAGTTCTCTACTGAAGAGATGCTATTTCGAGTTTTAAGTGTTCATGTTTGATCACTGAATTGGTAGTGGTTATATCTAGCACTATCACTAGGTAATTAAGACACACTTGTAAAAAGCAAGTAGTTAGGTAATGAGTTTCCTATTGGCAGTATAGTTTCAAGATTTGGTTCAATACGAACTTTAGGATGAGATATCCCATAAGAAGGAGATTTTCAGTAACAAAGCCAGTTAGTAATGACGTAGGGCCATCGCAATTGTATCGAGTTAGTAACGGTACTGGTCATTTACGTGTATTCAGAACAAATCTTATGTTGCGTCACGATTTACAACCACCGTCTTCAGATCTGAATTCACTTGCTTACTTTCAAAGTAACATTAGGATAGCAGTAGATCTCGCGATCGTTTTCCTTACATAAAAACTGAGGTAGTGAGCGATAGTAAATGGTTACTGTTGATATTTAATTTTAAAGATTTTGATCCGAATTAATTCGTGAAGCTCCTTAATATTATCAGGGTTAGTTGTTTCCCTTTTGTTAGCAGTCGGTATGTAAATCTTTGAGTAAAAAGTGCGAATCTTTTGGGAAGGATCCTCGATCACCAAGTTCCTTGAGTATTAGACATCATAGTTGATAACAGTGGTAGTGAAACCAAATCTGATTAACATGTCTACTCATGCGACAAATTCTGGACCGCCCCTCATGAGTAACATGTGGCGATGGGTCTACGAAGAGGTGTCGTTGAGTATGCATTGCCTTTGAATTATGGTAAAGATTAACGGAAATGTTAAAATTACTTTATTTAGTTGTTGATCGTCGGATCTTTTTCTAATCAATAGTGTTGTGTGGCCAACTCTAGTGTGAAAACTAAATGGGCCCTTTATTAAGTCCGCGATAGGTTATTATGACAGGACAGTGATAGTTATACAATGAAAGCTTTAAATAGGAATGCTTAGGACCTACAAGTATGCACGCGGTAGGTTAGGGAAGATGCCAACGGGTCATGTACCAGTCGATGTTGATGTTAAAGGAATTTTGATGATGATGAGCAAGCTTAAAGTGTCTAGTAATTCAGTCTATCGAATATATTATGATTGACCGTACCAGTGGATTCTGGTGAAGGTCGGGGTCTAGAGACCGTTGTGAGAGCAATACAATTGCTGGGGCTAGAGGGCCGTGGCGTTGAAGATTTTACTCGAAGGTTTCTTTAAGCTTGACAGTTTTTGCAGCAGCAGAATTTTTAAAGTTGGTTTGGATCGATTTGTGGTACATGGCCCAGGGTAATGATTCAGTTAAAGAGTAGAGTTCTAAAATTTCCCTATTTTCGCGAACCCAATGATCTATTTTGGTCAGGAGTAGCCGAGCGTTGTGTGGCAGCTGTTGACCTGTGTGGCAACTGTGAGCCTGTGTGTCAACTAAAGGCCTGTATGGCACCTGTAAGTCTGTGTGACACTATGTCTGGTGTGAATGTTCATGTTTATGTTAGAGACCTTGCAGAAGGTTCATTTTGAGTTATGACGTTGAAAGAAGGTAAACTCACATAGTCACGCCAGAGGTGAGGTCACCATGTTAATGTTGATGACGTTCGAATCGTCAAGCCCTCATTACGAAAATTTAAATAATTTTGGTATTCTAATTTTGATTAACAGAATTTATAAAATTGCTAATAAAAATTTAAGGGTAGTAAAATTTAAGTAAGTACCTAAAGGGCAAGAAGGTTATTTGGAAATTTGCGAAAATGATGGTGATGATGATGATGAATGGACCGTGACGACAGATGATGAGTTCGGTATGTCTTTTGTACCTGTAATTAATAATACGCCCTTGGAGTCAGAGGAAACATTTTCCATAAACTCTCGCACCTTAAGTGTAGATAATTCCGAAGCTATAATAGAATCTTTGGAATGATCAATTAGTATGTGGTCTTTTCTACTTTTGTGGAAGATGATAATTTTTGTAAATGGGATGTCAAGATCACTCCTGCTGTTGTGGGTGTTGATCTGTGATGCGCTGTAGGAGTCTCACCTGCTTTAGTGGGTGACGATTCAGACCAGCTTGACTGTAACTGCGCTGTAGGAGTCTCACCTGCTTTAGTGGGTGACGATTCAGACCAGCTTGACTGTAACTGTGCTGTAGGAGTCTCACCTGCTTTAGTGGGTGACGATTCAGACCAGCTTGATTGTAACTGCGCTGTAGGAGTCTCACCTGCTTTAGTGGGTGACGATTCAGACCAGCTTGACTGTAACTGCGCTGTAGGAGTCTCACCTGCTTTAGTGGGTGACGATTCAGACCAGCTTGACTGTGACTGCGCTGTAGGAGTCTCACCTGCTTTAGTGGGTGACGATTCAGACCAGCTTGACTGTAACTGCGCTGTAGGAGTCTCACCTGCTTTAGTGGGTGACGATTCAGACCAGCTTGACTGTAACTGCGCTGTAGGAGTCTCACCTGCTTTAGTGGGTGACGATTCAGACCAGCTTGACTGTAACTGTGCTGTAGGAGTCTCACCTGCTTTAGTGGGTGACGATTCAGACCAGCTTGACTGTGACTGTGCTGTAGGAGTCTCACCTGCTTTAGTGGGTGACGATTCAGACCAGCTTGACTGTGACTGCGCTGTAGGAGTCTCACCTGCTTTAGTGAGTGACGATTCAGACCAGCTTGACTGTGACTGCGCTGTGGGAGTCTCACCTGCTTTAGTGGGTGACGATTCAGACCAGCTTGACTGTGACTGCGCTGTAGGAGTCTCACCTGCTTTAGTGGGTGACGATTCAGACCAGCTTGATTGTAACTGTAGGGGTTTTCTGTTGTAAAGAAATACCTAGACCAGTGATCCTTCCGAGGTGCTGCAGGAATCTCACCTGCATTAGTGGGTGACGATTTAGACCAGCTTGATTGTAACTGAAGGGGTTTTCTGTTGTAAAGAAATACCTAGACCAGTGATCCTTTCGATATGTAACTATGCAAAATGTTTCCTCACTCACCTAGAGTATGAGTCAGGATTGGACGAGCGAATACTGTGTGGAGATTTTGTGTGTTTCAGAAAACTTCCCTTGTATGATGGGAGACTGGTAGAACGGAGTGGACTAAGAACGTGTAGCGCAACACGACATGAGATGGCATGGAGCAAGGACAAGAAGATAATGCCTGCGGGTGATAGATTTGGGGAGTCTGTCACCTGAGAGAGGCCAGAGAAGGCGACGTGCTGTGTTCCACGCTCGCCTCTCAATAGGAATTACGGCCTAGAGAACACCATGTGGTTTTAGTCAGTAAGAGTCTGACAGACCCCTCAGCTTTCCCCAAGGGCTGAGGACATCCATTGAGGATTTCCACATGATTCGATACACTGTTAAAACCTGACAATGAGGAACAGACGAGGACGCCTGTATCGCAGGATGGCCGTGTCGGGTTTAGTCAATAGTACGGACGTCAAAACAAATCACGAGCACGCCACCTGTCGGCAAATCAAGAACAACTGCTCTGTGGCGCGCTTCCTCTAACGACCTGTGTGGTGGGGACACAGTATATAAGAGTTGAGTACTGACCGCCCTAGGGGCTAAGACGTTGTAGAATCGGTATCGATCAGTAACATTAGTGAGCAAGATTGTAACTGTGAACTGTTTAAATAAACCCAGTGTATCGAATAATTTATGTTATTTCATTTGCACGACTGTACCCACCGACCTGCCCATACACGATGTCTTAACCTAAGGGAATACATCCTGACTTCCCGATGGTTTGCATCTATCGGCGAGCCATGATGCGATATATACCTATCTTTGTTTATTTTATTTTACTGGAATAACTTTCATATTTTGCCATAATTAGATAGTTATTAAAACAAAGTTCCAAAATAAATATTTGGCATATTTATTTTGGAACTTTTTTTTTCTATAATTATTGCTAGGCGCGCGTTTTATCACTATCGCACCTGATGGTAAGCTATGATGCTGTGGTCAACGATGCAGCACTTTAACTTAGAAGTAACCTACACACTCTTGCCTTAAGAACCCCTGGGTTGTAGCTAACTGAAAACACGGACTCCAGCAAAAAATTATACTCCTTAACTGTACGTATAATTAAAGTATTTCCAAAATGTTCAGTGCTTATGGATTTCCACCATATACCGAAGATGGCGCATCGCAGTACGTCTCGATCCAAGTCCGATCATGATGATATAATATGATGCGTGCCTGCGCATGCCAAGGTATAAACACAAGAACACCACGTTATAGCTACTAACAGCAGAAACTGCCAATAATATTCCCACTGTTGAGACACAGGCCTCCACTCTGTAATAGCTAATAAAAATACTTTAAATTCCATGATGGTTCCCATAAATTTATCAATCAATATTCAAGCTTATAACAAGCCGAATTGAATCAAAGCATACTTTATTTCCTCAATCTAGAAATCGCTTGAGCCCCCAAGCTACCAATTATACCCATCTAAACGTTTCGCAATTATAAGTAAGATGAAATATGGGGCGTACCCCAAGTCCTCAGGGGAATTATATAGGCCCTCGGGGTTACGAATGTGACACGAATTCCCTCTTTTCGGGGGATAAAGTTTATTAAATTAACTAAATTCGGTTTTAGTTCGTTAAGAGATTAGGGGTTACTTGGTTATACGATTAGGATGTGCTTCTTTATTTGATTTTGGTAATAAGATGTGTTACGTGCGTCTTGTGTTTAGTGTGTACCTTCTTTTCTTTTGGTGTAATTAATCCTGGCTTGTGATAGGGCCTGTGTTAAGCCAATTATTGGTATTGTGGTTGACTGGATTTTGCACACTCGGTGAATATACCATGGGTTAATTATGAGCAAGTAATCTGCTACATTAAAAAATAACGTAACATCATACCTGGGTTAAGGGGTTTAGCATAGGTACATCTTTTGTTCTGTCTCCTGCTTGATATGGATGGCAGAGGCAAATTTAATTTCTTCCTTCTCCTCCGTTACATAGGTACATCTATAGTACACCCACATTTCCACCAATTACGTCTAAGTCCCATGTAATTGATAGAGGTGAAACTATTTCTATCAATGGGGCACAGCTTGGTCGGTCAGCCCAGACTCCTAACTGTTACCGAGAAATTCCAGATGCAAAAACCAAAAAACACTTCACGAACTTGTAAAACAATCTCAACAAGTAAAGTAAAAAAAAAACCTCTGACACATTTTTATTTCATGGTACATAATTTATCTAGTAGTAGACACACTACGATCGACAATCTGTTGAAAACGTACGATATCTCACAAATACCGCCCGATTCAAATTGTAAAACGCCCATAACTTTGAACGGCTCAATCGATTTTCATCAAACAGCTAGGAACATTCTCGATAAAGTCACCATTAAAAAAAAAAAACGAAACCAATATCGGTTCATCCGTTTAGGAGCTATGATGCCACAGACAGATACACATATACACAAACACACAGAAGGTCCACAAGTCAAACTTATTACACTCCTCTTTTATCCGTCAGGGGTTAAACAGAAGAAAACCCTTGCTCAAAGCATATTGGTGACTTTAGACCTAAAAATAAACAGGTGTCTCCAATCTTAACCTACCTGGGGAAAGTCGTTTTGACCGCTTCTGCTAAAGTACGGATCAGTCATTTTTGACCAAGGCACATATACCCTAATCGTGCTTTTGACAGTTCAATTAATAAAAAAAAAGTGGACTTGACATAAAAAGGTGAATAAAACAATGTATAAAAAATAAATTAGCCAATAAAATATTTTTTAAAACATGTTTTTTTCGTATTTTCTTAGCAAACCCTTTCATTTGATACTCTTATCATGGCAGTGCACAAAAATAACTAGTCCGCCATCTTGAGCCGTCCGCCATATTGAATTCAGAATGACGTCACTTAGATAATGACGATGGATTATCATCCAAACTAAATGTGTATGCAAAATTTCATCTGAAATGTTGGAGGATAACTGCTTTGAAATTCAGTTGCAAGATTTGACCCTAACACACTTACATATATACATTGCAAGTTAAATAAAAGCTTGAAAAATAGGCACAGTAAGAACACTCGCATGATGTTAATGTAATTATGTTTGTACACATAAAAAACTACCAACGAAAACTGCTGTTTTTCTTTATCTAGCCTGAAAGTACTCACGACATTCGCCCTTAACGGTAACACAAGAATAAAACCTAGTCCAAAAACTTCCAGGCCACAACATAACAGAAAAATTCCTCTCATAATCTGAAACGAAAACCCACAAAGACACATTTTATTCTCCAAATCCCGAATTCCAAGAATCCATTTCGTACATAATCTGCCTTCATATCTCCGTTAGGTCTAAACTTGTAAAGTAAATCTGCAAACATACGTGCTCAGAGCTAAGGTCGAAGTATTAGGGTTATTAGGGTGCGGTCCAACAAGATGTGCAATGCGAGCGGTAACGGAGCTGTGAAACGGTGTGACTCTTTCCAACTTAGCTTTCCGCGGAAGCTGAAAGTGAATTTACCTTGTAAGGAAGCGATCTTGTACGCATAATAATACACAAAACATTTCACAAAAAATCAACCGACTTACAATGTAAAAATAACTTAAGGTAGTTATTTATATGCATTCCTCGCTTGTCACTTCTTTTGTATATTACAAAAGGCTCGATTTGACATTTTATCAGCGTTTGTCAAAAAAGCAAAATTTAAAAGTTTGACCACGTATCAATTTACTTTTGGTATTAATTTGAATAATTTTATCGTGATAGAATTTCACTTTGTCTCGTCATAGACCCACAGAGCTGCATTGTGCGATGCTACGAATATTGGAAAATTAATTAATCTAATTAGTAGATATCGCAAAGTGCCCTCGCTACAAACCCTCGCTCATCTTTAGTACAAACGCACCCTTAGGGTTACCGACGTCTACCGCCTATTATATATACCAACGTACAAACTCGTTGCGTAACGTAACATGTTGCGTTGCGTGTTGCATAACAATTTGGTATGTTTGTCTAAACTTATGTCGGTTATTTGCTGTTGTTTAGATAATAAATATTAATTCAATACGAGGTTACCCTATTGTGTATCGTTTTCGGATGTTTTGATCATATAAATGTTGTATTGATGTTTGGGTTGATTCCACGTACTGCAATGCAATATCTAAGCTGTTTTTATGGAAAGGTAGAATTGTTTGTTTGTAGGTAATTCTGGAATGGCGAACAGGAAGACGCATCTTTGAAAAGCCGCCTTCTATGTGGACCAACGACGGCGACGACCTGGTCAAGGCTGCGGAAATAAAATAGCAATTTCCAACAGAGGACGTCTTTTGGCTGAAATAATTATGATGAGCAGGTATTTATCTATGGAATTTTCTATTGATCAAAACAAATCAAACTATTTTATTACAATTAAAGCAGTATCTAAGGTACTTTTGAATTTTCAACGAAATAAAAAATGAAGCTAGTTGCACATTCGCAAGCGTCACTCTCTCTATGGAGAAGAAAGTACAAGGAACGCCACGGACACTCTTTTCCTTCAATAAGTTTTTTATTACAAGTACTTGGTTAAATCATTATTGTTGGAAAATTACATACATGTGAGAACGATGTAAAGAGACGTACACCTAAAAAACATCTAGAGTAAAATAAACAATCTCAAAATACAATAAGTAATTGAAAACAGGCCGATGCAATCAAGTTATGACCCATCGCAACTGATCGCGCCCGTTCATGAACATGACGCATGGATTGGCACTACTCAGCTCAACCATCATGAAGGGAACCGAATAATCCAACAAATGTGCCACCATCAGAGAGACATTTGAGAGAGCATGACACACTCCTAACTGCCAGGGCACATGCATGTCAACGAATCAATGTGCCTTGCCTTCTGCCAAATATAATCAGGCCTGCTTCCCGTCTACTGGATATGGCTGAGTAGAATATTCCAAAGGAGTGAAGCCGAAGGACAAAGCTAGTATTTAATATATGTATATATATATGCTATTAGTCTCTCGACCTCTGTTTTCAGGTTAATTCACGGTTACACAGATGAGCAAGCGTAACATTCAGAGATTAAACAAATGAGACTATGGGTAATCAAGCAGACATAATTATTGTTACAGCAACAGTGCGCGTAACATATACTTTATAATCCTAGGCTTTATATGGTATGAATTATGAAAACATTTGATAAATGCTTTTAGGTTAAATTATTCTGTTAGGTAAGGTGAAAAGAGGCATAACAAAGAGATAGGCACTGGTTTTGGGCTTTCAGATCAAATACAAAGGATTTTTTTTTATCATTTCTAGGGATAAACCGCTCTCAAAATATTTTTTGCTCTGTAAAAAGATGTGGAACAAAAAAACTGTCCGAGTAGGTATTCTTGCTTTTTACCCGACTGCCGAAGGAGGGTAATGTGTTTATCGGTCTATGTATGTATGTTTGTTCCTATGTGGCGTTCTATCGACCAAACGGGTAGGCCGATTTTGATGATTCTTACGTCAATCGATTAGTCTTAACCCTGCGAGTATCACTGGCTGTATTAAGATTGGATAATAGAAAAATGACGTATTTTGGGCGCCATATTGTGGGGAACCATTTATTCTTTTTCATCCAAACCTATCGTGTGGGGTATCAAAGTAAAGGGTTTTAAAAGATGATTTCAAAAATATATATCACTTATATGTTTAAATGTACCTAATTCTAAAAAAAGAACTAAAAAGTTGTAAATAAAAAAAGTTAATTCAAAAAATCTAAAAACCCGACTGCTTAAAAAGAGAACTAAAAAGACGTAAACAAGATGAAAATCTTGCTGTGCAGTCGGAGAATACATGTGGTTTTGGTCAGCCAGATGATGATACTTTTATTAAAATATAAAACAAAAAAAATATAAGGATTTAGTTGGTAAGCCAAGAGGGCTATAATTTTAATAGCTTTATGTAGACATAAGTGGGTATCCACTAATTAAATAAATTTTCAAGCAATATGTTACAGATTCGAACCACACATCCTCCAGAACACAATCTAATCTAATATGAAATTAAGTAAAACCTTTTCAAATTACGTTATAATCTTTTGTCCAAAATTTAGAACCGTAGGGTCACGATAAGATCTACAAATTAATGTTTATTTATTAGCTCTCTGTGGTAGAACAGCTTGGTAGCGTTTTGAACTTACATCAAAAAATATGTTTTATTTTAATGGTTATTATTAAATGTATGTATGAATATAGAGTATGCTTTAAACCAGAAATATTCATCAAAACATTAATAAAACGGATGTAAATATTTTTTGTCATGTTCGATAGTGAATATCGAACATGATAAAAATATCAATATTCTCGTAGGTACTATTTTTTACGGTAATAAAAAAAACCGGTCAAGTGCTACTCAAACTCGTGCGCCAAGGGTTCCGTATCTACCCATTATACCGCCATAATATATTTTGATTCTAGTTCAACGGGAACTACAACATTTTCCGCAAAAGTAAAGAAATTCCGAAAAATAAACAAAATGTTGAAAATTAAGGTAAATTTTGGCACTTACAAGTTTTCGCGAAAATCTAAATTTGCCCATATCTTTTTATCGTGTCGACCTTGATTTTAATACACCTAATAGGGACCACAGACCTCAGTTTCTGGTATAAGTTTCAACTTCCTAGGTCCACCCGTTCCTGAGAAAATCGGTGGTGACACACGGACAGACAGACGGACAAGAGAGTGATCTTATAAGAGTTCCATTTTTTACCTTTTGAGGTACAGAACCCTAAAAATACTCTGCAAAACAAAAAATACAACAATCCAAACAAAAACTGACGATAAAATTGTTTGATTGTTTATTTAAATCCTTGTTGAAGGTAATATCTGACCGTACCGATACGATTACCAAGATTAGAACAGCATTTATTTGCATATAGGGGTAATAAATAAGAAAGTAGTAGTAGGTATACATCAGAGTTCTGCCATATTTCACCATTCGGCATGCAAACATTTTAAGTTTACAAAATTGTTAAAATTGTCATTAAAACAGTACATTAATTGTTACATTCAATAAATAAAATTATTAAAATTAAAATTTTCATTAAAACATTAACTTAATTATTACATTCAATAACAAAAATTATTAAAACTCAAATTGTCATTTAAAGAAATTAACTTAATTACAACAATATCCGTACATTAAATAAAATTGATAAAAATTTAAATTGTCATATAATTATAAACACTCAGTCACTAATATTATAGAACACTAGTGACACTCTTTGACAAAAGCTATATTTGTTTCACTCTTCACTCGGATAATGCACCTTAGTCATAAAATTCCAGTAAACAGTAACAATAACACAACAATCAAATAAATAATAACCAGACAGTATTGACATTTATCTTTACCCCTATCACAGTTCAAAACTAAAATTGTACACTGTGTAACTCAGTTTATACCTCTTTTTACCTGTCAATTTATACCTTCTTCAGTCAAGAGATTCCACATACACCTCTAAGCTTTGGAAACATGTATGGCAGCAACGTTGGAATAAGTCCCCTCACGTAGTTGCAAGACCCTCTTCCCCAGATGATTGCTTATGGCACATAAGGAAAACCACCAACTCTTATGTCTCTAAAAACAAAGAAAATGTGTTTTCGCTTTGTAGTCGCTTTTTGTTTTGTTTAAATCTGTTCTTTATTTTTATATTATCTTTTTAGTAGCAACTAGATACTTCATAAGTGATCCATACCAGGTTAATTTTCAATGGCCAGCTACATTTTCTTCGTAATACGGCAAAATTTACAGAATGGCCGTTTTTTTGATTGATACCTAATTCCTGGAAAAAATTTGGTTGGTCAATGAAAATTATCCTGGTATAAAACTTACTTACTCATAAATACAACGCCAATTAGGGCAAAATGGATTAAATTTTTTTCAAGTATAGTGTTAACTTTTTATTTTATTATTGAAAATATGTAAAACGAAAGACTTTGCAGGCTTCTTCTAACATTACCATTTCGTGAAAGTTCACCCCATTTTTGGAGAAATCGATTTACATTTTATCCATTTAAATATTTTGCCTTTATTTACTGTAGAAAAACAGCAATTTAAATTCCTTTTCCTCACACTTTTGATCTTAACTGACACTGGTCAGAAGAAATAGAAAAAGAACAGATTCCATCACCTTTTCCATTTTTAAAATCGGACAACAAGGAAACAAAACAATGAATTTTTCCAAGATTCCCATTTGTAAGAATGGCAGAAAATAAAGTGAATTAGTTGTTCGCTCTGCAAGTTGAAACACTTGAAGTTTTGAAACGAGTTGTTCTTTGTGGGTGATGAACTAGCGAAATTTTACGGATTCTTCTTTATTCAAGGAGATTTTGAAGTGTTATTGATAAACTTTGTAGAGTTTTTATACGATAGGGGGAAAAGAGCCAAGCGTTTTTATGCTGGACGCTACGAGCGTTATATGTGTTTTTAAGAAAAATAGATTGCCGACTGACAAAGGAGGCGGGAGTGTACAAGTTTACTAAATTATTATACATATAATAAACCGGTAGAAAAGTAGTTTATGTACATCGAAAATATTTCGAAAAAAAAAAGCCAGTGTATTTAAGGATAACCAACAGAATCCATTTCCACCAATTTTGGCATTTTCGTCTGTTTATTTGTGCACGCATCACGTAAAATGTACGGAACCAATGTAGATAAATTTTATTCATAAAAATTATACAGTATGCTGGACACGGTAGGCAGTCAGTTGACGGGAGCGAAGCCGCGGGCAGACGCCCGCGGTATATGATATATATCCGATATGTATATATATATACGATCTGATATGTATCCGTCCTGTATAGTTCTCTCCAAGCTTTTTGGCCGCCCTGAAGTTGGCTACAATGGCTGCGCAGTAGAAAATCTCTTACAAAAACAGCACTGTTTGGTTTCTCGCGCATGCGTAAAGCCTACTTCAGGGCAGTTTGGCGCCCGGGTGTCACCATTGTGTGGATCGCCCGGAGGACACGGTGGAGCATACGGGGGAGGTCTGCCCCGCTTGGGCGGAGCACCGCCGTGTCCTCATGGAGGCGATCAGCGGTGGCGACCTCTCGCGTCCGGCCCTGGTTCAGGCCATGGTACGGAGCGAGAGGGCATGGGAAGCTGTCACCTCCTTCTGCGAAGCAGTAATGCTCGCAAAGGAGGAGGCAGAACGCGTGAGGGAGACGCAACGGAGACGCCCTCACGCCCCTAGCCACCGCAGGAGACGCCCTGGGCTTCGGGAATCGCAAGCCGATTCTCGGCCACCGTAGGCGCGGGCTTGCTTGTCGCGGACGGCGAGTAGAGTAGAGAATAATGATATCTGCTAATATCATCATTGAACCCCAGCATTACTGCTGGGTATGTGTCCTGAGCTTCACGCTTTACCTCGCTCCACGTCATACCGATGCTCGTCGCTTCCGCCAACACGGTGCGACGCTAGGTTTGACGGGGACGGTCACGCTTTCTTTTGCCTTGGGGATTCCAATCCAGCGCTTGCTTCAGTATATGATCAGAATCCCTTCGTAGCGTGTGGCCAATCGAACTCCACTTGCGTAGCTTGATCTGGCGGTCGATCGAGCTCTCGTGGCATTACTCCAACAGCTCTACGTTGGTGATGGTCTCGGGCCAGTAAATGCCGAGTATGCGACGAAGACAGCGGTTGACGACGACTTGGATTTGGCATGAGATGTTTTTTTTGACCTTCCACATTTCACACCCGTAAAGCAGCAAGGATTTGACATTTGACCCAAAAATTTTGAGCTTAATCCTTCGGGTCAGTTGCCGCGATTGCCAAACAGGACTCAGCTGCGCGAAGGTAGCTCGTGCTTTGGCTATCCTTGAAGCGATGTCATCTTCACTACTTCCAATTTCTGACACGACGCACACGAGGTAAGTGAACTTGTGAACGCGTTCCACTGCCTCCGTGCCAATCAGCAACGGTGAAGTATTCTTCACACCAGATCTCATCTTTGGGTCTTCCGGATGTTTATTTTTAGTCCCGTTTCTGCCGCTTCCTGACTTAATTCATTCAATGTAGCTTGCATATCAGCGTGGGTATGACTCAGCAGACATAGGTCATCAGCGTAATCCAAATCCTCTAAAACGTTGGATAATCCCCACTCTATCCCGGAGCGCTTGTTGTCGAAAATGCGAAGCAAAATTCTGTCAAGAACGACTAAAAAGAGGAGCGGTGAAAGGAGACAGCCTTGGCGGACACTTGCGTGTACTGCTATATCATCCGAGATGAGGCCGTCGTGGGTTACTCTACAGGAATAATCCTCGTATATACTCTCCAAAAGACGGACAATTTACGGTGGCACTCCGATGTCCAGTAGGAGGGACCAGATGCTGGACCACTTTAGCGTATCAAATGCCTTTTCGAAATTGACAAAGGTGAGATAGATCTCCCTCTACCATTCTGATGCCTGTACTAAAATGATACGGAGAGTGTTGATCTGATCCGTACACGAGCGGTTCGCGCGGAAACCAGCCTGCTGCATAGGAGAGGATCTACGGCCTTCGATAACCTATCCAGGATAATCTTGCAGAGAACTTTCGAGGGAATTGAGAGCAACGTAATACCTCTCCAGTTATCGCATTGACTAAGATCTCCCTTCTTGGGTACAGTTGTCAAAAGACCCCTGCTGTTCCATTCGTCCGTAAGCTCTTCGGTGGCCCATATCCTCTCAATGAGAGGCATCAGAACGTTGACGGCGGAGGATAAGTCAGCTTGTGGCATAACCGCAGTTATCAGGTCGAGTCCTGGTGCTTTGCTTGTCTTCAAAGAGAGGACTGTTCTTGCAACTTCCGAAGCTGACGAGGGTTCCGTATCGATTTCGAGAGGCCGGGATGATGTAGAACTGACTTGCAGTACGTCAGGTGTTGATGTTGCTGACAAACGGAAGACCTCCTCAAAGTGATTACGCCAGCGTAAGAGCTACCCTTCCGACGTCACTATGAGCTGACCGTCCTTAGACTTGAGTGGCTTCTTCTTATATTTGCTGTTACCTGCCAAGGTTTTTTTAGATTTATACAATTCCTTCGGGTTACCTGTATTTGCAGCTTGTTGAACACGATTAGCAATATCATCAGCAACTGCTAGGCTTCCCTTTCACGTGCCAAGTTGTCGGCTTTTGGGTGTGTCTTTGTCACTGCTTTGACTATAAAGACAACCCAACGCGTTTTTAGACCTTATGACCTAGATGCATCATAATTTCTTATATGTATCACTTATGTCATATCTGTCCACTGCTGGACTTACACCAGTCCCAAGTACCGCAAATTTACTCCTCCCACCCAGAAATCTACACCTCTACGAAATGATGAAATTCAACTAACGATTCCTTCAATGTAAAATTCCTTTGATGTCTCTTCGAATAAAATTTAGAATTTTGTTGAAAAAATGTTTTAAGTAATCCCCGTTCCCTTACTCTTCAAGAATTCAATTAGATTGTACGAAGTTTCCAATCACGGGGCCGTTGTTCGTCGCCTTTTAGTGTCACTCCCAGATTTCGTGTTTGGTGATGAAAAATAAATAACTTTGGTTGACTCGGAAACTTTAGGTTTGTGTGTCGTGGTGGAATGATGTCGGCAAATATTTGTGGTTTGATAAAATATAGGGTATATTTTGGAGATGGACTTCGAGAGAAAACATAGTGAAAAAGGTGGTTCATCAAGGCTTTAATCTTCTGTTCCATGTTTGCTCACTTTTATGTTTTGATAAATATGGGCCTTACTTATAAAATAATTGTTTAAAAAATGATTTTTTATATTCTATGGAATATTTTTAAATTCAAATAATCCATAGAAAATTTAAATCAAGAATTTGCTAATTAGTTTAACCAACCATAATTATGGTGAAAAAGGTTTTTGTTTTTTATTTACTATGTCCTTATTATTTGGAATCATCACCACAACTTAAAATTCAAGGAACATTTCTGCAAATATTTTATTTTCCAATAACTGCAGCTATATAACGTTTCATTTATGGATGTGTGGATATGACTTAAAATATAATGGTATAATGCTACCCTATTTCGTTGATCAAATGACTAAATTATACCCCAATAAATAAATGTAAATTATAGCCTCAAAATCTAATTAGGACTAGTTAATACTGATCTGTATACATTTAGAGATTAGATGTAGCAAATAATTGGAAATTAGCATTGCTTACGAACTAAAAATAAATTAATCTTGCCATAGATTTATATCATAGACAAGTTCTGCATTTTGGTTTCAAAAGGTTTACTTATTTACAGAGTTAAACTCTAAAACCTTTTAATGTTATTTTCATAGTGAAACTTCAAACTAAATTTGTCTAGACTAGCACTGATTAAGTTTATAAATGAATATAAATCATATTATGAAACTTGGCATCGAAAAGTTATTAACAACAGATGTTCGGACTTCGAACTTATTAGTTGGAACCTAAGAATCGAAATTATTTATATGTTCGTATATCTGTTGATCTGGATTATAATTCGTGCTTTAAAAGCCCGTCTCTTAGGATTACAAAGTTGCAGAGGTCGAACAGTTGAGTGTGTGATATAGGGTTGAAGTTTATTACGAATATTTTGACATTTGAATTGTTGGTGTAAAAATACCAATGTTGAAAGCCAGTCTCTGTTATGGCAGACTTTAAATAATATTAATTTAAAATCATGCGAGAGAAATATTTTAGCCTTGGTTGTTTTAGTTATAAATGTTACTAAAAATTAAAATATGTGGACTGGCGGATTAAAGTAAGACCGCACTAGGTGTAACTATGCGTCAGCGGAGCGACTTTTTACTTTAAAATGAGCTTTTGGTGATGATTCTCACAATGATACCATTTTGAATACTGGGTACGCCACATGATACGATAGGAATTTTTCATTTTCAGCCACCAAACCCAAACTCCAATCATCCACTTCCCTTCCCTAATCCAGATTAAGAACTAAAAGGACACTCAGAAACAAAAGATACAAAAAAAAAACTTAAATACACTCAAGTCTTTCAATCTACGTTCTGTCTCGGAATAATATTTGCCATGACTCCCAAGTGATGGGCTCGTTAACCTAGCTTTGCTCTCGTGTTGAGTGTATTGACTTTGCCAGTTCGTTGGATTCAAGAGCCAATGTTTTACTTTTTTGTGAAGCACGACGGAATGATGCGGAACGAAGCAATCGTTTTTTTTTGTGACACATAGTGTTGGGAGAGAATTGGTAATATTTGTCCTTCATGATGATTATGCTGGTTCTTGTGAAGCGTGAATTTTTGTTTGGGATGGGAATGTGTGATTGTATTGACTGTAGTTAGGTTGAGGTCCTGGATGTAGTTAGGATGAGATTGGTGTGGAATGTCAGACTTACCCACAGAATATCAAAATTCTTTCATTCAGAACTAAGAAAAAGAAGAGAAAACCGGTCAAGTGCATGTCGAACTTCGCACATTTAGGGTTATTTTCTAAACCGCAAAATAAAGTTGTTTGTAATAGGAAAATCCGGCCAAGTGCGAGTCGGACTCGTGCACCGAGGGTTCCGTACAAACCTCAGCTTAAAGGTATTATAGACCTGAGTATTTGATATCTCTACGCGTTCATGAGGAAAGGAGTAGTAAGTTTAAAATTATTAAAAATATTTATATAATACAATGAAACTAAAAAATTACGGTTTTCACAATTATTCCTTTATCTGCGCTATAAGATGTTGTTTCGTACCAAATTTCAAGATTCTGGGTTCACGGGAAGTACCCTGTAGGTTTTGATTCCCTTGCAAGTGGCGAAAATTTGCGGCATAAACGGCTGTATCTTTTGATTGCGTTGGCTCAGAAGTATGATTTTTTCACAGCTTTAAGGGACAGTAGACCTGAGTATTTGAAATAAATTTCAGCTTGATACCTCCACGCGTTCCTGAGAAAAACGGTTCCTTTTTTTTCCCAAAAATTTGGAAATTTCAAAGAATAAATCACATTTATCAATATGTTGGTAATTGTTAGTAAAATATACAAGAGAAGTTTATAGATCAATGGAAAGTTAAAAAATTCATCGGAACAATATTTTGTAAAAAAGCTGACTTTGGTGGCTTCTTATTCCTTTGTTTTACAATATTATTTGAACTAAAACCTACGATATCTAAACTAAACTATAACTAAAACTAAAAGCTATTTGAATTAAACAACGATACCCACCCGATGGGGTAGGTAAAATTTTATTACCACCCCCCCTTTTGCTGTATGGCTTTGTGTCAACAAGATGCTTACACTAAAAATTAAAGACTATAGCACCAACCATTTGGCTGGAAAACCTGCGCGACAGGCGAAGTACAGATAGACAGACACACGGATACGTGAGTGACTATAGGGTTCCGTTTGGACCCTTCGTGTACAGAACCCTGAAAAGTTTTTATTGCTACAAAATCTGACTGATGAATGCAAGATTTTTTTTAGAATTTTGTCTAGTCTACTATAGATTTTTCTAAAAATATACACTAAGCTCATTGACTAACCTTGACAGCTGACAAAAATACAGCTCCAAAATATAGACGCAATCTAAATAAATTCATTTAACGAAATGAGGATTAGTTAAAACATGAATAAATAATTCTTTACAACATTTTAACGACAATAAATTAACGTTATCGTCCTTGTTTACTTTGCTTTGTAACGAAAGCCATTAAAACTCCCATAGTTATTTAAATCTTCAAAATAAGGGACGTTTTGTGAATGAGTTAAAAAGACCCAGAGGGAATTTACCCCTCAGACCCTTTTAATTGCGAAAATTTTCGCGCCCATAGGGACAAATTTGTGTTGAAATAAATTAGATTTTAAAAATTCGAATGAAACGGGACAATATTTTAAAGTGATTGTCAATGTTGTTATATGTTGTTGTTGTGTATGTGGTTGTTTTATTGTTGGTGTTGTGATGGTGATTGTTGTATTGTTGTTGTTGTTGTTGTCTCTTGGAATTGAACATCTTTGAGCAAATGCGAATAAAAATTTGTAACCTAGACTTGTTCAACCTGTACTATATTTTTTTTTGCACATTTAGTATTTTATCAAAGTATTTTTTTTATATAAAAAAGTTGACTCCCATTAGGAGTTTCTCGTATATCGTGGTTTCTTTTACGAACATACGCCATACCTGCAGGCTTATTAAGTATCTTGCAAGATCAAAACCGTAGCGATTTTTGTTCCTTGCGCAATAATTGTTCCTCAATACAGAAGTTTTAGAGCTTTAGAGACGTGCATTTGACAAACAGCGAGCGGTTAGCAAACGATTGTGTAGGACCTAAATTGTAGGTAATGCCGATTTTTATGATATAAAGCGTTTGATCGCACCTGCCGGAACAACGGCCTTCAAATAGGCCATACATATTATATTTAATAACTTTTTTGGACACCAATTTGATTCTTAAAATTGCCATTCCTTCGATCGTTACAATAAAATATCACAACATCTTAGTGGTATATCCTGCATAACACTTACAAATCATTTTAAAAACGTAAAAATGACGTCTCAAAATAAAGTACTAACGGAACATTATCCTTAACACGACATGGGTACCTACAAAACAAAACAATCCCGAATAATACCGGCATTACGATCTACAACACACTGGGAACACGTAAAACCTTACAAAGGTTCCTTTTCAAGGAAACAAATTCAACCGGATGCAAGGACTTAGGATGAATGTATTATGTACGAAGTAGGTACATGTCGGATTGGGTAAAAATGGTTTATAGATACGCCGAAATAAATAATGCGAAAATCCTCAATGCTTTCGATGTTGAAATTAGTCTATGATCGTCTTTTGTTTTATTTTTGTATGGATGTTTAACATTTGTTGACACATATGTATGAAAGTAGACATGTCTGTCATTGACGCACGTGTAAGCATTGCCCCAATTCATTTTCAGGGCCACAATCATGTTGTTAGAGACGAATTTTCAGATATAAGTAGTAGTTTTCATGGTTTTTGTATTATACACACATTCTATCGTAGAAATAATTCTTTAGGCACAATAATAATGCATAGGAAGTACATTTAGTCACTTTGATTTTTAAAAACAATACATGTAACAAATCTGTAGAAAAGTCGTTTTATTACATCAATAATATTTCCAAATATAAACAGCCAGGGTGTTATAGAAAAACCGACAGAACCCATTGCCAACATTTTAAAATTTTCTATTGGTGTAATTGCTGCAATGCATTCCAGTGCGAGGATATACTAATAAAGCATCACCATCATACCAGCCGAAAGACGTCCACTGCTGGGCATAGACCTACCTCAAGCATCGCTACATTGACCGGCCCCGTACGTCTCGTATCCAGCAGATCCACGCAGCCTTTATCAGGTCATCAGTCATCAGTTCACCTAGTGGGAGGCCTTCTAAAGCAACGTCTTCCGATTCGCGGCCGCCACTCCAGAACTTTTATACCCCTATAATAAAATCCTAAATAAAATAAATATACTAGCTTTCTCAAAGATTTTTAGTCGCTAAGTGCCATAGGCTACTTTATAGTTCAGAAAAAAGCAATTATGAGCGAAGCCGCAGGAAAATCTACTTAGAATTTGTAGGCAGGTAGATATTTATTTTATTTTTATTTTATTTATTTTATCACAAAATCCACAGCTCTTTACAATTTTAACCTAAACTATTTTAACTTATCCTACAGCCAATTAAGGATTTACAATTTAACATCTATACATAGCTTAAAAATACAGCGTGGGTGAGTGTGTGGGAGTGTGCCTGAGGAGTTGAAAGTGGGTGTGTGCTGTGTGAGTATGTTATAGTGGTGTGTGGTGATTGTCTATGATTGTGTACTTATTTATTTCGTTTAGATGTATATGTCAGTTCGTCACAAACTGACGTTATTATTTTTTTCCTGAATATACCTTTCTTAGTAGTACCATATTGATTCTAATTAATCTTTACCATGTGGTGGGCCGCCTTATTCAAAAATAACTACCAATATTAAATCCATTTCAAACACAGATTTTCGATTCCTGATTCCTATATTAGTTCATACTTTGTAAGGGTCCGGCGTATCAGATAGGGTCTCACGTCCACCCGGTGACCGTAGATACCTACCATATTTCACACTCGCATCCGTGGGTTGAAATTTAAATAGTCTGTAGAGTTCCATGTTATTAGCATTATGGAGATTTTAAGGGAAAGCTTGTTGGATATAAGTTGAATAAGGTTTAATAATTATGAAGTTATATACCTACTAGGTATATATTGATGTTGAAAATTCAAAGTTATCTTGTCTTTATTTTCAAACAGTTATTTATTTTTTTAACTTACACACACTGTCTTACAAGTTGAACCAAATACAATAGAGCGGTTAAAATCTTAATCTAAAATCAGACTTTGCATAAATGTACAATTTTAATTATAACTAGCAAAATTCAATAAAACTCTTGCGAATTCACTCAAATTGCACGAAAATATATTTAGGCTCTCATGCAATTCGTTGAACACACAGTGCGGGTGAGAGGTGTTTTTGCCAATAGATTGGTTCTAGCAGCAGACTCCACACTAACCGATCTGGCACGCACAATTTCAGGTGACGAAGCACACCCAGGTTATGTGCTACATCTGCCTTACCTTCTTCCAACTGTTTTTGGGTGGAATTCTAAATCTAACATGATACCACAAAGAATTTTACATGTAGCTACTGCCTTTTTGACCTATACAACCAGATAATAGGAAACACGACACTTCTTGGTAAGATTCGTATCAGACTTTCCGGCTTCTGACCCTCGTAACAACTGTCGAAGACATTCAAATGACAACTGGTACTAACAGACAAACGTGCTTTTCCGCGGAACGGAGACGTCTCAATTTGTATTGGATGATAAACCACCATCAACAGACCATCCCTGGCAAGCGTAGCTTCATTTTTAATATTTTTCAAATATACTTTGTTACACTGGATAAATACCACTTACATAAATCTAACTAGATAACGCAAATCCCCTGTATGAAAACCAAGCCACTTTTTCACACACAATTTAAAAACAAATTTACTTACCAATGAAAGAAAACATTTCCAATGCCTCGGTCAACTTTTTCTATACAGCCTTTACAGCTCAATATGGCATAATTTAGCATTTTTCTAGATTTCAGTGGATTTTCAAGGCCGATAATGCTAAATGAAAAGCTCAAAGTACGATCATTGATCGTAATTTTACCCCCTTTTTGTGACACGCAAAGTACATACAATCGCGTCATCTAGTCAGATTTATATTTGTGGGATAAACTAAAAACTGAGCATTAAAATATCATTAAAATAAAAGAAATGTAAAAAGTACACACTCACATATCAAGAACACACGCGTATACTCGTACAAGGACCAAATCCTTGAAGTCCGAAAATTACAAAAAGAACTCTTCATTATTCCGTAAGACCGTGAAATTTTAATTTGGATCGTCGAAAATCTCCCCACAAAAGTCAAGATGTTGATGAAAATAAGACGTTTGCCTTTAAAACCCACTTTATTACCATATAATGAGCCACTCAGTTTTTCATAGCTAGCGATTTAACGACCAGAGCTGAATACTTATTTCTCACCAATTCATTTATTCTTATATAAGTAAATTTCAGCAGCTTTTTTCGTGTCCTTCTTTTAAGCTAGTATTCATTTTTGTTCATGTAATGTTGTTTGTGCGATTTTATTTATGTAAGTGCCGTGTAAGACTTGAAACATGTTGATCATACCCTAGCTCCAACGAGGGTCGTACATTAAGATTGAAAATGCCAATAAGAATCGATGAATGACGGTTTTTTGTAACTATCCAGTTTACTGGCCACTTTTTATGAACTGACCTATAAAGTGGTAATCTATAAATAATAATTAATGTTGCTAAGATTGGTTTTAGTAGTTAATAAGCTCAATCCTTTGACATAACACAGTTCAGTGACCAACAAATTTCGATCTAATTACACCAAAATTCAGATTACAAAATTCTCCAATAATAACAAATAAAAAAAAAAAAAACCATTAAAACAAAAAGCCTGGAACCCGACCCAAACTTATTTAAAACCCGTACAGTCAGTCACAAAAACGCTGACAAAACTAGGAACAACAAAAACATTTGGGAGCCGCTAATACCCCGAAGAGATACATTATTGTGCCGCTGCTTATTTGGCAATAATGCGTAGTTCATTCGTTTTACTCAGCCCGTGCGTGACACATGTCCTTCGTTTAGGAGACACTAAGGCGACTTGATAAGTGGGCAGCGACTGTACTTTAGCGAGGGATCTCGAGGACCAAAATGTGAGTGGAAGGACCATGTTTTAGTTTTCAAGTATTGTGTTTTACTGTGTGAACGCAAAAAGTGAATTTGTGACTAGATATTACCTACTCTATTCTACGTAGAAGTTATTATATTGCGTTTTTAATATAATTCTAACATATCTACTATAATAATATAGTAATTCATTCGTTTTGCTGAGCTCTTGCGTGATATGTTATGTCCTTCTCTTAGGAGACACTAAGGAAACTTGATAAGTGGTCAGCGACTGTACTTTAGCGAGGGGTCTCTAGTACCAAAATCTGAGTGGAAGGACCATGTTTTGGTTTTCGAATATTTTGCTTTTACTGTGTGGACGCAAAAAGCTAGGCATTCGTGACTAGGAATTATTCTATACTAGCTTTTACCCGCGGCTTCGCTCGCAGTGAAGCCATTATTTTTTTTAATAAAAAGTATCCTATGTTACTTCTAATACCTCCAAGAATATATGTACAAAGTTTCATGATGATCGGTTCAGTAGTTTTTGCGTGAAAGCTTAACAAACAAACTTACATTCACATTTATAATATTACTAGCTAGCGGCTTCGCTCGAAGTGAAGCCATTTTTTTTTTTTTTTTAATAACGGGTATCCTATGTTACTTCTAATACCTCCAAGAATTTATGAACAAAGTTGCATGATGATCGGTTCAGTAGTTATTGCGTGAAAGCGTAACAAACAAATTTACATTCACATTTATAATATTAATACGATAAGTATATTCTCTATCAGTATATTCTATTCTCTATTATTATTTTATAATTCTGGTTATTACATTGACTTTTTTAATATATTGACAATCCTACTCAAGTACTTAAGTACCAACTATTGTGATATTCGGTTTGTTAGAATGTTTAATAATCAATCAAGCCACAACGACGGAACGGAAATTTGGCGCATGGGTAGACTTTGACCAAGGACCACAATGATATCTTAAAACCAATGGCAATATTCCCCACAACGGCATCATGATGGTGATGGCAGTTCATAATATGAGTATTATGGCCCTTGGATTCAGATATATGATATTTTCTGATAGTTTTTGTCTCCGTTGTACTGTCGTGTGGGATAATTTTTAACTATGACGCAGGCGAAACCGCTTGTGAAAGTTAGTAAAATTATCAATTACATTATAGTTGGTTGTTCAATCTTCAAGCAATGCATAGTAATATAAATTAATAGAATGGTCGCACTGATTCAATGAGATTGAAAAATTAAATGTTAAATATTGATTGATTGGTACGAAAGGACCTGTTAATTAACTGGACACCAGCTACGACTCCTATAAAATATTAATCAGTCGTACGGCTCATAGGGCTGATTGAGTTCAGCAGAATTCAGCGATAAAGTCGAAACCTTTTTTACGTTTCTCGTTAAACCACAAAATACTTACTTGCTTTGTTTGTATAGATAATAATGTGTTAAAACAAAGAAACATTTTGTTCTCTTGTACCATTTTTTTGTATTTAAGCATGTTCTAGTACTATCATCAGTTTGAAAAAAAAACGCAAAAGTGGCGTAACACACAATTGATGGTAATGCTTTTCAATTAAAAAATGCAACAACTTTAATTGCGTTATTAATATTGCCGATAAAACAAACTTTTCAAACATGTACAGCAATTGATTAGTAATCTTTCATGATTTTGGATCGAATAAAGAAGGCATGTGATGAATTTTGTGTTAATTGGGTGCACTAAACAACAACATTTGAGTAACTAGTTTTGTCTTTACTACCAATATTATAAAGCGGAAAGATTGTTTGTTTGTTTGTACCGAATAGACTCCGAAACTACTGGACCGATTTTAAAAATTATTGGAAGCTACACCTATCGATGCTACATTATTCCTGAGTAACATAGGCTACAAATTATTTTCTAAAAAATTTGAGATCCTGAAGAAAATTGCAATAATGTAACCCAAAGTTGTAAAATTTTGTCTATAAAATTCATTATTTGGCGTGCGCTGAGAAAACCTATTGATAAAAATTATGTACCTACTAGATTAATCCGAAAGAATATATCTCATTTTCATAGTTAAGTCACAATAGTAGCTATAATCGCTGGTAGAAACAAAAGTTGGGTATACTTGTTTTGTAGTATTAATTCTTCTTCAAATAGATAGATCAACAATTTGGTAGGTAGGGTAGGGTAGGTAGATAGGTAGGTTAGGAGGGTGGGCAGGTAGGTAGGGTAGGGTAAGTAGGGTATGTAGGATAGGGTAGGTATGTGGGGTAGGTAGGTTCATCGGTAGGGCAGGTGAGTAGGTAGGTAGATAGGCAACTAGTACCTAATAAAATATACAGCAGAACATTCGTTGTAGCTAAAATTACGAGAACTGGAAAACATCTGAACATCTTCAATTTAAAATATTCATAATCAACTTGCCACCTCACCCTTGTTAGCCTAACTCAAACCAGGAATAATCTGGTTCCCTGTCCGCAAACAAGCCTAGGTATCAGAAACTCATTTAATAAACCCCTAATCCCTTTAGAAACTATTATAAAATTAACTGTGAACTATCACAGGATTTAAAACGGGATTTTGAAAGCGGTTGAGCTGTGAGGTCAGTTTGAGCTTAGTAATAAACCTGTTCTGAATAGGTAAATATTTTGAGTAATTAATTTTGGATTTCAGGACAGTTTTAAAGGTCGACCATAAAATGTATTATGTAAATTGGAAAGTATGTTTTCTGTCACACTTAGGGTTTACGTTCAGGTTAAATTATATTATACACTATCAATTATTTCTCTGGATTCAAGATAGAAGATACTACGAATTAATTAGACACAAGGTTTGATTGTGATTCGTGTTTATACAACCAAAAGGCCAACCTTCTCTAGTGGATATCAGCAAGTCAAGGTGAGTGGGTATAACATCTAGGTGTATCTTTGACTACAAAAATCTGTTGATTGATAAGACATTAGGTACCTACTTGTAGTGGTGATCTTCGCAGGGTGGTTGATAGCAGCTGGACAAGAGCTGCTGAGATTACAGATAAATGGCTTGAGATGCAGTGGACCGTTTTAGTTTGGTGATGATATCATCAGTAGTGCAGGTCTTGTCTTAGTTCATCATACATAACTAAAGCAAAATAACAGTCCAACTTGCGTTAAAACTGCCACAAAACTTATCCAATATGAAACAACTAACAATCATATCGTAAACATTGCAATCCTTATCCTAATTCCGGAACTAAAACACGAGTAAATCGACATAATTCACTATTTACCGAATTTAAAGGCGTTATAAGACGCAATATTAAACCAGGGCCGCACTCAAAGGCAGCAGGCACTTTAGTTAGCAAACCTCATATTTCGAGGTAGCGACACGGGAAGGCTCGGTCGACTTTGTAATTCAAATCCGGGGGACGCGTAAATAGAAATGCCGGTTTGGCCGTTAGGTGAGGTGAGGTAGCATGTCTAAGGAGTATTCGGTGAGTAAAGTTTTGGATTTCATATGGTTATGGTTTTCTTTTAAATTGTATGGTTTTAAATATTAATACGATTGAGAGTCAAAAAAAAAAATTACAATTGGTGTGACAGCAAAATGCTAAGAAGTTTCTGTAAATTCTCTTATAGGTTTTGTTTTAGTGAAATTTAATGATAGCCAAAGTATTCTATATTAATACAAATCCTAGCACGAAACGAACGACGAATGAAAGGTGAGACAGGCTAGGGTTTCTAAGGGGTATTGGTGAGGAAAATGTTGGAAAGTCTTACCAATAAAGGTTCTCTTTTGAATTTAATGGTCTTGGTACTATAATATAATTGTAAAGCAGTCAATTCAACAACGATTAGTGTAAAAGCAAAAAGATTAAAAAAGTCTGTCTTATTAATTGCTTGTAGGTTTTGGTGTTATTAGAATAACAGTAGAAGTATCCTCTACAAATGAAATATCCAGCACGAAGCGAAGTAGTATAATATGATAAAACATACCTCATAATAACTACTGATACAGCTATCTTGAAAAAGAAAACCTGTATCGTTTCACGTTACCGATGCGATGTAGAAGTTGTATTTGATAATACTCGACCGGCACGAGCGTTAAGGCGATGCGATATTTAAATTGCGGAATATTAGATTGAAGTAATGCTTTTGACTTTGAACGAGCTATTTTTGTAAATGTTCTAACGTTTTTTTACCGTGTACCGTTTTGCTTTTATACTTTTATAGTAGTTTTAACATTAGTTAGAGAAGAAAGTAGTCACAAGGTAGATAGAAAGGTGGCTAGTTTTTCTTGTTGTTTAAATAACAGGTTTTGTTTTTAATAGTTCCTAACTTATCAATACCTGTTTGAAAGTTAAAAAGAAAACAAGGATTCTATGAAACAAAATAATAATATGAATGCTTAATTTGCAAAATGAGCGGAACGTTTCAGATGCATAATTTTATATACCTTTCAGCTTGCTAAAATATAAGTAGCTAAATCCAAAAATTTATGATAATATTATCTGTTTCCCCATTCCCCATAAAAATATATCTTTAACAAAGAAATTCTTCACCCTAACTTCAATAAAACACCTCTACGCACCTGATACGCATGTCAAAGTAAAGTAATTTGTCGGAAGACATGATTACGCAATTATAATTACACCGACGTAATCTCTATAACGTGTGATGTCAAAATTTTACAAGAAAATCACTTGGAGGTGAACCCTCGTTAGCCTGTACGAGTATAATGTTACAGAACAGGATCGCGTTAAGATTAGCGTATGGGGAATTATTTTGAAGCACCGCCTTAAGTACTACGGTTATTTTTGGTCTGGGTCTTGAGATTAGGTTTCAGTGCCTTAATATTATGTAACATTGACTCTTAATTAAAAGCAGTGGGTTAAGATATTTTTCTTATATTGAATTAAGAATTTGGTTTGGGTTCAGGCATTGTGATCAAGTTTTAATAAATATCAATCATTTGTAAAGTCTATGTAATTATAATCAAAAAGACAACATATTGAGATATGTTTCTTCTTTATGAATGGCACAAAATAATCCCTCTTCCCGTAATAAAAAATATCAACACGGTCAATGGCGACGGTTGTTTAGTATCGCCACTCCTACAGGTTTTACTAACTATTAAAACGAAAGTTATTTTATTGGGAAAATAATACAAGGCAGACGTGAATTAAAATGCCGGAAGAGGACGCCCTAGAAAGACATACATAGACCTCATTGGTGATGTACTTCAGAAAGGCCAGGTGCGCGGCATTCATAACCGGCGGATGTGTATGACTAGATGTATGAACGTGCGTGAAGCAAAAAAAGTATGTAAGGATCGTAGCAGGTGGCGTTCTGTAGTCTCTGCCCACCCCCACGGAAAATGGCGTAAATGCATGCATGTATGTAAAATAGATGCAAGGCTATCTCAACACAAGATTAAATTAAAGATTGACTAAGTTTTAGCATTTCCTAGAAGATGTTCTTCGTACTTAATATCCTGTTGAGTTAAATATAATGTGTCAGATAGCTGGCAAGTTTCCTTTCATGGATCCGCATTGATGAGCATGCTTAGAAATAATTGCAATCATTATGTTGTCAAGACTTTTTTATTTTAATAGAATGTAGGTAAGTATTTCTTAAATTTATCCTTATCAAAAATAAATATATTACTACAATGTAAAAAAATGTTATTTGTGGGTTTCTAACACACTAATACGTCACTTTACACATGTAGTCAGTTTCCCAAAGCGTCTCAAGTCGTATTTTGTCACTTTCCCAACTCGTCCGATGCATAATTATGTTCATTGTACAGTAACGCACAAAATTATAAAGTGAATAGGTACCTGATAAAATACGAAGTCGCTTCCCTCAGGGGTCGTTTTTCTCAGCAACCTTGTTCTTACTGCACTCAGTTTCAACGCTGCTAAGACCCAGGCGTGTATTTTTTTTCGCAAAAAGGAGTCAATTCTACCCGGCTCCTTCTTTCCAAGGTGTGACCGTTCCGCTAAGGGACCATCTGGAGCTTCTTGGCATTACGTTGACATTGACCCTCAATTTTAGGAAGAAATACCTAGTGATCTGCCTCTGTATAAAAAAAAATATATTCCGTACTTTCGGCAAAGGTTCAGCTGGCTGCCAAATTTGGGGATCCTTGCGAAGGTGAGACGATACTTCACGCCACAACAGCTGCTTAGCTTATATCACGTGCAAGTTCGATCATGCATGAGTACTGATCTCTTCTCTGGGACGGATCTGCCAAATACCAGCTTGATGCACTTGAGTCGATAGAAAAACGGACGAAGTGGGTCATCGGCAACGAGACATTGGTCGAGACAAGGCTTCCGAGTCTTAAACATCGTCGCCTAGTTGCCAGTCTGTCAGTTTTTCATCGGTTACATTTCGGGGAGTGTGCGATGGAACTGCACAATTTGATTCCGCCTAGCCTATTCCATCATCGAGCTACAAGATGTACGTCGATGCGCAATTCGTCCATGGTCAAACGCGTGCCTGTCAATAATAATAAAAAAAGTTATGATTTCAAATGTTAAAATCACTGCAGCAGTCCTGAAAATATTTTGCTCTAGATCATGGCGCATTGGTCGATTCACATAGCGGTGGTATGTGAACCATATTTGGTGCCCTTCTGAGATAACTGGATAGGAGACCTTGATGATATAGTTTCTATTTTTTTTATAAAATTGTTCTAAATATTTTATTTACTTAATTGTACATATAAACTTCAGACGAGTTGGGAAAGTGTCAAAATACGGCTTGAGACAAGTTGGGAAACTGAATACATGTAGAAAGTGACGTATTAGTGAAAGAGACCTATTAGAGATAGCGACGAAAAAGCTAGTGTGACGAGTTGTCATCACAACCGTATTTAATAATGTTCACATAGTTTTTCCAATAAAAAAAAACATGTGAAACCCATGTGGTGATATATTGTAATATAGCCTTATCTTGGCGCATGACCGAAATTTTACAGCGGGCTTCGCCTAAATGTAGTATAGGTGAAATATCAAAATTATTATGTGGCAATGAAATGAGCGTACCGGTAAACTACGCTGATCCCGGTTACGGTACCAAAACCACCTTTCTTGTACTCGTTTTGGTACTAAATAAAAGCTATGCGAAATACCCGCCTTATTAAATTTAGTGATGTAGGAAAATGTTAAACGCGTTTACCTTCATATTTTGGAAGAGTGCCAAATCCGAGAAATACGATAAGGTAAGTTGCATTAAATATTACAAGCTTATATTTATTTTAACTTGCGATGTATGTATGTAGTGTATTCAGGTCAAATCTTGCAACTGAAGTTTAAAGCAGTTAACCTCCACCGATTAAGATGATATTTTGCATTCACGTTTAGTTTGGATGACAATGCACGTTAAGCTAAGAAGCGTGTTTAAAAACCCTATTTTTTAATTGGAATTTTTTATATATTTATTTCAGTCTCCATTTATTTTATCAATGAATGAACTTTCGTAGTCACTACTAAAAATAAAATTTTAGCATACTAAAAAGAAACAAACACACTTACAAAAAATGCTACCTCTTGATAATATTAGTTTACAAAACTCATATTATGCAAAGCAAAAATCCTATAACGAAGCAAAGAGCTCAATAGGTCAAAAAGCCAGCTGCCAGAATATCACGAGTGCCCGTGTTAAATCACAATACCGAACCAACTGACGGCTACATACTTCCCAAACTCACTTATGCAAATCAAGTAGCTTAAAACGCCGTAGGAGTGGTTGACGCGGAAACCCGCACGTATGTATTCATAAGTCACGTAATATTCGCCTGTACGATGTATATGTGTGGTGACAACAGACTGGCAATGCTGCATGACATTTTAACAATGAGAAACGATGGGATGGATGCATGGAAGTTTGTTACTCTTTCACGCAAAAACTACCAAACGGATTTTGATGAAACTTTACAGAAATATAGCTTATACATCAGAATAAGACAACACAAACAGTTTATAAATATATTAGGAGAAGTACTAATACCACGCGGATGGAGCCGCGGGCGGCAGCTAGTAGGACAACGGTAAGGCAATTTTATGATGTTCAGTTGTCCCCATGACGGGGACACAGTTTACGGGGACAACGGGAATACACCGTAAATTCTTGATATGATAACTTGGTTGTTTTGAAATCACATGCGCAAACGGTGTAAACTCATAACTAAAAGAAAACCTGAATGTTGAGACGGGGTCATAATAATTAATCATGCTCCAAACAATGCCATACCAATTATCGTGCTCTCTGTGCAACAACACTCGCACTCTGAAAGACCTGAGGCTCTACACAATTGTCAATCGATGTCAGCGATGGCGATAGTCGAAATGCTGATAGCGTTTGATATTTCCATACATTTTTGGGATTTTACCTATAGCTATCGCTACGCGTTCAATGATAGAATGTCACTTGTCTAGGGCCTAAGGACCTCTGCACGAGGCTCATCATAACGCTGTCGATGTGGCTGTATTTTGGTCAAAACAAATTGTCATCTTCCTGCCCTTATCCCATGTAACTTGGGGTCGGTGCACGTTTTCTTTCTCCATATCATCCTGTCCCCCGTAACGCTATCACTGACTCCCTTTTATTTCATATCACTCCTCAAATAGTCCATCTATCTTTTCTTTGGCCTTCCGCTCCCTCTCCATCCTTCCACATTTATATTCATTATTCTTTTAGTAACATGCATTTGGGATGAAACGCATGTTACTAAAAGAGTTATCCTCATCATTTTGGTCTTAACAAATTTTAATTAAAAATCTTTGATACGACGTAGAAGAATTGCTTACTTTTGTCTGTATGCGGAGGGGCAATATTAGAAAAGTCGAAAGTAAATCGTTTGTTTTGGTTTGCATGTGACGAGGATGAAAATGGACGAAGAGAGAGAAGGAGGCCAAATGGAATAGATAACGTGAAGGTTGGCAGTGAGAATAGAAAAAGAAAACGTGTTGCGCAGATCCCAAGTAACATAGAACAAGAACATGAAGGTGATGATGATGATCAGCTAATTTTAACCAAGTTCAACCAACGTAATCTGTTAGTTAGTGAAGGTATGAAAAACAATTTGTTTTTGGAAAAAGGAATCAGCCTATAGGAAACTTGTGGAAAGATAGTGAATCTGTTGAAGTTGTCAAAATAAAATAACGATATAGTGGGCTCTAGAAGTAATAATTGTATAATTAATAAATCTCTTAAAATGTATTTCGTACAAAAAACTTTGTTCAAAAGTACAGAGCCTAAATAGTTAATGAAATATTACATCCGAATCAGTATCCGACAGATTTCTAATATGAACTACAGTCAAAATTATCAACAAAATTATTCCACCGCCTGTGAAACTCTTGGATCGCCCGCGTCTTATGCTCTGGTTCCAATGCACTGTATTTCAAAGAATTAAGAGCGAAAGTTCTTAACAACTTTAAGTCTGAAAGTCTACTTGCTACCCCCACAAAAGCGACATAAAAGTCATCAGACAGTGCATCAGCCTCCCAAGCACCAGGATCATCACTTGACAATACAACAGGTAAATTCAAACTCAAGAAAATATTCAAAGGATGATTCCGGACATCCCTCACTAGAGACAACACAGAATTAGAAATAACATTCACTTCCAAACCTATGTCTTTTTCAATCACTTCTCGTATAAGCACTGGGTGTTTAGCAAGTGCGTACGCATGGCCGATTCGTTTAGCTCCCAACAATACAGCATCTACCAAGTTTTCATCCGTAAGTGCTCCAAACCAATTTGTTTCACCAGCGTGGAAGAAGAAATTTAGGTCTTTTGCTTGAAGTAACTGAGGTACGAATTGTATTAGTGGATTGCCTAAATCTTCTTGGCCGACTAAGTCAAATCCAGCGAAGAATTCGGGCATTTCTCTCTTGATCTGTCTCGCTGTTTGTATGTATTGATCTAATACATTTCTGTCCACTTTCCTCCATGGAGAAAATATAAGTTTAGCTCCAATAAAATCTGGATGATCTTTCATGAATCTGTTTAAAGTCATCCTGTACGCTCTTGCTGTTACCATACTATCATATACGGTGCCGTCTAACTCATAAAGTTGAGGCAATATACTCCTGACTTCCACATACATGACATTGTCATCTCTGAAAAACGTGAGGGCGTCGTAGAAATACTGTTCCCAGTTTGGTCTGTAAGTCAGAAGACCGTACGCAGAGCTGAAGCGTTGCATAAATCTTCTCCAAGTTTCTTCAATGGAAGGGTATTCCACGTCAGGGTCATCACAAACCAAGGTGAAATGTTTCCGAAGATCTTCATCGAATTCCGTAACATTAGGAGCAGCGCCCCTAGCGTCACTCATGACCTGCCACTGGGCAGTACACGTAGCGTTAGGAACACTATTTGAAAACAGAAACCTGATCGGCTTCCCAAAACACACGTAAAGATGGTCCATGTAGGTGATGTTCAGAAGATAATCCGCTCCGAAGATGGTCATGTCGTGGATGTGAAGCACGGCTCCTTTAGGCATGTCCTTGATGATCTTGTAAACTTTGGACTTCTGAATTTGGTTCTTGTAAGTGAAGAAGTGTTGCGAGAAATTAAATTGATTCGGGTGGTCAAATCCATAGTCGAGCTCGCTGAACTTATGCTGCATCAAACAATTGTTCACTACGTTTTCTTTATCGTTGAGTGTCTCATTACCTCCAAGAGCTGATCGTAATTCAAGCTCAAGTAACTGCTTTCGTTTTTCGTTGTAACTGTCGTCACATTTGGCATAAATAAATAATAATGTAAATATTAAGTGCCACATATTGAATCACACGTTCGCTTCGGCTCGGTGTCAAATTGCTACTGAGGACTTGAGGAGCGTCGACCTATGACCTTACGTTATACGATAAATAAATCAACCACTTTAATGGTAACAAAAGCGTAATAATTGGTATCAATTGGACTACATACATACCTACGTGAGAATATTATTGTTACGAGATATGGTTATAAACGTTTGTTTGGATTTAATTCAGATATGTTATCATTAAAAACATAGTCATGTTCAGATCGTAAAATAAGTCATTTCAAGAAGTAGTCGGCCATGACGTGAAATTGTGATTTTTCATGAAATATGAAGAAAGTCGATAGCATCATGAAAGAAATTTACCAAAGTAAAAAACAGAGGTCAATTTAAGAAATAAAGAACTAACCACACAGCTGTTAGTAAATGAGTGGACAAACATTCTATGATCATATACATAGTTCTATTATGTCGCCGCTAATAGCACGTTATTGAAATTTTATAAATACCATGCATCTTGTTTCTCAAACGCGTTCGTACATAAGGATCCCGAAAAGTGAATAAAAATAGGATTATGGGCGAATAAAATGCAGTTTAATGTAGACAATGACAAAACTGTGTTATTTTTATCTATTTATTATTTTTGTGGGCATCCTGCTTTGGTAAAACGACAAAATTACATTGAAAAATAAATGTTGCGATCAGTAGTGTAGTATCTCCATAAAATATTTATGAAATACGAGTATTTAATAGTGATATGCGTTTCGCGAAATCATCGACCAGTTCTTGAAATTATCAATTCAATTATCAATTAATATTAAATGCAATGTTTGTCACATATGCTTAACTTGATATGTTTGGTGAAATTAGATAATAATTATTGCCTTTTGGCAATGTGAAAAAAAACTGATACCAAAATAATAACAGATCCATTTGCTTATCAGAGAATAATAACTGAAACAAAAACCAGACGTTCCTATCAATTTATAAATATTAAACCTTGTTTTTATACATCAATTTCAAATGTCTGAATTAAGTTTACTTTTAATCTTTTGTGCTAATTATAATAGCAGTGACCGCCCATTGGTTATGGCCGCGATTTTTAAGTTTTATAGTATCTTTGATTTTGAGTCAGGGTTATAATGAAGGAATCCTTGCCTTGACAGCAATGAAAACAGTCTGAAAGGACTTCAACAAAAAACTTATCGGGAAGAAGAAAGACAGCCTTATATTTTTAAGAAGGTTAACGAATTCACTATAAGCAAAACCTACAGATTGTAAGTTACATTAAGTTATTCAAATTGTGTTATGTGTGTATGGTTCTGATAAGTTTTATATTTTTACCTACTGCGCGACTCAAAGGAGGGTTATGTGATTATCAGTCTACGTATGTATGTGTGTATGTTTATTCCTTTGTGGTGTTCTAGAGATCAAACGCGTAAGCAAATTTTGATGATTCTTACGTAAATCGATTCATCTTAATCTTGCAAGTGTCATACATCAAAATTGAAAAAGAAAAATGGCGGATTTTGTGCGCCATATTGTTGGGTCCATAACGCGAGCTAACTGACCAAAACCGTAAGTATCCTCCGACTGCTCAGCATGATTTTCTTCATGTTTATGTCTTTTTAGTTCGCTTCTTAAGAACTCGGGTTCTTGATTTTTTAAGTTGTTTTTTTTTTACTGCTGTAGTTGCCACGGACAGATCATGGTCCTAGGCTAAGGCTTTCTCAAAAGTTAGTAAAGATCTTGCATGTAGACACATGGTTTCTCTTTCCCATAAATAATCACCATAAGTTGGTAAGTAACACTAATAACACTATCATACTAGCACCCAAAAATAAATCGCTAAAATCATAGCCATACACTTAGTTCTAACAAGAAAAACACATTTGTGGCGAGTGAAAACTTTCGTCGGCCCGGCGAATTCAATGGCCCAGTGATCTCAGAGGTTTATGGCCCGGCTTTGATGACCCGATCTGCGACGATATTGAATCCAGCCCTGGATTAATTTAATTTGCAAGTTGGCGTACAATGCGAGGGTTCGGACTGTTATTAAGAAATCTGTTGTCGAAAATGTAATAAAATTTTTACATTGGACTTTTTGGGACAGGTGCCAGGTTATGGATGAAATTGAAAAGCTTAAGTGATTTGTAGTTCCTCTTCCGTTTTTATTAGAGTTTGGATTATTAGAATTTTGTCTGAAACTAGTGTCCTAACTACCACCTTTATCTCGGGAACGCGTGGTGGTATCGAGTTGCAATTATTATCGTATACTCAAGTTTGCATACCCTTGCAGCTGTGAAAAAATCAAACGTCTAGATCAACGCATTCAAGAGATACAGCCGTTAATGACTGATTTTATACTCACAAGGGAATCAAAATCTACAGAGTACTTTCCGTTGACCTAGAATAATGAAATTTGGCAAGAAGCAATGTCTAATAGCACAAGTAAAGGAATACATCCGAAAACCGTAAACTTGTTCCTGCATATAAAAAAAGATTATTACTTCTTGCAATTGGTAAACTGACCGCGACTTATGTCGATGTACGGGGACTACAGTTTTCCAACAGCGAAGTTAATTTTGTTCCTCAATTCTGTTTATCTTATCGTTAGAGCAATGTAAGATAAACATAGTTATCTAACTTCACTTTGGTGAATGTAGCTGTTTGTACGGAACCCTTAGTGCGTGAGTCCAAATCGCACTTAGCCAGTTTTTATTTGTCGCCCGACTTTGGGAATTTTATTTATTATTTATTTATTTAGACTTCATGCACAAAAGATACAAAGGCGGATTTAAAGCCTTAGGCAATCTCTACCAGTCAACCAAGGGTTGTGAAGAGATAACATGGCAAGTGCATTGTTTAATAATAAAAATAAAACTAGTTATTAACATAATAGACATTCCGTTGCGTTATTGTTTTTTTTAATACCAGAGACAAGAGCAAAGTTCGTTCGCGAGTATAAATGTGTGATCAGTTTTTGAGAAGCGTCGTAAAAATATTTGTATATGTGAAAGAATCAATCAATCAAAGCTAGAAAAATCGTTTTATGCTCATTACAAAAACAGTTTATTATAAATCGAATGTGTACGAATAAATCATTTTAAAAATCAACAATAACATAATTAATAAACTACAAACTCTGATAGGTACTCTATGTTTGAGTAAGGTTTATTATTTGTAGGCGTAGGCGTAGGGCTGTTGTGTGTGAAAGCCATATTGTTACTATCAGTACTCGCCGGGGCGATTAACATTCAATTAATAACATCGATTCACGGCTGCGTATTCATAAAATAGTTACATGGGTTTACATTTACGTTTCCGGATTTTGGGAGCGTACTGTTAATGGCTTTTTCTCGCATCTTTGCTCTTTTGGAATATACAGGGCCTGATTTTTTTTTATAAGCTAAAGCGTAGTTGATATAATTATTATCTATACTGTAAATTTTCTTATCTACGAGTATACTGTAACTTTCTAACGAAAAAAGAATAGGAATCGGTACTGCCGGAGATGGTGTTCCTCCAATTTTACAAGCTTTTTACTAACTTGCAATGTGTGTGTGTTCGGGTCAAATCTTGCAACTGTATTTTAAAGCAGTTATCCTCAAACGATTAAGATGAAATTTGCATACACTTTTACTTTGGATAACAATGCAGGGTAAGCTGAAAAGCTTGTTTAAACAAAAAAAAAATGATTAACTATTACTTTTTTACAAGCTTTTATTTAACTTGCAATGTATGTATGTATGTAAGTGTGTTAGGGTCAAATCTTGCAACTGAAATTGTCTGAATTATACACGCGAGACACAATGGCTTGTTTCGGTAATTACGGCGTTCAACTGGTTCACGCTATCAGACTGGAGACACCTACATAGTATTAAACATATTCTACCATTAAGAATAAATACCATGACACGTTAAAAATGTGCAAATAAATAAAATAAAATTCCACTACAGCTTACAATTTTAATCTTAATTTAACGTAGCACGCTTTTAATAAAAAAATACCAATAAACATATTTTAAATTAACATAAGTAAGTAGATCCATCAATTGAGCCAATTACAACTCTCATAATTCAATATTTTCGTCCCATAGCTACATTATCGAACGATTCGATTTAACTTGAGTGTGATTCAGATTTCAGTCCGAGTTGAATCGATGACAGCTGTGATTATGTCACTTAACTGTCATCGTGATAGCCGGTCGGTGTAGACTGGCTTTATCTAGCCGATAGTGTTGTAACTCCTACCTTTGTGTGTAGTCGAACTTTGGCCAGCGTTGGCTATTGGCTATTGGTGTTGGCTTTTGGTGTTCGAAATTTGTAATTGGTAGTAAAATTTTAATTGGTCAGCAGAATGTAGTTTTTAGCATTCGCCTCTTATCAAGTTGGTCGTTGCATATGATAATTAAATGTTTTTTTCGCAAAACATAATACTAGTTATTCCTGTACGTATTTCTCTGTCATTGTTCCAGATATTTTCCAGTTATCTACCAAAGTCACGCGACTCTTGCACGACTCAAGTATACACTATTTCGTCAACAAATTCATAAATTTAGTTAACATTGCCATCAGCACGTTTCTTGATAGCTTATAAAATCAGTAACCTTATCAATTCCCAAGATTTGTCACCACCCACCAACAATCTAACACAACATTTTAATAAAAATATTTACCAATAAAATCCATCAATCTTCCTAAGCCCGTGGACACAAGCGCGCTTCAGCACGCGATCATCTATCGCGACTCGCGAGCATATTCGATTCGGTATGAGCGAGTGATTTATCGAAGCGATTGCAGCGATCGCTTCGGTTCGACGGTCGCGATAATCGATATGTAGCCCGCTTCACTGTTATTAAGGCTTTTGGCGGCCCGTGACGATTGCGTTGCAACTTTTCGCGATATGAATTTCTTTGGAGATTATTTTTTTATTGCGCGCTCGTGGTGAAATTAGAATGAGGAGTTTCAGACTTATAGATATTGAGTACTAATGTGGTGCCAGGTTGAATTTATATTAGTTCCATCGGTTTTAATATTAGCTTTTGTACGATGCATAAGTCACAGACAGACATAAAAAAATATTTTCTTAATTGTACCAAAGCAGAGGCCATAAAATGAAAAAAAAAAGGCACTCCTTTAAACAACAAAAAAAACTACTTTTTATATGAAGAATTTTTACTATGAAACGAACTAACTTTTGAATAAAAAATGTTCCATAAAACTGCTACATACCTACTAACTAAACTTAATAATATTTACAAGCGACATTGTTATAAAAAAACCGGTATAGTGACCATAAACTACTATTTATGAAAGGTCAACTTCCATGATTCTACCATGAACGTTTATTATAGATAACCGGCGTGTTTATGGTTTTTCTACCAATTTCTACCATTTACAAGGGTTAGGGCTATCACGTTTAATGATACGTTCACTTTCACTATCGAATGACGGCAGACAAAGTATGATGATCAGGAAATATTGGTTTCGAAAGATAGGTAGTTTACGACACAACAGTGACTTATATGAAGAGGGAAAGCTGACACTTTGGTCAATAAGTAACAACTAAAAAAAAAATGAAAAAAAAATGAAACAAGTAACAACAAAGTAAGTAGTACAGTATACAGTAACAATGAAATAAAAGTGTGTATAATTTAAATGCAAATTGTGTCAAGCGCTGTAATATGTTAAAAACTACAAGTTCATATTATCACAAGTTTATTGAAACCTATTTTGTAGAATCTAACAGTTCTGAGCAATAACGGTGCTTATTAACAAATATTGCAACAATATTTTACTGCCTAAGAACGGAAGACTAATAACTATTTTAGAACGTGTTCAAAATCATGGATTTACAATACCTGTTTTGTGGTTAATAATTTTTTTTCATCACACTCCTAGTATGCTGTGTATCACTAGATTTTAATAACAGCCGATACAAAACCAGCTATCACAACCCTATTTAAAAAGCAAAACACAATTCATATTCAAATACAGCATTCCATATTTAAAACCTGATGAGTCTAATTTGTACCGCAATACGAACCGTAGCTACCCACCGGTTAGTTCTAGTGAAATGGAGCGCGAGAACCGAACTCCCGGGAAATAACACCGATGAAGTTGTCGCTGTCCGTTTTAATAATTGATATTGTTTTGCTGTCCGTATCGCGGTTGAGAGGCAAATATTGTCATGCAATTTCGGTATTTTTTTTGTAGTGTTAGCAGAAAAGTTTTGGGATAGGATTGGGTTGGGGCAGTAAGTTTCTAAGGATTATTCGATTCGATTCTATTATTATTGTAGATAGCCTTTACTGACCCACTGCTGGACAAATGTCTCTCTACATTCTTTACTTTTCACGGTTCTGTCACTTTAATGAGAGGTTTACGGTGACGATTATTTTTTAATGTATTCAGTATAATTCTATAAATAAACACTCAATAAAGCTTTCCACAATAACCGCATCAAAAATTTTTCGACGTTTTAATGCTTTCTTTATTTTGTTTAATATGATTTTTTTAACCGTGCAAAAAAAACATGCACCTAAGCGCTTGCCCGACAAAATAGGACATCACTCACTTGAAACAATTTTATTGTTTTTCTATTGTGTCTGGTAATTAGCCCTCAAAGGGATAAAAGTATTTTACATTTTATTTCACAAATGATTTCCACCTTTCTTTTTTTTTCATTTCACGCTACGACTGCACCAGAAAATTGCCCAGAATTTACATTCAAAACCTTTGTTTCAGTTATCAACCGTTCAATGTTAATAAAGCACAATAATATTGTAGTCGAAGAACAATAAAATATTTGAATTACACTTATCGGTTTTCGTACAGCCTAAGTTCTGCATGCGAAAATCTGTGGGTAATTTGGTTCTTTATTAAACTTAATTTTAATGAGTGAGACATGAAAGTAGAATGTATTTCTGCAGGGTTTCCTAGAAATATCTAGATGCAATTTACTTAACTGAATAAATTGGTATTTGAATTTTATATTTGATATTTAACCCCAAATATAAAAGATTTTATGCGAATCCAAGAGTGGTGTATAAATTATGAAAAATAAAGTTGCTAGCTCTCAGTTAGCCACAATCTGTGGGTTGCTAGTTTACCTGCTAAACCTGGCAACCCATAAATGGCGGCATAACAGAGAGCTAGATGGTGTTGCATACGCACCTACGATACAGGGGAAAATCCTTGTGTCAGACAAACTTAAGACAAAACAATGATAAATTATTTGCGGCCAGACAAAATTATATAATATTATTATTATTAATTATTAATTATTCTCCTAACCAAAATACATTCACAAAAATCAAGTTTTATCAAAAACTATATACCAGCAGTTTTTTGCAGTAGGATCTCATACTAGTATACATATCTGATAAAACCGTCGAGTGTTTTTTTCGCGATTCCAGTTTTGCGTTCGAAATATCTGCTAAAGTCACGCGCGATTCCTTTGAAGCGCGTGTGCGCCCTGTCTTATGAGATTAATAGTATTTTGTCAGTGACTACTTGCTAGCAATTTTTGTGAGGTTAAATTCGCATACAGATGATTCGGATCTTGCGTAAAATTATTTTTCGTCAAAATAGTTAGATATTATGGGCTACTTTGTAAAGAGGTTGACACAAATTAAACAAAGGAGAGATATGAATGCACTCCAAACAAAGCATAAAAATACTTAAAAAATTAAATCAAGAATACTTTTCATCCTCAAATATTCCACGAAGTCTCGCTCTACAATTTAAAAAAAATATCTCATTGTTATTTTCTATGCATACGAGATTTAATTTGTAAAAGGAAATTATTTTAAACATATTTTAAAATAATTTCAAAAAGCTACCTTTTGAAACAAATTTCAAAGGACTTTCCCCTTTAAACGTTTTTAAAACATTAATTAAAAATGTACGCTTCCTTATTTTCTTCTATCTGTCCACATTCAACAACTGCCGAGTGTACGCCTTCCCTGTAATACTCAACTTTTTCAGCCTTATCCTTACTCCTAATTTTATATAAAACTTTCTCCTTTGTGTCATTTAAAATACGACTTACTTTTCAACCATATAGATGTCACTGAACATCAATGCCTTCAGAAATAGACCCGCTACCATTACCAATATTACAACTTCTTATTTAAATACGTATTAAAATAAGACCCACCAACTTATCTCTGTTCAAACTTCCAATTTGTCGTCCGTCGTTTCTGTGTACATAAATCAAGCGATTCGTATCCGTAAGCCTTTCGAATCAAAGTAGAATTTCGCTTATCAAAAAGTCAATCAGTATCACAAAGAAGAATCACCGACTTTGCGTCAAGCGGGCGATGTGTTGACGCACTGACAGACAAACAGATTACCCTCACACTGACAAATGTTCGCTTCCATCAATTTAAACCATTACTCAAACTGAACCTTACGTGGACTGCGTAAAGTGTAGAATAGAGTTGCAGGTATATTTGGAATTTATAAGAAAATTCCTGGGGAATTTATCTCATGCAAGTCTGTTTCTTCTCGTGTTAGGAAACTGCAGAAAGGCTGGGACTACAGTATAATGGCCTGTATTTTCCTATGATTCAAGAGAAATGCTCGCAAATTTATCTCTTCATGCTTACATGGTTTGGATATAGCTTGATATACAAAATGTTTTCATTTGATTTGCTCTTTGTTATTTGGTTTTGTTATTTCTGTAAAGAGTTATAAGGTGGCACTAGTTTGGCGTTATTACGAAAAGTAGAACAAATCATCTGTGTAGGTTATCATTTGATATAAGTTACCGTTACTCATAGTTTCTGAATTACTTCACCAAATGAAAGAAGCTCCTACGAGTATAAACCAATCCCGAAAATAACTACAATTCCAGCCTGAAAAAAACAAGCGATCGTGTGTAGAAACAATTGAATATTAATCTTTCAATGAAACAGTGCGCAAAACTGACTGTTTCGACAGACACCTTGGGATCATCATCATCACCACAGAGGACTGCCCCAAGCGTCGCCACAATGACCGCTCCCGTGCATCTCGCGTCCAACGGACTCCCACCACCCTCACATGTGGCCTACTTGTGTAAGTGAATTCGGCAAGGCGAAGAATTTCATCCCATCAATGGACCGTCACATCACTACGTGCGAGATGAAAGACGCGTTGTGGATTTCCGTCTATGTGATTGGTCGATTGATGGGGTTATATCCTTCGCCTGCCCGAATTCACTTTACTCTACAGGTCATCTGTCCACCTTGGGATGCCTCTAAACAAAGTAAATTCTATCAGCAAAACGATTGTCAAAACCACAAAATATTTGAAGTTGACTGATTAAGCGCATGTAGATCTCATTTTGAACTTTTTAACCGACTTCAAAAAGGAGGACGTTCTCAATTCGTCTTTTTTTGTGTTTCCTCAGAACTTTTAACTATGTGCACCGATTTTGATGAATCTTTTTTATTTCAAAGTCAGTGCTTCTGATGTGGTCCCATTTAAATTTGATCTGATGAAGAACTTCTGAGATATACAATACAACTCTTCAATAAATGGCGACAAATCACTCGGGATTGCTTTAATTATATTCGGGTAATCTATTCTGGCATAAATGTGGGTATTATTTTATAAGTATAGCATTATTAGATATGCACCACAAATAAAAAACTGAAAATTAAAAACTTTTCTACAGAAAAAAACAATCGACTTATATATAATAAAAACACTACAAAGATACAAAAAACAAGAACCGAATGCCGAAATTTAAGTTATTTTTCATTTTGTAGTGTTTTTATTTGGAAGTCGGTTGTAGATTTTGTTTTGTAAAAAAGTTTTTTCAGAATCGTTATCACTGTATATAATGTGACTTTGTCGCTTTTGAACTAACATATAAAATCCCTTAGACTAGCTGCCCATATTTCTTCAACAACCTGAATGATTAAACGTGCTCTCCAAGCCAAACCACGGCAATAAAAAGACCACCATGTTTTCTTCAAAATCAATCAATTATACCCTACAGAACCCATAACACGTACCCATACTTAAGACCGAACACTCACACCAAACTTATTTCTACTACATAACATATGGGTGCCTTTTTTAAGTGATTCCCAACACGTTTTTGCAATTTAAATCCAAATATCACTTAGATACTTTACATGCAGGGGCCGGGCCTTTCTGGGGACTGTCCTTGCATTTGCAATGCTAATCATTGGCTTCCCAACCGGGTAAGGGATTTTTTGCTGGCGTGTCTTCGCGTGAAGAATGTGTGGTGAGGTTTAGTACAGTTTTTGGACGATTAGAAAGATTAGGCGATGTTTATGGGTTGGTAAAGCTGGATGGTATTATGTTGACGTTTCTTTGAAGAGTAGTGAGGCAAGTGAAGACCTTAGAGGCGTTTACAAAAGATTGGCCGGAGAAGGTAACGTATTGGGCAGAGTGGTGGGCTATGAGGTAGCTATACCTCGACACTGCCATATAAAAAGTTAGAAGATATAAAAAATAGGCAAATAATAAGAAATGAAGAAACAAGGGAGCAGTGGTGGCAAAATGGTAACGCCGTGCCCTACGGTCGTGGGTTTGAACCCAGCCAGGCGCATTACTTTGTGTAAATTATTTCATCACCACTGCTCTAAAAAGGGTACAGGAAATCATCGTGAGGAGACCGGCAAGTCCAAGAAGAAAAATTTGAAGACATGTGACATCTACCAACCCGCACTGGGCCCGCGTGGTGGATCATGGCCCATACCCTCTCTCATAGAGAGGAGGCCTGTGTCCCAGCAGTGGGAACATTAAAAGGCTAATGATGATGATGATGAAAAAAAAAGGCTTGAATGGGATTATATAGGATGACAAAAAACTAAACGACAAGTCATTTTTTTAAATATGCTTTAGTACTTTGTTTTTCTATTCATTCTAATAACAGTACTTATTAGAAAAGTACAGAAGAATGATCGTGATCACGAACAACTAACATCATTGCCCCAGAGCAAGAATTTCCGTGCTCAATTTTGACGTTGCCAACCTGCTCAATCAACCAATCTATTTCATCCTATGTCAATTCTATGCAATATGTGTTGGACCAAGTTTTATCAAGCTTACACCGAAAACAGAATAAAATCCGAAAACATTGTTCAAACCTTTATGGGAAAATACGTAGCAACAGAACGTAATAAGGGTTATTTTGGTGTAAATATAGAAATAACATACTTTTACTTCGTCGTTACCTTTCAACGGGGACATTCGCGTTATAACTCAGTTGTAACCCCACAAAAATAGTTGGCGACGAACGTTCCACGACCCCTACTGAGAGAACTCACTGAACTATTGTTTTGTGAAAGTTTATGTTACATTATTAACTAGGCCTGTAATGTTTGCATTGATTTCTAAACTTAGTACTTAGTTGCCGTGTACTGTTGAGGAAAATAAGAAAAATAATATGAACTTATCTTAAAGGAAAGGGAGTTAGTGATAGCGTGATGGTTCACGGGACGGTATGGAAGAAGAAAACGTCCCAACACCAAGTAACGTAGGCTAAATGCAGGAAGATGATGATTTGATCTGAACTTAAAATAAAACATGACATCAAGTAATTTTATTATAGTTAAGAAAGCTGAAATGAGATTTAATTTCTTGATATTCAACGAATACACAGTACCTACCTTTTAATGGATATGTATTATCTGATTTGTGTTCATAGTTCTTTAAAATTATTGAATTTGATAAATGAAACCAAATACTTACAGAAGCACTAATAACTCCATGAATAAAAAATAATTATAAGCTAATTCACCAAAACTTTTAGCATATGCTTCTACAACATTTTAGTGAAGTAACTCAACCGTGCAGATAACTTCACAAACTTCAGGCATATTAGAACCATAAAGAAACTCGAACTCCCGAAAAACATTGCCAATATTAACGCGCGATCCGGAATCGTAAACAAGAAGTACTGGCGTACAGCTACCATATAGGGCTGGATGACTTACAGCCCACTTACCAAGCGAATTTCGGCAGAGAGCAAAGTTCCCTAAGTTGCTCTATGGAAATATCATGAAGATTTATAATAATTCCACCCCCACGCGTTATGGCGGTCGTTTTTTTATGGTAGCAACAATTTTCGAGGCTAATGTAAGGGGAATAAGTATTTTTCGGCAAATTTTCACTGATTCATCGGCCCTTGCAGGGTTAAGCGGGCGCTTTTGTTTGTGTGATGCAAATTGTAGTATTTTCGTGTCTTTTTAAAAGTAATTTTTGTTTATGAATGGCTGTTTCCGTATTGTTTGAGGGAATTTTCCGTTGTGTACGCGTGGTGGCGTTGGTGACGTTACCTACCTGTGTATATCTAACACGGTGATAGAATGGTTATTACTTCTGAGGATCAATATTTTGAGACTTTTTCATTGAGTGATCTTGGAAGCTTTGGGCATCAATTATGTCGTAACGGGTGATTAGATGATGATATTGATGACCTGGTGATGGTTGCGGAGATCCGCTGGATGCGAGACACACAGGACCGGTCAATGTGGGGACGTTTGGTGGAGGCCTATGTCCAGCATTGGTTGTCTTTTGGCTATGATGATAACGATGGGTGGTCAGAAATCTGAAAGTGTAACACCAATATTTCCAAGACCCTGTTACCCTTTACCGTTCTTGATCGAAGAAGTCGGATAGGGGCAGTCATTTTATGTAAAATGCTCATATTGATCAGCATTCGATTAAATTGGAAACGGACCTCAATATAGTTTGGGATAACGTAGGCAAATGTTATGGTGAGGTATTAATTAGGTACCTATGTATTCTTTGGTTGCGTGAAGATAGATTGTTTTTACACTAGAGCATTTTCGCGAGCATTAAAATGAAATGTAAGTAACGTTACATAACACGTAATGTACGAATGGTACAAAACAGACAAATGCTCAATTTCCTAAAGCATTTCCATGTAATGTAACATTCTTGGGAATGTTGGACGCTGCATTTGACGTAATGCTCACGGCGAGTGAGCATTTACCTGTAACATTTCTTTGTTCCTTGGGTTCATTATTGACCTCACTCCACGTCACCCGCTGTCGTGCCTTTGCTTGATAAAATGTTACACTAAAAACGCTTGGTTTTTAAAATCAGGTTGTAACAAAACATCGAGCGTCATGTTCGAAATGTGATTCGAGAAAATTAAAAAAAAAAACAGCGTATGCTTGATTTTCTGTTACAAGTATAATACTTTACCCAGCTTAAAACAATTTGAAATATAAGCAACCAACATTTTAAATTGACTATGCAACAATTTTATAAAAAAAAAAAAAAAAATCTGCAAATAATTCAAAGAAGGTCACAAGTTCATTGACACGAGGTAACGTTCACGCTTAAGATCAATTTCACACACACGACAGACTTCATTAAGTCACTCTGAACACTGATACAACATAAGTCATTGTACACGGCTTCAAGTCACATTAAACCTTCACAATGAAGCTGAAATTTCAAGAGAATTACTATAATGTATCAAATCGGAGCGCTGAACAGTGAACAATATCGGGGGCGCCGGAGAATGCTTAGTGAACTTGTGAATGTTCGCACGATGTGTTTTTATCAATGTTAATTGTAAAGGTTGTTTAGGACTTCTAGTGATTAATTGACAATTATTGCAGGCTCTTGTAGATCTTTGGTTATTTATGCTTGACAGACTGTCCTTCTAAATACTTAAAACCAGTTACAGACCACGAGCTAAGCTAAGTAAGCTAGTTAAGATTTGTTCGTTGCGTCAACATCATAGCTTAGAGTAGTTTTAGGTATGTATATACCAGGGCTGTAAAAAAGGTCAGTAACCGTAACCAAAACTATCGGCTATCCGTAATCGTAACCGAATCCGTTATAAAAGATTCAGATAGGGACAGCACCTAAATAAAACGCGTTACGACAGTTCTTTCTGCCCGGCCGAGCTGATACTCTAGTCGCGCGCGTCACTGTTATTCGAAACTTAAACTATACGAAACTAACGGATATTATTGACAAATATTGCAGGTTTTTGTAGATCTTTGGTTATTTATGCTTGACAGACTGTCCTTCTAAATACTTAAAACCAATTACAGACCACGAGCTAAGCTAAGCAAGCTAGTTTAGATTTGTTCGTTGCGTCAACATCATAGTTTGGAGTAGTTTTAGGTAAGTACATACCAGCGATGTAAAAAAGGTCCGTAACGGTAACCAAAACTATCGGCTGTCCGAAATAAAATCTATCCGTAACTGTAACCTTTTCCGTTATAAAAGATTCGGATAGGGGGGCGGCATCTAAATGAAACACGTTATGACAGTTATTTCTGCCCGGCCGAGCCGATACTCTATCTGCGCGCGTCTCTGTTATTCGAAACTCAAACTATCCGAAACTAACGGATAAACCGAAACAGTTTCATATCGGTAAACAAGTCCGAATCCGATCCATATCCAGATCAAAAATTTCATATCCATAACATCCCTGGTACATACTTCTGTGCAGACCGCAAACTTTGTAACAAGTATGGAAAAATACCTCAGATATGTTAACTAAGCTTAGCTCTTGGTCTAAAACCGGGGTAAAGTTAGATAAGTTTTTTTTAATAATCGATAGGCTCGCGTTTGACCACTATCTCGCCTGATGGTAAGCGATGATGTGGTCTACGATGAAGCTCGCTTACCTAGAAGTAACCTATTCACTCTTGACTTAAAGACCCCAAGGTTTTAGCTATCAGGATACAAGCTGTGCAATGTAATGATATCAGTACACACTTATAGATTCCTTGTAAAATTTTTCAGCAGTACCCTATACATCAGGTACTTTCTTCATTTATCATCTGCTGAGCCTTTGGCCGACTATTCTTACCAATTGCAGATAAATTTTAGTATTTTAGCTAGAGCGACAGTTTATCTGATTCAATCACAACCTAATTACGAGATACACACCAAAAGTTTCGTAACCTAATTTTGAACTAATGAATTAAGCCAATCCCAACAAAGTTGGAAAAAGGTTAGGCAGAGAATGACTGAAAGACTAGTTGACTGGTAGAGACTGCCTAAGGCATTAAGTCCGACTTTGTACCTTTTGTGCATGAAGTCTAAATAAATAAATAAATAACACGATGATGAATGAAGTAGGTAGAAGAATTGCGTTTGAGAAATGAAGCTTTTGCACATAATTTAACCAATATTCAGTCTATATAATATTCGCTAAAATATACATACATACCAGGGGGGTGACCATAAGCTATTAGACTAATGTTATTTTGATATCGTGTAAGTGACAGATGTATACAAGTCATATACATCTGTCCCTTACACACACTCAAAATAACCTTACTCTAAGAGCTTATGGTCACCCCCCAGTTAAGTACTCAAGTTATTTAATGTCAACTCTTAATTGGGCGCACGGTTGGCGCAGTGGTTGAGCGATTGACTGCTGCGTTGCGTGTCGCGGGTTTGATTCCCGCACGGAACAAATATTTGTATGACCTACAGATAGTTATTCCGGCTCTGGGTGTTGTATATGTGAGTTTATATGTTTGTAAACGCACCCACGATACAGGGAGAAATTTCTAGTGTGGGGCAATGATTAAAAAAAAAAATGCTGTGTATGACCTGGTGTTGGTGTTCTATATTAAATAAATATTATGCGTATATCTCTGGGTATATGAATACCCAGCGCCAGCTATTTGGCAGCCTCGTGTGAAAAGGGGCTGATTGTTGATTGCATCAACCATCATCACCCGACAATCACCGACTCGGCTGCCAATATTATATAATTGCTTGATTAAACTACAATTATGCGTACCTCGTAAATCATCGTTTGCTGTGTAAAATGTTCGGTCGTCGCATTATGAGCGACATCAATCATCATGGAGCTGCAAATTATACTGTCATACTTGTAATGTTGCCATGTGAAATAATGTGAACGGATGTATTATTGTGAGGTGGCAATATTTTGACGATAATTGCCAAAATTACTGGTAATGGGGGCTACAGTTTTTGACTTTTCCGCTAGGGGCGCTGGTGTAGACTGTGGGCTTAATATGACAAATTCTGAAATTTGATTTTTTTTTACTTTAAGCGCGAGTTTAAATACCTTTTTCTATTCTAGTGAATATTTTACAAATATGGCAGATTAAGATAGGCTCGGGATTAATTAACCATTGCTATAATGGAGCTGCTTTTTATGTTTCGAAAAAAATTAAACCCGTTTGATTTAATCACACTTTTACAGCATTCAAATGAATTTCAATTTAAACTTTGCTTCCGTGTGCGTTATAATAACGTTTAACAGCAATATTTATGAAACTTAGTCAACAGAGGCGCCAATTGGTGAGCAATTGCTTTTAGTTGCACCTGCCTTATTTTATCTCTGCACTACCCTAAGGTCGACTAGTAGAAAATGTCTAAGGCATTAAGTCCGCCTTTGTACTTGTGGAGTTTGAAGTTTTAATCTTTACTTCTACTTCTATATTATATCGTTATCGTTATACTATATAAATATATTATATACAATATATGACATTATAAAGTGGTAAAGTTTGTGAGATTGTAGGGGATCTTTGGATCTACTGAACCAATTTTGTTGAAATTTGGCATGGTGATAGTTTGAGACCCTGGGAAGGACAAAGTATAGTTTTTATTTCCTTGGGATGATAAAACAGGCTTCAGAAGCTAGTAAATAATAAAACGATAGCCCCCATTGTTTGATCGATTGGAAAATAGTATATACTTGGTTTTATTTGAGATACTGGTGGTAATAAAAAAGTTACAAATGTTATACTTAGTAGATCATAAATTCCATCCGTATTGACCCTCAGGCGTAGGTCAGGCTAACTCACATCACGAAAACACTATTATAGACCTCGATGAAAGACAGAACTATGACTAAACACGTGCATGTCGAGCGAGTGAAGTATAAGTTGCCTCGCCAGTAGCAGACTTTATGATACACATTGCGGAATATCTATCATAAAAAGACACTGTAATTATAAAATAATTATTAGATCATATCCGTTCACATTTCCAGGATCACAAAAATGAGATGGAAATGAGATTTAGTTAGGTTTGGATTAAATACACAGGATATTGATTTTTAAATACCTACGACAATACCTACCTGCATACACCACATACCACATTACACTATGCTCCTTAATTCACAAAATTTATTTCAAGACGAAGCAAACGAATCTTTATTTATGCTGCTTATCGAATCAAAGAGACTGCAGCGCCTCGAAGCAAGATGGATAAAATAAAGAAGCTGGGATAAATTTGATACGGAAAATCGCAAACTGAGCATTGCAGCATATTTTTTATCTCTTTGAGAAAATGCTGCAATATTCAATTGGTTAGGTGCTGCTAGAATGCAAAACAGACTTGCAATATAGAATGATGAAGGATTTAGCCTCTTATTATGACTGCAGAGCAACAAGATTTAATAGACTAAAACCCGACGACGGAAAAAGTTAGCGAAATTATTTATGCTTTTTTTTTTAAATTGTGCTTTGAATATTAATTTCATTTTTAATACATTAACTTGTATTTTTTTGGATTTCATAGCTGATAATGTAAGATTTAATGAGTCATCATATAACCTACGATACGCAGGCCACTCATACAAATTTAAAGACCTCAGTTTACCAAATCTAATGAAGAGTTTAGGCGCTACGAAGGGGGGAAAACACATGGGGGAACGAGCGTCTAAAATTTAATACACTATGTTGCTAACTGCATTACAGATGATTTTAAACGATTAAACTATGGTTTCTTCACGATATTGACCATCGCTTTTAATCAGTCGCTCATCAGATTAACTACAAAAAAGACTCACAAAAAACAACTTAGAAAAATGAAGTATAAAGATTATATTTCGTATATAATATCTTAGTGCAAAATACCAAAATGTTTGCGCCGGTTAAAACGCAACGCAAATACGAGACAAGGCTGGTTTCGATAGACAGAAAAGTGATAAGCGATTGAATCAAAATGGTCGGTGACTCGCCTATAATAAGGTTTAGGGAAAGCACAAATACCTGGGTACGGACATCCGAGAGAAGACTGCTGTCGATGAGTTGATGTGAAGGAAAGAGGTTCTAGGTGAGTTCACCAGCTTCGCTAATTGCACGAACTCATTTGACTTGTGTTCGGCCCGCGTGCTGTGCTTGCGACTGGCCGACGACGATTCGACCTAGCACCAGCATGGAAGCAAGAGCTCTTAACGACAACATGATTTGAAAAAGAAGAAGAATTCCTTGACCACTGGCAAACGTTGCGATGAATATCAGCGGAAAGTGCGATCAATAAACAAACACAAAATGTATTCAAACGATAAAGCTTCTGAACCTTAATCCACTGAACAAAATCCAACTATATTATTCGATGGTAAGATCAAAGAAAGTTAAGCTTACAAGAATACCAAAAATCTGAGGGTTTATTCGAAAATAGAGGATTATTTGTAAATCAAGGCGACATCTGAACCACACTCGTCACTGATTCCGAATAATGCAGCTAATAAAAACCACCCTTTTATTTTATTATATTATAGCTGAGTATATTCTTTCATATTTCTTTTGATGATATTTTTGTTCCAATAGACTTGCAAAATTATGTCTGTGTGGTATATTTGTGTTGTTACTTCTTTATTCCTGTACAGCGTTGACTAGGCGACACTTGAATGTAGTAGTAATTCGTCTAACTAAATTATTTTATACATCTAATAATATATACATAATTATATCTATCTAATACCTTTAAACGAACAATTCTTGTATATATTATGTATGTCGGAACTGCTCCAATGATTTTCATGAAATTTAGTATGAAGGGGAATTCGGGGGCGATAAATCGATCTAGCTAGATTTCATTACTACTAATACGAGTATTATAAATGCGAAAGCTTGGATGGATTTGGATGGTTTGTTACTCAATCACGCCTGAACGGCTGCATGGATTTGAAAGCAATTTGGCAAAGAGATAGATTATATTCTGGAATATCACATAAGCTACTTTATATTCTGATAAACTCAGTATAATGATCCCTTGGAATACTATAGCACCTTTCAGTCAGTATTAGATGTATTCTCTCGCAGACTTTTTTGTAGGTAATAATGAGTACTTTCATCATGTCTTTTGTCAATTTTTATGTGTCATCAATAGTTTTCTCAACTAATGAATTTTATAGGCGACATTTTGCTATTTTGGGTTACATTATTGCAATTTAAACAAGGATCTCTATTATTTTTGAAAATAAATTATAGCCTATGATACTCAGGAATAATGTAGGTTTCTACTGGTGAAAGAATTTTTTAAATCGGTTTAGGAGATCCAGAAATTACCCCCTACAACGTCACAAACTCACAAACTTTACCTCTTTATAATATTAGTACAGTTATATAATATATAAGTATAGATGCGTAAAATTATTTGTTATCTGTTTGTAGGAATAAAACTGAACAAAAAAAAGTTCTGCGGGGCTCTAGACAAGAAGTGTCATTCGATTTCAGCGATGGCATTTGGCGAAATGCCAAAATATCACGTGTCGCGAGTGGTCAAGTTACATTTCGACAGCATTTGACATTCCCATACATTTTTGATTTTGACGTGATAACGTCTTTAAAATCGTTTTAGTCGGGTGACATGTTCAGAAACTTGTGTCACACCAAAACCTCACGAGCGCGATCGCAGGTATAACGAGAGAGAGACGGACCGATCTCCCGTCTCATCTCGAGCGCTGCCAGTCATTCCGTGAAACTTGTCACGCGGAATCCTCACGAGCGGAGGCTGGCATAGCGTTCGAGTGAGTGGACCGATCTTCCGTCTCTCTCACTCTAGCGGCATACAAACGAATGGAGATTTTCTCGTGCGGTTAAGTTTTCGTTGAATGTTTGACGTTATCACGTAAACATCTAGATCGTAAACCTACTTTACAAACAACCAATTTTTTTATTTCAATCGCTAACGCCATGCTTTCGTTGATAGAATGTCACTTGTCTATAGAGTCTGATCCTAAAAATATTTCAGTTATCAAAAAATTACGTTTTTGTGGTATAAATCACATGGGCGAAGCCGCAGCATAAAGCTAGTTTCTAACAAAAGAAGACAACTAAACCAGAGTCGTCACTGATTCTGAATAATGCAGCAAATAAAAACCCACCCTTTTTAGAAACGCTATATTTTGCTTATGGCAATATCTCTGTGACTGATATTTTGTAACAATGTTTTTGCAAAATTATGTCTATTTGGCGATTTGTGTAGTTACTTCTTTCTTCTTATACAGTGTCGACTAGGTAAAAATTTAATGTAGTAGTAAATCTATGTAGCTTTAAAATAGGTACAAATAAATACAATAGTTTGTAGGAGTAATCTCTGGCAGTTCTGGCTCCGTAAATATCGGATATTACCTTGCTGTAAGAGCTCATGGTAGGGCCTCTTATCCGATCATAAAAATATTTCAGTGATAGAAACCCACACTTTCGCTGAGTGCCAAAGGTTATAATATTCTGGAAAATGCACGATTCCTGTTGAAAACATCACGGGAGCAAAGCCACGGGATAAAGCAAGTTCATAAATAGAGGAGAAAAATAAACCACACTCGTCAATGATTCCGAATAATGCAGCTAATAAAAACCACCCTTTCTTAGATCTGAATATAATATTTTCTTATGACAATATATCTGTGGCTGATATTTTGTTCATATTATTCAATATAGTCGGTAGGTCGTGCTTAGGAAAGTATATTTGTGCTGTGTATGTGTCTCACTTCTTTTATTCTGTACTGTGTCGATTAGTCGACATTTGACTGTATTTACTTATATACTTTTGCTGTAGAGAAATTACGAGTAATGTGCCTTACAAACATACCCGTTTGTAAGACAGATTACTCGCAGAACTGATGGCCGATGAGGCCGTAAACTTTTGAAGTGTACCAGAAATCACAGGATTAGAAGGCCTGCTATAAAATGGACCGATCACCTGGTGTGGTCCCCGGGATTGCGCTGTATGCGAGAAGCCTCGGGCAAAAACTGTCCAACTGAAGAAACATACAGGTCCCAATTGTTTCCTGTGCATACTGGCGTACCACAAGGCTCCATACTGGGTCCGATATTCTTTATCGCGTTTGTAAATGACCTTATACAACATATGATGGAAAAAGCTGCGGGATCTATCCAGCTTGTGGTGTTTGCCGATGATACCAACGCCGTTGTTTCAGCTAACAATATAATCGCTCTTAATTCTATTGTTAATCAAGCCTTGGATATCTTCCACAGTTGGTTTTCTGTCAACGGTCTTAAAGTTAATGCCAGTAAAACTAACGTAATGCTTTTTCGATCCACTTCCAAAACTAAAGATTTTATTAACTGTGCCATAAATGGAGAAAAAGTAAGCGTGGTCGAGGTGGTAAGGTTTCTGGGAGTTTATATCGATAGCCAGCTGAAGTGGAAAGAAGAGCTAACATACCTGGAGAAAGCTATTAGCTCTGCCTGTTACGTACTTAGAAGTCTCAGAAACGATGTTACCATAAAACATTTGAAAATGGTCTATTACGCTTTAGTCGAGTCAAAACTGAGGTACAGCATACTTTTCTGGGGAGGAAGTTATGACTACAATACTCAGAAAGCCTTTGTGATTCAGAAAAGAGCAGTCAGGACCATAGTTAGAATACAACAGCAAGATTCATGTAAGCCTCATTTTATTGACTTAAATATATTGACAGTCTCAAGCTTGTACATTTTGGTCCTGCTTACTCATTTATCTAAGTACATCTTGGAATATGAGACTGAAGGTGAAAGACAAAAAAGGGAGAGTACAAGAAGGAAAGATCTCCAGTTGAAACAAACGACTCATCTGAACGTTACAAAGCATATTTCCTACCACAAGTCAATAAAACTGTTCAATAAACTGCCGACAGAAATAAAAGGTCTTATATATAAAAGTGAGTTTCAGAGCAAGCTCAAACGGTTCTTGTTAAATAAGTGTCTATATTCTATTGATGAATTATAATTTAATAGAGATGGTTATTTTTTATATATTTTTTTTTTTTTACTTTTATGAATTGACTGACATTATTTAAATACCTTTTATTTGTTTTTCCTGGTTTTATTTGTGTTATTCTTATTATTATTGTTATTCTGATTGTAATTTAATTTGGATAATTTAGATAGTTTAAATATGGATTGATATTTTAATTTGATAATTGTGATGATTTAAATATGGATTGACACTTAATTTGGTTAATTGTAATGATTATAAAATAGATTGCATGTATGATTTTTAGGATATATTTAGTTGTAGAAATTCAGACACAATGTAAATTGTTATTGAATAAATGAATTGAATATAATTGAATTGAATTGAGCACAGAACCAGACGATGTATTAACGCTCAGAGGAGGCCTATGCACAGCAATGGACATTTTTAAATGATAATGATAATAGCAGAACCTGTAGACATTGTAGAAATGTCCCTTTCACAATGTTGTTTTAACTTTCCTCTGGCAAAGAGTTCACAATGAAACCGATACTTTGACAGGTAGTACAAATTTTACAGGTTCACTGTCCACATAGCAGACACAATAGTTAAACAATCACGTGAGTCATATATGAGTCATTGGCCATGGAATTTGTTAATAGTCTGAAACTGAAAACAGATACTATTAAATCCAGGTCAGCTGATTCCGTTTGTTCTTTAACCCTATTGTGGGCTAAATATAACACAATATTATTATTTATATTTGTTTTGCGTGTACTATGTAAAGAACGTAACGTAATATAAAGAACACACAAGTTCGTATGTAGACAATTCTAAGAAATGATCATTATGAAAATGTATTGTCGATAAATAATCGTAGAAAATACATTTATTTGAGATGTCGCCCTGCGTTATCGTATCAGAAATAAAACGATCCGATTGGTCCTACCAAGGCTACCGACATAGTCCGAAGAATTGCCTAACTTGTGGTGGTACATTGCTCGCAGATCGGAGAGCCTCCTACAAGGTAGACCGATAGCCTGGTCAAATGGCTGCGGGAAGCCGTTTGATGCGAGAAACACAGGACTAGTATATGGCGATGCTTGGAGAAGGCCTCGCGTCCAGCAGTGGACGTCTGCTGAAATGTTAATGATGGGACAGGGAAAGGATTAACAAAGAAAAAGATAGTAAGTTATTGTTCTTGCTTTAAGGCGTACAAGTAGTATGCAAGTATTCTTCTCTGATCTTGTTTCTGTTTAAATAACATTTTTTGAAATTATTCTTCTGTCAGTCAAGTCAATTTAATACGATACGGTTAAATTTACTTCGTACACAAATCAAAGTAGTATATAAAAATAAATGTATCTGAAGAAATAAATAAAGTAAAAGTGAATTTACTGAAAGTCGTTCGATCGTTTTATTGAATTGAAGCAGACAACATCCAGAATACTTATTAGAGAGTAGAGAAAACTGTTTTTATTTTTGTTACGTCTTTAGGCGTAGTGTCTACAGTGAATACAGAAACAACATTTTATTAGAATTTTCACGGTTTTATGGAATGTGGGGGAATATCAAGGTGGGTTGTAGAATACAAAGTGAGTTTCATATTGTAGTCATACTGAACTACGATAGTTCCCTCTGTCAAAGAAGCCTGTGTCCCAGCAGTGGGAATAATAATAGGCTGGTGATGATGATGATGACGAAAAAGAACTAGTCACACACTTGAATTTATAATTCGTTATAATTTCAATCCATTACCACTATCTCAAATATCGACTTTAACTTTGTGTATCTTAAGTTGGTATTTAAGTGACCATTTGAACTTTGTTTTATGTAACATAGAGCTTTTAGTTCCTAAGATGATTATCTCGAATTCTGAATTCAATATATACATTATATATATATATATACATATATAAAATATATACTAATATAATATAATAAAGCGGAAGAGTTTGATTGTTTGTTTGTTTTAACACGCTGATCTCTGTAACTACCAGTCCGATATGAAAAATTATTTTTATAGCCACACTCATGAAGAAGGTTATGGGTTATATAGCATCACGCTAAAGTTCTTGATTAGCCTTAAATATTGGTATTCGTAAAGTAAGTCGGAAGAAAAAGCTCTAACTGCTTCATCCGCGTGCGCAGGGGTAGCGGCTAATTATACGTAATTACCCTGTAATACAAATGTATTGATCGGGTCTACAACAATATACACATATATCACTTATAAATAAGACACATTAAGGCTTTTGGGGTCAAATAATTAAACCGAATATATAAAAAAAAATTTAAAAGGTCCTTTGTTCGTTATAGACTTTGAAACCATCCAGCCGATGTGCCCTAAAACAGTTTTTTTAAGAAAGGCAGTAATGCGAAGATGGTTTAAGACGAAAAAAAAACAACCTTTGGTAGGTAGGTAGGGTATGTAGGATAGGGTAGGGTAGCCAGTTGACGGGAGCAAAGCCGCGGGGTAAAGCTAGTAGTTTGTAAATGACTAGCTGTTTCACGCGTGTTTGCTCCCATCAACTGTCTACCTATCTACCCATTTACCCTACCTACAGTACATACATGATTGTTGCGTAACTTTATCCGCTTACGCAGCGCACGAAACGGAAGCTCTCAAAATGGAATAACTTTTTCCGATTTTGAAACATTTTTCATTTATGCTCCGCTCCTATTGGTCGTAGCGTGATGTTATATAACCTATAACCTTCCTCGATAAATGGACTATCCAACACAAAAATATTTTTTCAATTCCAACCAGTAGTGCCTGAGATTAGCGCGTTCAAACAAACTCTTCAGCTTTATAATATCATATAAGTATAGATTTGACGAGTACTGTTTGCTCCAATAGCGTAGCGGTCGTAGCAGGGATGTCAGTCTTCTGCTACGCCGTAGCAAAGGCACGACATAACTTTTAGATTCATAATTTTTTCGTCAGATTTTCCTATAGATTTTCATTATTGACGTAGTATTTATTTATTTTGGGTATAGATGTGGATAATTATAAAAATAGGGAGGGACAAAGATTCTTTCACACAAATCATCCATTGTTTATGAAACGATCGAAGAGTTATGTGAGAGATGATTACATAAATAAAGATTTATAGAATAACTAGCTGTCCCACGCGGCTTCGCTCCCGTCAACTGGCTACCTACCTACCCTACATACATGAATGTTGCGTAACTTTAACCGCTTACGCAGCGCACGCAACGGAATCTTTCAAAAAGGATTTTTTTTCCCGTTTTTCCAATCTTTTTTCATTAATGCTCCGCTCCTATGGGCCGCAGCGTGATGTTATAAAGCCTAAAACCTTCCTCGATAAATGGAATATCCAACACAAAAATATTTTTTCAATTCCAACAAGTAATTCCTGAGATTAGCGCGTTCAAACAAACAAACAAACTCTTCAGCTTTATAATATTAGTATAGTATAAATAAGACAAGCTGCGCCGATCCCAAATAAGGATAGGGATGAGGGCAAGAGAATGATGATTTACTATCCTTAAGACAAAAATTTTTAACTTTGACAATGATCAGTCTATAAATAGATTTTCATTTAAAAAGATCTAATTATTGAAGTACGTAATAAAATTCTATTAAAATTATTACGAAATGTACCTATTGTTATCCAGTTATCTATCTCACCATTCAATTATTGCAAAATAATACAACGTTGTTGCCAGGTTTGATAGTCATCTACATTAACAGCGTAATCCTCGCAGTTTTATTTCACTTTCCATTTTAGCCAGGGCATTAAAACCGCAAATCCACAAAAGCCCGAATTAGTGGTTTTATACGATTTCATTTAGCGACTCAACAGTTGCGCGATTAAGTTGTCCGTGATTTGTGGCCTAAAGTATTTTTGAATAAAAAACTTTTTTGCAAAAAAATATTACCGACTTCCAAATAACAAAACTACAAAGTGAAAAAGAACTTTGTTTTTGGAAGTCGGTAGTATTTTTTTGTAAAAAAGTTTTTTATTTTTCACTTTTCAGTTGTACCTACATAATAGGCAAGTTGTTTAGTAAGTTACCTTAACGCCAGTATAGATTAGCCGAATATCATGAAACTTGAACATAAAGGGTGAAATGAGAGATCTGCGTACCTCTCAAGAGCATACTGGCGTGATGTTATGTTATGAAATGGTATAAACAATAAACAGACATGCGATTGCAGCAATCCCGAGAGATTTCCCGTTATTTATTGAAGAGTTCTGTTGTATATCTTCGAAGTTCTTTATCAGATCTTCACCAAATTAACGTGGAACCAATTTCGAAACATACATGTTTCAACAAAAAAAAAAATTTCAAAATCGGTCCACAATTGACGGAGATATCGGTGAACATACATACAAAAAAAAAACCTGCACGAAGTCGAACATAGAACCTCCTCCTTTTTGGTAAGTCGGTTAAAAAATAATAAATGCTACAATCTGATTTCTTGGAATATCTTACTAGTATTATAGGTACATGCGAAAGTTAAGATGGGTGTGTGTATGTTTGTAACTCAATCAACCCAGAACTACTGAACGGATCTGGATGAAAGTTGACACATAGATAAATTATAGTCAGAAGTAACACATTTTACTTTTTGTCCCAGGAGTATGTTCCCTCGGGATAGTTTTTGAATTTCACGCGGTTGGAGCCGCTGGCAAAAACAAGTAAATAATATATTTTTGGTCTACCTGGTGCGTATTTACTTTCAAACTTGCTATATGAGGCCATCTGACCCATTTCCGAGTGGAAAAAATGTTACTGGGTTATTCAGTTAGTGTCCCATTCCCCACAGCACACGGAATCACAGCACCGGTAGCAACAAGATACACCATTGCCTTCATTAGTAAGTGATGTGCGCTGTCCACATTTTTTAATTTTTTTGATAGAGGAATGCGGCGCCTTTGCCCTACAGTGGGACAATACAGGCTGAAAATAAATATTAGAACTCAAAATCGGTTGAACGGACTGTAAAGAGATTTGGAAACATTACTAATGTCATTTCAAATGGAGTTTAGTTAGATTAAGTAAGGTTAATAAAATGATTGGATCAAGGTAGGTGTACAAGATAAATGGCCTCAGAGAATACGGGAATAATATAACTTTATTTATCTTTCTTTTAGAACATCTAAACCCACTTTCCCTTCGTAAAGAATGTTCTTTCTCCTACATCTTAGCGTTAAAACAAACTGTTTGTCAGGCAAGCGAGCTAGCTTAATGACTCAGCTTCGTCTATGTCCGCTGCACTAGTTTATATGTAGTATATAGTGTACCGCGTTCCTATGTGGGAGGTGCATTGTGGGAACATTGACGTGGGAAGAGTGATTAAATAAATTAGCTGTTGAAGTAATTAATGGTGTTTTAGTAAGTATTTAGGCTATGTATTAGCTTTTTATAACGCTGCCCACAAGCACAATTGAGTATATCGTATGTTGACCTCGGATTTGAAAAATGGAATAGTACGCTATAAATGAAAAAATGAGGAGCAATGTAAGTGACCCTATTCTCTTCTGTCTACACTCTTCTCTTCTGCCTACCTCTTTGGAAAATACAGACGTGGCAAACCAGGCCCAAGATTGCAATTGATTAAGAAACCTACCCAGATCAAGTCTGCTCTGGGCGGTCCCGTGCACCAATGTACCCGGATGACTTCTAATCAGAAAAGGTGGCGAGACATTGTGAGACGCCGCAAATAGTAAGAAGGAGACCTATACTATGGTAATCAAATATCATTGGACAACAAGAAGAACGGCAATGCGCCACCGGTACATGGTCCCACCCATACGTACAAATAGTTTTGTGAATACTTTCATTGTGCGCACAGCTAAGGAGTGAAATTCCCTGCCGGAGTCTTTATTCCTGATAGCTACAACTTTTCCGTCTTTAAGTCAAGAGTGAATAGGTTACTTCTAGGCAAGCGTGCTTCACCGTTGACCACATCAACGCTTACCATCAGGCGTGATAGTGGTTTAACGCGAGCCTACCATTAAATAAAAAAAAACATTCTTTATTAAACTTGTACCTACTTTTACAAGATACAAGTTGTTCTTTCGTCTGTTAGCAAGATTATATGTAGTGTATCGCACCGCGTTCCTATGTGGGCGGTCCATTGTTGGGAGCATTGACGTGTGGGGGAGAGTCATTAAATAAATTAGTTGTTGAGCTAATTTATAGTGTATAGCACAACCTAACTAATTTATGTTGTTTTTCACTATGTAACTAACGTTTTTCTAGAGTTTTTTAAAACGAAACTGGCTAATTGTTAGTCTTCACTTATATGTAGCATATTCAGCTTGGAATCAGTTCTCATCTCTGTGAGAGTAAAAAGACAGTAATCGACCACGTGATCGAACATGGTCGAGTCTTTTAGTCCTTGCTGACTTAGGAAAGTAATTCATGAATTTACTTAACTGCCCTATAAATCAATTTTAGTTATTTTATTAAATAGCATCCTATTGGAAGCACTTGAAATATAATTACAATAAAACTACTAGGAATTTGTTTAATAAAACAAGAATTTTAACTATCAAAGTAAGAGGTTGGTTTTATTACACGATCATGAAAATTTTTAATTACTGTAATAAAATATTTACGGTTCACATGCGAAGGTGGCTCATAAAATGTCTCAAGAACTGATTACAAACCATTAAAATAATTAATTATGAAAGTTTATTGTGAAATCCTCCATCAATTCAAATACCTGGAGAACAGTAAGCTTTATCAGATATTCAGATTTCAAACTTGAGAGCATTGCTATCTCGTTCTGTCTTGCACATATTATTGTAATATTATGCAGATTGCTATCCCGCTCTGTCATCTAACAATAAGGATGCAATATGGATGTATTACGTAACGATACTTTGGTGAATAGTTCTGGTTTCTAACATTCACTAATCTTATTGACACAGAGTATTATAGATATAGAAGCTTTAGTCAAACGTGAGCACAAATACGATGCTGAATAAAAAATCTCGCTTGCGACTTGCGACTGCAGTTGCTTAGGTGAGATGTGCTCGTTAAAGAATATTTTCTTGTTATTCCTTTTAGCTAATAAGGTAAAACTAAGCACTGTTGGGTACAATTCTAGCTTTCATATAGATCTTTGCTGTCGCGCCAGGATGCTTCCAGTAATTTGTAAAGCAATGCATTTTTTGGTCACATTTTTGTTGGTCGCTATTGATATCAGCGTGAAGAAAGCTTATTTGAAATTCGCTATTCGCTTGTTGCAGCACTATAACTAAACCAAACTCATTCCAAAAAGATTGATCAATCGGCAATATTCCAAAGAATAAGCGTTCTTATAACTAGATTAGATACTGAAATGCTGGCACTCGTAGAGTTTCGAATAATTTCAGATTTAAAGCCTTACATATATTTTCATTTGTCAAAAGTGGAACCTCTGTAACGTATTACTCTGTGTCTTCGTAAAAGCTACAACAGTCTGTACTTATGAGTGATTGCTGCTGTCACGTTTATGTCTCTGTGAATATTAATTATGTTAGCGGTGTATTTAGGGCTGGATTTCATAGTAATAGTAATTATGCCTTTGCGGAGTGCGAAGTAAACGCTTTGTTTAATGGCTGCTCGAAATAGAATACTTGGTTTTGGGAGAATTGTGATTTATTGTTAAAGTCTCGTTATGAGTATTTTATTAGCTTGTTTTCTTGTGTAAATTATTGTGTTGTCGAAAAATTGCTAGTGTGATTTAAAACTTTATTTCAAATGAGGTATTTTTTACAATAATATCCAATATTAAATCTCTCTGCTTTTCAATCTCTGTATTCTTCTTCTTCCACCTCGCCACTTCCCGGTACTCGGGGTCGGCTTTCCTGGTCATGAGGCGCCACATGTTCCGCTGATAAGCATCGTCAGTAGATAGGCTGCACTTCTTCATGAATCAATCTCTCTGTGATATCTCATAATAGATTATGAATAAAAAAATTACCTAAACTATAGCAGGGTTAAGCAGAGATGTAGGTACACCCAAATTTCACCAGTAAACATCCAGTTGTATCTGTTGATGGCAACTTAAAGTTTTTATTATTTCTAGGTTTTTCTATGATAATTTGTGATCTGTTGTAAAGAACTGTCATACGTCTTTCCTCTTTCATCTAGCCTAAACCACCACGCATTCATGAGAGTTATAGTAAATAATTAATGATACAAGCATATTATAAATCATTTACAGTCAAAATACAAAGATATTAGAAAGCTAAAACCAAATTAAGCTATTAACAGTATCCATGTTGTAGTTGTAAATATAATGTAATTGTTCTTTATGCATACTAAAATGGCAACCATGAGCAGCAAATCTTAAATGAGAGAACTATACACCTCGGGTCATTGTCAGCTTTGATAATAAAGCTAGTTATCAGCTAGCTTTCTAATTATTATTTTTACCATAAGCCGAGGCGTATTGTTATCATATTAACCAACAAATACGGGTAGTTTGTGTAGGTACAAAGCAAGAAGAAATTATTGGATGAGGAAAACCAAGTCCTAGTCGACGGCATGAACTATTTTGTGCGCGAGGTAAAAAAGCATGCTATCTAATCTGACAACACGTGCGAAAGAGATAGATGCTGTGATGAGCAGTAAGAAGCAAGTTCGCGTACAAATTAGCACTTTTGTAAATTTGTATCGAAATGGATGATGATGTAGGACGAAAACATGCGCGCGAAATTTTATAAACAGACTTTTGGGAGTCTAGATATCATGAAAAAACGACTAAATGTATATTTTCAAAATAAAATTATTTGCATTGTTGAATTACTAATCTATCTCTGTATGGTGTTGAAATATGGAACTTTCGACGCTCATAACTTTCAAATATTTTATATTTTTACTTTTTTGTTTCCATATAGGACTAGATAATGATGAGACAAATTGATATAATTTTTTATTTTGAACGTACATCGTCAAACAGTGGAGTAATCGCTAGACTACGTTTGTATGGAATAATGATCGACTAGTGTAACCTTAAGGACATTAGACGGTGCGAACGGTAACAATAAATGAAGCGGGAATTTGCATTTGAATGTTGAATTTGATAAACAGTATCTAAAAGAAGCTTCTATTACACATTTTTCTTGATCTTTAACCGAATTCCCCATTTATTAAAACAAAACGCCCACTATCTTCCTCACCTTCCTTAATACTGAAGAGTTTCATCAGTTAAACAAGGAACAAATTACCGCCCCTCGGTCGGAGTCAGGGGATCAAACCGACTGTTAGATTCTGGGAATTAAAACATTAGTTTTTGTCAATACGACAGATAGAAGTAATATTAATGCTGCTTTTAATACAGTACAGCAGTTTTAATTACCTTAAAAAACTACTTGTTAGAGCATCCTCTCGGTCAACTATAGGTAGGTATTGTGTACCCTGAGGCTACCACAGTAAATAATTCGCTGTATATAAATTATCTTTAGGGTTTATTCGTGTCCATCTTCCTTCAGCTTTGTAATACTATATAATATTACAAAGCTGAAGAGTTTGTTTGTTTGTTTGTTTGAACGCGCTAATCTCAGGAAATACTGGTTGGAATTGAAAAAATATTTTTGTATTGGATAGTCCATTTATCGAGGCAGGTTATAAGCTATATAATATCATACTAAGACCAATAGGAGCGGAGCATAAAAGAAAAATGTTGCAAAAACGGGAGAAAATATTCCTTTTTGAGAGTTTCCGTTGCTTGCGTTGCGTACGCGGTTAAAGTTACGCAGCGCACTACGTAGGTAGGGTTGGGTAGGTAGGGTAAATGGGTAGGTAGGTTGACGGGAGCGAAGCCGCATGGGACAGCTAGTTTAATATATTTTTCATCATTTATCAAAAAACACGCGCCTAATGCCTTGTGGCGCCTGTCCCATGATGACATTCAGAACATTCTAAATATGAATGACACTTTAAGTCAGATCCAGCCAGTCGCTAGTGTTGAAGTGATCGTAGATTCCTTACAGTATATATACATGAAAAAATCGCATTATAAAGCTCGATATTTATGACATACTGAAGTTCCACACTTTAAAATAAATATTCGTCGAGAAACAAAACTTTAGAAAGCAAAAAAATCAACCCTAGACACATTTATTCAAATCACCCACACATTCTAAGGATGACTGAAGAATTTAATCAATCAAACAAGAAACTAATTACCACCCCTCGGTCGGCATCAGGGGATCAACCCAGCTGTTAAATCGTACAGATTAAAATATTATTTTATGACAATACAATAGAAGGAACATTGATTTTGTCTAAAAACAAAATCAATGTTTTCTTCTATCCTATTGTATACAGAGCCGTTAATATCTATACTAGTATTATAAAGCTGAAGAGTTTGTTTGTTTGTTTGATCGCGCTAATCTCAGGAACTACTAGTTGGAATTGAAAAATTATTTTTGTGTTGGATAGTCCATTTATCGAGGAAGGTTATAGGCTATAAAACAACAATCATGTATATAGTGTAGGTAGGGTGGAGGGTTAGATGGGGTTAGGTAGCCAGTTGATGGGAGCGAAGCCGCGTGGGACAGCTAATATAATAGATGATTGATAAATCATCTTTAGTTTTGTAGAGCTTCGTGTATGTCAGTCATAGACAGGTACCGTTGTCAAAGTCTCTTTATAAATTTCAATACTGAAGTTTCTATTAAAATTAAATGCTAGTCTTAGAAACCAAGCTATAGATAGCAAACAAATGTGTAACCATCATCATCTTCTTGTCCTTATTCTATCATACTTCGGGTCGGCGCAACACGTTTTCTTCTTCCATGCCATCCTGTCCCCTGCCACGCTATCACTGACTCCCTTTTCCTTCATATCACTCCTCACACAGTCCATCTGTATTTTGTTTGGTCTTCTTCTCCCTCGCAATTCCTGCACATTTATATTCATAACTCTTTTAGTAACATGCGTTTCATCCCTCCGTATCACATGAGCATACCGGGACATAAGGTTTCCTTTCAACTTTTCGGTCACTGGCGCCACTTTCAAACTTCCTCTTATATATTTATTTCTCACCTTATCCATTCTCGTCACTCCACAAATCCTTCTCAACATTCTCACCTCTTCTACATGATATTCTTTTCAGCCATCATTTTCACAGCCTAAAATTCTGATCCATACGAACTTGTAGATTTTCCCCTTTAACTTGGGGGGCATCCGTGGGTCGCAAGTTGTTCCAGTGACCTATCGTCATTTCATCCATCCTGAGTTGGCCTACCTCGCAAACTAATGTCTTCAACCCTACATCATTTATTAAAACACTTGTTTTTTTCTGCGACTACACTGCCGAGACTTATCCCAAAGGTACCATACGTTCTTCTGAGATAATAAGTTCCTAGACTAAGGCCAAAGTCAAAAGCCAATTTTTTTTTAAATCAGAACTTCTACAAATTACCTTTTTTACAATACAACAATCAGTTTTAATTCCCTTTCATAATATTTGTTTAGAATCGCCTTTACCTTCCAGGATCACTGAAGAATTTCATCAGTCAAACAAGGAACTAATTACGCGCCCTCGGTAGGAATCAGGGGATCAAACCCGCGGTTAAATCACTAGGATTACACCCGGGTTCGCCCGCATTGGACCGAGTTCCGACCCTCAGTGACAGGTGACGGGCCTATCGCTTATTGGCGATCTTTTCTTAACAAGTTTGCGAGATTCATCGATTTTGTTCGGGGACACGGATTTTTGGTTGGTATCTATGTAAATTAGTTGTTCTAGAATTATTTCACGAAGTAATTAGGTAGAAATAGGCGATCTTCGTATTTAGAAAGAGTCGAAATTATTTTGTCATGATGACGGGAAGCAATTTGGTATTGGCGTACTGTAAAGATTTTTAATTTGCCTCAAAGCCCACTTATTGTCATTCAGAACAATTTAAAATCTTTAAAGTGATCATTAAACCATATGAGTAACTATATTTTTTCGCGTATTACTAACCACTATATAATAACTCTCCAAAAAAAAACTTTATAGAAAAACCGGCCAAGTGCGAGTCAGACTCGCGCACGAAGGGTTCCGTACCATTATCACAAAAAAACGGCAAAAAAACACGTTTGTTGTATGCGAGCCCCACTTTAATATGTATTTAATTCGGTTTTTAGTATTTGTTGTTATAGCGGCAACAGAAATTCATCATCTGTGAAAATATCAATTGTCTAGCTATCACGGTTCATGAGATACAGCCTGGTGACAGACAGACGGACAGTGGTCTTAGTAATAGGATCCCGTTTTTAGGTACGGAACCCGTACCTAAAGGGTAAAAACGGGATCCTAAAGGATAAAAAGCAATTCGGAGTCCGATTGATATCAATTTATGGCTGAAGATCATTTGTAAATAGATGATATTTAACGGGGCAGTGGTGGCCCAGTGGTAACGGCCACGACTTACAAGCTGTGGATCGTGGGTTCGAACCTAGGCAGGCACTTAACTTTGTGTTTAATTATTTCATCACTACTGCGCTTAAAATGGTGAAGGAAAACTTCGTAAGGAAACCGGCATGTCCTAGATCCAAAACCTTTTTTTTTGCCTTCGTTACTCGGGCTATAATAACGAATCGATAGACACCTTATTCATCAAACTCGGATGAATAGTTTAGGCTCTATGGAGGAAGATACTTAAATACGAACATACATACATAAACTTCGTTACATACGGTTACATTTCGGGGAATGTGCGATGGAATTGCATGATTTAATTCCGCCCAGTCCGTTCCATCATCGGACAACCAGACGCACGGCGATGCGTCATCGGTACATGGTGGACATCCCACCCATACCCAAAACGTTTTGGGGACACTTTTATTATGCGTACAGCTAAGGAGTGCAATTCCCTGCCGGAGTCCGTGTTTCTCGATAGCTACAATCTAGGGGTCTTTATGTCAAGAGTGAATAGGTTACTTCTAGGCAAGCGTGCTTCACCGTCGACCACATCATCGCTTACCATCGGGTGAGATAGTGGTCAAGCGCAAGCCTATTGGTAATAAACAAAAAAAAAAGACTGCTAAAATCATAACCCTGCCTTGCTTTGCCGTAGTCGGGTAAAAAAACTATACCCACCACTTGAAACTCTGCTGACTACCTAACACACCACTATGCATTCTGAAGGCAAGTGGACATTTATCGCCGCCACCACTAATGCACGCCAGCTATTCCCCTAATACATTTTACTTTGTTACTTTAAACTCAAGCCGTAACTGTTACGTGGTTAGCTTGCAAGATAAGGATACGGGTACAATATTCACGTGTGGAAACAGTAGCTACAGAAAATCGAAAAGGATTGTTTTAATATACTATCGCATATGTGTACTTATAATAATGCAAAAAAGTGTCTCTTGATTTCATTATCAATACTAATATTATAAAGCTGAAGAGTTTGTTTGTTTGAACGCGCTAATCTCAGGAACTACTATACCATATGAGTAACTATATTTTTTCGCGTATTACTAACCACTATTTAATAACTTTCCAAAAAAAAAACATTTACATTAAAACCGGCCAAGTGCGATTCGGACTTGCGCTACTGGTTGGAATTGAAAAAAATCTTTTTGTGTTGGATAGCTCATTTATCGAGGAAGGTTAGGCTATACCTATAACATCACGCTATGATCAATAGGAGGGGAGCATAAATGAAAAATTAGTCCGTTGCGTGCGCTGCGTAAGCGGTTAAAGTTACGCAACAATCATGTATGTAGTGTAGGTAGGGTAGGGTAAATGGGTAGGTAGGTAGCCAGTTGACGGGAGCGAAGCCGCGTGGGACAGCTAGTCAGTAATATAATTTCACTTATACGAAGATCTCAATTATATGGAGACTTCAGTCCATAATTAAAAAGCCTTAAAAAGACTATTGTTGTTGTTTGCGGCAAAAAAAAAAATAATAACGAAAATAAACGCTCATTACAATTTGTTTTATCGTTCAAATAATACTGAATATGGTTTTTATATTAATAAAAATCAAGTCAAAGTCAAAAATAATAATAAAGGTTGGAGTTAAGCTTACTTATGTACATGCACCCATCTACTATCTATATGTTTGATGTACAATAAAGAATCTATAATCCTATAATAACTATGTATAATACCCGATCAACCCAAGATGTGTAGTTTAAAAATAGCTGCCCGTAACCTTGGGTGTGGCTCAAAATGGCTACCAATCCTGATATGATTTATAACAATATTTTATTTAAAAGAAATCAAGAAAACAACCTAGTCTACCTTCCTTATTTCGCACGTCCAATTGGTCTCTCTTTTAATTAACCTACCACGTACTAAATCTATTCTATTTCTTGCCAAAAAAACTCAGTTTTATTCAGGTCTGATTTGTTTCTGAGAAATACGGCTAGAGCCATAAATCAATCGATTAATTAATCACTTGTAACCACAGTGACGGGCTGTTTCTACTGGAATAACGTTCGAAGTAATATATTCCATCGTCCTTTGATTAAGACAAAGCTTTTTAATGTTCGCTAAGAAGAGTAGGTTTTGGTTCCAGCGAGGGGCATTTAAATAACGAACCTCTGAAAAAGAACCAATATAATCTTATGCCTCATTCGTTTGGTGATCACTAGCGCTACTGATAAACATGCAGTCCTGGTTTCAATGTCCAGGTCAGACAAAGTTTTTTTTAACCCCGATGGAAAAAGAGGGGTGTTATAAGTTTGACGTGTGTACCTGTGTGTTTGTGTATCAACCGGACGCGAAGGATATACAAAAAATAATCGGTTTAATCAGACGATAAACGCCCAGTTACGTCGGCGCGGATTCTTTGTAAAGGATGAGGCATCTGCATGCTAGTATTACATTATCTGTGTCTTTACTAATATTACAAAAAGGTAAAGTTTTTGAGTTTGTGAGGTTGTAGGGGGTAATCTCTGGATCTATTGAACCGAATTAGATGAAATTTGAGACCCTGGAAAGGACATAGGATAGTTTGTATTCCCTTGGGATGATAAAAAAACTTTTTACGCGGGTGAAGCCGCGTAAACAAATCAAGTCCGCAATAGCCAAATAATTACCACATTTCATAAGCTTGCTTCATATAGTATTTAATGAAATCGTTAGCGACATACGAGTAATATCGGGCATTGATATACAATTGGAATAGTCCTATTAACATACAATAAATCCAAATTGCATTAATAACAAGCTAGGTAGGCTTGTCTTGTTTCTCTAGGGAAGCTTGCATTATTTTTGACCACATCTTAGCTTGCCAGCGGGTGAGTTAATGGTCGAGTTTCTTTTTATCCTACTATTTTGTATTATAAATCTGAAAGTTTATGAGAAGATAATTTTACTATTTCACGTAAAATCTACATAAAATAATCTATATTTCGGACAAGTAGCATCCAAATGGGTTAGTTAACGAAAAAACTTACACCTATGTTAGTAATCTTATCATTAATATCTTAAAAATCTTTTGTAATAACGAGGTTGTTCCGAAAGCATTTCAGAACAACATCCCCTAATAAAGGAGTGTCATACCTCCCGTCTATGGTTTTTAGGATGGAGTTGGAGCTAGACCGCACTCTTCAGAGCAAAGAGGCTGATCTCTGCCTGACGATGGCATGGAAATCATCGACGCGAGATTCCGCGAACATACCTAATGCACTGCAGAAATAGGACAGCACCATCAACATCCTGAAACCGTTATTATATTGGACCCGTAAGGCGCAGATAGCCCGCTGAGTGTAGTTGTATAGCTTCATCATCTTCCTGCGTTTATCCCATGTTAATTGGGGTCAGCGCAACACGTTTTCTTCTTCCATACCGTCATGTCCCCCACCACGCTATCACTTACAGTAATAGCTATATATTATGCATCAGAATAACAAAATATTGGAGGAGTACTAATTCCATGCAGTCGGAACCGCGGACAGCAGCAAGTATCAAATATACTAAGGCCAAACAAAAACAACTCTTAATACTTCTCAAGGTATACTGAAGACCTGCAGTCTTATAGCTTAAGTAAATTCGGCAAGGCAAAGGCCAGAGAATGTGAACAATCGAACAATCACATAGGCGGCGCGTCTTGCATCTCGCATGTGATTGGTTGATTCGTTTACCCTTTTTTAGTTATTAGTTCATACTGTTTACCCTTTGCGTTGCCGAAGTCACTTACGCAATAAGTCTGCTGGTTACCACCGCGAGTATCCGCTGAATACGTGGAATACAGGGCTGGTCAATGTGCGACGCTTACGCCTATGCCCAGCATGAACATCTTTCGTATTCACCAATTCTGGAAAACTTCACAAACGGTCATCGATATCTTTTCATTTATCATTATGTAATGTCGATACCCGTCATGTCTGTAAAGTTTTACCATTTAATTTAATTTGCCCCGTATCAAAAGAAACCACATCCTCAGTATCTGAAATCCAATTAAGCTTAATGACTTAACTTTAAAAGACTGACGTCACAAATCAGAACGGCGCAGTGAAAAGAATAAAACGAAATCTCCTTGGAACAAATTATGTTAAATCAAGAGCCAAGGAGCTCCTCTAATCCGGACAGCGATTTTATTTGATTGCGCCAAACGTTTGGGATGATTTAAACGTTTTTAACATCTATCTTAATGAGTACTGTTACTTTTTACGGCGAGAACATCTTGGATTTATGGAGGAAGATTTATGGAGATTTGGATACTGGTGTCTGTTGGAAACGGAATCATCCGTAGTTGTCTTAAAGGGTTTGATAAAAAATGCATACCTACCTGAGACTGTAGACAAGTGACATTCTAACAGCGAAAGCGTCAAGACGTTTGCGATTGTCAAGCACTAATGAAATGTCATGAAATGTGAAGTGCTTAATGCCCGACCTTTTTGCATTTCGTCCAACGCTATCGCTTATTGAATGACACTTTGGCTTGACTCTAGAGCCTCTGGTGTATCATTATCATATCAACCGAAAGAAGTCTGCTGAACTAAGGCAGGGAGGCCAAGTGTCGCCACAACTGCGAGTCAAATTCAAATTCATCAAATTGTTCTGAAGGGATAGAAAGAGGAAATCAGGTACACACCATATGCGCTTGGTTGTGGGGGAGCGGACACCAGTTCACTTGGTACAATAGGTATAAAAGGACTTGTTCAAAGGTTTAGATTTCATTTCAAATCAAAATTGAGCTGACTCTCATTGGGATACAGAGTGTAAGGTAGAAGAATATAAAACAGAAACTGGAGCAAGCGTAATTAGGTTTTAGCATATCAAAGCTGGAGATTAATCTATATCGATAAAAGTATATTGTGTTCAAACCGCCTCATATTTTACGAACTTAATTTCCCAAAACATAAGCCCTCGATACACACATACACTCTTCTATAAGTTATTTTTTCTTTTGCCCAAACTAAGACAGCAGATCACGTATTTTATTGTATTAAAGAACCCATTATCTGGGTAGAGAGGACAAAAATGACGGCCAAGTTAGCTAAGGCGTTAATAGTGAACTACTAAATCTTATTACTGTACTTCTTAGCTCTATATTTGTTCCTTTTAATAAATTTGCTGCGTCTGACAAAGTTGGTAACTCTATTTACGAGGTAAAAGTCGAAAGAATTGTTAGTTGCACGCGACTATCTCGAGGGATTCTATTCGTTTACAGGTTAAGGATGTTTGTGTGAGAAAATATTGGGGGTATCAAGTTGGTGATGAATTGTTTTGAGTTGAAATTAGTTGTTTTTCCTACTAACAAGGTATCGGGATGGAACAAATTGTCAAAAACGGAGTATCTATAATAGTATGAAACAAAGTCTGTCGATGTCATTTCTGTTTCTCTGTAAATTTTTACTGTACTACGCAACGGATTAACTAATAGTAAGAGCGTTATACGAGAAAGGTTTTTGCATTTATCTAGCGATCCACTCCGGCTTTGCCTGTGACAAATTATATACAAAAACCCTCCCTCGTTTCTAACTCTTTCTATTGGCGAAAACCGCATGAATATACGTTCTGTAGTTTTTGAGTTTAGCGTGAACAGACGCGGCCGGGTACTTCGTTTTATAATATGTAGTGATTTGTTCTGCGCAAAACTGGGGCGTGTCGCAAGTCAACTATAAGCTAAAGGACCATTTATACATTTATTTTTAAAACAATCTTTTAGATAAAAAGTTGCATGGTTATAAGAAACAAACGTGTGTGCAAAAGCTGAATCAAATACCGGGAAATGGGTACAATTTAACTTGCAAGGTTTCATAAGACTGATTTAAGAGTCATGCTGATCGAAGCTGACCGTCTTCGCTGACGGTCGCCGCGAGCTCTTCATTGATCGAGTCGCTCGGTTCACAGCGCTGAGCTCGAGTCTGACGGCCGTCAGCGCACGTCCGTCACACTCGATCAATGACGAGCTCGCGGTGACCGTCAGCGCCGGCGGTCAGCGTTACTCTAAAATCAGCCTCACACAGACACTGAGAAAGAGGTGAATAAAAGATTTTAATAAGCTCCAGTTTGTGAAACGAACAATAATTCCAATATTTGATTAATGTGACCAATTGTTAAGCGTGCGTGAGCTGCAGCTGTGATTGGTCAAATACAGTTTTCAATACCCAATCACATCACTTGACTCGCGTTTAATTTGTAACGTGCTGAAAATTTATTTCCAAAAGCCAAGGAGAATTTTAACGTAGTTAATCGTGTACCCTATTGTTTATTATAATTACTATTTTAAGAAATACTGTACAATCAAAAATAAAAAAATAAACTATAATTTTTCTTTCGTTCAATTTCATTAATTTATAGGCTCCCTTAAATTTTCAAGAAAGTAAATTTTTCGTTTCAATGGATCTTTGTTCGGTAAAAATATTTGATATTATATTCAATATCGCTAATAGTTGATTATTGCCTAGAATACGAATGGTTAAACAATATTCTGTTGAAAATGTAATAGGCGCATAGTTATAGAGAAGTGGCCTCATCGCGTTGGTAATAAAAACATTTTTCAATTTAAATAAATTCAGAAATAATTTGGTTGCGTACGAATGTGTGAAAATCTTTAGGAATCAGGCATGATGTGTGTGTGTGTGTCTAAGACCCTTTCCTGATAACGCGACGCAATTTAAATTGCGACGAAAGGCGATATCGCGCACGTATTTTCTAAGAATAAATTAAGTGCTTTTTTATTTATTTTTATAGGGTAAACAAACAGAAGTATACTAAAAACATTCAAATTGTCTTAAAAATATGACTTAACAAATATACAACCCACTACTTTTCCACAGATTACTACTTACACTAATACAAACTGATTACCAAACGTTATTGTAGTCAGGATAATTATGTAGAAACATACGAAGCTACTGTTGATCCTAAAAACTTTTGATTATGTTAGTTCTAAAGGTATATCTGCTTACAAATAATATGTTAATTGCACAAAATAGCTTAGACTAAACGGCAGCGCACACCAGCATTAGATGTGCAAGAGTTAGTAGGAAATAGTTAGTACTATTCGAGGAACCAGGTAACACAAATTGTTCAGCAAGTCAGGGCAATTAAATTTGTTTCGCTATGCACTGTATAGAGTCATTGTCTCAAGGAGCGTGAGTCTTGACTGACTTGAATGTTCTTCTTACATTAGTAAGGAGAACATATTTTTTGGGAATCGACTGATCTGAGGTTTTTTTCTAAAACATCTATACACCATGGCTGGAAAGTACTTACGTTGAACTAATTCTATTATTTCACAATACTTTGCATGATAGGGGTTCCAGATAGGTACTGCGTATTTTAATTGTGGTCTAACTCTGGACTTGAACAAGTGCAAGAAAGTGGAGGATCGATGAAACTCTCTAGATGCTCTCATCACAAAGGCATACGTCTGGTATGTCATCGGACTACCAGACGTACGGCGATGCGCCATCGGTGCATGGTGGACATCCCACCCATACGCACTAAACGTTTTGAGAATACTTTTATTATGCGTACAGATAAGGAGTGGAATTCCCTGCCGGAGTCTGTGTTTCCCGATAGCTACAATCTAGGGTTCTTTAAGTCAAGAGTGAATAGGTTACTTCTAAGCAAGCATGCTCCACCGTCGACCACATCATGGCTTACCATCAGGTGAGATAGTGGTCAAGCGCGAGCCTAAAACAAATAAAAAAAAAGCTCTAATAACCATACGGTCAACATGACTATCCAGATGAAGTTTCGAGTCCAACTGCACACTAAGATCACGAAGACAAGTACCTAATTTTGTTGATAATACTATAAGCAAGTTGATAATTAAAATTAATAACATTTTTCTTTTTAGTAAATGTTATACTATGACATTTGGGCAGTCTAAGGTGAAGTTTGTTAGAAGAACAACTTGCAATTTTACTTGTTAAAAAAAATATAACCGATTTCAAAATAAAAACACTACAAAGTGAACGACTTGCGTAATTGAAGTTATTTTTCACTTTTCAGTTGTGGTACATAATGGTCCAGTTCTATAGGCTAGGTAGCTATAATACCCAAAGTGAAGCCAGAATGTTTAACCCAATAACATGAAACTTAAACAAAACCGGTGTAATGATACCAGGGTGAACTGTTCACACCAGCGTACTCCTTTAGAGCGTACCAGTGTGAAGTTATGTTATGAAATGGTGTAAACAATAAACAGACATACGATTGCAGCTATCCCGAGTGATTTGCCGTCATTTATTGAAAAATTCTGATGTATATCTCCGAAGTTCTTCCTCAGCTCTTGATGAAAATTAAATGGGACCACATGAAAAGCACCAGCTTTCAAATAAAAAAGAATCATCAAAATGGGTACTCCCAGTAAAAAGTTCTGAGGTAACACACATTAAAAAAAATACAGTCGAATTGATAACCTCCTCCTTTTTGGGAAGTCGGTTAAAATCGCTTATCGATGTGATATAAATCGAATAACTAAATCTTAAGTGATCATCTTCCTACTTCTTTCCCAATTTATCAGGTTCCAAATGTAAAATTATGGTCACTACCAAAAGTTCTTTACAGCTCAACGACGTATAATTACTACACGAAATCATATTATCCTGTAATATCATTCACAAATAAACGTCCAAAATATTCACTCAGGTTCATTGACAGCCAAATTAAATATAATCTGAGGGGTCGTTATTACCGACTTCACCTAGATAAGTTAGGTAGGTAAGGTAAGGTTAAGCACTTCAAGACCCAGAAGGTAAAACGGCTTGAAAAGGTTAAAGTGGCGAGCCCTAGTGGCATAAGCGACAACAAAGTAAATTCTCTAAAGATACGGCACTTGATATTAACTTGTAATCCAGGGTGAACCCACTCATTGCTTATTAGTTTGTGTGGTATGGAAGAATCGACTTTGGTGTGGGGTAGTAAGGTTGGAATTTCAGCGGAAGTTGACAGGGTCAGTTATTTACCTTCATAATTTGAGATTGAATGAATTGGTGGTTTATTTTCATTGAAATACTTTTGTGCATACTTTTTTCTGCCTTTTTATTGAAATGGTGGCATATTGAATTGGATATTCTAATATTTTCACTTTCTTTCGCCGATTATGCTGTTTTACGGCTAAGACAGCATAATTTGCGTGACACCAGATAGCAAATATTATTAAACTCTTCGTTCTCAAGTAATTAAAAGACGGACATAAAATCTTATTTTGTGTTTAGGGTTCCGTACCTCAAAAGATAAAAAAGGAACCCTTATAAGATCACCCTCATGTCCGCCTGTCCGTGTGTCTCTACCAATTTTCTCAGGAACCAGTGCGCCTAGCAAGTTGAATTTTATACCAGATACTGAGGTCTATAGTCCTTACCAGATACTGAGGTAATAGGTGTATAAAAATCAAGGTCCTGAGTCAATACGATAAAAAGATATGTGCAAATTTAGATTTTCGCGAAAACTAGTAAGCACCAAAATTTACCTTAATTTTCAACTGTTTTTATTTATCGGAATTTTCCCTTTACTTATGCTGTAACTTGTTTTTACTTGCTTCAAACTTATAAAACAGCGTTCCCCCTCTTTGATAAAGCAAAACAACATAGCTTCTAGATTTATGTCATAGCAAAATTAGCTACAGTCTTAAACCTATAAAATAAACTTCATAAGTACCAACAAAGAAAATATCTATCACCTAATCATAATAAGTAGTATATATCACTTAGAATTCTTCGTAATGTATTCAAGAGGGTCCCTCATCGTGGCGGATAATGGAATTTTTCCCTTATATTAATATTCATAAGGACAACAGATACGTTTGTTTGTGATCTCAAGTACAATGGTTCTTGCTCTTTTAAAGGTGTATAGAGTAAGGACATTCAAAGGGAAAGATTTTTTTTTGTAGTGGCGTCGGATTCGTTGTTTGCTGTTTTGTTTATCGTAAGAATAAAGAATTATCTCTGAAAGCAGCATGCCTTATGAATTATAGTTTAACGATGAATGGACTGTGTGACACAGCTATAAATTCCAGAGTAACCACTGAAATATCACATATTTTCATATCTTTTTTATGGTAAGTTTATATAATTATGTGTTTTTCGTAAAGTAAAAACCTAATTAAATAGTAAATAAGAATCAACTACCAAATTTTATGATTGTTTGACCAACGTTTGCGTCGACATCGCGCCAACTATTGTAACAAACATCGACTGCTCTGAAACTTTGTAATTTAGAATTTAAAACATGCGTGTAAGATTAAATTTGTTTTGATGTATAGCAGCGAATAAAGGTCATAAAAATATTGCTTTTTGTTGAAAAGAGCTTTGTGAATGCAACTTAAAGCTTTTCATTTAAGTTTGAATTTGTATAAATAAATATTTATTTCAACTAGAATTCTAAGAATTACATAAACACAATTGGCGACAGTTTTAAAGAGAAGTTTTGTATGGGATTGTATATCTAGTGTATTATTGATCGAAGGTTCTAAGTGTACATTGCCAAAAATTCTTACAATATTCACATTACTTTTGCACTGAATTCACTATCTCTCTTCTTAGTATTTCCTCCATATTCACGTACGTTGCCCTACGAATCATCTAGGTCACCCCATGCTTAAGTGCGTCAATCAAAGGATTTATGTACACGGCCGAATCCCTTCGTTACGCCTCCAGTGCAGAGTAACTCTTGGCAACGGTACTTTTAGCATTATATTTGAATCTACGAAACGTTGGAGTTACTTTTTTCTTGCTAGCCATTATAAAGGCTCCATGTGTAAACAATGTTATGATATTAAAAATGCTTTTTTTTTAAAAAAGCTTTTTTTTTGTATTCTTCTCAGCAAACCCTTTAATTTGATACCCATATCATGGCAGTGCACAAAAAATTACTAGTCCACCATCTGGGCCGTCCGCCATACTGGATTTGGAATGACGTCACTTAGTTGCAACTTCAGTTGCTAGATTTAACCCGAACACACTTACATACATATCAACATCATCAACATCAATAGCATTTTTTAATGTTCCCATTACTGGGAATCAGACCTCCTCTCATAGAGAAAGAGTGGGCTATAATCCATTTCGCGGGACCAGTGTGGATTGGTAGATGTCACATGTCTTCGAATATTTGTTTCTAGGACTCTATGCCGGTTTCCTCACGAACATATATATATATATATATATATAACTATATAACTTGCAAATGCATATAATTAAATTATATGCATTTGCAAGTTAAATAAAAGCTTATAAAATGCCACCTAACAACAGCTGACCGCAGTAGGCAGAGCTTACCCTCACATATATAATGCCCCAATCGGCCGAAACCTCCCCATATCCTTCTATCCAATAACCTACTGACTAAAACTATAAGAGGTTTCAGAATAACGTCATAGAATTGAATAAAATGCAGCCATAAAACAAAGTTGGGCATTATGTCTGCTGGGTTACCAACAAAGTTGGCGTTTTGGAAGCCGAGTAGCAAGTTTGGCGATACAGATTGCCATGTTTATGAAATAGTGCCCTGTTCGTGAGTAGAAAACTGAAAGCTGTATTATAACTATAAGAAGCATGTTTGAGAGGTAAAAAGAGTCATTGGATGGTGTAATTTTGACCCCCGATGGGGGTTAAAATGGCCACTTAGAATATAGTAGTAAATGCTGCATCACTGCCTGGTGTTGCAGCATTTACTCCAATATTCTAAGGCATTTTATTGGCTTAGCAAATAAAACTGTCATTTGTTTTGATTAGACTAAAATGTCCCACTGCTGGGCACAGGCGTCCCTCATAATAATATCCTACAATACAATCATTAAAAATTTTCAGTTATAGCTTGTAATGACATGAATCGAGGGTTTGTATTCATAGATATGACGACTGAGTTGAGTGAAGTGGGAGTTTTCCAAAGGAGAATATTATACATGTTACTCCCTTAGGAAAAGCTAATGTACCTATTGTTGAGGGCGTGGTTGTATATAGCCTCAATTGCTTGCAATACAAGCATTCTCCAAGGCCAAAAGATACCAAATACAATCTAAGAGATAACGTAGGTATACTCCATTTACCCCACTACAGTGAAACCGAAAGGCGGGTTATTACCCAACAGCATCGCCTAAAACCCTCTCCGCCCCCAACCCTCTAAACAGCCCATATTTACAAGGCAACCCCAAAAATATTTCAACAAAGTACACTATCATTTCAGATCTTTGCCCCACAGAGATTACTAGGTGAAGGCGCTATTTGCGGAGCCCGTCTTAAGAGAAACTAACTCGGTACCATCGAACTCTCGGTCGCACTCAAATCGGTCCATCTTTTATGTATAAGGCCATTTTCACACGTAGCCTAACGTATATTGCGGACAAAGGAGGTCTCACCTTGGAGAAGTGAGAAAGTGGTCTGTTTTTTAGAAGGTTTTTTTGTTATGATGCTGTATTTTTGTAATAAAGTTGTGTCTAGTATTGATTTAATTACTCATCTTTAAATAGTCTGATCGAGATTTCAGTTTCGAAATGTTTGCCAAATTATAGGACTCTTAATAACATTTTCACAATAAGTAGGTTAGGTTAGATTAAAACGGGCTGGTATCCGCAATTCCACGACCAAGCTCGTATTTTCTATTTTCTAAACATTCTGTTGAATTCTAAAGCAAAACATTAAAAAGTGCAAATATAACTTTCGTTTTAGAAGTCGGTGTCTTTGGTACCTCTTGTTATCTTGTGTACCTTACAATAATGAGATTCCTAAAGGCATTTTCGTATTGGAAGTCGGTGTCTTTGGTATCTCTAGTTTTCATAGTCTTTTAAATAAATTACAGCATACTTATGTTAGCAAAAAATATTGGACACGTATTTTTCTCTTTTGCCCCGTAAACGGAAAATAACAGCGATATACTGCTTTGACATTTTGCGTGACGTCATACCTTGGTACACTTTTTACCAAGAAGTAACGTCACAAGCCCCCACTCCCAAACTTTTATGCGCATTATCTTGATCATGTTCTATTGTTTTAATGGCTTGGTCTTTTATTGCTTCAAAATGGACGAAATTGAATTATTATTTTCTACCCAGGTATCATCAAGAAGAAGAAAATGAGAAGAATTAGAAAGTTTTTAGTTTAAGACTGTCTAAGAAACGTTTATTGCTTAAACAAACAACGTATAGCTCTTAAATTACTTACCGCCACACTCAGAGATGTTAATGATTACGCCTTAAGTAACCGTTAAATGCGGCAGTTACTGTTCTAAAATATTCTAAAATACTTACTATTCTCAATACCGTACTTAAAAACTTTCTGGCTTAATAGTTTTCATCAAAAATACTCAAGTATAAAGTAATAACTCAACTTGAAAAGCAACGTGAAGATGATAAAGTGTGTCAGCTGCTTACCTGAAACAAAGGAAACGGAATACATTAGTGTTACTTTGTGGTAATTTGGAAGAGTAATAGTGGGCCATATACTATGTGGAGCACAGGTTTTAATTAATGAAATAATTGGTGTGGTTTACAATGAAGTATTATTATGATTCAGTGAACAATAAATATATATTACGGTCTTTAGAAAAAAAAATATGATTATATTTGAACACATTGCACGACTACTCGTCTGTGGAATGCATTGCCAGATCCAATTAAACGTGCTCAATTATTGCCTGTGTTCAAAAGACTGGTAAAGGAACATTACCTGTCACTGTCTTCGTCTTAACTTGTTGATTTGTGATTGTGATTATCAATAGAGTCATTCATCGTTTATTTTTATTGTCATTATATTTAGTTTGTATTTATTTATGTATATATTACATAGCATATGTGTTTATCTGTGTATCTATTATAATTGTAGTATTTTAACAATATTAATGTCACACCAATGACCCCATTTCAAGTCCAGACAATTACTGTCCATACAAGGCCGCCCATTGTATTTGTATTAAATTTAAGTTTATTTTTATAATTGTATTTTAAGGTGTACAATAAAGCATATAATAAATAAATAAATGTTATTTAGGCAACAAACTGTATTTTTGGTGTATTTTTTACACCCACCATCACTTATAATGACTTATTTATGTATTTTATTTTATAGAAAGCTTACAGACTAATAACAAACTTCAAAATAACTATTAAGAAGGGAAATTTGCTTATTACAAGCTTCCACATGTTTACAGCTAGTTACAAATAACTAATTAATAATTTGACATGGTTCATTGCTTAAAATAATGGTAGCGCCCAAGAACACGGACAGTGGCGTACAGAAATCAACTTTGCTCAAAGCAGACTCAAAATCTTCTCATCAAGTGTGACCTCTTGTAAAACATCACATAATATCTGCCATGTAATTTATTAGTAGCTGAGTAATAGATTAATTTCGCCTCGCCGTCAAAAAGGCGTCAATCTTACGTAAGTACGTAATCAACACAATGCGGATCAGCAGCTCCGGTTCATCGATTCAACTACGACTAGGCGACGCGGCGCTTACGGCTCGCCGACCGCTGGTTGACCTAGCTGGCACCAGCACCTGTAGCCAAATTGACAATCTACAATCGATAACGCTAGTAGAAAACGATTCAATGTATGGAAATGACACATCTGAACGTTAAGTCACGTGGTCAAACGATGCAAATAGAAAGATGAAGAATGCGTTAACGATTGTAGAAAGAGATTCGATACGAAACGTCTGTAACTTTGCTGAGGTGGCTGAACAGACGACGAGCCGAAAGCGCGGGAACTGCAAGTTGACCACGCACCGCGGTTATTGAGGGTCACGAGGCGAGGCGATTACGTTACGATTCCGATTAGTGTGCGTTGCATTAGGGAGTTTCATACAAATAATACTGCACGGCTCGAGTTGATACGGTGACGATCCGAGTTGATAAGTGTGCTATGTATCTTTGTGTGCCCACTGGTACACAGGCCCCCTCTCTGTGACGGAATAGGCCGTAATCCACCACGCGGGCCCAATCCAATCGTATTTTCGAATCATCATCAATCGATTAAGTCAGTCAACCATAAAAGCGAGATCAATGTTACATAGCCCGATTTCATTCCCTCTAAGTCAACACAAAAACCCACATTCACCTAAACCCAGCGGCACATAAAACCTACGCTTTCTACTTAAAGCCTCCTGTTATTGATTGCCTACGCTGGGATTTCATCAAACTTGAAGGTGGATAATCAATTTCCTCCCAGCCAAAGCCTCAAAGACTGATTGGAAGTGAGTGTCAGAATCCATTGCGACGCAATACTTCTCCAGCGGCTTAGTTCTGCGGCAAGCTTGGAGCAATTACTGCTTGTCGATGTATTGTTCAATTATGATGAATTGTGTTAGTAAGGATATTTGTTATTTTATTGTTTTGAGAGGTTGGTCTATATTCCTACTTTTGCTTCAGTATATTCATTGAAAATTGTAAATTCGCGAAGGTGCTTCCAGTTCAGTGGTTTATAGGTGAAACATTGTTGATAGGTACGAATGAGGTGTAAAACTTAGTAGTAAATGGTTTTTTTCAAACCCCTACACAAATAATGATTATCAATGACTGATCATTGTTGCAAGTAGACTTAATAGATTAGAAAGCGTATTTGAAAATGCATCAATGCGTCCTATTTAAAAAATGTAATAGAGGCTATGTATTTGAATGTCTGGGTATTTGTTGTTCAAGCCACATCGGACATCGGATGGGGAACACGTGAAAAATGTCAAATTATTAAAGCATGTGATACTTGTTCTTCCGACAGTAGATTAACTAATTATCAAAATTCATAGGGGCAGAGCCGCTAGCAATTGTTAGTAAAAAAGTAAATGGACGAAAATTCTCTGATAACTATGTCACAGCGCATCACCTCAAGGACTATAAGGCTGGGACTCAGAGACTTACTTCTTTTCCCACTAACCAGAAAATGAAAACCAATCAATACAAAACAAACTTTACAATACACCAAACAAAAACTGACTCCTATGCAAGCGACACGGTACATTTAACCCGATTCTTATCGTCGTAGTCCATAATAAAATAGCTTGCTAACTGTACCCTAACACGGAATCCATCACAATCGATCCCGGCATAAAAACATTTGCATAGAACAAACTTTTTTAGGGTTATACAAGAAACGAACGGCTCATTTTATAGCCTAAGATCCCACTGCTAATCTGCAGGTATGGTTTAAGATAAAACGAAATTTTCATGAATGATACTTGATAGTAGAATAGCTTGCTGCAGGATGACCTGGCAATATTAAGCTATAATTAAATACATTTTAATTCATGTTTGATCGTCATTTGAAAGAAAGTGATGAAGAAAAAGAAAAGGTTGCCAGTTTTTAGCTAGCCGTAGTTTTAGGGTTTCTCGTCTGGCAACCCATAACTTACTGCTAACTAAGAGCTGGCTGACGTTGCATACGTACCCGTGATATAGGAGCAATTAGTAATTATTAATGTAAAGAAAGAAAGAAAGAAAAATATTCATTTGTGACCCGCACAGGAGACACGAGATAAGCAAAACACAGTCAATAATAAAAAATAAACCCGTGCGAGACCAAAGAGGCTCCTATCTCAGCATGTGCATCGATATTAAAAAGAAAGTATAAAAAAAAAACAATAGATATTGCCAGGCAATCATGCTGTAATCTATGCTTCCATCAAGTATCTTTCATAAAAAATAAGTTAGTAAAAAAGTCTACAGATTTTTACAGTGGGATCTCGTACTAATAGTACAAACTTTTTAGGGTTACAAGAAACGAACGACTCATTTTATAGGACTGTTTTGAGACAAAGAAAGTTTGCAGAGTTTTTGTTCTACCCGGTTTAATTTCCGCCCAAATACGAGGAAGTGGAATTGAAAGGAAGGATTTATAATGAAAAAGTTAAGTGAAATTAGGTATGGGTTTAAATCTTTGCGTTGCGATGTTGTGGCTTGTAAGATGAAGCTCTGTTTTTGCAGGGGATTATTATTTTGCCGTGTCTTTTTAGTTGATTAAAGAACGTTTTCGTGACATCGCGTTTTTATTTTTTAAAAGGTGACAGAGATGTGGTAATAAGTCGGTTATTTTGAAGTCCGATGTAATATGAACATTTTCGTACGTAAACGTAGATCTTAACAGATTTTAAGTTTATATTAACGAAATTCCTGTTTTTGTGAAATGTTCTTGGTTCATAATTTGCAAAATTATCTTAGGGCTTAGAAAAAGTGACATTAAACGATTAAATTTCTCAAAAAGATCAACATGGCGTAATGAAATGTGCTACAAAAATGCCACTTGATTGATACCCAATATTTTAGACTTCTGATAATCGTTATCGCTGGCAGAATGACACGATATCGAGCACAGACATATATCTAAATAGATAACGCAACTTCAAGTGGCACGGTTGGTTTTCATACAGATGGAGATCTGTATGAAAACCAAGCGTGCCACTTTTCCACAAACAATTAAAAACAAATTTGCTTACCAATGAAAGAAAACATTGCCAATGCTTTGGCTTACTTTTTCTATACATTCTTTATAGCTCAATATTGCATACAAGGCATTTTTCTAGATTTTGGTGCGTATCCAGTGCCGATAATGCTAAATGAAAAACTCAGAATACGATTATTTGTCGTAACTTTAGTCCGTTTTTTGGCACGCAAAACACATACAATCGCGAAGTACATACAATCGCGTCATCTAGTTAGATTTATGTCTGTGATATCGAGAGCTCTAGACTTATTAGTAAACTGTATTTAACAAAAAGAATAAACGGACTTCCAATACAAAACACTACAAAGTGAAAAATAACTTTCTTTTCGGAAGTCTACTTGTTAAAAAGTTTTTATTTTTCCCTATTTAGTTTTGGTACCTTATAAAACCATGAAATGAATTTCAGGCTAGAGGGCTTCTCATACCAATTTCAACAAGCCTAAACACGCCTCATTGTTTTACTACGCAGTTCCGGTGCCTACCTTCCGGCTTCATCACCAGATCAGTTCAATGGTTTCATAAGAACCATTTATTTAAGTTTGCTTCATCACAGTCATTTCATTCATTCATGATGTCTTGCACCCAAAACATACATTGAGAAGTTGTAGTGGCCATCTGTGGTAATCTACATCAGTTCTATTTCATTTCAAATGCTTGCCATGTTGATGAAAATACTAAAATGGTTATGTGTATGCCTATAAAATTTGAGGAGTTCCCTCAATTTCCCCAGGATCCCACCATAAGATCCTGACTTGATGACTATGAGACTGACTTGACTTGTTTTCCAAATCGGTCTAGGAGTCATGGAGTAATCAGGGAACATAGATAAAATAGGTTCCGACGAGTTGAGAACGTCCTCCTTTTTTGAAATCTTTTAAAAATAGCAACATGGCGTATACATGGGGTACCTAAATGTCACTTGGTCGATACCCAATATTTTAGACTTCTGACAATCAATGTCAGTGACAGAATGACACGATGTCGAGATCTCGAGTGTTGCTAGAGAAAAAGGACAAATTTTTATTTAGAATATTTCACTTTATGTGAATGAAAAACTACGCAATTTTCTGTGATTTTATTTCGACAACAGCAGGAAACCGAATGCCATGCTTGACATATCACGGGAGACATTTCACCATAACGCCACGGTATAAAGATAAGAGTAAATTGCGCATAAGCGGTGACAGATTGCCGGCTTATCCCCTGCAGCACCGCGACAATTCATTTTGCTTGGCTGACTGTTAGGGTGGCGATACACTTTCAGCCAGCTTGTTTTGAGAGTAGCGGCGCGTATGTTGCAGAAAAAAGAGTGATAATTTTTCGAATAATTATTTACACGACTACCCAAAAAAGGAGTGTTTTTAGAACTAGGTTATTTCATTACACTGTGATTGCCACTATCAATTAATAAGCTTACCTAGATAATTTGAATGTCGTGTTCTAAAAAGCTAGGTGAATAACTTATATCGATTTTATCGTATTGTTAAGTGTTTTGATACAGCGAAGAATAAGCTTTCCTGTCTTCTTGCTGCACGTTTAAAAAGAGTAAAAGCCACTTCCGTTATTCTAGGAAAATCTACAATATTAAAAGAATATAGACTGTGCATTCCACAGTAACAAGATTACTAGATTATGGAGCGATGAGGGATAGTGGCACTCAACGGATTTTAATAGGAATAAGCCGAACATGGGTAATGTAAGCCCTCCACCTCCAATGAGGTTTTTACACAAAATAAATTCAAAAGTGAAGTTAAGTGAAAATAAATGATAAGATATTTGGGAAGTATCTTCACAAGGAATTGAAAGATTGAAGAGGATATTGTGTAAAGGAGAGTGAATGCAGGGTATAAAGTGAATGGTGCTATGCGGTTATGTCCAGCAAGTCGATGTCTTCGGAGGCTCAACTAGCCGTTCACAACAGCGTGCTGGTGCCTACATTCATGCATGGAAGTGAAGATTGGGTATGGCAATAAAGACATGAAAGTAAGATCAATGCAGTAGAAATGCGATCCTTGCGAAGTATGTGTGGTGTAAACTTTAAATTATAGGTTGAAGAATGATGTAATAGGACAACGTTGTGGTTTAAAAGAAGATGTAGAGACTAAAATTGAAATAGTATGTTGAGACGGTTTGGCCATGTTGAGAGAACGAATGAAAGGCGACTAACGAAAGGTGACGACGAACAAGAAAGACGTGAACGAAAACGCCGGTAGGGGACGCCCTAGAAAGACATACATAGACCTTATTGGTGATGTTCTTCAGAAAGCCCAGGTGCAGCAAAGCAAAAGAAGTTAGTAAGGGTCGTAGCAAGTGGCGTTCTGTAGTTTCTGCCTAACCCCATGGAAAAAAGGCGTGAGTTTATGTATGTAAGTATACATGCAAAATAAAACAGCTGTTTATGACTTTTTTTTTCAGCAGCCAACATTAATAGGTTGGCAAGATAACAACCAAACATCAAACGATTCTACCCCTCCTTCCACCACTGCTTTTCTTACATTCATTCCGTTTATCAAGATTGATCTGGTATATCAGGAACTGACATGATAGAGAGGCCAAGTTTCTTTGATTGCAGTTATATTCCGGTAACTCGTACCAAATATAGAAACGTAACAAAAAGAACAAATTAATGAGATTTATTGGAGGAAGTTATCTAGTGTATTGTGTTTGTAAACAAATGTTTTGTTAGACTTGCCTGTGTTTGATAATAATTACGAGTATTGTTTCATTTATTATTTATTTAATATAAACTTTATTGTACACCACAAAACAACCAGGAAAAACATTAAATAATACAAGTGTACAATAGGCGGTCTTATCGCACTAGGCAATCTCTTACAGACAATCTTCAATGAAAAAGAAAAAATTAATTTAGTTAATTATTAGTTTCAATTAGGTATTAATTTAATTATTTTTTTCATTCGTACTACAATAACGGTACAACGCAAATATGCTAAAAGTTTAAATTTGTATTATATTTAAGATCAAATCAATTGTATATTTTGTTTTAGGTAATTCGAGAAGATTGGAAGTCAGGACCTGATCACAAAAAAACACTACAAAGTGAAAAATAACTTCTATTTCGGAAGTCGGTGTTCCTGTTTTCGTTTCTTCGTTTTTTGACTATGAAAGTTTAAAATTTTTTACTTTTTAGTTGTGGTACATAATGGGCAAGTTCTATAGGCTAGGTACCTATAATGTCCAAAGTGATGCCAGAATAGATAAACCCAATAACATGAAACCTAAACAAAACTGAATGAGAGTATACCAGGGCGAACTTTTCACACCTGCATACCCCTTTAGAGTATCAGTGTGATGCTATGTTATTAAATGGTGTAAACAATAAACAGACATGCGATTGCAGCTATCCTTAGTGATTTGCCGTCATTTATTGAAGAGTTCTGATGTATATCTCCGAAGATCTTTTTCAAATCTTGATGAATTTTAAATGAGACCACACGACAAGTACTAGATTTTAAATAAAATAGAATCAACAAAATCGGTTCACAAAGTATAAAGTTCTGGGGTAACAAACAAAAAAACATACAGTCGAATTGATAACCTCCTCCTTTTTGGAAAATCGGTTAAAAACTTACAAAGGAAGACAACTGCAAAATGCACGGCCCTGGTAAAACTCAAGGGTGTGAAGTCACGGGAAAAGTTTATGTACAAAAATTGATAAATAAAAAATCTTTAAACCCTACGCTCGTCAATGACGTATGAAGGTAAACCAAAGAAAACAAATCAATTCTTTTTATTGCATGAATTCAAATAAAACAAGATTTATTTAAAAATATATTTCTTCAAAATATCTCCATTCAAACATAAATAAAATTAAAATAAACCCAACCGTAAATAAACAACATTCCAAAAGACAACATAATGATTCCGAAGAGGCATTCATCTTCGTTGCGAAATCCCGAAAAATATAGCAGTGAGTCTTTTACACTCATATTACAAAGAAAAGAGACCCAATTAGATGCGAATAATATTACAACAGGTGAAGCATTCCTTGTTAATAAGAGGCTTTTGTGAACGTGAGTGATAGACGAGACGGCTAATCAGCGTTGAGAATGAAGAGGATGAAATTATGAAAATAACGCAATTGCAGTTTGAAAAATACAAACTTGCAATATGAATGTGTGAGTGAGAGGTTTTTATGTACAGTTGGTATACAACTCTAGCGAAGTGTATGATCTAAAAATTATTCTACTTACTGTATATTATTATTTGGACGCCACTGCTTTTCACCAAAGAGATCTGGACTGATTAGCTCAAAGCTCTAAGACAAAATGAGCATGCATGGAGACTATTTTTTGTTCTTTCACTGCCCAAGAAGAGGTACCTAAAGGTATTTTCTCTTGCAGTAATATTATACCAGCCTGTTACATAAAGGTTCACTGCAGAGCGAATGCATTAACACCGATTAACACATGACACCGTGGAGGTGGCTAAGTTTTGGGCCAACCAAATTTGAACGACTGTCGTGCCAGCGACAAAGAAAAATAGAACACCGATTGATTTTGAAAAAATAAGTGTACCTTTTGAGTTGACTTAAAATAAATCAGTATGGTGAATAGCTAAAACAACCTTCGAAAATCGGCATCGTGCAAACAGCAAAAACATACGTCACACATGATACATATTCACCCAATAAAAAACGAAACCGAATGCGAGACAATCTATCAATACATTATCTATACATTTTTGATCGAAAAAGACAATTTTCTTCGTCGATAGCCTGGCCATAAATACAACGGGCCACATATATCTTAGGCCGAACTGCGACTGAACGACACCGCTGTTATGATTTATACACATGCAAGCCATTTTGTGAGTCCTTTGTCCTTTTTAAACAAGTTTAGTAAACTGTAAACACGCGAATTTTGCTACTGAAGCCATTGTAGGGGTTAATTTAGTTATGGGAATGGTTTTTTTTGAAGTATTCATTAGTAACTTAGACTATAAGTGCCTTTTCACACGCTTCGGTTACTCGGTGCCGGGTACCCAGTAACAAAATGTATGGGACATTCGTCACCAGGTACATCCGGAAGACGGTAGTTTTACAAGGCGATTTTCTTTAGTTTTGTGGCCTAATTCGCTTCAGTTTTCATTGATTTTAACTTCAAGATATTGTACCTAAGCCTGTATTCACTGCCGACTTTACTTTAGGTACCTACAGTTGACAGTGAAGACAGTCGTATTGATCAGCGTACATGTAATATGCATGTGACTCTAAACGCTGCGATTAAGGAGGCCAAATTCCGGCCGAACTTCACAAATGTCTATACAATGTGTTCAATGTCTGTACAATGTGTTCAATCTATGGACAATACTTCAAGGTGTGTACTGTAAGGAGTTGGCATTTAAATACTTTAACTCTATAAATTATTCCTGGCTGGAGCCAGTTTAAAGTGTCATTCGTATTTAGAATGTTTTGAAAGTCATCTGATGACAGGCGCCCCAATGGCTGCGCGAGTGTTTTGATAATTAATGGAAAATGTATGAAATTAAAGCGAATAAACGCTAAATTTTATATAAATATAGCATATTTAGCGATATAAATATAGCTAAGGGTACAAATGGTGGAGGCTCAAGTTTTACGCATACGCGAAAACGAGCTCGTGTTATGTCCTTCCCATCCCCTCAGCCAGTGCTAGACCTTATACCTGTTTAATTGTTTTTCTATTGTGTCTGTAATTACGCCGGATGAAGCCAATCACATTAAAGTGAAGAAGGAAAAGAAAGCTAAGTGTTTTTATTCATTTATATTAGATGTTAAGCGAGATAGAATATTAATTCTCAGGCACCGACGGAGCCTGCTTGGAGAAATTGAGAGAGGAAACGAATGAATGAAGAGAGAGCTATTTTAAACCCTAATTTTAGAAGTCTTTATCTAGGGCGCCGCATTTTATTATTGGAAGTATACTTATAAGGAAGGCATGGAGTTCGCATCGTTGTGCGATAAGTTGAGGACCGAATTTCATCGCAGATGTCATTCTTGCAAACGACGGACGTTGAATTATCGCTATTCAACGTCCGTCGTTTGCAAGAATGACAATAAAGGCAGAAATAAAGCAACTCAATATTATATGTGAAGATTTTAATGCGCATTTGTGTTCTAACGTAACGTTGGATGACCCACAAGTCCAGGACAGTAAAAAAAGCAGTGATTACCAATATGATAAGAGCGGCGGAGAGAGCTGCCTAGTTGATGATAACGATGACCACAGCTGCACTGACAGCAGCTTACTAAATGACTTAGTAGAACTAAAAAATGTGTTCGAGGGCGAGCACGCAGGCGGAAGTGGGTAAGTCAAATCCATTTATTATGTCTAGTAGTAACTTCTACTGGAATGAAGTTACTACTAGACATAATAAATGGACCACGATGAGATTCCATCGGAACAATAAAATGTGCTTACGTCAGAGCAGCAAAATTATCTTGAGGCTGTAATACATAAAAGTACCGTCGATTTTGAGCATACTTATTTGCAATATATAATTGAGATCGGACAATTCAATTTTTCACAAAGTTTGACAAACGTCAATTTCAAAATAAGAAGTTTTCTAGTACATTTTCTACTTGTACCATATCCAGTTTAATTAAAGCAAGAATAAATACGGTTGCGATTCCAATTAAGTCAAAAAGATTTTGTAATAATGCCAGGCCAAAACTACTAATAATGCCAGGTGTAATAAATACAAAACTATTAATGAAGTTGTAAGAAAAAAGTCGTTGCATTAAAGCCTTAACGATCTATAAGTCAAACTTTAAATACTTTTTTTTTAATTTTACAAAATAGTTCAGTCTTATTAAATGTAGATTTTGGAAATTTTATAAAAAAAAAATGCTTAAAAGTATTTATTGGAGCATTACATTCTTAAGTGTAAATATTTTGGTAATTAATCTTTTTACCATATTACTGTACTACTTTAATGAGATCAGCAGGACATTAAATATTAATAATTATATTTATTTCATATTAAAATTCAATGATGAAAAATGATGGACGCCAATGTAGAGGAAAAGAAGAAAAACAGGACAGCGCGTAAATAAAAAAAATACTCTGTTTTGGATTTAACAGCTGTAGCCGTACGTATTTTATAATTATTTTGTAAACTATGCACCCACATAAAGAGGTGGAGTATCAGCACTCGGTCTCAGCTGAAACCGACTTTGCAATAAGAAGCATAGTTCCACAAAGGTTGTCGGGTCGACAACATAGGTATCACTGACGATTGAGGACGCACAGTTCAGTCAATAATTTAAATAACTAATAATTTAAAACGAGATTTATTCTTCGCGATATTACTAAAATTTTACCTCTGGAGTTCTGCCTTTTTCTTCTCGAACTCATATGCGTCCGACGAGGTTAAAGCCATTATTGTTTAAGTTTGATTTAGGTAGTTAACGCCTTCTGGGTAGATGTGAGTTATTCCATTCACAGTATGTGTAGTTTCGGGCGACGCGCTGTAGCTTCTATCGAGGTTTGCCACAGTGGGATTTAAGCATGTTAGCGTGAATTTAGAAGTCGGAACTCATCCCACCAGCCCCCTTCTACCATCGGACATCTAGACGCACTGCAAGTTACCATCCTTACCTTGTTGCCATTCCACCAATTCGCACCAAGCGCTTCCAAACATCCTTCATAATGCGCACAGCGAATGAATGAAACTCACTACCTGCGTCTGTGTTTCCGAACGCATTCAACCCGAATCTCTTCAAAGTTAGAGTGAACAGGCTTCTTCTGGGTAAGCTCACTCCATCGTCGACTCTGTCACCTATGACCTATTATAGAGTCAAGAGCAAACCTAACACAAGTAAAAAAACAAAAAGGATTTGCGCTTGATAAATATTTTTTTAACAATGAATCTTTATTATTTAATTTATCGTTTGTCATGGCTTAAGCTAACTCTACAGAGACATATACGTCACCCTATAAATATTTCTTCATCCTATGGGTAAGGAATTTCTATTTAGGTCTTGAATAGGTATGTTAACCTTTAAAGAATGCGGCATAAAAATGTCTTTACTTCGTTTCCACCCTTCTATTCGTAGGGGCGTAGCTCATGTAAGGAGTTGACATTTGACTACGTTACCTTTTTTAATTTTTCCTGGCTGGATCCATTTTAAAGTGTCATTCGTATTTAGAATGTTTTGAATATCATCAGAAGACGCCCTGGCACCCGAATGGATTAGGCGCGCGTGTTTTGATAATTAATAGAAAATATATGAAAATAAATGCTAAATACGATATAAATAATTATAGCTTATTATTTAATGAGTATGCTCTTTCGGAATGTAAGTGAGTTTTTGTCAGATATTTTTTTTTGCTTTTTGGTTGCCTTTAAAGTGTAACAGTATTCTTCTTTCTGTTTTTGATGCTGTTTCAGGATCCTTCTATGTAGTACAAAGACGTCTCAAGGCACCGAACCCTTTCATTCCTACTCATTGGAAAATGTAGGACCAAATTACAGATAGCCATTGTAATCTCCTCTTCCATTCTATTCTGCTTTTGCATTGCCACTTTTCTCATCCAGTAAAATAACTCCCAAATTATTTCTTTTTCAAACCCACAAACCCAAAAAATAATCCGTAATCAGCCCCAACCGCCTCATCATAGGGCAATCAGTTAATGCGATCCCTTTTCCATTCCCAAAAATTTTACATACCACCCCACGACCTCTAACCGAAGCAAAATAAGCCAGACATTGAAATAGCTAAAAGATTGCAACGCAAAATCGTTTCTTAAACCCGAAACGCACGATTTAACACCAAAGCTTTGGTAAGACGAGTATTTCGGCAGCCGATTGCCCATTACGGAACGACGATACACGAAATTTCAATAAAACGCTATAGGCGATGGTAGAGCGTAGGGAGCGAGGGAACGCTAAGCAAGTTTTCCGCTTATCACTGATAGTTTGACTGGTTCAACGAGGTGAATTTTGTACGGTTTCTTGTGTACGGTGTTTTGCTTGTTCTACATTTGTTTTGTTCTTAGTTTTTTCCTTTAGTACCGTGTTCAACGCTTGACAGAACTTTCAGGAATCTCACAAAAAGTTTCGTCTATGAAGTGTTGTATTCCGAGTTTATACATTACTAGAACTCGGCTTTTGTCTGGTATCAGTATCAGTAATTTCACCTCTTTTTATCCGACTGTCGGAGGGTAATGTTTTTCGAGCGTGTGTATGTCCATTTCTATAGCACGCTCTACAGCCCAAACGGCTAGACGAATTATGACATATGAGGTGTCGTTGGATCCGTCTCAATTGTGGGAGTTACATAGGCAATATATTTTTTAAATATACGCCACTCCGAAAAAAAAAATTGTGTCACCCCCTTTTTGTGTCCATACCTATTTGGAGAACTCGTTCATTAATAAAACTAAAAAGTCTGAAATAAAACTAATTATTATAAAGGTGTTGGGTTATAATAAGAGGTGCTCTGCAGGCGGTGACAAACAAAATATTAAAAGAAATAAACCTACCAAAACCTGTTTGTAACCGCTCTGGCAGCACCTCATAATATTTAATGTATAAATTATACCTAGTACTTGTGTTCTCTTTTCTGTTAATTATTTTTAGCAGTCGGGTTTTTTTAATATTTTTTTTATATCGTACCATCTGACTACTCACATAATATATTTTGTTACTTCGTCATGAAAATATAGCCTTTCCTTCCATGTTCCGGTAACAACTATGTGCAGTCTCATACGGCAATCAAACCCATGACTTATAGAGAACTATGCCTCAATTTTCTTAACTCCGAGGCATCTAAACGCGAAAAAAGGCAAGTAGCATCTTCAAATTCATGTTGCTTTTAGAAGAGGGGAGCGTTAAATTATTAAAAAGCAAGGGGACTCCAATCAGGATAACTCTAATGTCCTGAGGGGTGTGATTTGATGTACTGAACTGAACACAATCATTATTGAATCTGGTGCTCACGATGAGGGGTGATTTTTGTTAGAATTGCTTTATAAACGCAATTTTGTTTAGTGGATTGAAACTCATGTTAACATTACAACTTTTTAACCGACTACAATAAAAGGAGGAGGTTCTCAATTCGTCGGAAACTTTTTGCTTTGTTTTGTTTTTATGTATGTTTCCCGAATACTCAAAGACGCCTGGACCGATTTAGACATTCCTTTTATTTGAAAGCGTATAACTTCCTAGGTGGTCCCATAGTCAGGTCAGGATCTGAAGACAGGATCCTGGAGGAATCGAGGGAACTCCTCAAATGTTATGGGCATACTTATAATAATTTTGGTATTTTCATCAACAATGCAAGTGGAACTGATGAAGAAGGTCACAGATGGCCTCTGGAACACCTTAATGCTAAGTATGACGCGGATATAATATACAATTATCGAATACTTAACGGAATATGATGAAGCAAATATTTACAAAAAAAAAGGATACTGATGAAAATGGCACTATCGAACTGATCTGATGATGAAGCCGGAAGGTCGGCACTGGAACTCCGAAATAAAACAATGTTTCCTAGCCGTGTTTGGGCTTATTGTAATCTGCATGAGATTTACTTTGGCTATAAATGATTTTCATGCTAATTTAAGGTACCAACCAATACTAAAAAGAGATAAATAAAAATTTTAAACAAAAAAATCAAACCGTCTTCCAAAACAAAACAATAAAAAGCGTAAAATATTTTTTTTTTCGAAGTCGGTGTCGAAAACTGAAAATGATACGTATTAAAGACACCGACTTCGGAAAAGAAAGTTATTTTTCGCTTTGTAGTGTTTTGTTTTGGAAGTCGGTTTAATTTTTTTCTTAAAAAGTGTTTTTTTATGGCTGCAGTATTTTGTTGAATAATTAAACATTCGATTGAACAAACATATGACAATCGTTTTACTTCACCCAAGATTGATAGTACTATCATTTTGCCAAAATATTTTTTTTGTTACACTACTCATCATTTAAGTACTGTGGTGCCCTTGAATAGCCTCAATAATACTTGTCTTACCAAAGCTTTGGTATTAAATCGTGCGTTTCGGATTTAAGAAACAATTTTGCGTTGCAATCTTTTAGCTATTTCAATGTCAGGCTTATTTGCTTCAGTTAGAGGTCGTGGGGTGGTATGCAACATTTTTGGGCATGGAGAAGGGATCGCATTAGCTGATTGGGTTATGATTAGGTGGTTGGGGCTGATTACGGATAATTTTTTGGGCATGTGGTTTGAAAAAAAAATTGGAGGCCGATTTACAGGGTGAGGAAGCTGGTATTGCAGTAAAATAGAAAAAAGGAAATCATAATGGCTACCTATAATTTGTTTCTACATACTTTTTCAGATAAAAAGATTCGACATTTAGAAACGTCTTTATAGGTACTAGAAGGGTCACAAAACAGCATAAATATAATCAAAAGTAGCATGCATATATAACAGAAAAAACTTTTCAACTTTAAGACAACCAGAGCATGAAGTGAATTATCTCTCTGACAAAAACTCACTTGTATTCCGAATGAGCATACCCACCATAGGTAGATCAGTGAAGTAAAAACCAGTCGAAGTACGCAAAGCAGTCGCTTACAGCTCAATCGGATGGTATTCAACCACATTTCAGCCAAGCTGGATGTTATTCAGGCCGGTAAACCTGCGATGCCTAACTGGATTGCTATTTGAGAGGACACATTCAGAGGACCGGTTAAAAGTTGAGATGGTAACTTGGAATGTTGTTGCGCAAGAGGTGAGCTTTTTAATTGTAAAACTCCGCCGGATCAAAACTAAGTACCTACCCTACAAGGAATCGCAACCCCATAGCGAAAGTGATCTAACTCAAATTTCCTGTAAACTCTGATGTTGCTAGAAACTGGCCTTAAAAAGCGTATTCTAGAACCCTGTGTTGAAAAAGAGTTCGAATTATGAGTAAGAAAGGGAGAATCTAAGACATCGGCTACTTTTGGTGATCGCGCTTTTTACCTATGCATGTTATGTGAAAAGCTCGAATCAATATTGCGTCAGAGGAGTTCTCGAGTGGACTTGCATAAAATCGACGGATCTCGGATTATGCCAGTTTATTGCAAATATATATTGTAGTTACAATTCTGACTACTTTTTTGTAAATAATTCTGTTTATTACAAAATGTTTATTAGATTTTAATTAACGTTTTAAGATTGAGACTCATCAATCAATCCATACATAAATAATAAATCTGTAGAATAGTCGTTAATATCGTATATAATCGTCGTCCTAAGATTTTTTTGTGTGTTACTTATTATTGGTCGATTGGTGATTGATTTCCAATGAAAAAGTTAAAACTACTTTAAAAAAAAACCGCATTTCTTTTCATTTGTTTGGAAGCGCCTAGTATTTTATTTATGCTTTTCTTTGTCGTTTTCCTTTACCTGAAGGCGTGTGTTGTCTGCAATCTTATTATACCGCGTTTTTCCAAGACAAACGCACGCATACTAAGTATCGTATCGCCTTTTTTTGTAGTAATTAAAAGAATAAAAAATACAAAAATAATAATAAATAATCTGTTTTGTTTAACTGTTAATGCAGGTACCTACTTAAATGAATAGTAAAATAAAACAGCGTTAATCTTAAGGCGATAGGCATTGTCGAAAAGACTTCGCCGATGGCTTATTATTGATATGTAAATAAATGGTTATGAAGTATTTCAATATAGTAGTTTTAATAAGTAGTAAAAAGACACATGCTTCACAAGAGAACGTTTTTCAAGGACAGACATCATCGAACAGTGCAAAACAATTGAGTTTAAAAAGGGTAACCCAACCAAAAGTAGTAGGTTCATATAAAGAGTCTTCTGGACTCAACTTTGTAAATTGGTTGGTTTACCTATACTATATATTTCTCGCACTAATGTATAATGCGATGGTTGGTTGCTATTCCCAATAATTTTGGTAGCGCGTGACATATTTTTGACTTTTCGACAATCGTTATTGGTTTTTCTAGAGGCTCTGAGTAGCAATGCCCATATTTTAGTAATCCCGTATTCACATGTCAGTCGCAACATGTCTAAAGCAGCTCTAATTTCCCTACATTTTGTTTTTTGACATTGACTGACATCGAGATGATATTGCGATTTGAAGTAGGTTCACTAAATTATTGCTTAGCGTGTTTTAACACGAAAATCAGCCTCCACACATCGTTTCCATACCGTTTCTCTGTCGTCCTCAGAATCCCTACCATATCGAATTCCGTCCACCTATTTGTATCGGGCTCTACGCCAGAGGATTACGTGGCCAATTTGATACGCGGTTCAGATCAGCACTGCAATGGTTTATGAACCCACACGTAATGCGCAATTTACTTTGAAGTTGAAGCTATATTGTTATTGTTTTATTGCCAAAAAAAATACTGGTCTTTTGTCCGCCACAAAGTTTGTCTTCCTAATGAAACGGACCACAATTTCAAACAGAACTATCGCTAAAAAAAACCTAATGAGTCCTATAAAAACCATCACGAATTACCTTTTCATGCCCTATTTTATCGTTTCCGAATTAATACCAATATTTTATACACTATGTCCCCGTTGCTAACTAATTTCGGTCATACATGTTTGCGTTGCAGAACGGATAGTCGATGGAGTTAGAATGGCCACCGCCTACCAGATGACGCAGAGGTGAAATGCCTTACAAGACACACAAGGTGGATTGATGATCTTGTATGGGCCGTGGGAATATGCTGAATACAAGAAGCAATCTCACCGTGAAAATTTAGGTGGAGTTAACACGAAGACGTGAGCTGTGAAAACATGCAATTAAGGTGGAATGACAGTTATTATTCCATACTCACTTAAGGTTGCACTAGTCGATCATTCTTCCATACAAATGTAGTCTGCCGATCACTTCACTGTTTGACGATGAACGTTCAAAATAAAAAATGATATCAATTTTTCTCATCATTATCTAGCCCTGTATGGGAATGAAAAAGTAAAAAAATAAAACATTTGAAAGTTATGAGCGTCGAAAGTTCCATATTTCAACACTAATTTTAACGCATCTTTAGGCGAAAATATATACCATAGATGGAAAATTGCAAAACAGCCATACAGGAAAAAATGCAAATAATTTAATTTTGAACAGATACGTTTAGTCGTTCGTTCATAATATCCATACTCGCAAAGGTCTGTTTATAAAATTTTGCGCGCTTGTTTTCGTTCTAAATAATCGTCCATTTCGCTACTAATTTGCAAAAGTGCTAATTCGTACGCGAACTAGCTTTTCACTGCTCATCAAAGCATCTTTCTCTTTCCCACGTGTTGTCGGATAAGATAACATGCATTTTAACCCCGTGCACAAAATAGTTCGTGCCGTCGACTAGTTATCTTAAGTTTACAGAATTGACTGGCTGGACCGGTCGATGTGACGAAGCTTGATAGGAGGCTTGAGTCTAACAGTGAATGTCTTTCGCCATAAATGATAATGATGATGTTCTTTTTCTGGTTAACGTAGTTTATCAATGCGAATTGTTTAGTAGGTATCAGATACACTTTCAAAAAAGGCTTAAAAAAAATGCACGTAAGTTTAGCATTATTCATAAAATACACACCAAAATATGCAGCTAGAATCTTCTTTGTTATGCAAGTATTAGTTATGTTGGCAACGTAAGCTGGGTATGCTAACAATTTGCCAGGAGCTCTTTGGATGCGACGGCATAATTTGTATGAGGCGACACTGGCAGAGGTAATGTGTTTGTAACACTTCTGGGAGGCTACACTTCTTTGAGGTCTTTTTAGTACAGTATAAAGTGTATAGCATTACAATTTTTATAACACATGCTTTTTATTTTTATACGATGGACACAACCTTTTCAAAACTCGCCGTCTTACCGTTATCGATGTCTTTTCTAAAAATGCGTTTATGTTTAACACGATAGTAATTTACCTAGTATAGTATTTTTTACCTTTTCATTATAGATTGCGTAATATTTCGACCCGTGAAAAGAATTCGCAATTTTTTATTATGTGTATGGTATGGTGAAATGGTTTTTAGCTATTCTTGCTAACGGTGAAAATTTCTAATAATATTACTATTAGTTAACATACCATTTTTATGTACATTCGCTCAGCGAGTTCTGAGGCTCGGTAAAATGATTTGTTCTCATAACAATCGGTAGATCATACGTCTGGCTACCCCAGTCTAACCTATGTTATAAAAGAAAAAAAAAGCATACATAACTTTTAAATAATGTTGGCATACAGGAATTAATTTGTTTTGAAAATATGAATCGTTATTATTGCACGATGTAAGATTTTTTATTTCATAAATAAATGCAGATTCGTTTTCTCTATGCGGTTTTATAAATTAAATTGTGTGTTCTTATTTTCTGAAGCTCGCTTTTCTTCATATTACGAAACATATACACCTAATTTATTTCTATTTATGCTCCTATTTCTCATGCACTCGGTTTGTTTACTTTCTAGTATTTTAAAACTATTTTACTAGTGTTTTAATGTGCATGTTACATAAATGAAGAAATTCTTCGTATCTGTAACTCAGAATACCACCTTAACCTTTATTGAAATTCAAAGAAAGAAAAAGTTTGAGTAATGCTTGTATTACAGTAGTTAGTTATTCGTGACGTAATTGAGAGATCCCTGATTTGAAAAGCAATCAGTAGTAAAAATTTGAAAAAACTATGAAAATTAATCTAATAATAGAAAATTAAAAGTTCAACTTCTCACGAATTCTGAAGGCACAGCTGAAAAAAATATTCTCCAAAATAAACTAAAAATATTCAACGAAATCATAAAAATGCTTTGACGGTTGAAAACTCCGAAATTCGCCAACAAAATCGATCCTTCAAGTTTCTGTTTTCACTCTAAACTTTCAAGAAAAGAAAATTCGAACCACCATTCTTTCGAAATACCGACAATGTGTGGCTTGCACGAATTTAAAGAAGCTATGGAAACAGTTGCAAAAGAACTAGGAAAACGAACTTAAACCATGAAAAGTCCGAAAAACGAACTTACCCTTGAAGAGAACTGGGAAGTTCTCATAATGGCGGATTTTTCCCACAATCGAAATTTAGATAAAGTATTCAGTTTTCCTTGTTAGAATTGGAGAGGGGTTTTGGCATGTTAATTATATGAAATTCAGAATTTTGGACGTCGGATATTTTATCATAATCAGATCCAGTTGTAGTACCTACTAGAAACTTGGCAAAGTGAGCGTGATTTTGTTAGATTTACGATCTAAATGTGTAAATTATGTGAGTTAGATAACATGGCATTTTGTTACGCTTTTGTCGGTGTATGTTAGACTAGCATTAAAATTTATATCATTCAAATATTAAGAATGAAAATAAACGTGCCTACAATATGCATAAAAGTGTGCAAGAAGCTTGCATGCCATTGTGTTATAATTATTTTTATTGCCGAATTTCAATAACAATGGAATGCAAGCATTCATGCAAACTTTTATGCAAATTACAGATCTTTGGTCTAATATTCAAAGGCACGTCGTCCAACTCATTTTATATATTTTTTATATAACGATAGGCTCGCATTTGACCATTATCTCGCCTGATGGTAAGTGATGATGTGGTCGACGGTAAAGCACGCTTGCCTAGAAGTAACCCATTCATTCTTGACTTAAAGACCCCAAGTTTCTAGCTATTAGGAACCAAAGACTCCGGTAACAACTCAATTTCATCGAACGATTTTTCTGTTGCATGACAACAGAAAAACCGCGACTGACTGGAGGTCCTTCAATCTGACTTGGAATATGGGCCTTTTTTATCGTGGAGAAATGCTCATGCATACTGCGCTACCACGGGGAGACAGCGCAGTTATGTGGGACTCCAACCCACTAAAACTCCACGGTGTCCTCCTGTGCCGCTTATGGAGGGAACTCGAGCACGCGTTAGCACTCACCGTAAGCCCGCCGCTGGAATATAAGAAATTCGAGTGATATACGAATAACAGCAGTAAAGCATTGACTTAATGTCAATTACCTTATACAAAACTGTGCTTATCAACAAGTTTTGTTATCAAGTTTTAAAATAAATTATTCCTTCTTCCATTCTGGAAGTCTCTTCAATGGAATCGTAATGGATAATATGGAAAAACATTAATATTCAAACTCTCCACTTCAAGTTCAAGAAAATCTTGGCATTCAATAAAACATTGAAGTAATGAAATTGAGATAAAGTACTTTAATAATTCATGGGCGTCTTAAAAATGTTTTAGTTTTATTCCTAAGTTTTATTCGTCGTTTATTTAATACAGGAGAGCTTGTTAGGCTGCTCTTATTATTGAGAATTGCCTGGATGTTTTACCTAATGATCTTGTTGTCTGTTTACGAGATTTTCTTGTGACAAGTCTAGTTTAGAACGAGCCGCGGGAGCTCGCCAGCTCAACTTTGTTCTTACAGTGCTTTTTGAGAATAGTAAGAAACGAATGAGAGTTTCACGAGTGATTTCCTTGAATTTAAAATTTTGAAAGATGCTTTGGCAGCACATCGGCGTTTCTTTAAAAGTCTCCAGAATAAGACCACGATTAACTGCGGAATCGCGGCCCGGGATTCTTTATTGAAAATTCAAATAGCAGTTTGTATAGATTTATTTTATAGAGTAAAGTAAAGGTCACTAAACGCCGCCGAAGCGACCTATCAAACGAAGTTAAAAGCAAATTCTCGAGTCTCGAATGCGACTTAACTTCGAATTTTATTCCGAGTCCGGGGCGCTAATGGCGTCCGCTCTGAACAAAAACTTGCTTGATTAAAATCGTTTGTCGTAATAAAAGGAGCACTAAAAAGTTACAACCGTACGAAACGCGAGACCGGTAGGCCCGTAAAATCGATCACCAGCCGATACTGATCACGGGGACAAAAATTTAACGGCGCAGCTCGAGATTACGGGCCGGTGCTTAATTTAGTGCTCGGAATTAAAGGCGAAATATTAAATTGTCGCCGAGCTTCTTGCCGGCGCGGGCGTCTCGTGCTAAATGAGCCGTGAACTCTGCCGAGTATATTTTATTAGCGCCCCTCGCGCAACACCCCGCAACTCCCCCGCAACACCCCGCGACTGACGTGCGCCACTCACGTCCTCGCGCCTACCCTATTTACATTCACGAGTGAACCAACGGCGTGTGAAATTTTATTTCTTCGACAATCTGAGATGAGATTAGCTGTAAATTGAGTTTATGACGGAATCAAATATGCAAGTACCCCCTGCTTGCTTCTTCCCCCCCCCCTCTCTCATCGTCACTACTCTCACGGTTCATCGCATTCATAAATTCAGTATTCGCTCTTTTATTCTCACGACTTATTCTGTCTCATCTAAATGTACCTACTGATCGGCGTTCGAATGAAATATTATTTCTTACGGTTCGCTTTATTCAGATTCACTCAATTTTATTCATATTTTTCGTAGTAAAGTATGATTTATTGATCTATCAAGGAAAATCAAGGAAAGTTAGATGTGAATAGTTTTTAATGGGTTTTTTTGATTGTTTGGGCATTGTTATTAAGGTGTTGTCAGTCGTAGCGAGTTCCCATCGGCACGTAGGAGGTAATTGTATCGTGACGATGCCACTTTGGCCCCTCTTCCCCAAACCTCTCCCGAGCGGAAAGCGTTACATTATTTTGTATACTTTTCTCTCCTCTAAAAATACTTGTACTCCCCTTTCTTTATGAATATTTATGTGCCGGAATATAGAACGTGAATCTATGAAGCTTTAGTAGTCATGGTCTAGCTGCAGAACCGTCTGTCATGGATTATTGAGTGATGTTTTTTTATTTTTATGAAAGTTATGAGTAATTTTAATATTTTTCGTTCGTACTACTGTTGATCTTCTTATATTTACCCGGTAATAATAAAGAAAACTTTTTGAAAAATATTACTTTGTAATCAAAGAAAACAGGAAAATACGTTAATACAGTCCTATTTTATGTCCATTTAATAGCAAGAAAAAATAAATACTATTTTCCTCCGCCTTTTAATAAACACACACAAAAATATCTTCGTCAATAAAAAACACGGATATTTAAAAAAAGAACCATCGACTAGTGCTGGGACACACATAAATTCAGTTGCACAACGCAAATAAACCATTTTGAAGTAGCAATAACAGTTAGTCGTGCGGATACCCGTGGATCCACCGCCACCGTGCGGAGATGAGGATATAACAGATGATTAGCGTGGCCAATTAACACGTCCCGTGTAATGAAGGTGCACTGTTTGAATGTTTTATGAACGTCGTGTTGGTAAGGTAGTTGAAAAATATCAATCACTCTTGTCTTTACCAATTATGTTGGGAATGGCTTCAGGCCTAACAGGTTCAGCTGAGTACACGTATTTTTTATGGCGTGATTGTCTATCTGAACTCCAAAATCTAGTAACTGATAAAACGATACCCTTTTGCAGGACTGGTGTCACATTTTATGCTGATGACTACCCGTAACGACTGCCAAAATTACAACCGGTACCAACGACTTAATAGGTTCACTGTCCACATTGCAGACACAATATTTAATTAAGGATCATTTTCTTTCGTAATGACATAATATTAGTTATTATTTATTTGAGAGGAAAAAAACAGTTGACAGTAAACATTATAATTTATAACAAGAATAACAAAATAATGCCACTAAATGTACGATCAACCACATTTCCCACAGCACACAAAAAAAGAAGAAAATGAATGTGATTTAAATTTCAACCCCAAAATAATCAAAATTATAATAAGTTTATGTTTATGGGTACCTACCATATGTATTTATATTATATTATTCAAAAATTGTACACTAGATTACTTCTCTTCTTCTTTTTGTAAACTCTCTCTATAACTCTAAGGTTTGCTCGTAGAAAACTCTTCTTTGAGTTAAGCTATCCTTTTTACATCAACTTATAATCACTCTATGTTGTATTTCATTTTTTGTACAATAAAGAATTAATAGTTAAACAATAACAACAACCCATATGTGGGACATTGGGTCATGCTTTGGGTCGTGCTTTCCGAAGCACGGAGAAATACTACTTTGTAAAGATGGTCCAAGGACTTACCTCAGCAGCATTTGCATGGCTTGAACTTGAAGATCGACCCGGACTGTTAAGTATTTAGCTATAAACTCCTTCCCGATAATGACGGATCTGTCTAACTGTTTTATTACCGTCATGATGACAAGGAAATTAAAAAACATCGTCGAAAAAATTGAAGTGTGGTGTCGGAGTGTCGCCGCGGAACTAAAAGAGGTTTATGTTTTATAACAAGTTTGATGGATAGTAAAGTTTTTGGTATGTACGAACCACGTTATGAGGTTTTTCTGGTAGAAAATTTAATGGTTATTTTATTTTATTAGAGTCCCCAAATCTTCCCCTATAGTATTTTTTTTTAGCATGACACTAACAAAATATAATGCTTCTTAAATTGAAATCATCAAATTATCTCCATAGATTTTCATTACTTAAAAATGTTTAGGATCATCGTAGATGTTGATCTAGAACGGTTTTTTTTCCTTATTCTCGTTTTTGAAATTGAGTGTCAATAAATATAGGTAAGTCAATGACTGATATTGCCATTCCCAAATCCTAAAAACTTAAGTGGAAAATTATATTCTAAAGAAGAGAATGTATTTTGGATAAAAACAAATTTCTACACCAAACTAAGTCCTTTAGAAAATACAAACAACGATACTACAGAAACTTTCGTCTACTCCTAAGTTGAAATCTCTTCAAAAATGGTCTACTTAATACAACAACACTGATTAACAAAGTTTTTACAACATCTTATCTGTTGATCGGATCTCGAATGTTGATACCGACAAACACGATCGGATTCTCGTAAAATCGAATCAAAACTTCTTCATTGCCAAACATTAATAATTTGCGCTATAAAACTTTTTGATGACCTGACTTATTATCTTGTGACGTATATTTTATTATACGTACGAAGATTATAGTATCAGATCCCACTGCATAAATCTGCAGGTAATTTGTTTTTGTTAAAGTTGATTTTATTTAATGATTCTCGAAAGTAAAAAAAAATAATACTGAAGGATTGCCTGACCGCATCAAACCACAATTTTTTTTTTTTCCCTACACTAGGAATATTTCCTGTATCGAGGGTGCGTATGCAACATCACCTAGCTCTCAGTTAGCCGCCAGCGAGGTTTAGCAAGTAAACTAGCAACCTACAGGTTGCAGCTAAGAGCTGGAAACTTTTTTTCCTATTTTCTAAACCACTTTCTTCAAATGACCGGGATTTGATTACTTGAAAAACTTATATATTTGGGGTTAACTATCAAACATACATTCCAAATTGTTCATCAAAGATTAATTTAATCAAAAACAAATATGTCTGCAGATTTTGGCAGTGGGATCTTATACTATTACGTACGCATTAAGTGGAGCGTAGCCTTTGGTGTCATAAAACGTACGAATTTCGAGCGATAATAAGTAATTCTTATTCCATATATTCACTGGAGATACGAGAATGAGTCTTTTGTCAAAGAATTTCGGCACTTTAGGTTGTATTAACTTAGGTTTACTGCTTTGCTGTGTTGTTATTATTATATTTTTGTTAGCGGCTTTTCTTAGGTTGAACAATTTTATTCACACAATGCTAGCCACAAAAATCAAAAATAAAAGATATTTATTGTAATAAAACAGACTCGAAACTTTTTAAACGTAAGAATTTACATGAAATAAGTCCCCAAAACCACCCCCCGTCACCGCTTCCTAGTAGACAAACTAATAAAGACCATAAGCCCATCTGAAATATTGTATCTATCAAATGATAGACACGATACATTTGCCTTAGAAATTGGTCTTCGTGACCGCTCGTAGACATTTCGTAGCACCGTGATACGGCGTAGCTTTTTCTGCGTAGCAGTTACGCAAAAACAAACGTTTTCCCCGTAGGCTCCCGAAGCCACAATTACACCCACATGCGACATTTGTATCTCTTGACCTTTGATTTTTGTGAACAGAATCCATAATACTTACTGATCTAATGATATTTCTATTTTTGGACATGAATCGTTATTATTGCGATTATTTTTGTCTTTTTCGATCAGTGGACTTATAGATACTGGTAAATAAATAAGACCACTATCAAGCATTAGTTACAGTTGTAAGAGTTGATTCAATATATCGTCATATTTTTTTTGTATCGTCACTCATCATCATCATCATCATTTCAGCTGAAAGAAGTCCACTGCTAGACATATCCCCAAGCGTCGCTACACTGATCGGTCCTGTGCGTTTCGCATTCACCGAACGCCCGCAGCCTTGTACAGGTCGTCACTCCTCCTAGAGAGAGGCCTTCCAACGCTGCATCTTCCGGTACACGGTCGCCACTCTAGAACTTTTCGACCCCAACGGCCATCCGTTCTGCAAACTATGCGCCCTGCCCACTGCCACTTAAGTTTGGCAATTCTTCGGGCTATTTCGGTAACCTTGGTTCTCTTGCGGATGTCTTCATTTCTGATTCGATCACGCAAGGAAACGCCGAGCGTATCCCTCTCCATTGCCCTTTGGGTGACTTTAAGCTTTCTGAAGAGGCCCATTGTGAGCGACCACGATTCTGTCCCATAAGAAATCACTGGCAACACACACTGGTCATAGACTTTCGTCTTGAGATACTGTGGTAAGTTGGACGAGAAGATACCGCGCAACTTCCCGAACGCTGCCCAGCCGAGTCGGACAAACCTGGGACAAACGGTCCTGTTAGCCATATTTGTCTACAACGACTTTCGTCTTGAGATACTGTGGTAAGTTGGACGAGAAGATACCGCGCAACTTCCCGAACGCTGCCCAGCCGAGTCGGACAAACCTGGGACAAACGGTCCTGTTAGCCATATTCGTCTACAACTTCGAGTATAGAGTCTCCGACCTTGATAGGAATGGGTGCAACATGGTAATTCAACATCACCTTGGTTTTGTCCAGTTTCATTTTTAGACCCACTCTTTCGGAAGCTCTACTGAGGTCATCAGAATTGTACTGAGCTCCTGCATGGTCTCAGCCATGACAGTATATCGTCGGCGAATCTAGCCCTCGCCAGTCCAGAACCTTGAAGACATCCTCCAGTGCAGCAGAGAACAGTTTCGGAGATATGACGTCTCACTGGCTCACACCTCGCTGCAGAAGGATAGGATCCTGAAATCGGACTAACATGATGGCGTTTTTGTACAAACACTTCAGCACTTCGATGTACCGGTAGTCGATTTGGCAACGTTGGAGAGACTGCAGTACAGCCCAAGTCTCGGTCGAATCGAAGGCTTTTTCGCAGTCCACAAACGCTAAACAAAGAGGCTTCGGTCTTCTGTATAACCTGCCGTAGCGTATTTATGTGGGCTACGGTGCTAAACCCATTTCGGAAACCGGCTTGTTCGGGAGGCTGGAAATCGTCTAACCTGCGCGCAAGACGATTCATGATGACTCTTGAGAACACCTGGTAGACATGGCTAAGAAATAAACAAAATGAAATCACAAGAATCGTCACTGTCTTCATCAGATGTGATAGCATATGATAGTAGTTAATGCAACGGTCATATAATAGGGGTTACTAAAAAACGAGCTTGGGTTTATCACATGAGGCGAAGTCGAATGTTATATTAATATCACGCTAGTGTTTTAATACCTATTTATATGCCATTGCATACACTATTTTATCTTCACTCATACAGTTGAAATAAAACAAAAGTGGAAAAGGAAAAAATATGCGGTATGGCGGGCAACTTAGATTCTCATTGCGCAAGATTGCGCAGCGCGCGCACCCATAGACAATAACACTATTTTTCTACATTATTTTATTGAGCCCATAAGCGCCATTAAATTAAAAAGTAAAAGTGTGCTATAAAAATATTAAAGTTATTTTATTATGTAATCGAAGCAAAATGTTGCACTGTAATGATTTTAATTTTAAGTTTATCTATCCACGAATGTAAAGTACGTGTTTATGCAATATTTTTTGAATTCATATTTAGAACATTACGTTGCGAGTGTAGATAAATTATTTTAAGCAATGACTAAATAAATAAAATAAACTACTAAAATTCAATATGTAAGAGCCTTAATAAAATTTAAAAATAAACCAAATCATCCAGCCCTTAAATCGAATTCCAAAAAAAAAATTGAGAATACAACAACGCATCGCGAAAATAATTTGCAACCATTCACGAAAAAATAATGCTGTTACGTTGAAATGTTATTTCAGTGCTGAAAAAACATGGCGACGGCAGTTTCCTCACGATTCCACTCGCCACTTGCAATGGGAATTTTAATTTATTTGACCGAGCAAAACATTCGGGTTCGTTCGTGCCTCGCATACTGTTACGAGTTTTATGAAAATTTCCTGAAAAATGCAGCACGCTGAACGTGACGTCTTGGGGAATGTTGGCGAATTAGGGAATTGTTTTGGGCTGTGATTGTGGGTTTAGATTTTCAATTAGTGACGATATTTTATTATTTTTAGGTTTTCATAATCGTATCTTTTTGTTTTGGTCCACGAAGAGAGATTCTTTCCCTTGGATTGGATTTAATGAAAGAAATGCAAAATTAATATTGTGCAATTCCAATAATATTACATAGAAACATACGTGTCGAATTGATAACCTCCTTTTTACTTTAAGTCGGTAAATAACAACAGTTTTTGTTGCGGTTACACTGCTTTTGCACATGCTGGGGAGAAATATTATCATATAAGGGAGGCATATGTCAGCAGTGACTGTCATTTAACTGAAATTTCAGGAAATTATGTTATTGCAAAGTGAAATATCCAAGCGGCCAAAAAACTGGGCATCCTAAATAGAGTGAAGCGATACTTTACGCCTGGACAGCTTTTAACTCTTTGCAAAACGCAAGTCGTCTACTCAACGTTTAGTGCGTATGGGTGGGATGTCCACCATGTACCGATGGCGCATCGCCGTGCGTCTGGTACTCTGATGATGAAACAGGCTGGGCGGAGTTGGAGCCTGGAGTCTGAATTTGTATCTGATGTGTATGATGACGGCAATAAACACGCTGCCTACTACATGGGACTTAAGCCTAACTGAAGAAATGTGGGTGGACATTAGGTAAATCTCTGCATAACTTTTCGGGGAATCGTGAGTTTATGGATTATTTACTATTTTATTAATCGATCTAGGTCATATCTTTACAAGGCACTTTGCATATTGAATTAAATTTTACACCGAGTCAAAATATTTCCTTGCTGTTATATTATGACTGTTATATTGTGCCCAGTATAACGCATAAAGTGTCCTCCAAAGCCACCGATAAATTGAATTGATATGCACCGGCCGTTTCCTTGTAACATAAAACAATATTGAGTCATCCGGCTCTAGATTTTCCATATATAAATGTTTCAAAACCGGCCAAGTGCGAGTCGGACTCGCGCCCGAAGGTTTCCGTACCATTACAGCAAAAAACGACAAAAAATCACGTTTGTTGTATGGGAGCCCCACTTAAATCTTTATTTTATTTACTCTCATCTTTATTTATTATAATTTTTAGTGTTCGTTGTTATAGCGGCAACAGAAATACATCATCTTTGAATATTTCAACTGCCTAGCTATCACGGTTCATGAGATACAGCCTAGAACAGACAGACAGACGGACCGTGCAGTCTTAGAAATAGGGTCCGGTTTTTACCCTTATTATTTTGAAGTAAAGAAAAATATATACATATTTAACCCTTTATTGGATGCGCCTAAAAATTTGCATTAGTTGTCAAATCATCATCATCATCATTTCAGCCGAAAGACGTCCTCATTTCTGACGTGATCACGCAAGGATACTCTGAGCAAGCCCTCTCCATTGCCCTTTGAGCGAGTTTAAGCTTTCTGATAAGGCACATTGTGAGTGACCACGTCTCGAAGCTACGTCTCGTAGTTGTCAAATAACCTTATTAAAATAAAATACTAAATGAATGCTTAATTAGACTTTTTTTTAGTGAGAACATTTGAATATACATATTAATCAAAAGTTAAAAGAGGTTTTTTTTAAATCAATTGATTTAAAAAAAAACTTCTTTAAACCTCAAACAACAAGATATTTGAATTCTATAAATATTAATTTATTCGTTACAATTTTGGCAATCGATAATCATATAGTCATTGCACATATATTCACACCTCACCCGCAGGCCTATTACGTTAGAGACAGCAATCAGCAATCTTGCTGTCTCTATCGTAATAAGCCAGCAATCATCGCGCGATCAAACGCTTTATGTCATAAAAGTCGGCATTACCTACTGTGTAGGTAATGCCGAGAGGGTATTATCGTTTGTGAATCACTCGTTGTTTGTCAAATGCACTTATTTCTAAAAAAAACCGCCGAAAACTCTTAAAACTTCTGAATTGAAGAGCAATTATTGCGCAACAATCGCTTTGCTCTTCCAAGATACGTAATAATACTCTTTCTAGGCAAGCATGTTTCACCGTCGACTACATCATCGCTTACTATCAAGTGAGATGAAAAATAATCACTTTGGAGAGTGATTCAATCGTTAACGACCGAGCACCGCTCGCATCGAATTGTGAATGTCACGCGTTTACGAAGCTACCTGGAAGACCAACACGCAATTTTTTTATTTTTATTTTATGAGCCTAGAAACATGCGTTAGGGTGTATGACACCCCATGCGACCAATAAGGGTTATGAGAACAGGCGATGTTCTCTTGTCTTGACTGCCTTGTTGGTATAGAGATTGTAAGCGCTTCTGTTGAGCATGATGAGGTCCGTCCTGGCTTCGATGTCCAATTTGGGTGTAGTGTGATTGGGTTTTTCCGTCGAGAATTTCCGTCTATTTTCTCAGTCGTGGTGTTATGTAATACTTCTCAACATACTGAGAATATTGATTTTATTTCCCACTGAGTTTAAATATTTCCCTTTTGTTCTACGATATGATAGAACCCACACTATAACGTATAAAGTGTCTTCCAAAGCCACCGATAAATTGAATTGATATGCACCGGCCGTTTACTTCTAACTTAAAACAATATTGTGCCATCCGGGTCAGCTGAACTGGGTTGTGTGATGCTATAAAGAGGTAACTATCTCTATAAAACTCTAGATGAATTTTATTATAAGAGATTTTTCTATAATTTTATATAAAAATAATTTGCTTATGTAGGTTATTATTATTTTAACACAAATTGGATTGAACGAGATAAATCTAGAGGAGCTCGTGGCAGAACAATACCCGCGGTGCGGTTCGATCTTCAAGTTTAAGCAACGCTTGCCGAAATCAATCGGTGAATGTGTGACCAAAAATTACTTACAAGTAGATAACTAGCTGTTGCCCGCGACTTTGTCTGCGAAGCAGTAGTTAGAACACCGATTAGCATATTCTTTATATTGCGCAATTATATTTTAGGTGTGCGGGCCGCCTTACTTCAGAAATTATTAGTACACCATATAAACTTCAACGATTTTCAAGATCAAAAATTTCCTATGTCTTTTCCAAGGTCTCAAACTATCTCCATATCAAATATCATCTAAATCGGTTCAGCGGTTTAAGCTTGAAAAGGTAACAGACAGATAGACAGATTTACTTACACATTTATCATATTAAAGTATAGATTGACTTCCTATAATCATATTAACCTGAACAAGTCTGCCCCCTTGTCACGCGCCATAAGATTTTTAAATATTATTTCAAATGAGGTAGATATATTTCAATGTAGCCTGATGAAGTTCACAGGAGTAGCACTGAAGTGCATTGAAAATGTGGAAAAGGGATTTTAATTGAATTTAGTTGTATTTTAATTGAATTTTGGTGGTATTTTAATTGGATTGTAATTTGAATTTTAATTGTAGTTTAATGGTATTTTAATTGTTTTTTATAATGAGATGATTGATTGTATTTTAATTGTAATATTTGATTGTATTTTTTGATGGTATTTTTAATTGTATTGCTGTTAGTGTATAATATCTGTGTAGTAGTAACATCGTATTGGCGGTATAGCTGTAAAGGTTTTTTTTTTTTTTTTTTTTTTTTTGTCGACGGGGAAAATCATCTTATGACAAATCCCGCTCTTGGGTGGAGCGGGAGATAGTGTCAGACTTGTACTGACTAAAAACCCCGCGCCGTTCCTTCTAGCCTTCATACCGGGGCTCTAGCTTCCTTTCGGATAACCCCGAACCCCGGTAGGCTTCGACCCAGCTGGGCCCCTCTCTTTGCTGACAACTCCTTGAGGCGCGCGGGAACAGTGCGCGCCGTCGACGCCTTGGCTCGGTCCGGGTAGTTACCGGACGATCGGACAGCGAGCTACCCATGGCTCGCTGTCCACGAGCCCGCGTCTACGGTGGCTGGATATCGGGATTGGGATCCCGGCGGCGGCGGCGAGGGCGCCGTTGCCTGATGCGGTCGGCCTCCTCGTTTGCTAGCATTACTGCTTCGCAGAAGGAGGCGACCGCCTGCCACTCCTCCTCGCTCCGGACCATGGCCTGAACCAAGGCCCGGCGCGAGAGGTCTCCGCCGCCGATCGCCCCCACGAGGGCACGGCGGTGCTCCGCCCAAGCAGGGCACACCTCGACTGTGTGCTCCACCGTGTCCTCCGGGCGTTCCGCACAGTGGCGGCACCCGGGCGTCAGTGGCGGCACCCGGGCGTCATAGCTGTAAAGGTGCTAACTACATAATTTTGAATAAATAAATAAAAAATAAATATTCAGGTAATTTATGCATACATTTTCACGTATAAGTATTAATTACTTCATTACCAAACCTGAAGCTACATTTTCTCGTTTTTTTTTTATATTAGCTTTTGCCGCCGATTTTATTGCATCGTGCTATAATTATGAATTCAAAGACGATGTACCTATATAAAACATAATACCCGCTAAAATAAAGAATATTCCACAAGTCAAACCGACAATACTGTGTCAAACGATTTGCCCCATACCAAAAATTAGTCAAACCTCATTTTCAAGCATATATCTATTTTCTAAAATCCCACAAATCCAGAACCCCGCAGATGACAGTATGATGCAATCATTTAACCACAAGTCAAGTTCATGGCTAACTCTGGCGCCGGTGATCAGACTCGATAATTTTTCCCTTATTCAGGTATTTCCGTGTGTTCAGTTTTATCCAAATCCTTTAAGCCATTTAGACGTGAAAGGGTAAAAAGACAGACTTTCGTAATCAAAATATCGGTATAGATTACTTCAATATCATTCACTAGCTGTCGCACGCGGCTTCGCTCCCTCGTCATCTGGCTACCTTCCTATCCTACATACATTTATGTTGCGTAACTTTAACCGCTTACGCAGCGCACGCAACGGAAGGTCTCAAAAGGAATAATTTTCCGCGTTTTTCAACAATTTTCATTTATGCTCCGCTCCTTTTTGTTGAAGCGTGATGTTATATAGCCTTTCTTGATAAATGGACTATCCAACACAAAAATAATTTTTCAATTCCAACCAGTAGTTCCTCAGATTAGCGCGTTCAAACAAACAAACAAACTTTTCAGCTTTATAATATTAGTATAGATTACCAAACCGAACGCTCAATTTAGCTATATTACCCGGGATATTACTTGCGTCCTACACTAATTAAGAATCCGAAAGACGATATCTAAAAAACAATAGCAGGTTAAGACAGAGAAGAATCCACTATTTTTGCCCATATAAAAACCTCACTAATTTTCGAGCACACATCTATTTTTCTAAAAGCCCACAAATCCAGAACGCTGTGCAGGACAGTATTATGCAATCATTTAACCACAAGTCAAGTGCATGCCTATCTCTGGTTATTAATGCGTCGGGATTTAAACTCGATAATTGTCCCGGGTGACCACAGGCCAAATGTGGTCGGAGTTCGTGACGATTGAACTAAACCGCTATTAGGCTTATGGGACTGTGGTCGGCTGATTAGTTATCTAAGGATGTGCTATCTAAACACATAATATGTACAGATAGTTCAAATCATCTTTGCGCGCGGTGCTATGTGTGGGTAAGCATGTGTGGGTGGTTGTTTGTTCGAACGACGACTGCTGCGTCACTGCCACACAAACGCATAATGTATAATTACAAGCGCACGCACACATGGCGTCGCGCGTACAGATGAGTTTAACTATCTATAATTTTCTGCATGCTATAATGCAGAAATTTCATGATTTTGCTATGGTGTTTATTTAAATGATCTAAGTAATAGTTGGCGGTGTAGAAAGTTAAAGTAGAAGTTCAGGAATGGCGACCGCGTACCGAAAGCTGTCTTTCAAATTATATGGGTGGCGCCTTATAGATGGACTGACCACTGAGTTAGGGTTGCGGGAATCCGGTGGATGCGAGACGCAAGGACCTGATCGTTGCGGTGACCCTTGGGGCAAGCCTATGTTCAAAAATGGAAGTCTTTTGGCTGAAATGATATTGAAGTGAAAGCATTCAATAACTACACTTCAATTTCAATACCACTGAGGCATTTTTATAACTATACACATACTTGCACTGAACAATGGCTACCGAGAGCAGCGTGAAAAGACGTGTGGCATGTGTCCATTTGTGGGCTGCTTTAAGCTGATTATGATGACTTAAATTAAGAGAAGATGCAATAAGTTGTCATGATATTTTAATTTAGATTGTCTACCGTTGGGTAAAGGGCCATGAGTCATCACAACAAGGTAGAACGAATATTGATATTATGATCACGCTTGCTTCAAATTCTAGCCACTTAGTCTTGATAGGAATAATCGTTGAATATTCTGCGTTTATTTAATTCATTTTTAGCAGTTGGTAATATTACTTTGAGCTAAACATTTTCTTTGACAAATATTTTTTAAAGTTGAACGAAGCTAAAACTTCAGAAGGTTTATTCAGATATTTCATTCTTGTTTAATGAAATTCAAAGAAGTTTTCATAAAGAAAATCAAATAATGTGAATATTGAAATTGTCTCGATAAAATAACATACCATTAACATTTATGTCAGAATATTTTTGATACGTACCTTAAATAAAATGACTATATAATTATGAAATTAGGATAAATGCAGTAGAAATGAGTTCCTTGCGAAGTATGCGTGGTGTAACTTTAAATTATACATTGAGGCATCATGTAATAAGACAACGTTGTGGTTTAAAGAAGATGTAGTTATAATTGAAAAGAGTATGCTTAGATTGTTTGGCCATGTTGGGAGAATGGATGAAATGCGACTAACAAAAGATATTTACAAGGCAGACTTGAATGGAAACGCCGTTAAGGGACGCCCTAGAAATACATACATAGACCTTGTTTGTGATGTTCTACAGAAAGACCAGGTGCTTAGTAGTCATAACCGGCGTGCGTATAGACTAGATGTGTGAAATTGATTGAAGCAAAAAAAATATGTAAAGATCGTAGAAGACCTTTTAATTTCAGTATTCGAGAAACACTGATGGAAAGCAACTCAAGCTCAATAAATGTCCGAGCAAAACTGCCATTCAAACTTCACCAGCCCGACCCTTTCCCAATCCAAACAAAGATCCCTCAATCCTTCACTATCAAACTTCCCAATCCCCTCTAGGTGTATTTAGATCTAGGCCAACTCTCCAGTCCTAAGCACTATATACTGCTCAATATGTGCAGGTCAACTGTCACAATGGCATTTTGCCAACTAAGCTAATCTTTGTACAAGCCTGATCTTGCCAATTGTCGACGGTATCAGACGCCGAAGAAATGGATGTGACACTGCCAACTTGTCGGCAGATGTCGTTAGTAATTCAGCGTAGAGTGTAATTACTGAGCGCGTACGTGGGTCTTTTGCTTTTTGGTTTGCTCGTTTCTGAATAACACTGGCAAATGTAGGAGAAAGATAACGAAGGGTGATTTGGCCACCATATTTAACTTAAACTTGTGAATAAAGAGAGTGAAATGATTTGTGATACAATTGTCTCAGACATATTCAGGCGCGATGTGACAATGCGATAAACTTATTTCATAGAACAGACTAATCGGAGACTACCCGCAGTCGCGTTGTCATATTGTTGCATCGCGCCTGACTGATAATTACTGAACGTGTTCGTGGGTGTGTTTCTACAGACAGTCACGACTTGACAGAGCGACAACACTTTTTCAGAAGACATAGGGTAGTCTCTCCGTCTGGCTTGTCGCATGTCGCAATGCGTTTGTCTGCGGGAGCCTTTACGACGCACACACATCATGAATTATACATTGCTTCAATGCAAAATAAACTCCTCACATTCACAACAATATCGCACCTCAGCAATCTACATGGTTGAAGCAAGCCCGACATTTCATTGATGCATTCTGCATACTTCTCACATGAATTGATGCATTTTCATCCATCCCATATCAGCATTTTGTGAATTTGTGAGACAGGTCGTATGAAAAGTGTGAAGGCCCAAATCACCTCCAAAGTCTGAAAGATCGTTAGTTGGAATCGTCTGATAAATCGTTTAGAAATCGTAACGTATGGGATGTCGCTATGCCCTCTGCCATTGGTCCAATTTTTCGTAGAATCAAGGCTGAATGAAAATACTCTTCAGTTTCAGCATCGATTAAATAGTGAGTTTTCTTAAAATTCGGGTTAGGTACCTTACTCCTATGACTTTAATCTTTCCTCTTTTGTTCTTAACCGATGAAAACTTAAATAAAACAATATAATGAGATATCTATAAACAATGAAGAAATATACTGAACTAGGAAGTATATTATGTTATTATTAATTTTATAGCTAAGTATTACATATTTATTTGGGGCATTTTAAATAGTTCTTCTTGAATGATAGCTGATAGTTAGTTAAGATAAGAATTAATTTAGATAAGTTAGAAATGTATAGTTATCATAAACTAGATATATGATTTAAAGGCTATTTTTATCTTTATTAGGGTTCCGTAACCACGGGACCCTAAGACTCCACTGTCCGTCCGTCTGTATGTCTGTCACAGGCTGTATGATATGATGATGATATCCGTGATAGCTAGACAGTTGAAATCTTCACAGATGATTTATGTCTGTTGCCGCTATAACAACAAATCCTAAAAACAGAATAAAATAAATATATAAGTGGGGCTCCCATACATATTTTTTGCGATAATGGTACGGCACCCTTCGTGCGCAAGTCCGACTCGCACTTGGCCGATTTTTATTTAAATAGTTCAAAAGATATAGAGGTAAAGATATATTTAATTACTCAAACACGTGTTTACGTGTGTGTTCTGCCAATATAAAAATGTATTCGTCTGTAGATATGCTTAGATGTGTTTTGAATTATGGCACTTCAATGGCTAAACGAATTTAGATGCAATTGAGATTTAGACTAGACCATGACCTGAATAAAGACATTGTTGCTTTATTCAGGTCATGTTGTTTAATATTCCCGTATGATAATTTTCGCCACTCACGTGGATGAAAATGGTGACAAAACATGATCAGAAATATTTTCACAAAAGCCCTACTCTATTTCCTTATTGTCTCAGAAGTAATTCTAGTGTTACATTAATGTTTTTAAGTACCCAATTACATAGAAAGGAAATTGCGCCCTTAAACCAGAACATTACATTCACCAAAAAGACATGGAGAGGTCTCGCTAGATATTATTTTCATTTTCATGAAGTTTCTTAATTGTTGTCGTGTTATTCCAAATGTACAATTAGGATTCTATTGTTATTACATGTCCAGACCTGGTTATTTATTGTTGCACTCCAAAATTGGTTTTCACACACATGTGTATAATGCCATTATTGTGTAGGATCAAATTAATTTAGCCAGCAATACTTTGCGCGCGTGGTGAGTTTCAATCTAAAAAAACTAAATTATTAATTTGAAGTAACACTAACACCGACCGTTGTCCTCAAGATTCCGTCCTTATTATATCGTCATTATCTCTTGACAGCCTAATGGCTGATTAATAGGCAATCCAGTTCCTTGTGATTATCGGAAAATTTCAAAATTAAGTATACCTATGCATTCCACATCCTTCTTCGACAAGTCTGTCACAGTTCAAGCAGCTCGTTTGTGGAATGCATTACCTATTGAAGTGAGGCGTGCTAAATCCTTATCAACATTCATAAAAATTGGTGAAGGAGCATTTTTCTTCACTATAATTAGTCTATCTCTTTCTCTGTTATATATTTGTTATTTATTAGTATATTACGTAATATTGTATGTATATATTCTATGTTATTATGTCTAAGTATTATTATTTAAGATATATTGTAAAATAAATTTTATATGGACCGACTGCCTATCTGAGCCTAGGCAAGACTGGTACTTCTAACCAAATTATCGACCACTGAATAAGATATCATATCATCACCCCTAATTTCCTAAACGGTTAGGCAGAGTGACCCTACAGTTCAACCACATTCCATCATTCCCATTAATAACTAATTTATTAAATTATGCCACCAATTCATCAAACTTAGCCCTGCTGAATATACAGGACCAAACATATCCAGTAAAATCACCTAAACTATCAAAATTGCGGTTGATTATAATGCGAGAATTATACCGTTTTCGATGCCCCCACTATGAACTAATGTCCGATGCAAATTACCAATGCATACATTCTGAATTTTCCGCCAAATAGGCTTTTCAATTATGTCATTTCATTGCATTGTGATAAAGCCTGGAGCATTAAATTTGTGCTTTGCACGTTTGATAGTTTCCGAATGGTTTTCACTGTTGGTTAAGGTATAAAGTATGTTTTGTTTTGCTGCTTGTGAAGCAATGGAAGAGCTCAAAACAGACCATATTGTTCCAATACTGGACCTACACTGAGCCTATACTGGTCTGATACTATCCTAAAGATATTTCATACAAGTATTCGGCATGGTAGAATGGTAACCTAACATTTTCATATGCGATCGTATGACGAAGCAGAGTGACGAACTTGACTCTTACTGGTAGAACTGACTCACAATGACAGAGCACAGGCGTTTGTGGTGGATGGAGACGGAGGTCTTTGCCCAGCTGTGGGAAATAACGGACTAATTTGCTTGATAAATTGTCTATTTTTTTTTTAAATCTCGAATCCTTACTAATGGCATCTTTATGACAAAAAATATTAAAGCTACGTTGTACAAACGCTCGCACCAAATTTCTTACAAATACAGTAATCCCAAACGAGTTTCCTTAGCAACTAAGTACAAAAACAACAGAACAATTCGACTCTATTCATTCCCGATTTTAGGGTGAGACGCCCAATTGTCGGCCGGTCACAACTTAAATAGAGCGGACCACAATCAAGACGGAACAAAATTCCATTCCGTAAACAGCGAAGCAGGTGGCCGTAGCAGGCAATCTCGTTTGTCTTGACTCCGAAGCGTCGACCCACCGAAACACTAATTGGACCATTTACCCTGGTAATCCAAGTAGGCGATTTAATTTGTGTTGCGTTTGTGAGGCGTGCGTCGGACGGAACTATCTGAGGGTACGTGAGCACATGTATATATGTAGGTATAGCAATGGATAGGCTAAACTTTGGACATTCGAAACGTTGTTAAGGAAGAATTGTTCGGTTATTTTTAGACTTGATTTCTTTGTGCGGAAATAAACTTACTTATTACAGAAGCCTGTTACATAGGCCCATTTTCTTTTCATGTCAATTGCTTACTTTAGGTTTTAAATTTCGTCCGGTTTGTTTTTTTTGTTGTGTGGTTACTTGGACGAATTTGTCATTCATTCAGATTCATTGCAGCATTCAGTTTCTGGCAGATACAAATCATTGGTAGAAAAGTTGAATTATTGTAACATTAATGTGACAAATTATGAAACGCGCGTTAGCTGGCAATTGTTATTGGTTGAATGATTTTTCAATAGATAAATCTATAACATTTTTTTCACGTTCAATTTGTAATGCGTCGATAATTTCTGGGCGAGAATCTTCAAAGATTGAAAGATGTTATTATTGTTGCCATACTTATAGGTCAGAACATGATATAATTATAACTCAGCAGTAGGCGGAAACGTGTAGCAAGTAATTATAGGTACTCATTGATAGAAAAAACAAATGAGAGAATACAGTAACTGGTATAGGAGAAAGCTGGGTTTCAATTACCAATCAACTCTCCTAGTATAATGGTATTACTTCGACTAACCTTGTGTGTGGCAGCGATAAGCATGAATGAATGGTATCGAATCAGAACTTCTTTTTTATGGATGGTTGAATAATGTTGATTCTCGTAAGCTTTTCCGTGTCGGTGTCTCGTGATAAAGTCATAACAACCACACGGGTCCATTTTTAAAGTTAAGAAACGCTTGCTGAGATTGGTCCTTGGATGGGAGACCATCCTTTATATACCGGGACTTATCCGTGCCTCGGAATGCACAAAAAGCCGTTGTTTAGCCCCAGCTGCAATTTGCAGATCGGTGACTGTCATTACGGTAATAAGAAGTCAAAAATACTTTTTTACAAAAAAAATAACCGACGAAATAACGAACTGAAAACCAAAAAAATTTTTTTTTTTTTTAGTCTACCATTTTGAGTTAGCGCCAAACAAACAAACATGCAAATCAGTTACCTAAAGTGTAGAATGATTATAGCTAGGTATCCTTCGTTAATAGACGCCACCTCAAATGCTAGACAAAAAGATTTTTTTTTATTTGCTTTTAGATCGTTATTTCGTCGGTTAAATTACATGTTAAAAAGATTTTTTTCGCTTTTTTGTTTACTTAATTTCAACAGAATCGTTTCATAGTTGAAAATTCAGTGGGCAAATTATCAATAAATCCTTTTTTTCTACCTTTACGGCCGGATTATTTTTCAAATTTAAATGGGACCAACTTTTTGAAAGAAGAATTTTTGAAATCAAACCACTCTATAAAAAGTTATGCGTGATCAAAAATTAAAAAAAATAAAATATATACTTGTCGAATTGAGAACCTCCTACTTTTTTTGTCGTTCGGTCAAAAACCTGAAACCAGTCTTGCCAAGGGCTATCGTGTTATAAAAGTTACTAGATTGAGGAGTTCAGATAGGCAGTCGCTACATGTAAAATACTCAACAGAATCCGGTTAGATTGAAAGCTGACCACTTCTTAGTTGGGCAAAGGCTGGGCGGATTGTTTTCTTTTTAAGTTGTTCCGTGCAATTTTCGAATTTAACAACATTCAATTATCTAGCATATTTTTATAAAATTAAAACAAACAGCCAAACATACTTGTAGGCATTATGTATCTTTTTGTTGAAACAAAAACATGATTGTTATCATTTCATTGCGTACACACTGTACCGCAAAAATTCAATTTAATTACAATTAGCTAAGTCAGGCAGGGTGAGAGCATAGTGTAAATTAGCGTTTTATTTAAATTAGTCCTATTAGATTTTATGTATTCATCGAATTCGATAAAGAACAGCGATTGTTATTTTTCGCTGCACTTACAATTTGAATCCAATTCAATCAAAAACTTGGCCCAGTTTCTGGAACGAAAATTATCGTAAAATTATTTAGTTATTTATTTATTTAAACTTCATGTACAATAGTGGTACATAGGCGGACTTAATGCCACAAGGCATTCTCTACCAGTCAACCATTCAGTCAATTATTGTGACGGATTGTCAAAAGCTGCTGTGATTGATTGACTAAATTTTAAACAGGTGATTACATCATTTGACTCGGGTTAAAGTTGTGGTACGTCGACAATGTATTTATGGAAACCGAGTGATATACTTAAATAGGCTACTTCTAGGCAAGCGTGCTACAGAGTCGACCACATCATCGCTTATACCATCCGCTGAGATAGTAGAAAACCGCAAGCCGCGCGAGCGCGATTATTATAAAAAAAATACTTATCGTATCTTATCTTATCGGTTTATTTTGGGTTGGTAACACTAAATAAAATTTCAAAGTAACTCTACAAGTTACACTATTGGGTTTTAATATTCAAATAGTGTTCTTACTTTGTTACTTGTAATTTGGTAAGAACTAATTTAAACTTTAAAGACTCGATATTGACGCCTACCAGGAGGATTGGTCCATCCTAGCACACAATAGGTATATAGATAGTAATGGAGAAATGGAGGTCTTTGCCTTGCAATGAGACAGCGCAGGCTGAACAACCACAAAAAAATCAACTAACAATTCAATTTGCCTGCTTCACACATCTTACAACCGCACAACTAATCCACAAACCGCTGCCTCCAACACTACGTGAGCCTCCTTTATTTTTTCGCTCGACCGTAGGAGAGGGACAAAAAATACGGCCATTTAGGTTAATGTGTTCCACAGAAAATGTATCGTCTAATTACTGGAGACATGATTCGCACATAGCCCTAATATTTTTTTTCTGTAGACCATACGTGCGTGAGTTAAGAAGTCGAGACCTTTTTTGCTTGGTTAGACTCGCTTTTATTTTGATCTGAAAATAATTGCTATATATTTACTGAAGATAGCTTTTTTTGTTTTGTAGACATTTGACTGTCGTTACGGTACTTAGAAGCTGAAAATTTAACACGATCCTTACCAAGGGATACGGAGTTTACACAATTTCAAGTTCGTACAAGTCAGGCTGTAAGTGAAATACTTGTACTCAACTCTATACAGTCAGTTTCAGTTCGACTGAATGTCAACTCTAGCATACATAGTTAGGAAACGTCTAGGCAGTTTGATTCACTGAAGAGATTTATATATTTTCTTATTTGTGATAGGGTCACGTTTGACCACCATCTCGCCTGATGTTAAGTGATGATGTGGCCGACGGAGAAGCTCGCTTGCCTAGAAGTCACTCATGAATTAAAGACCCGTAGGTTGTAGCTATCAGGAAACAAAGACTCCTGCAGGTAATTCCATTCCATAGCTGTGCACACAATTAAAGTATTTGCAAAACGCTTTGTACGTATAGGTGGTATGTCATCATGTACCGATGGTGCATTGCCTTACGTCTTGTAGTCCTATGATGGAAAGTGCTAGGCGGTATCGAATTGTGCAGTTTCATCGCACGCGCCCCGAAATGAAACCGATAAAAAACCAACAGGCTGGCAACTCCGCGTCAATACAAAGAGTCGAATGAGCAGAGTGTTTCTAGGCATAGGAAAGACTGCCTATTTTCATTCCTTTGCTATGTTACTTGTATTCAGCGCAACACATTTTCGACTTCCATTCTCCCTTTTTTTATTATTTTTTAGTGTTGGTAATCATCCAATGACTTCTCCCGCCCTGGATCAAGCGGGAATGTGTCAGACTTTTAACGACTAAAACCCACCCGTGTTCCTTCAGTTGCTTGTACCAGGGCCGCGGTAACTCTTTTAAATTTATCCACGACTTTCCATTCTCCCCTGTCATCCGTTCCGTTATCAATGGTTATGAGTGGAAAAGTCATGAAATATTCTTAAAGTAATAACTTGTATCATATTTCACGAAGAATCATCGTCAAATACAATAGATCTCTAACCTTACTACCTTTTTAAAGGTTGTATGTCTTGTACAAGTGAACATGGGTTGGGTTAACCTGCAAGGCATACATAGCATATATGGAAAATTGTGAAGAGAAAATAAACGTATTATATTATCTAACACCTTTAAACGAGGAATTCTTGTATATATGTATACATATAATCTGAATCTCGGAAACGGCTCCAACGATTTTCATGAAATTTAGTATAATAGCAGGGGGTTTCGGGGGCGTTACATCGATCAAACTAGGCTTCATTATAGAAAAAGTCGTATTCTCTGTTTACACCCGAGCTGAGCTCGGTCGCGCAGGTACTATTATATTTTTAGAGGAAAACGAAACTCCAGAGCAAATTATTTAATTTTCCATGGAATACGGGAAAATAAATTATTCCATCAAATGAGCCCAAATATATAATCTTTGGGCTGATTTGATGGAAAACTCCGCATAAAAACAAAAGAGAAACGGAAAACAAAATATTTCTGATTACGGCTTATTTTTATTTTCAAATTGCTTTAACACCGTCTGATCTCAAACAAATGATGTTTCATCAACAAATCATAGAGGAGGTCCGGGTAAGTACCAATGTGCGTATTTCAAATTCGTATGTATTTTCTAAGTTTATGTTGAACATCGCTGAAAACGGTGAAGGTACACTTAGTGAAGAAATCTGGACTTATATAGTTAAAATAAATTTAAAATCGCCAACCGACGGGTTGGCGTCTTGTGCTTCGTCTTGAGCAAGCGTGGTGATCAAAGCACGTGCCTTCTTTGTGTTGTGTTAAAGGTACATACATATCATTATTAAAAAAAACATTAAATATATAAAAAATAGAGGCCACCGGTATCAGCAACATGGTCCAAGCTACCGGCGGTCTGGGCTCCAGAGAGAGAAACCTGCGAACAATACGAGCCGTGTCCAGAAGAACTAGTAGTAATCAAGCCCTAGATCCAGTCGTCTAATGAGAGCCTCCTAAGGTGTTGGTCGAGTCTCGTGGCTATTAAGCAATTGGCTGACACGTGGTTAGTATTATAAGGTTTTTGACTTAGAAATCTCGGGACCCTGGGGCTCCGGTCCTTTGAAAGGCGTGCGGAGGGCCTAAGCCAACTCGCAGAGGCCTTGTTAGCCATGTATTAGGAAATGTGACACCAACCGACGATTATCCCTGTATGCACTGCACAAGTGCATCCAATTGCGATCCCCGGTTGGTGCAGGACTTTTGCAAAATATGGAAAAAAACGCTTTGGACTATGGATTTGGTACATTTAGTGGATTGATTGCCTAAAATTATAAGAGGACTACTGGCCCCTGCCTGATCACTGTTGAACTACACGGTTATAAAATGGCAGGGGGTGACAGGCACACTCAATTAATGGGCCCCCATAAACGGCTATCAGGACAATCCCTACCAGTATCTTACTGGTTTAACTCCTTCCTCCGAGCACGTTTGCTCTTGTGAATCTCCACTCAAGCCAGCCAATTAAGGCAAAAGAGAGGTGGTAGCTCTGTTCTCCGTCAGTGTTCACTCCGACCGGCCAGTAAAGGCAAGCCGGAGATGAGTGACAAGACTTCTCCCTGGAGATCAGGTCCGTGGAGTCGCAACTGCTCACCAGCTCGCCACAAAGCTGCCCTGCGGATTGTATCTTTCTTAGTCTGGCCCCTCACCTTAGGCATGTTGTTTGTATTATTATTATTATACCGTCTTATCTTAAATAAATGAACATCATTTGTTTGAGATCAGACGGTATAATATATATCTATTTGTTTTCTTTTACTAATTACTTTACAAATAACAACAATTAGTTCAAATTCAACAAACAAATGTTTAGTAGAACTATCACGTACATTTGGCTCATTACAGCAGCGTGTGCAAAGTTCAGTGTTGCCAGTGTTGCGACACACGCATTAAACTTGGGTGAAATGTTTCAAGTTGCAACTTATGTTACACATACACTACGGAGCATGTTGCGTGCCAGCTGCTGTTGCCACGTTTTGCTTTTGAATCTGATATACTTACAAATGTTGGTTTTGTTGTGGTTTAAAACTTATTTAGATCGCAAAAGCTGTTCAGATCTTTGTGATAGTGGCAAATGGCCTCATCACTATCCTGATCTTATTCCTAATTATTCGGAGTTAGCGCAGCAGGGCTTCTACTTTCACATTCATTTCTTGTTGGTGTATCAAAATATACATCAAGTAAATAGTCAAGTTAACCAATAGAGTCATTGACTTTTGTCACTTTGATAAAAATAAATCTTAATCGCACAACGGTTATTAATTATCCCTAGTATAGAGATTAGTAAACAAAATTGCTACTTGTCGTTATAAACATTCAATCTGCTTAGCATTTTTCTGACAACGTTGTGGTCGGCTTCCAGTGAAACCAGCTGAGTAAGAGTATTTAACTTAAAGTGACCGCCAATCAGAACTCCACAAACCAGTAACTAGATAACACGAAACCTTTTGGCAGGACTGGTGTCAGATTGTCTGCCAGAATATTTCCGATACTTAGACCAGACTTATGTTCAGCAGTGGACGTCTTTCGGCTGAAATGATGATAATATTCGCGCAATTGAATTACAACCGAAACCGAATGTTGAATACAGGCCTGCGGACCACAAGCAAAGAGGCAACACTGGGGCCCATGAGCAATGCTGCGAATCTTGGATCCTACAAGGTCTACACCCGCGAAGCCACGATACGCGGCAGCGGTAACTAGGGGTTGGTTTTTGGGATACCGATTCCTATATAGGTGGAAAGCGATACAAGCATACACAACTTACAGCTACAACTCTCATCTGTCCCTGCTCATTTGTCTCCGTGGTGGTCCCTGGTCTCGTTCATCCCGTGTCCGGTCAAGGGTTATAGGGGGAATATATATATAATAGTTTAGGATAACCAACGTGGTCCAGCTAGACACGATCCCGACAAAACTACTTTGCTGCGCGCGAAATATATACACAAACAAATGCACGGGCGAATCACAGTACCACTCGCGGATCGCGAACGTAATTTCGGATAAGGATTGGTTGGTTATATACCAATTTCAACAAAATTAAATCAAGACCAACGTTTTACGTCTCCCGATATCAATGACAATTTTACCAGTAGTGCCAACTTCAACCCAACCAAAAACTGTCAATATCGATGACAGCGAGTTGACACAGTGTTGCATCAAAATAAAAATAAAAAAGACGAAACCTTTATTGGTTTCGAAAATCCTGAAATATATTAATAACCTTTACACCAAATGGCTTTTTTGTGCACTTAAAGAAAACATCATTATCACTTGGCATGTCCCGGCTAATAAGTTTTATACGTGAGTGAGATATCAACTTACTTAGTATAACGACAGTTTTTGTCAAGTTCTCATCCAATGGGTCCCGTCGTACAATCACATGGAAACATGTTATCCAAGATACGAGTGTATATTTTTTTTTTATTGTAAATAGGCTCGCGTTTCACCACTACCTCGACTGATGGTAAGCGATGATGTAACCGACGGTGAAACACGCTTGCCTATAAGTAACCTATTCACTCATGACTTAAAGACCCCAGGTTGTAGGTGTCACGAGACGTAGACTCCGGCAAGAAATTCCACTCCTTAGCTGTACGCACAAAGAAATTATTCCCAACGTGTTCATACATGTTGTAATATGTTGAGATATATGTCATATATGTGAGAAATAAGGAGTTGACACGTGTCACGGTGTTTATTCAGGAAATGTTCTTTGCTTTGGTGTTTTATTTTTTGGGAGAATAAATAATACAAGGGACTGGAAAGTTTGTAAGAGGATTCTGTGGGCATATTGTTTTGTTGTGTTGGAGTCAGACAATATCGCTTTGTGTCAACTTGAAAAGGTTATCAAAGTCTATTTTGTACCAACTAGTGAAAACACAGTTTCTATGTTTCAAAAACTATAAAAAATAATAATAGTTCAGTTTAGAGGCAATGAGACAATTCCAATACCTATAAAAAAATAAGTATTGTATGCAGAAACTACTGTATGCTGTGGATAACGGTGTGAGTTGCGCATTTGTATCATGTGCTTGTTTTATAATTTAGTTTATTAGATCTAATGTGCAACGGTTTATTATTCCTAAATAAATAAACAACACCATAAATAACATTACCTGAAAACAGTGGCCATACCTGCCTACCCATTAAGTCTATGTCACCGCTATGGTATACCGGTCAACGCTTGGTCGCTGTGGCTTCGCAAACGGCCCAATACTAACTGCACCGTGGCTTTAAAGTGAGCGCGATCTCGTTTTGGCGAGCATTGGGACACGCATTCAATATGTATCGCTCACTCGCTTTTTGTTTATTTTTGTTTACGTTCTCTTTTTGAATTGCATGTCGCCTTACTTGTCAAAATATTTATAAAGTTTGTATTGTCATGTGAGCTTTTAACACTTTTGTTCACAATTACATTTTCTTTACTTTTTTATTGTGTTGAAATATTTAAAAATGTAAAATTAAGTGAAGTGTATCTTTTTCAATCTTAATTGAAAAGCTTGCTTCTTGATTCAGATAATTTGAGATTAATACAAAAAAAATATTTCTTAGAAGCTTTTCTTTTTATCTTTTACAGGCTCTTAACTAAAATCATCTAACATGCAATTTTATTTATACTTGAAGGAATTTGGTTCATATTTAATCTACTAGTATAATTTAAAGATCGAAGCATGAATGTGGATGGCTAGGAGTTGATAGGGAAAAGCCAGACAAACGATTTTAACCTTTTTTATTTGGGACAATCCCACCGCACTATTCCACTGCAACTCCTTACAGCCAGAAATATCAGTGGCGACCACCAGAAAAGCGCCGAGGCAACGAAGCTCGACAAAGTACCGGAGAATGAATTTAACTATCTTGGATCCCGCAACGAAATTATTCAGAAAATAATAAACGAGGAGTAGGAAAATAAAAACATAATTTCCACTTCCCTACATATCAAGCAGAAGACAGAACAAGCAAAGCAAATAGGTACAAAAGATCGTTTACAACTGCGATAAGCCCAGTTGTCTAACACCCATTAATATTAATGGGTTCTTACATTGTGAGCTTTTATATTTGATTACAATAATTCGTTTGGCAAAAACGCTTGGACGCACGGAAATTTGTTCCAGTTTCCACTAGATCAGAAATATAAATATCTCCAGATGCAGCCTGTACATTATACAACATAATATAGAATTCATTCTGCACAAGAATAAACTCCCGTAAGATATGATGTGCAGATTGTACATATTCGCAGTCAGATGTAGAACGATTGATGGACTATGTGAAAGATAATATGGCTAGGAAAGATGTGACTAATCTAATGACGTTGAAAGATCTCCCTGTAGGTGGAGCGATGACCAACAGCCTGACTGCGTCAGTGAATTCGCCAAGGCAAAGGGTTTGACCCCACGAAAAAGTATGACAAATTACCTTTAAATAATTAGACATTGTCAAAAAATTATTGGACGCTTTACTTTTTCGAAAGATTTCAATTGTTTTGGCGGTACCTAATTATTTGAAGAATACATTTACGCAATTAGAATGCTGGTCAAGGCTGTGGAAATTTGGAGGATACGAAACGCACAGGAATGATCCGTTTGGCGACGCTTGGGGGAGGTCTAAGTCCAGCTGTGAATGTTTTTCGGCTGAAATGATGGCGTTGATGTTGAATGAAATGACAACTAATAGTGAAAAATATAGTAGTGGAAACATCTATCGTTTTACTGACCCGGAAATAAGATTTGATTATGATAAAGACAAGAGAGTAAGAATGATTATACACGGCTTTTATTTGTGCTTGTAACTGACATTTCAGCTAAAATACATGTTTGCCAGGAAACATACGAAACAAGATGAAAACTTTTTACGAAAATATACAACCGACTTACAAATAAAAACACTACAAAGTGAATTAAGACAAAAAAATCAGGAACGATTTTATTTTTCGCTTTTTAGTTATGGTACATAATGAGCAAGTCCAGTAGTAAGGTACCTGTAATGCCCAAAGTTATGCCTGAATATATTACCCGAGTAACATAAAACTAACATAACCGGTGAAAAGAGAATGTACCAGGGTGAAATGTACAAATCTGCGTACCCCTTTAGAGCGTACCGGCGTGTTGTTATGTTATAAAATGGCGTAAACAGTAAGCGGACATGTAATTGCAGCAATCCCGAGACATTTGCCGTCGTTTATTGAACTATTCTTTGTATATCTCCGAAGTTCTTGATCAGATTTAAATCGGACCACATGAGAAGCAGCAGCTTTCAAATAAAAAAAGAATCATCAATCGGTTCACCTAGTAAAAAGGTTTGACACACATAAAAAAAATACAGTCGAATTGATAACCTCCGGTCGGTTAAAAAATACTAAATTGGTACAACACTCAAACAGCATGAGAACTCCAACATAAATCACTTTTATCTACTCCGATTCCAATATAATACCTACCTAGTATCCTACAAGACTACAACCGATCCAGATTGTTCCTGTTTTATAAAAAGCATCTTGTCCATCAGAGTCGTTCAAGAGGAAAGGAATTGCATTGTGAAGTAGTAAATTGCTCGCCGTAGAGAATAAGTACCTACCTACCTACTGTAATCGTTTTCTGTAGATTCCTCCTTATATTGAAGTCTTTATCCAGTGATGTAGACGTACAATAGATATTGTTCTACGACTATTTGAAGAGTGTTTAAAATTAAATATGAAGAGGTCTTGGGTGCCTTGAAATGTTTTAAATTATGAGTGGTGCACCTTGGTAAAGCTTCTGGTAAAAACATGGTCAATCACTGGCACAACATTATTTCAGTATTATGTTTTTGTTCCATCATCTTCATCAGCTTTTTTAATGTTCCCACTGCTGGGACATTGGCCTCCTCTCTATGAGAGGGAATGGGCCGTAATCCGGCACGCGGGCCCAATGCAAGTTGTTGGATGTCACATGTATTCGAATTTTTTGGTTCTAGGACATGCAGGATCACGATGATTTCCTTCACCGTTTTGAAAGCAGTGGTGATGAAATAAGTTACACAAAGTTAAGCGCCTGCATGGGTTTGAACCCACGGCCTACAACTTATGCGTCGCGGCCTATACCACTGGGCCACCACTGCATTCTGTTTTTGTGTAGCGGTTAAAAACATAATAATAAAAACACAGATATAGTTTGAAATTGAAACACAAAATTACATTCCTACAAAAAAGAAGCGCATTTTTTTATTTGCATGAGTTGTCTCAATGTCTGCGTTTTTACCCGTGACAAATAAAAAAAAAACAATCTTTCTTTTCTTCTAAAACTGTCTTTTACCAACTAAAAGTATGTTATTTCCAGTAGAAAAGTGTAGAAAATGAATCAATAGAAAGCTTTTAAGAATACCGTGTGAAAAGTTATTCTTTGCTAAAGTTTTTGAACTAAACTTCACACTAGGTACTCAAATTGACGGACTGAACGAGAAGCGTGGCAAGTCGAGAAACGCTTATTTGAAACTTTTCAAAGAATTCAGATTGAAATTTTGCATATTGAGAGAAATCACGGAAAGCGCACATTCTTAAAAATCGATTGTTTTTAACACATAAAACTTAGATTTTACGGTTTTCCACTATCTACTGTTTATTGGCGGCATTGTTATTAAACCAATCTGTTTATCACTACTAAACATGTTATGACTTGAGTTATGACCATATTCAGCAGTGCTAATACCAAAATTGTTTTTTTCGTTGGGTCTTATTGAAGTTTCTACCACACTATCGAATTCAGAAAACTTTTGTTTTGTTAACTTCACTGTGCCTATGACTACCTACAGATAACCATTACCAGTGCTATGTTATGAGCAAAGGTAAAACTTTATAACTACTCGTCAACTTAACTTATTACTAAATCCTTCACCTTTTACGAAACTACCACACACAATTTTCAACAATTCCCAATCAATTTTCATACCAAACTCAACTACATTTAAGTCAACCCAAAGTAAGTACTAAAACTTGAAGTTCCAAGTCTTCAAAATAATCTTTGAACTTTAAAGAACATCGTAACTTTACCTAACTCAATAAAACATTCACTCTGTCAAAAGGTCGTAAACCTTTTACAACTTTGGCCATTATAAATCACAGGGCACATCCTCGTATTAATTATAAATGGCCTTTCTCACTGGTCAAGATTCGGAGTGAACTTTGCCCTGTGTGAAAGGCTTTGCGGTATCTCATGTGCTGTCGGCACTATGAATGGGGGTCTTAATTTAGTTAGGATTCAGTTCCAGGAATTGATTTATTTGAAAATTATAATGGATTTAGTCTGTATGAAGTCTGTGATTATACATAAATGTTTCAATTGCCTAAAATATGCTTTCATATTTACTAAATGTTTCAATATAAACAAAGCCATTTTTTTAAACCACTGAAGGTGGAAATAGGAAAATACGAAAGAAATAGTTACTTTGTAAGACAAATAAGCAGGCCACCAACTGGCAGGTATACTAAGGCAGTGACCATGTGGCGTCCAAGGATTGTGCGAAGAAATGTTGGCCATATGACGGTGAGATGGTCAACGACATTGTTGCCAATGCGAATAGAACCTGGATGAGGCTGGTATGTGGAACGTGGGGATTGGCATAAAGAAGAGAGGTACCCACTGCCGAGTGCGAAGTCGAGCTGCGGATGATGATGAGGATGATGAAGACAAAAAGGTTTAGAAAAGAATAGAATATACTTTATTGTACACCAAAAAAAAAGAAATTACACATATATTTTACAACATATTTATTAAATATTTTTATTTATTTTAGGTTTGGTAACATTGCCCTATTCTCACTCGTAACCTGTGAAAACATACAGATTTTGGCAAGGGGTTTCCAGACACTTCTCTGCGGTACGCGCCATAAAATTTGAATGCAAACGAAATTACAGGAAACTGCTACGTAGTAAAAATAACATAAATTAAGACCGTTTCGCGTTGCATCTAAATGTTCAAACTGCATTCATACACAAATGATTTAAATATTTAAATAATAAAAATATTATTCAGGACTTCACGTTTGTCTGCATTATAAGTTTTATCACTCAAGATATAATTAAGAATGTTAGCATTTTGCTACCCGTGAAAAACCTAAGTAAATTGGTTTGATATGACAGCACGTTATGCCGTAACAATAAGGGCCCTTCAGGCCGGGTAGTTGACTGTACGTAGCTTGAAATCTCATCAGCACCCTGCCAAAAATCCATTCACATGAATCTTTGGTCTTCCTTTTTCTTATATCCACTCATTTTTAACCGATCTTCCAAAAAGGTGGCGGTTCTATGTTCGACTGCATGTTTGTTTTTTTGTGTATGTTCACCGATTTCTCTGTCAATTATGGACCTTTTTTGTTTGAAAGTATATGTTTCCCAATTGGTCCCATTTAAATTTGGTGAAGATCTGATGAAGGATTGCACTTTGGAGATAATAATATACAACAGCACTCTTCAATAAATGACGGCAAAGCTCTCAGAATTGCAGCAATCGCATGTTTGTTAATTGTTTACACCATTTCATAACATATCATCACGCCGGTATGCTCTAAAAGGATAAGCTGATGTATACAGTTCCCCCTGGTACACTCTTATTCCATCGGTTACCTTCAAGCTTCATATTATTCGTGTAATATATTCTGCCATCATTTTGGGCATAAGGCAAAGGTCCTGTAACTTCTCAGTTATGAACTACAACAAAAAGTGAAATAAAATATTACAAAAAAATACAACCGACTTCCAAAAAACCGTGTCGGAAGTCGGTGTTCCTGTTTATTCGTTATATGACACCGACTGCCGAAATTGAAGATATTTTTCACTTTGTAGTGTGATGTGTGTTGGAAGTCGTTTTAATTTTTGTAAAAAGATTATTTAATAATCAAAACTTTTCTACAACTTATCCCTCACGCCAATACAACAACGATTTGCACACAACTTATCGGTCACTGGTGCCATTATAAACTTATTTTCATATATTCATTTTTCGTGCATTGGTTTAACACTAAATCTAACTGCACTTTAGAAGTCAACACACATAACCCTATCATGGCTGCATAATCTTATCACCAACACAATCCAAATTCAAATCCAACACCCACCTTATCAACTTAAACACTTGCAGAATTACCATCATTTGAAAGCAAAACAAAAGAGTTCTAATTCCCATGTAGTGCCAACATAACAAGGTGTGTAGGCCCGAGGCGCCGTCGTGCCGGAAGTAGGCCGTTACCGCCACTTCCGGTGACGCCAGTGGCGCCACCTGCCTGAAACTTGTCGAGTTAAAGCGCCACTTTGTCAGAACTGAAAGATTTGTACATTGTTTGAAAATATATGAGCCTTATTTTCCGCATGAAAATAGTTTTTCAGGAGTTGTTTGTTGTCTTTTTCCTTGGAGTGGAAAGCTTATAGTTTAAGCCTTTTAGTGAGTTCGAGTTTTTGTTAATTATAACGACGTTAGTTCTTTTAAATGAAGACGAAAAGGGAAGGGTTTTAAGTTAAATTAGTTTAGTGTCTACGTTGTTATTTATGCAATGTGAAAATAACTTTGTTTTAAATCTGTAAGGGACCTTCCTATAGGCAATAGGCAATTTATATTGCGTCGCTAGACGATATGGCACACGTATTTACTAAGCAATTTTTAAGTGCAAATCTGACAAATTGCCTCGCATAGCGTCCAAATGTACGACTGTACGTGCTTGCAGTTTCGCTTTGTTAAAATCGTGATATAAATCAAATCGCGTCGAGCCATCAGAGAGGAAGGTAAGAAGGTCGCTAAGTATATTTTTTATAAATTTCTCAACCGTCTTCTAAAAAGAAATAATGTAGGTAGGTATTTGAGAGTCATTTTATAGTCATAAAGCTGTTAAACTGAGAAGAGCGTCTTTGTTAATAACATTTTGATTGACCGGCGTATAGTCTATCGGTCTTTGATCAAATATTTCTAAGAAACCTGAGCCCGTTAAACAATCAACTATGAATCAATTTGGAACTCATCTGGTTCTCGGTTAATATTATAATCGTGTTTGTTCACGAAAACAAACATGTTACATGATCGCGGAATGCCGATGAAATATTAAAATGAGGTAATCCTTTAAGCCGTTGATAATAAACACGTGGTAATGGAAACAACGTGCATTTTGATAACCAACCAACTAATCAAACAAAGATCCATTATGTCTAGAACAATATTGCTGCCGTCCTTCCCCTAGAGTGCCACTATCTGACAAAATCATATTTTTAGTTATATAATCGGTGCTGTTATTATTATCAAATATAAATAATTTGCGAGAGTTTACGGTGTCAAAAAAAAAATATGTATATTTTTTATCAGTCATTTTATATCAATGACTTAATCTTGTAAATATAGGTTTGTAAAAAAGCAATTTCAGGCGTTATTATTATTTTCCGGGATCTAATGATAGTAGAGAAAACTGCATTGAGAGATCGGATAGAAAATTTTCGGCTGATTACGATGACATCAAAAAACTAAAAGAGGCCAACTGTCAGATAGGTACTACTTGAGGACGGCAGATTGAAGCACACTACATTATCAAGTAATTTCGAAAACGTTAATGTAAACATCACTCGATTCTCATTAAACATGAAATCGAATATTCGTGTCATCGGAATCGATTCGTGAACGACGTACAAAGCTCACGTATCGTGGGACTAATGAATAGTCGCCATTTTGGATTCGCTATCAATAATAGATTTCAATCGCGGGTCGCCAGTCAATTGGATTTTCACGAGCCGTGAACCTACGGCTACGGCGGACCTTATTTCACATAAATTACCTTGTAATGAATGTTAAATATTACAAAATTATCAGCTAACATATTTTTTTATTGTAGTAATGAACTGTGTGAAGGCGGAAAAGAAAAAAATATTTTAATAAAGAATAAGTATGATAGATGCTTATACGAGGCAGTAGTATATGTAACCGAGTTTATTAAATACATAGTATTAGTTGGGAAAACAAACTATGTAATAGTAGGGTACCAATTAAGAGTAATGATAAATGATTTTATTTCTGTAAGTTGATCATGTTTTTTAAAACTAGATGAGGACGGCGTTTCCTATCTGACTACTCTAAGAAGAAAGGCCGAAACAAACTCAGAGGTCACAGTCTCAAATCTTGGTTAGATCATGTGAAGACCATGTAGATTGATGTCTGAACTGGTCTTTTGATGAAAGAACCAGCCAATTTGAGTGGACCTGTCCAGTCAGTGCACGCATTTGTCAATAACCGTGCAGCTCAACTCAGAATTTAAGGAGCTCAACGATTCGACGAACAATACCCGAATGTCCTTATTCGGGTAGTCTGTATAAACTACTCAAACTGCCAGACCATGATTAAAAACTAGCTTAGATAAATTAAAATTAAAAACTTCACACACTTCACATTCAAAATATTTTTTGTCTTTGTCTTTGCAGCTCAATCCCTAGCCTTTTTGTCCTCAACGTAATCTTTAATGGTAATAAAATCGTAACAATGATAATAAAAATAAAACGATGATATCTCTCTATGACATCATTGATAAAATATGCAAAACATCGGGACCGAAAATCAAGTCAAACCTTTTTTCACAAATTGTGGTTTGAACAAGCGTTTTTGTTCACGCCACACATGGCTTTTAGCTTTTCAGAGCAGTGCGAAACTGATATAAAAACAAGTTTTTTCTGTTATTTTTGTTGCGGAACAGTTACAACGCATTCCTAACATTGGCAAGTTCACAACATTTCGAAAAATCGAATAACAAATATATGGGAAAATTCACATCACTAGTCGCATGCGTATTTCACACGTCGTCGCGTTATAAATGGTTTCAGTCTTATGTCGTGCATTTTCTATAGGCATACGTGCGCGAGTCCCCTCGAGTATCGATGAATTGACATCGACACGAATGATCATTAATATCGATTTCATACCGATTAGCACTCACGCCTTCGCTGATTCCATATTCGAATTTAATTTTCGTAATGGTTGACAATTAGCATAATTTCGTAAGCGGTTTGTGTGCTTTAATAAATTAATCAGGCAACTTTGTCGTATTGTGTTCCACGATGTACATTTTTGATTTGACATTTAATTTGCATAATTGTAATATAATTTGAATGACTATAAACACTTTAGTCTTCTTCACACATTTCACAGTAATCTTTACGCAAAATAAGTAGTCTCTAGTTATGTACCTACATAAACTTTTCGATATACACAATCCAGTTGTTCTATAAAAACAAGAGCGGACATTGAGGGGTTTATGGTAGAAAACAAGACAGACAAATAAGACAACCTTCCTTCCCCACCCTTTTACTGTTCTTCTTTTCTTCTCAGTCCTTCTGCATTTGTATATGTTTGTTTTGTGTACAATAAAGAATATGAATCTGAATATATATACAAATTAGCGATCTATCAAAATCAAAATAACGTTGACGGATGTCACACCTCTTTTTTCTTTAAAAGACATCGTTTACTTTTTAATTAATCAACTTGTGTATTTTATATTCATTTACATTCGTAGGAATACGTCCAACATAAAAACCTTTAGCGCGTATTTAATGGATGTCCTCGAGGCAATTTGACATCGAGAGGTCATTTATATCCAATCAAAAGGGATGCCGCATTCATTCGTACAGGGGATTTAAATTGGACAATTTATATTTGAATTTAACAAGCGTTTTTTCAGCGTAGCTAAAGGGTCCGTATCATTTTGGTATAGCGGCTCGGGAAATAGGAAGGGTATTGTGAGTAGGTACGTATGTCCCGTAAAATGTTGGCATAACATAATTTCATCTGTGAAATTGAGAAATGAAGAGGAATATTTACTTTGACGGATGTTTTCTTTTCTTTTGGTGGGATTTATTACTTTCACAAGACAGAATTTTTTAATGTTTTTTTTTTATGTTATTGTTGAGTAGTTATTTAGCTTCAGAAAATGTGACGGTGAGAAGTTGAAAAAGGATCATAATACTTTGCAGTTTAAAACGTTCTGCGAAACAATTGAAAAGCCATTGCGTCTCGCTTTATCCACGTTTTAGGTCCTCAAGGGGTTAAATCAAGTTGTTAGTATCTGCAGCTAGTTAGTACCTAATTGTAGATTAAAAAGCAGATGAATTTGTTAGCAATATTTGCAGCATACATGATTCAAAACGCTTGAAAATTCGAATTGTTTTTTACTTTTTAGGATACCGATCCTCAAACGGAAAAGGATCACTTCGTTGGTTCGTTGCCTATGTGTCCCTCTGTTACAGCCAATTTGAGTTGAAATTTGGTACACATATGTAAATCGATGACCCAAAGAGGGACGTGTAACGTAAATAAATTAAATTGAAACATGGGGGCCACTTTTGGGTGGTAAATAAGAAAATTAAATACATACTATATTGTGTGACGTATAAAATGAAAGTGCTTGTTGTGAAAATCTCAAATATACTTTTTTATTATTTTAAGATAAGATTTGAAGTTATTTATGAAAATTGGCGGCAATTGACCATTCTCCCTTATTGAGACTTTAATTTAAAAAAAAAATGGTAGTTATGTACCTATAGATTACAGGAAATCCTATAAAATAACCCATAACTAGTATTTAAAGTAATAGACAATTTCTCAATACTTGTGCGTATGAACGTCATTTAAGAAGAAAGATATTTATTTGTGACGACACTAGTTAAGCAAAACAGAAACAATAATAAAAAATAAACGTTAATAACCCCGTGCGAGACTAAAAAGGCTCCTATCTCAGCATGTGCAACGATATTAAAAAGAAAATAACGCTGCGCTGATATTCTGATAGGGCCCAGTGTTGATGCCACAGACAGTGGACATGCAGTTGTTGTGCTTTCACTGTTTATAAACTTGAGTAATGAATATCAAAAATATTTTGGTTGTTGTAGCTGCTTGTACGAAACCGCGCTTGACCGGTTTTTTCAAATATCGAAGTCACTTGCTGTTGTATTGTGTTGTTTGTTGCTGTTGTGTTGTGTCTGTGTCGAATAAATTTATTTTTAATCTATTCTATTTTTTTCTATTCTTTACTTGCCAAATATTGAGGCTAAAGGTAACCCCAAAAGATTTCAGTTGTTCTACTCATTGAATTGAATTAAATTCTATTTCAAGAAAAAGATTGTGGTTTGTTTTACTTACTTTTTTCCTCCACACAATATAAGTACATATCTCAAAGAGTATTATGTTGCTGTCTTAAGGAAGGAAGATATAATTAACTTAAGATAAATATATTATTTTGCTTTGAGAGGATTGTTGTTCCACATGCAGACTTTGGTAAATACTACAGTTGAGAAGACTCCCCTTTTGCTCATGTTATCTCTTTGTGTTGGCATAAAAAAAAACAATGTTTTTACTTAACATCATGCTTACATTTACCCAAAGAGTTGTGCAGAGGTGCATCACTACATGCCGCCAGTAATGTTTATTCCTACGTAAAAGGAGGAGAGCCTATATCCATCAACCGGACACAAATTCATACTCCAGGCTGAGTCATTCCAGATGGACTCAATAGCAGCCTGGAATATGAATTAACAGCCTAGAATGAAAATATAAATTTACCACACATACTTTCTCTTAAATATTGTACTAAATTAATTTAACTTTGGTAAAAAGTTTAACAGATAAATAATATAATTAATTCAATTTTGCTTTCAAATGTAGCTTATATTACAGCGAATTCGTTTTCAACACCAAAAAGGTGTTGACTATAATTATTAATAAAGCAGTGCGGGGAGTGATATTTCAGATGAAAATATCCAATAACAATGCCCGACCGGAATCTCATGAACGAACCAGGATCTTATGCTCCAACGAGGCAGCTCATTTTATTACATCAAAAATATATAATAAGAAAATATATATTTTCTTGCCACAAAAAGGAAAGTTCAATATTGCCTTACAAACGAAACGGACATAGATGTGCGATTGTTTTTTTTCGTTCACAATAATATGACCATTGTGTAAATATTTTCAAAGAAATGACTAGTTCAACTTCTGAGCATATCCAAGGACAAGAAAAATCTTTCCAGATAGGTACTCAAGTAAGATTCATGTACTTAAAGCTTCTATTAATAGAATCTTGTGTAAACATAATCCCAGAACCTAATTCCATTCATCAACGCAGAGAGAGGCATCAAAGCCTACTAATACACTATTACAGTTCCCCAGAGAAGAATAATCCGTCTAACTTGTATAGAACATTCATGATGAATGTTCTTTGCAAGAACATTCATGATGTTGGAAGCAACACAAAAACTTTGTTCCTTAAGAAAATCACAAACACAAGACAACAGCAGTCATCCCTTATAATCAGACTCGTAAATGGAAATTGAACAAATAAAAACGAGTTAATAATAAGGCTTACAGTCCTACTTCCCCATATAAACGGAGGAAAACCCATACCAAACATAAATCAGAAGGGGGATGTGAAAGATTCTAAGTATATTCCACCATGGAACTGTGTTGACAGACAACGAGTAACAAAAGTTTCGCTGTTTTATTAGAAAAAGTGGGAACGTTTTTCACTAACACTGGCTTTATTTGTGGTGAATTTTGTGTGCACATTCGTCACGTAATCTGCGAATATGATTTTGACATAAAAAATCTAATGGGACTTGCGAGTTTTTGAATTTATTTGGAAATAAAAAGTGTTTATAAAAAGATATGACGTCTCTAAAAAAGTTTCATAATAAACGTATATAAAAGTAGTGTGAGTTAATAGCATACAGGTGATATAATTTTAAAGTGAGTCATAAATTTTCACTATAAAATTGGAAAATTGCTTCAACAACTCATCATTTGGTCCATAAATGTTAAAATAAATGTCTAATTTGAAGCTATAAAATTGTGATGCACCTCAGGAAAGTCTCACACAGGTGATATAAATTCAATAACTAATATCAGTCTTAGTTTTGGTGCAAATGAAAAGCCAAAATAATTTTGTAAAAGTTCCAGAAAAGTATTCCTTTAGTAGGTACGTATTTGCATGTTTTACTGTAAGAGAGTGAAGGACTGGTTGAATAGTATAAGTGGGTCAAGGAATTGGTTCTCAATAGATAGAGGTAGAAAGCAAGAGTACACTCTTTTGCTGAAGAAGATTAACGAGAAAATCATCCTTCGCATCGGTCTCGAGTACTCTAAACTGCTTTAACCACTGATAATTGGAATTAAAGTAGAGAAGTATTTGACAAGTAGAACAAACAAACATCTTCTGGTTTTCATTACAATAAGAAAATAAGCTGCATTGTTAAAGGGCAATAAAAAGGAAATAACAACTACTAATTAATTGCTGTAGTTTATAAACGTATAACTGTTTCTTCAGTAGGTACTCGTACAAGCGTAAGGTAAGGAATTTAGGGCGAGTTTTAGAAACAAGGTAATTGAGCAGTTACGAAATGTAAAAGTGAGTGAAAGAGCCGTGCACACTCATAAAAGTACTTCCTATTATTATATCCTTGAATTTTTATAAAAGCAAAAGTTTGTAAAGATGAATTGATGGATAGATGTTTGTTACTTTTTCACGGATATTGAATAGATTAAAATCGTACATTACTATAGAAAGAGTAATAGCTTATCTATGTACATCGGAATCTATGTACACAGATATTGGAGGAAGTACCAATTTCATGCGGGCGAAGCCTCTGGCAGATAAATACTTGATAGTCTGTATGTTTGGATGTTTGTTAATCTATCCTTATTATCGGATTTGTACGTAATTGGCACACGGGCAGACCACGACAAAACGATACTGCCGTACCCTCATTTCCTTATCCAGGTTATAGTCTTTTTATCACAGAACTATAGTCGGTATCCAATTTTAGATTTTTACACTAGCGAAATTAGTAAAAAGGGCTAGTACTTCATACTTTTATTTTTGGGTAAGTTTGTACTCACGAGGTTTACTCACTATACTCAAAAGTATGTTTTGTACTTGTTTAGTACAGAAAATGAAAGGAGATGTCTTGAGAAGAGTTTTAAGCATGAATGTGGATGGCACAGATGGACTTATTGAAAGATGATAATATGGCAACAAAGGAGGTGACTCCTGAGATGATGACTAAGACAAAAGTATCGAAGAAGAAAACATGTTGCGCCAATGCCAAATAAATATGGATAAAACCTCAGATATAAATCTAACTAGATGACGCGATTGTATGTACTTCGCGTGCCAAAACGGTGTAAAATTACGATCAATGATCCTAATCTGAGCTTTTCATTTAGCGTTATCGCCAAATCCACCGAAATCTAGAAAAATGAGCTGTAAAGAATGTATAGAAAAAGTTGGCCGAGGTATTGGAAATGTTTTTTTTTCTATCGATAGGCTCGCGTTTGACCACTAGCTCGCCTGATGGTAAGCGATGATGTTGTCGACGGTAAAGCACGCTTGCCTAGAAGTAGCCTATTCACTCTTGACTTAAAGACGCCAATGTTGTAGCTATCAGGAAACATAGACTCCGGCAGGGAATTCCACTCCTTAGCTGTGCGCACAATAAAAGTATCCGCAAACGCTTTGTACGTTTTTCTTTCATTGGTAAGTAAATTTGTTTTCAAATTGTTTGTGAAAATGGGGCACGCTTAGTTTTCATGCGGAGGGACTTGCGTTATCTATTTAGATGTATGTCTGTGGATAAAACCAAGAGAGGGAGGACTTTGCCCAGCACTTTGAAATATATTGGCAATTTAAAAAAAGGACAGGAGAAAGGTGATGATTATTAATATTTCCACAAGTGCCTTTGACTTGCTGCCTATGTTTTCCTGGCGCTATTAATATTAAGCTGAGTAGGGTCTCATTACTTTGCCTATTCTATATCGGCCTCATTGGTCTGTGAATCATGCTTAGGAGGACTAACAGGTAAATTCGACCTCAGAACAGAATTCGATTCAGTTTGCTGAGAGCCTTTTTGGTCTCGCACGGGTTTGTTTTACTATTGTTTTGTTTTTGTTTTTGCTGGTCTCTCGTGTCTCCTGTGCGAGTCACAAATAATTATTTTTCTTTGTAAATGCAACATTTATGGTTATATCTTCTGAAATTAAACCTTTAACATTTAAAAATGGTCCTTACTCTCTTTTGCCGTGGCCTTTTACCCGAGTTAAAAATTCATTACATAATACAAAAGACAACTAAATTAATTGCCTTTTTAAATCCGTACTGGCAGCAAAATAAATCCTACTTAGGTCTGATTAAATCCGGTCTCCTGAGATCGATCGGACATTTTAACATAACAAAGTTATCTAAAACTAAAATGCCAGTGGTCCGACTCAAAGCCTGGAGATACACAAATCGGATTTGCGACCGCTTGCATGTACAGTAAGAATAGAGAAAAAAAAAACAAACTAAAGAATAAAAGGCTCAAGCTGTGCAAAGGCAAGGCGGGTTCTGGTAAGTAGCTGTTTATTGTGAAATGTACAACATTTTATTTGTTATGTAAATTAAATCAAAATTGAAAATGTAAATAAAATTAAATTTAATGAATGTCATTAAGGTCGTGAACTGTAGATTGATTTCAGATCACGTGCACGGTTGGCGCAGTGGTTGAGTGATTGACTGTTGCGCTACGTGTCGCGGGTTCGATTCCCGCTCGGAACAAATATTTGTACGACCTACAGATAGTTGTTCCGGCTCTGGGTGTTTGTGTATGTGAGTTTATATGTTTGTAAACGCACCCACGATACGATAGAAATTCTTAGTGTGGGGCAAAAAAAAAGAAAAAAGCCCCGCATTTTACTAAACCATACCCAGTGACAATTTCGGCTTCGATAATGTTTCTCTGAAGAACAGTTTTGTTAAGTTCGGTTCCATTTGAGTGGAGTAAGGTTTTAAGTTCGATTTTGTGTGAAGGATGCCATCAGCAACACAATGACGTTTAGTCTTAGGCCAAAGTATGTTAGTCTTAAAAGTGGTAATGGACTCTAAATAAATTGTGTCTTATATTGAATTTAGCTAGCTAGCCACTTACATTTTATTATTTCCAATTTTAATTAACTAACTAAATTGAAAAACACTTTAATACAAATTAATAAAAGGAAGCCTACCCATTCCATATCTTCACGCTTGCGATCATCTCGAGTTAAAAACAAAAACGGTAAAAGTTCTTTATTAAATTACCATTTAAGTATGAATAGATAACCCCATAAACTGGAAGAAGGCCCCATAATTTCGTCCACCTGGATAAACACATCTTAGGAATGGTTCCGATAAAAATCCCTCTTGCATAAAGAATCTTACGCTCTCTTGAACCAATAAGATTTCACTGCGATCTTACGATAAGCAATATTCATCGAGAATTTTATGATATTTTGATGTATTTCCATATTAGTTTTAAAGCAGAAAGTTCTGAGAAGTTGGATTCAATATCAAAGCGTTTAAAAGTATAACAAAGACAACAAAAATTAAAGTTTTCAAACTGTCAAGGTCACTAACACTAACATTATAAGCGGGATATTTACCATGTTTACTGTTTGTTTCGAGTTGCCGATATTAACGAAATATCGGAAACTCGAAACAAACAGTAAATATGGTAAATATCCTGCTTATAATGTTAATGTTAACAAAAATGAATACTTGGTTTAGTGGGGGGCTAGAATAGAATAAGACCGTTCGTTATAATAATGCTTGGGGGACGCTATTATCAGCAGTGGACATTTATTTACACTTTATTGTTCACCATAATAAACAAGAAAAATAGAAACTTAATACTCAAACATACAATGGGCGGCCTTATCGCATCCCGCGATCTTTTCCAGGCAACCTGGAATGGACAGAGATTACCTAGACATGACATGGGGTAGTCAGTGGTGCGACAATACTAACAATGAACACAATATAGATACAATAATACTTACGAGAAACACAAATACATATATATGCTAAATAATAGATACATAAATACATACATAATTAATATATAAGCAATGAAAATAAATGATGTACGACATTCATAGCACATTATTTCTAAAAACCAACAGCACAATGACAGCGATAAGTAATGTTCTTTGATGAGTTTTTTTTAAATACAGGCAACGACTGAGACTTTTGTCTGTGACGCTGAGCTGACAATCCTTTTACCTGTTACCTATTTGCTCAGTTCTGTAACAATTTGTAATTTATTACTCACGATCAACGTCCAACATCCGCAAACTAAATCATAATCCTGCTCTAACCAACATTCAAAGCTGTCAAAATGTGATAGGCATAAATATAGAAATAAAACAGTAAAACTGTGTTACCATCTAATAAATATTTTGCAAAACAGTCGGCTACCACACAGCGTCCGTAACACGAACAAACAAAGCTGTCTCGATTGTGAACAGTTCACGGGCAAACAAGCGGCTTATTTTGCTCGCTTCCAGCTTATTTTTGCATGAACTTGACGTTCAAGAATCCAACATAGCTTGGAAAATAAATAAAATGAGGAATTAACAGCTACTTAATTGTGTGGCTTTTTGTTGAAGGAGAAAATATAGGGGCTGGCTAAAAAGAAGTTGTTTCTTTACAAAAAGCGTGGCCTCCACTGTGATCTTTTCTGGTGCATTTTATGTAGGTAGTTGAGTCTTTCTTTGCAGTTGCAGAGACGAATGTTTATTTCTAGTTTGGCCGTTTTTTTACGAATAAATACTTAACCAACAGATTCACCCTCCAGTGACAATAGTAACGACTTGCTATCGTTATTATTGTCACTGGAGGGTGAATCTGTAGGTAAAGTTTTTTTACGCTCGAGGTGAGGGAGGGGAGCGATGCAAGCGTCAGCGCCCCGTACAATCGTAGAATAGCAACTGAAATTACGTCCGTCTGTCTGGCAGCCTAACCGAATTTCAGTTGAACGTAAATTCTGCGACACATTTTACGCGACTCACACCTAACAAAATTACGTTCGTTTGGCATCACCTTAAGTAATCCCAATTTGCGTGCGCAACGTACCGGCCATAAGTGGCTCCAATTAAAGTTCCCCGTAGGGTAACTATACAAACACAACACAATACCAAAGCTTTGGTTTCTTCATAAACATCTACCGTGACCTTGTAGTAATTCAAACATCTTTGGCAAGAAGTGAAAATTACATCAAAAGAAGATGATTCAGTTTCCAGAATAAAACAAGCACACACGTTTCACAAAACACAACCCTCCAAAAAAACTTATAAAGCCTGAAAATAAAAAAAAACAGGCCAGAAATAATCCCGATCATTACTTTTGTACGACCATTGTCAATTTCGGGTGTGGGTGAAAATTTTCATAACCCCTACAGCGTAAACTTGTATCCGCCGACTGAAAAGGGACTGTCGGTAAATTTTTAGAGTTCTATTGAAGTCAGAATTGTGTGCTAGGTTTTATTTATTGTTTTTAATATAGGTTTTGGTTCTGCATAGTTTCGTAGAGAATCGGGTGGGTTATGCCGTTATCGGTGGAAGGGAGCCCATTCGTGATATGTTTAGAAGGATATAAGTTTGTAAGGGAACTTTGTTGAAAATGAGTTAATGATTTTATATGTATTTCAATTGAACCTTATATATGTATTCACGTGATTTAATGTCGCAATATGAAATTATTACCAGTGGCAGAGTTAACAATGAGCCTGTTTCTGAATTGATAATTTGTAGTTCGTGTCAAACCCTACTTTAAAGTAGGTTTTCTGGCTAAAGTAGAGGTATGGTAGAAATAATAATTTCCTTGCTTAATTTCAGTAGGTGCATCTATACAAAACCGTGTCTTATCTATAACATGGAAAACTTTAGTACCGATCTGGTAGAATTCTTAATTTCCTTGCTTAATTTCAGAAGCTACCTCTTTTACAAAACCGTGTCACCTACAACACCACACACTCTTACTTACATAAGTAATAATAGTTCCGATCCTAAAAAAATACAAAATACCACGAAAAAGGCAAGTTTTCTCCCAGATCCCCCGCATCACAGAGCAACAAGCTAATTTACTTTTCCACCCACGGTCGGTCAAATAACGTAATAAAATACCTATACGTGATTATGCCCCCAGGCTTTCCTCGTTTACTCCTACAGTAATCGAGTATATACTTCGCGGTCAAATATTCATAAACGTCGTACGGAGATTGGTTCGTGTTATATTTTTAAAAGCTTGTACGCTTTTGTGTATACCCGACTGTTTTATGGATTGTGTGTTTATTTTTTATGTTCTGTTGATTTTTTGTGGTATGGAATCCTTAGTAATACAGGATAAGTAGGTACCTAAATATTCTTTGCCATTTTAAATTTACTGTTAGTAAAATGACCTTAAAAGCATAATTTCACAACCGAAACATGCGATTTGAAAGACCAAAAATGTCCGAGTAATTTGTGTAATAATGAAACTAATACATTAAAAAGATTACACTTACGTAAATGAGATTGTTTTAACAATACTGTGAGGTTTTTAGTCTTACTAAAGCCGTATATTATTATGTGGTGCTCTTTCAAACTCCTTAATCTGAAATGTATTGGCTATTATTTGAAGCAGTTCACAGTTTATAATAAATAACCAGTCCACAGGTATAATAAAGCCACTCACTCATTGTAAACATACACCACAGGTTGATGTTAAAAAACTCTATTTTCATTAAAAGCAAGCCCGAATAACGGACTTATAAAATCTGCTTTAAAAAGTAGCCACAAAATTTATAGCTACATCAATCCCCGCTTTTTAAAAGGCTGTAAACGAAAAATGACTACTAAAATTCTCTCTTTTCGAAGGATAAAAGTTTAAAAATAAAACTGGACTAAAATACAATAACAATATTGATGTTTAACAGTAGCCATTTTATTTTTAAAACGATTGTTTTGATTTCATTACGTTCAGTTGGTTTCCACTGAATTATGGTATTGTATTTGCAGGCGATATATTTTTAGTAAAAAAACATATTTATTCTAGTGCAGTTTCAATATAAGTCTGGACTGCCAGTTTTACTTTGCTAATCTGACGGTTTATTACGTCTACCTACTAGAGCTACCGGGGTCGAGAGTATAGAAAAGGTCACTGTGATATCGCGCAAGTATTTTCTAACAATATTTCAAGGGATAATCGGTCGAATTACTATGCATTGCGTCCATGTGAACATATTTGCAGTTTCACTTAGTAAAAATCACTCATCGGGGTGATATAAATTGAATCGCATTCAGCAATCTGTTAACAACTGCCTGTGCTAACGTCTCTGTGCAATTGTATATGTTCTGTTAGGTTAGTAAAATTATAAAAGCATGCACAAATCAGAACACAAATACTGTTCTCATCTGTGGACGGATCTGTCAAATACCAGCTTGATGCACTAAAGTCGATCGAAAAGTCGGATAATAAGCTCATCGGCAATCAGGCACTGGTCAAGTCAAAGCTGCCAGAGCCATGAAAATCGTCGCAGACTTTCCAGCTTATCGATTTTTTACCGGTTACATTTCGGGGAGTGTGCGATGGAATCGCATGATGTTATTCCGCCAAGCCCGTTTCATCATCGGACTACCATACGTACGGCGATGCGCCATATATACATGGTAGACATCCCAACCATACGCACTAAACATTTGGGAATATTTTGATTACGCGTACAGCTAAAGAGTGGAGTCCCCTGCGGGACTCTGTGTTTCCCGATAGCTACAAATTTAGGGGTCTTTAAGTCAAAAGTGTTATATATAAGTTAGTTCTAGTTAATAAGTTATTTCTAGGCAAGCGTGCTTCACTGTCGATCACGTCATCGCTTACCATCATGTGAAATAGTGGTCAAACGCAAACCAATAATAAATAATACAAAAAAAAAACAAATACATCTAAGCCAAAAAGCCATTGACTCGAATCCGGTTACCACAAAAACGATTTAAAAAACAAAAGAACCTGAACCATACTAATCTAAATCCTTTACGCCTTACAAATCAAAACGCGCCGCCTGTCCGCTCTTTCATTTCCATGCCGAAACATGACCAGTATACAAACCACACTCATCTTTTTCCGTATATTAGGACCACCATTCATCTCCTCGCTGGAACACCACACATTTACATATAAGGCCATACTGTCGCACAACCAAAGCATTTTATTTCCCTAACTTTATACTCGTACGTAAAACTTTAGGAAAAAAATCCGTCGTCGGACTCCACTAAATTAACCATATTCAAAGGAAGACATTTCAATTTGTACGCAGCGAGTTTGTCAGTAAAAAATAGGGGAATGGCTGACCGCCGGACGAAAAAGTGCTAAAGGATTTTGCGACCTCCATGATATAAAAGGACCTAAAGTTGGCGTAATAATAATTTGTTTGTGACGTTTTGATAAATTGTCCATAAACGGTCTGTTGTTATTGAATCTTTCTTTGCGGTAGGATGATGCCTGAATTATGATTTTTCACTGAATGGGGTAACTAAGATCCTTTAATATTGTTTTTAAAATGCTAATATTCAAATACACTTTTATTCTCATCTTTAATTATTCAAAACCATGAATTATGTGCTTTAATTAAAAGTACGTTATGACTTTATGAAAATCCTGACAACCACAGAAGCAAAATCTTTCCCAGCGTTTAAACCCTCAATGCACAAACTCAATAATATTCTTACGTATACTACACAAAGATGGCAGCACTTTAATGACACTTAAAGCTGCAGAGTTTCCTGGCATTTTCGTGTACCTGCATCTTGTGCCAAGAACTCGTATTCCGGATAATTTACAAATGTTTTTCCATCTTCATTGAATATACTGTTCGAGAGATTTCATGACCGTGTAAACTTGGACATGAACGTTTATCTGAAATTCTTTCATATACTGTACTAAAGTTTTTATTATAATAGGAAAATGAATCGTTCTGTAGACTCCAGCCAAGATTATGTCAGATTTCCGTTGGGTGTCGTGGGGTGTTAAATCACGAGGACAAAAACTAAAAACCAACCAGTCTTAACGCTCTTTTCCTCTCCTTGTTCCTGGGACCATTGATATTTTTTTTACATCCAATATTATAAATGCGAACGTTGTTTGCTACGCTTTCATGCCTTAACGGCGGAACGGATTTAGATGACACTTGACAAACGGATAGACCATGTTCTGGACTGGGACATAGGATACTTTTTCTCTTAATGTTTTTACCAAGAGGCCAAAACTACCAAAACATAATTAGCAGAAGCTATTCTTCCAATAATTTTACATAACATACTTACAACATCAGGCTTCTGTTCTCTGAAGGGTTAAGCTATCGTAAAGATAAGGTATATTCCTATACCTTCATTACGCCAGTGATGTTATAAGAATCATGTAATTGGAGCAAGCCTGTGGCTATTAATCGGCCACAAATCTAGACTCCGGGCTGCTACTTGGAATGTCCTAAGCTCGCCGAGGTAATGGAAACAGCCTCAAGTACAGTTTGTGATTTCATCTGTAACTAGTTGAAATTACGTACCTACTATAAATATAATCTGCTCTATCCTACTTCCTACTAATAATACTCGTACTCAAGAGAAAACATGTTTGGTGCTTTCGATTTTTTGGATCCATCATGCAACGGCTCACCGAATTAGAATAATAAAGGGTACAAGGGTAGATTGTGATCTAGAATAGGACATAAAAAACTTTTGATCGCGATAATCTTCTGGTATAATTTCATACTATTACTATGAACGAAGGTACCTGTTCTTATATTGTGGAGGGGCCGAGAAATATCTCGGACACTTCGACCCATTGGGATCTTTTGTGGTCCCCTAAATAACCTACATCTCCCTAAACTCGTTGAAAACTCTCTTCATGAGTTTTACAACGAGACTAGAAGATATGAGTCTAGTCTTCTAGTCTTGGATATCCAACCCCCAGGAGACTCATTCGCTTACCAGCTAGTGCATCGCATGTGCATAGGAGGTGCTCCATGCGTTCCGTATATTCCCCATACAACCTGCACATGAGTCTCGCGGTTAGAACCATCTTCATGAGCATGTGGTTGGCTCCAAAGTGGCCAGTAATGTCCCCAAGCAGGTTCCAAATGCATTCCTGTGCTTTGAACGTAAAGCCCAGGAATTTCTTGGAGTGTTCTAGAGCGGTATTAGACAGCCAATGTGTTTGTTGTCTGTGATCTGTAAACTCCCTGAATATGACTTTTACGCGACATGTCGAAATGCCTACATATGATTCTGGACCCACAAAATTATTTGCTGATCACAGTTTATTATTGCATATTTTTCTGCTTGGAATACAGTTGCCATCTTTCCTAAGGTGCCTGTTAGTAGTAGTTCAGAATATAATTGATTCATAAAGTTTCGATGCTTAGAGTTAGAATTTACAGAAAAGTAAAAAATATTATTTTATTTAAGATCGAAACTCTACTTGACTTGAATACAATACTAAGTTTTCTCTTAGCCCGATCACAAACGCCCTAAATACAGCAAACTGCGGTAATACCTATCAAAATTATGTACGTGCTCCCACAAAAATCCTCGACCGAACATACCAATATTATACACACAGCAATGTTCAACACAAAAAACATTTTGCTTCGAACACCTGACCGCGTTTTTAACTCCAAAAACTTTCTTCTTATACTATTTTTTGCCTCCCCTCATTCCCAAATGTACTTTGAATATTGAAGAGTTTCTGTATAACGGACATCGGCTGTGGATAAAACGTTGAACCAACATGTTTGCGGTGGACTATGAAACCAGACATGTTTTGGGAGGAACACAGAAGGATCATTGTCTATATTGTCTTTGTTTTTTTACGAAACGCCCTGACGATCAATCGATTTTTTAGTCACTGGTAGCTTGATTTAGCTGTTAATTTACACACAGTTCTTAAGCTCTAGCTAGACACAGTGTAATTTTTAAGGGATGGCGATTGTCGGAATGCCAAAATGAAACGAATTGGTCAAGTGAAATTTCCATGGCGTTTAAATATCCTTAAATAACATTTTAAAAAGAGGGGTGTTATAAGTTTGAAAGTACCTGTGTGTTTGTGTATCTGTGGCATCATAGCTCCTAAACGGATAAACCGATTTTGATTTAGTTAATTAAATTTATCGGGGTATTTTCGTAATATACGAGTATCGTGTCAAAATTATGTGTTCGATAGATTGTCGATCGAAGCATGTCTGTTTTTTTTTATAAATTATGTAGTTTAAAAAGCATGAAATAATAATGTGTCGGGGGTTTTTTAATTTTACTTGTTAACATTTTGATAAAATGTCACTTGTCTACAGACTCAGGTAATATAATTATAGTGAATAATTTGGTTTCGTATACAAATAATTTGATAAAATATCATTAGATAGGTATTTGTTACGGTTACACACTTTGTTTAGAGCCAAGTGAAAAATTGGCTTCAATTTGTCACTCGGCTCTACTCAATATGATAATATAGTTATGGTGAAGAATTTGGTATCGTTTACAGATAATTTGATCAAATATCATTAGATAAGTATTTTTTAAGGTTACACACTTTGTTTAATTGAAACCAATTTGTCACTCGGCTCCATACAATATGACAATCAGTCGGCGATAACGATGTAAAAAAAAAAATGCATGAGTTGTCACAAGGTGCTGAAAACCATATCAAATGCTCCATGGTTTACCGAAATATCTAAGATACATGAATGCTTAAAAAAAAAACACCATAATAGAAAATATTGAGCACAGAAAAACCCTTTAAAATTTGCGCATTGTAAACCACGTCAACAGTCTGGCTTCTGTACTGACCAACCCCCTGGAACACCGTCGACTGAAAAGACAGCACACATGGGACATACTTTGACATAGTCGAGTAACAAGTAGAGGGTCGGCTCTCACTGGAGGACCGTACTCAAAGCGCCAATACACAGATTGCATCTGCTAATGGCTAGAGCTGCCGATCGCATGACCAGTCGTGTCTCATCCCATACAAAGAAACTGTCCCGATGCACTGTACTGATTATACTGATTATTTGATTTATCTACTGATATCGATTGATTATTAGATGGTGTTCTATCTATCGCCGTGGAACGGAACCAATCGCGATCGATTTACAAAAAATAATCGATGTAATCAGATGAAAAACGCTAGTTACGTGGCATCAGTATGCTAGCATTACTAAAAAATGCATGAATCCGGTACCGTGTGACATTTCGCTAGCGCTTGTCAATCCTATTATTTTATGACAATAATTAATCAATCCTATTATTGTATGATCTCTGAAAGAATCACAGAATAGACAATAGTGACCTAGTCCGCTTGATATACTTTTCTGGAGAAGTGGCATTCGATGTCAGCAAAGGCGACGGTCGAAATTAAAAAATATAAGAGACTAGCTTTTACCCGCGGCTTCGCTCGCAGTGAAGCCATTTTTTTATTTTTTTTTAATAAAAGGTATCCTATGTTACTTCCATTAGAAGTAACATGGATACTTTTTATTGAAGAAGAAGAATATATGTACAAAGTTTCATGATGATCGGTTCAGTAGTTTTTGCGTGAAAGCTTAAAACAAACTTACATTCACATTTATAATATTATAGTCTATAGTATATATAGTATAGATTAATCACATGACATTTCGATAACGTTTGTCATTCTCATAAATTTTTGACATTTTCTAAGCGCTATAGCCACGCTTTCGATGAAATAAAATCACTTGTTTGTAGCTTCAGAATGATATTCGTGTTCATTTATTTGAATATCAATTACGCAAGGGTCGATCGGTGTATAATGCGGTTTAATTGTTTAATCACGTAATCTAATGTTTGGCCTAATAATAATTGAACAATTTTGATCACTGTATCAGGTGCCGATATAATTGACAAATCAATCAATTTACCACTAGGTATTCTTATTGAAAATAAATTAAATAGTGTACCATAAGTCATATATTTTAACCGAGCAATTCTTGTATATAAATTTGATTTCGCATATTTTGGAAACGGCTCTAACGATTTGGATGTAATTTTGTATCTAGACAAGGTTTTTCTTTTTCTTTTAACTATAGATGCAACTAACTACATTTATTTACTATTTACTTACTTGAGGGGAGGCCTTTGTCCAGCAGTGGACGTCTTTCGGCTGATATGATGATGTTGATGATATTATATAGTTGGAAAAACGTTAAAACAATGCCAACCAGAACTCGTGATTTACTTTTAATTATGGAGCCAAAATAAAATCTCCTTTTTAAATTGGATAATAAGCAAATAGATTAAATATTTCCTTTAATATTTTATTAATCAAAGAACATTGATCGTGTCTCTATTTATATATTTAGATCCCAATACTTTATTATGATTCTCGAACTAAAACTACTGCTGTTTCCGTCCATATTCTGCCAACTAAGAAAGAGGGTAGCCGGTTCGATGATCACCCATCCCACCATGCAAATAGATCCCCAACAATAGATTACAGGCATTGTGTATATGATAATAGCTGCTATTTTACCGCACCACGATATTTGCTCGCAGATATATACGGTTACCTACAAATTAGTTTATTAGCCAAAGCTGCTTATACAATATGTCCGGACCTGTAGCAATAAAACTTTAAAGGACACTTAATTGTATCGATAAAACACCCAACATAAGGGGGTTTGATCCAAAAATTATTTTGTATTTTTTTTCTAAAATTATAAGGCAAATAGGTGCAGAGGTTCTTTTGAGGCAATAATAAAATTTAAACTAATCGGCTTGGAGCTATTTTTTTGTCAATGTACCAATAGATCAACTCAAAAACTCTAACGAAAACCCATAAAATACATGCGTTAATCCCTAAAAAAATTGCAGAATTTTAGACAATGCAATAAAAACTTGTGAGGTTACGTTTAAAATTTGACTTTTATGGCTCAATGTGAAAATATCTTTAGATGAGTATTTTTTTAGATTCTCTATGATATGGCCGTAAAAGTATCATTAAATGTATGACTCTGTGAGACCTAGGTTCAAATTTATGGTTGTTAGATTATGTGGAGATCGCAATAAGTAAGTCAGGTACTAAAATTGCTCTATCTTTGAGAGTGTGGTGATTTCATTTTTTTTTCAGCCGTTATTTGGGATGTTCTTATCGATAAATTTAACAGTTTATTACTATAAGTCCGGACACATTGTATACTCATTCTCCTCTGATTTATTTTTCTATTTTATTACTTCGATATAATTTATGTGTGTACTTTTTTACAATTAATTTTCTAAAAGATGCATGCATGTTTTGGTCTTTCAATACCAAGTTATAGAAAGTATTAGTATCAAATTCCAGCCAACAAAACTACAAAAAAAAAATAGCAAGAACTGAAGTGTCCCTCGAGCATAATAAAGAAACTTAAAACTTGCAAGGAACGCAGTTAATTAAAAGAGAACACAGAATGAAGTGTTGTTTGCGTGAAAAGAAAATTCTAATTGACTCTTAGGTAAGTGGTCGGAATGAAAATATAAAACTAAAGGGTTTTTATACAAAGCAAACAGTTAAAAGGGTTATGACCTTATTCCTTCATAGTAAACTAGTTTTGTTATTTGTAATGAAAGCTGAATGAATAAAAGAGTAAATTGACGATAAAAATAGTCGAATAATTATAACGGTAAGAAATAAAACTGGAATGTCATCAATGTTTTTAAATGAAATCATTGATACACGCTTAGGCCCATTTGGCCCACAAATCACTGAACGTACTTAGCGCTAAATATATGTAAGCCGATCAATCTCATAAAAAATATTTTGGCAAGAAAACTGTTTAACGATGCACAAAACAATATCACTATTCAGAAACGCTAGTAATCCTTTCCTTTCCTAGCCACACAATATAATACACTATTTTCAAAGCTCAATTTTGTATATTATGAAAATCGGCACCTTTAGCTCCGCTCTCTCCTACGGTTTAGTTACAGCTTAATCAGATGTCAAGAAGTGCTTGAAAAATGGAATACTAGTTGCTGGACGCCTCGACTCGCTATCACTTACCAACAACATGTATGTACGCTGACCGCACTTGGGTGTGGAACGAGGGCGCGTCGGCCGACACCTCGCATCGAAACCGCCCGGCGAGCGCGCGCGACGCCTCCCGCAGTACCACTTGCTGGGACGTTGATCTTGACACCTGAGGACAATGTTACTGTTGTTTTAAAGCTGATATGACGTGAAAATATATAGTAGAACATAGTTTACGGTACGGGAACGATACTGATGTCAGCAGTGTTAAAATCGAAACGAATTAACAATGTAAACCATCTTAAGACGCAGATACCCCTGAGTATCTGATTTTAAAATGAGAATCAGGTCTAAAAGGCTAGTTATAATTTTTTAGAAAACATATAGTTACATTAGAACATTTTCTTAATAATCTGATTTAAGAAAATGTTGAGTTTTATTCGTATAACGTAGTGTAATCAATTTGTACAGATATTTCTAACACGGACAAAAAGGCAAACGCACCAAAACCGCCGGGCGTATTTAATCGAAATTGTCACCATCTCAAAGATAATTTTAATTATCTACATTTTGATCGAAGGCTTTTTTTTAAGTCATAGAATAATAAGGAAATTAAAAACAAAACTACTGATTTTTGGGTCGTGCGGGTGCGCAATGAGTGAACATTTTGTTCCTTCATGACGTTGGCGACGTGATATTTTTAGATCTTTGTCAGTTGTGACCTATAAACCTGAAAGTTGGATACCCAATCTTACTTGTGGAGGTCTCCAGGCAGCCTCCAGTCTAACCAAATTTATCTGTATATCCAGCATTTTACATAGTGACAACCTCTGACCTCTTCTTGGTAAGACTGGTGGCAAGTTTTTGACTACGTCAACGTGTATTCCAAGGCATGGAAGAGTCTCGGTGTATACTCGGTGGAATGGTCACCCGTTCTCAGATCGACCTCGGCAAGCGTTGCTTAACTTTAAAGGCGCAGACGGTCGCCGCAAGCTAATCATTGGTCGAGTCGCTCGGCTCAGCGCTGACGGCCGTCAGACTCGACCATTGACGAGCTCGCGGCGACCATCAGCGTGACCATGAGCTCTTCATTTAGTTTTTCACCAGTTAACTATTCATGAAGACAATCGCCTGACTGCCACAATTTGCTCTCTTTTATTTTCCCTTCCTCTTTGATGTAATACCGCATACATTTCTGTCAATTTATTAAAATGATGAAAACGCGAACTCAAGCCCATTTGCATGATTTGAATCACCGAACTATAAACTTTAAATATTGGGCCACATAATCCAGTCTTTTATGAATGTATTTCATGTTTTGAGTGCCATTCACAAATTGGCTAGGTAACGAGACACGCGTGTGGAATTTTAGACATTTATTTCGTGATTCTAACTGGAATGAATAGTGTTGATTTTCAATTCAATTTTGGTATGGAAATGGTTATACAATACTAGTAAACAAAACGAAAAAACAAAGCCTTTTTAATACTGCCAGGTAATTTTACTGACGTAACATCTTTACTACTCGTGCGTAATATTATTCCACCGATATAACACTAAACGTTTTGAAAATACTTTTATTATGCGTACAGCTAAGGAGTAGAATTCTCTGCCGGAGTTTGTGTCTCTGACACCAACCTGGGGTCTACCTATGTGTCAAAAATGAATAGGGTGTTTTTTATTCAATTATATCAATTAAAATTTACATAGTATATAATACTTAATTAACAATAACTACCTATATATACACTTAAATAAAGATAAAATACGACGAACACGTTATACGTGTCAGGGCAGGGGTCATAGGGCGTCAAAAAATTCGTCCACATAAGTACATTAGTACATTCGTTCTTCTTAGTTTACTTCGAGACAAGCGTGCTTCACCGTCAACCGCATCATCGCTCACCATCAGGTGAGATAGTGGTCAAAAGCGAACTTATCATCTTCATGATTTTTTATTATTATTATAATAAAAAATCCTACTAGCAACTCAAGAAGCTTCACTGCAAAACAAAAGAAAATTAACTCAAAATAATGCAGCAGAATCTTTTAAAAAAGCAGTGTCCAATAAACGGTTGAATGGCCACAACACAAGTTCAACGTCTACTCCTCAAAGCGACGGGGGCGTAATTAAAAACACTTTTTTCCATTTCAATGTCCAGCAATATCCTGTGTCCCACTTCTCCTTATTGATCCGACATTGGAAAATAAAATTGCCAGTCCCCACCCCAGTGCTTGTTTACTGACCAAGCTCCGAGCTCATTTTAATTTCTCACGATATTTCCCCTGTATTATCTTTGATGACAGGAAGAGTTGAACGACCCATTGTTCGAACGATGCTCGCTTCATAATCTCCCCTTCCGAACGGCGGAATAAAAATTTCTATTGTATCGGAATCAGTGAGATTACTACGATTTCTGTCGCATTTTATTTTGTCAGTTGTTCCGGCTAGGGTTGGGACCGAGACCTTCGTTTCTTCGATTGTCGATATTCGTACTAAACTCGAACACTCCATTTTTATTACGCGATAAAATTTTACTACGCTAGTTCAGAATACTGATTTTTATTGGGAAATATTCTTATTGGTATAATTGTATGTTGCCATAGAAATAATAGGATTATTTTTTGGGGGAAGAGACAAGAAATTTTTTGTACTTTGTAGCATCACATTCTTTCTCGATATTTTTATAAAAATGTAATTGTCAAACCAGCTCATAAATTCACATGTTAGGCACTTGTTTTGGTAACAAAACCAATTGATCTCATTCAGAATGTAAACATTAAAAACTTGCTTTAAAGTACCTACTGAAAAAGATTTGTAAATATCTTACAGAGGCCTAAGTTAATATGCTTTAGCACATTTTTCATTCATTCCCCGATGACCCAAAACAAACATTATTAAATTCCTGAGCCCAACGTTGGTACGTAATTTGCTAAAAGTAACCTCAGGTTGTTTACTTAAATACGCCTGAAAATCACGTAACAGGTACCTACATAAAATATACCTACCAGCACTTTTTGAATTTTCAAACTTTTCACGTTATTGTCACTTCAAAATCAGTGTATTTTTTTTTGTGTTTGGATTAATAAAAAAGATCAACAGTACTATATTAAAATTAACCATTGTTTTTCAACACCGACTTCCAAAACGAAAGCAATTTTTGCACTTTTTAACCGACTGCCGAAGAATAATGTGTTTATCAGTCTATGTATGTACGTTTGTAAATGTAAATGACGGTTTAGGATATATAACGACTTAAAGTTGGTTAACAACCATTCTAGATAATTACCACATATCTTTCAAACCACTAGACGGATTTATATTATTAAGAAATCGTTAGAAAAGCCTTGACCGCCAAAGTGTTGTGTCAAGTCAAAGTCGGAGGATATAGAAGGATTTGGTCAGCGAGCTCGCGAATATGTATCCTTCGACTGCACAGCATGATTTTCTTTTTGTTCGTTTCTTAAGCAGACGGGTTTTTGATTTTTTAAATTTACTTTTTAGTGTTTTGCTTTGAAAGCGGGTGTATTTTTAACCCAATCATTAAAAAGTGAGCAGTCAATCGGTACGTAAAGGATTGACAAAATACCCATAATAACTTAATTTACACATTAGTGCTGTTTGTCCCCAAGGAGTTCGGTTGTCTGTTCCATATATTGAAAGCGGATTTTGATGAAACTTGCACTGTTGCCTAAGTTGAGATATTATTATTAAACCTTTTTATTTCCTTAACATACATAGTTTATTAGCATTAGGTACCTACAAAAATGTACGTACATTTTATTTCTTAGTTCAGGCCCCTGGTGGGCCTCCTCCAACATTTTCAGGTTTTTTTTGTCTTCGCTAGTTTTTTCAACATTTCTTTTTATCTCATTTATCGAACGTTCTCTAGGATATTCCCTGGCTCTCTTGCCTCTTGGGCCCAGCCGATTTGCGACTAGTTCTGTCCTCATTCCATCTGTCAATCTTGCTACTGTCCTTCCCACTTCCACTTCAGTCATTTCATATGCTGGAGAGCATCTAACTTTGGTTTTTTTCTTATCTTTTCTGATCTTTTCTGAAGTTGAGATATACTTAATCCAATAAAAAAGAATAATCACGATCCGATAAGTAGTTTCGGTGAAATGCGTGGACATAATATGTCCACGCATTTCACCAAACCTATGTATGTATGTTTGTTTTTATGTATGTATAATATACATACATACAAACAAATATACGTACTCTTATGAAATTTGGCATACGTGTTTAGAAGCCCATACAGAGTATTATAAATGTGAATATTGTACAATGCCAGCAATATTACGCACATTCGTGTCGAATTGATTACCTCCTTTTTTTTTTTTATCGGTAAAAATAACACTGTATACACGAACAGCCAAAATCAATCAAACTGTATGCATACTAAAATATAAAACATTGGTGCAATAAATCCATAAGTACACTTTTTAAGCATTTCAAACTTTATGCTGATGTCTCACGATTCAATTCAGGTTGTTTTTTAAACGGAAGTTGAGAGGAGTCCTTTATATCTCCGACACCCTACACTTCAGAACAACAGTGGGAAACTTTTAAAACGCTTCAAGTATAGGTTCTTATTTTTAACTTTGTTTTACTTGATGTATTTGCGAAAACAAAACTTGTGTCTCTTTTAAGAATAATAATCTTGAAATTCTTTATTCAATTTATATGTTGGTACCAACCCGCACTGGGCCCGCGTGGTGGATTATGGCCTATTCCCTCTCCCACAAAGAGGAAGCCTGTGTCCCAGCAGTGGGAACATTAAAAGGCCGATGATAATGATGATGATGTTGGTATTGTGTTCTTAAGCGAATACAATACACAAGTTCGTTGAAGAATAAGACTAAACGGTTGTTTTATACCATCAGAAGGAAAGCCAAACCCGAAGACGATTTCGCAAGGAGCGAGATCGTTCTAACAACCACCAACATTGGGATTTCACGCAGTGGATGTCTACATTCAAAACTCAGGTAGTTGGTTGGTGGTATTTAGTTATGAAAGTAAGATGTAATTTAAAAACACTTTCTTCATTAGCATTCTCTTGTCCCTATCCAAATTTAATTCGCCTGTATACTCTTATTTATTTATTTAAACTTCATGTACAATGATGATACATAGGCGGACTTAATGCTGCAAGGCATTCTCTACCAGTCAACCTTTGGGTTAAAAAGGACACAACAGTGGCAGGAGTAAAAAAAAGAAAAAATTATCATTATCTAACTAATAAAACACTCAAATAAATACTCTTCTAGCCATCCACATTAATACTTAACACACTTGAACTTTAAAATTGTCTTTCTTCGTTTTTTCATTCATTACTTGCCCAATTGCCAATGCCATGAAAGCTTACACGACCCTCTGGCTTCTATCTAAGCCATTTTAGAAATATCCCCATACCAATTCTCCTTACATTTGTTATGCCAGTTATTTTTCTATTTGTGTCAGTACTAACATTTCACACTATACTTCGTTCTAAAGTATAACGCCGGATCGGATGCCATTGCGCTGATATTAGGTGATTTGGCAAGCCGCTGCCAGACGGCTTCCCATCCAAAATGCATTCGTTGTAGTAAAATATGATGTGAAGCGTTGGACAAGAAAAATCGATGCTGATTTCAATTTCTAGTCCTTAGAGATTTTTGCGTAGAAATTGTATAAAAATAAACTACTTTGCATTGGTCATGTGGACAGGATGATGGCGCCTTGTAATACAAGGTAATTAGAAGGCATAGTAATTATATCAGTGAGGCCTTAAGAGGACATAAACACAGATTTTATTGGTGATGTTTTTCAGAAATGCTAGGTGCGTTGTTAAAGAGAGTTACCGCGGTCTTGGCTCAAGCAACTGAAGGAACACGGGTGGGATTTAGTCAGTAAAAGTTTGACATCTCCCGCTTCACCTAGAGCGGGAGAAGTCTTTGAATGATTACAAAAAACCAAAAAAAAGGTGTGGTGCTGCAGGAAATAGTATTTGTGACGCAACAGAAAGACGGGATGATTTAGCAAACACGTTTATTACGATTTAACAAAAAGCAAGATGGCCGTTGCACAAAAATATTTCAATATTGACTGCGTACAGATGGGACCGCAAACTAAGACGACCATGTTAGCAAAGTCCTGCCTCTATAACTAAACTTATAACTAGGATTGTATCTTTCTCTACACTTACAATTAGGTACTTAAGTAACTACATAATGACATTACTTATTCTAAAAACTATTGAGCGCGTCGCTAACATGCATACCGGCGAGCCTGTAAGACCTTTGCGTAGCAAAAAAATTCTAAATCTATGGTAAGACCAGATGTCCTAAACAAGTGACATGCTATCAATGAAAGCATTGCGAAAGCGATGGGGAAGATGTCAAAAATGTACAGATATGTCAAGTTCTTTCGTAAAGTCACGTGATCACAATCCCCTAAAGATGCTCCCTCACCTGGAGCGTTCGTCTGTAATGTAACATTTCAGATTCTATTTTGAGAATATCATTACAATACTAAACGACGATACCAGACGTTGCGTTGAAAGGCCTCCCACCAGGTGGAACGATGACCTGGTGAAGGTTGCGGGGATCCGCTGGATGCGAGACGCACGGGACCGGCCAATGTAGCGACGCTTGCGGGAGGATGTCCAGCAGTGGACGTCTTTCGGCTGATATGTTGATGATGATTACAATACTGCCTCTCTGATTGTCACCGGCAATGTAACATTAGATTCGATTTTGAGCATTTAGTTGATACCACAATGTTTACAAGTGGTGCACATTGATTTTACTTTTTTGTATCTAAATATTACATACTAGCTGACCCCCGGGGCTTCACTCCCGTCAACTGGCTACCTACCCACCTACCCTAACCTACCTACCCTACCCAACCTACCCTGCCCTACCTACCCATCTAATTAAAATTTAGAACATAAAAGCTGCTATTGTGACTAAATTATGATAGTTAGATTAATTCTCACGCAGCCTTTTTTGTAGGTAATAATGAGAACTTTCATCATGTAGTACATATTTTTATGTATCATCAATAGTTCTCTCAGCGCACGCCAATGAATGAATTTTATAGCCAACATTTTGCTACTTTGGGTTACATTATTGCAATTTTCATAAGGATCTCTAATATTTTTGAAAATAAATTATAGCTTATGATACTCAGGAATAATTTAGCTTTCTACTGGTGAAAGATTTTCAAAATCGGTTTAGAAGATCCAGAGATTACCACCTACAACGTCACAAACTCACAAACTTTATCTCTTTATAATATTAGTATAGATTGTATCACCAAGTTGGGCACTGTAATGCTCGGTTCTCTTTCTTCACCAACGTAATGCTCGAATCTGTAACATTAGAGGTTGCGCACTGTAATGCTCAGTTCGCCTCCTACACTGATGACGACTATGAAACGTTACGAATGCTCCAAGTGAGGGAGCAATTTTACAATTCGGCAATAGGACCATCGCCATCGCCGACTTCAAATGACACTTGTCCAGATCCTCTTATGTATGAACGTAAACGATCATAGTAGCAGGTGCCGTTCAATAATTTCTGACTACACCCATAAAAAAACCGTGGGTTTATGTTCCTTGTTGACTTCGGAACCCTAAAAAGACAAAACACTGGCAACTAACACCATCGACCTCATAAACTCAAAACTCCTTATCAGTTTGAAAAAAAAAAATCTTCTAAAATCTCCAGTGTTACAAAAGAAATTTTATGTCTCCGTCCTTAGGGTACAGTAACCAATTAAGGCACGTCTTATCACGCCACGTCTGTAGTCTTGGCAATAAAATTTCACGTAATCCCAAAGGGTAAGCGAACGAAGCCGCGAGAAAAAGTTAGTAAAGTAAGAAGATCGATGCGACTTGAGCGTGTCTTTTTGAGAATTGGCTTGTTTTTGTAAGACATGGGAATACAGTGGAAAACTGTAAAAAACAGAGTGTTATTATCCTACTTTATTTTATTTACTATAACAAAAGTTTGTGAGGATTGATGGACGGATGGATGTTTAACATTAACATTATAAGCGGGATATTTACCATGTTTACGTGATCATAGAGCTTGCAACAGCACCGAAATATCGGAAACTCGAAACAAACAGTAAACATGGTAGATATCCCGCTTATTATGTTAATGTTCGCTGAAGGTCATATAGGTCTACGCTCCAACCTCGGCACACCCCGACGACGAGGTAGAGACCATGTATGAGGATATCTCCAGAGCCATGCATGGTTTCAAAACTCACTTCACCGTTGTCATGGGGGACTTCAACGCGAAACTGGGCAAACGAGACGAGGATGAGCTGCAAGTGGGGCAATTTGGAGTTGGACGTCGGAACCACCGGGGTCACCTACTGGCCAGTTTTATGGAGAAGGAGGGCCTCTATATGATGAACTCCTTCTTCAAAAAGCGTGAACACAGGAAGTGGACCTGGCAGAGCCCCGATGGTGCAACAAAAAATGAGATTGACTTCATCATGTCAACCAGGAAGCAAATGTTCAATGATGTCTCTGTGATCAATTCGGTAAAAACCGGGAGCGATCACCGCATGGTAAGAGGCACATTGAACATTAATATTAAGCTTGAAAGGTCTCGACTGATGAAGTCCACGCTCCGTCCAGCACAGATCCAGGTCCAAAACCCCGAGAACTTTCAGCTCGAACTCCAGAATCGTTTCGAGTGCCTAGGTAGCTCAGTGGACGAATATAGCGACGGGTTCGTGGAAGCTGTCCATACGGTCGGGTCTAAGTTTTTCAAGACCCGTCGTACAGATAGAAACAAAAAGATCTCTGATCCTACCCTCAAGCTTATGAAGGAGAGGCGTGAGATGATCCTGCAGTCTTCAGATGAGGCGTGCAAATACCGGCAGCTCAATAGACAGATCTCTAAATCCTTGAAAAGAGACCTCCGCCGCTTTAATACCGAGCGTATTAAAGACGCGATTGAGCGAAAAAAGGCTCCAAGGTTTTTTCAAGGGATCTGGCTATTGGGCAGAGCCAGCTAACGAAACTGAAGACCGACGATGGCAGGACCGTATCCGCCAAACCGGAGCTTCTGAGGGAGATCGAGATATTCTATGGGCAGTTATACACATCAGTCAGCAAGCCCGTTGCGAGTCTAGCAAACGACCCAAGAGCTAGATTGACCCGTCACTATACCGAAGATATCCCGGATGTCAGCCTGTACGAGATTAGGATGGCTCTGAAACAGCTTAAAAACAACAAGGCGCCGGGTGATGACGGAATCACGGCTGAACTCCTGAAGGCGGGTGGAAAACCGGTCCTTAAGGCCCTTCAGAAGTTGTTTGATTCCGTCATACTCGAGGGCAAAACGCCACAGGCATGGTGCAGGGGTGTGGTGGTACTTTTCTTCAAGAAGGGCGACAATGCCCGGCTGAAGAACTATAGGCCCATCTCACTTCTTAGCCATGTCTACAAATTGTTTTCAAGAGTCATCACGAATCGTCTCGCGCGCAGGTTTGATGATTTCCAGCCTCCCGAACAAGCCGGATTCCGAAAAGGCTTTAGCACCGTAGACCACATACATACGCTGCGGCAGGTTATACAGAAGACCGAAGAGTATAACCTGCCTCTCTGTTTAGCGTTTGTGGACTACGAGAAAGCCTTCGATTCGATCGAGACTTGGGCTGTACTGCAGTCTCTCCAACGGTGCCAGATCGACTACCGGTACATTGAGGTGTTGAAGTGTTTGTACAAAAACGCCACCATGTCAGTCCGTCTTCAGGATCAGACCTCGAAACCAATCCTTCTCCAGCGTGGCGTGAGACAGGGAGACGTCATTTCTCCGAAACTGTTCACTGCTGCGCTGGAGGATGTATTCAAGGTTCTGGACTGGAGGGGCCTAGGCATCAACGTTAATGGCGAGTACATCACTCACCTTCGGTTTGCCGACGACATAGTGGTCATGGCTGAGACCATGGAAAGCCTCAGTAAAATGCTGGATGACCTCAGTAAAGCTTCCGAAAGAGTGGGTCTTAAAATGAACATGGACAAAACCAAGATCATGGTGAACGCCCATGTAGCACCCACTCCTATCAAGATCGGAGACTCTACACTCGAAGTTGTAGACGATTATGTCTACCTGGGACAAACGATCCAGTTGGGTAGGTCCAACTTCGAGAAAGAGGTCAACCGTCGAATCCGACTCGGCTGGGCGGCGTTCGGGAAGTTGCGTGGTATCTTCTCGTCCAATTTACCGCAGTGTCTCAAGACAAAAGTCTTTGACCAGTGTGTGTTGCCAGTGATCACCTATGGGACCGAGACATGGTCGCTCACAATGGGCCTTATCAGAAAGCTTGAAGTCACCCAAAGGGCAATGGAGAGGGCTATGCTCGGCATTTCCTTGCGTGATCGCGTCAGAAATGATGATATCCGCAGGCGAACTAAAGTTACCGACATAGCCCGGAGAATTGCTAAACTTAAGTGGCAGTGGGCAGGGCACATTGCTCGCAGAACGGATGGCCGATGGGGCCGAAAAGTTCTGGAATGGCGACCGCGAACCGGAAGACGATACGTTGGAAGGCCTCCCACTAGGTGGACCGATGACCTGGTTAAGGTTGCGGGAAGGCGCTGGATGCGAGACGCACGGGATCGGTCAATGTGGCGACGCCTGGGGGAGGCCTATGTCCAGCAGTGGACGTCTTTCGGCTGAAATGATGATGATGATGTTAATGTTAGTCTTAGTGACCATGACAGTTTAAAAACTTGGATGGATGTTTGTTACTCTTTCAATCAAAAACTACTGAACGGATTTTGATGAAACTACAGAAATATAGCTTATACTTCAGAATGAAACATAGGCTATAATTTTAAAAGATATTGGGCGAAGTGAAATGAGAGAATCCAAGCGAGTGGAGCCGCGCACAGCTAGTAAAATATATTTTTTAAATGTGCGCGGCTACTGCTAGTGGGCTATTTAATATGAATTAAAGATTAAGTAAAAAACAGTAATAACAAAAGATTGTCAGATTTCCATAAAACATTTATGGTTTTTGTGCAAAATGAGAGGATCATTAACCATCTTATGACAGCCTTATGAGTGTGCTATGTGGGTAAATTATAGATGCACCGCTTCCTAGCCCTTCGGGAATTACAAGCGTGATATAATGTTTTGTAACAGCCTTATATCTTACCCAAAAACTCCGACATAATTTCTCTGAAACAAAACTTAGAAAACAGGACATTTCGGGAGTTGCTACTGCTTGTTGTTAGCTTGCCACTGCAGAAAAAAAAACCAGTCACACATTGATCAGAAAGGCAGGCACACTGATCTAATATTTTTAATCTCTATCCAGCATTCACAGCTAGGATATACTTCGACAAACATAAAATTCAGTAGAAAAGAATGTCCGTTGTCGGATATCTTTTATGATTGGAACGACACTGGATATGCGAGTCGTTCATTAGATTCCGTTTGTTTAAAATGCGAAAATAGAGACTGTTTTTAGTTGGCTTTATGTGGTTGAATTTTATTGAGAATACGATGTGATATGTACTGATTGGTTCTTCTTGACAGTAAGGCGTGTGTTTGCTTTAAAATGTAGAATATTTATTTTTTTACAAAAATATTCCACCGACTTCGAAATAAAAAAACTACAAAGTGAAAAATAACTTTATTTTTGGAAGTCGGTGTCTTTTATAGATACCAATTTATTGCGTTATGGACAAAGACTTCCAAAAATAAACTTTTTACAAAAAAATACTACCTTTTAAATAAAAAAATAAAAAAAACACTTTTTAGTTGTACCTGCCTGATAGGCAAGTTGTTTAGTAAGGTAATTATAACGCCAGAATAGCCAGGAGAGCAGCACGGAATTGACATTGGAACCGAAGATTTTGAGAATAATCCTTCGGGTCCGGTGCCGCGATTGCCAAACAGGTCTCAGCTGCGTGAAGGTAGCTCGGGCTTTGGCGATCCGTGAAGCGATGTCTTCTTCACTACCCCCAGTCTCTGACACGACACTCCCGAGGTATGTACATTTGTAGACGCATTCCACTGCCTCTGTGCCAATCAGCAACGTGTGCGAGATGCATGGGACTGGTTAATGTGGCGACACTTGGGCGATGCTTACGTGAGCAGTGGACGAGGGCTGAAATGATGATGATGATTTGTTTTCAGTGTCCCCCTACGTCCTATAGTATCTATAACAAATTGGACCAACTGCGAATTGGACCAATTTTGAGTTGGGCAAACTGCGAATTTGGCTTACTGCAAATTGGACCAACGGCGAATTGCTTTTTTTTTTAATTGTGTCAATCGCGAATCGGACCAATCGCGCCTAAAGGCTTTTCCGTTATAGCACGGATAATAGCGGTATTTTACTAACAGTCATAATTTCAAAAACAGAAACAAAGACCAAAAGCCAAGACATTAATCGTGGTCTCTAACATTATTTACTGATGGAAAACGTACAACGTCTTAATGTTCGCGTTCCTTCGAAACAGGGAAGTTTCGATGAACACTATAAACATAGAAAGAAAGAAAAGAAAGATAAGAAAATTTTTTCATTCTTTTTCGTTTGACATGCTTGCAAAACGAAACAACTTTATTCATAAATAGGCAAAATATGCACAGAAATATAACCAGGTAGCCGTCTCGGAAGAAATAACTTCTTATTTGACTACGGAAGCCAAAAAAGTGTTCAATCGTGCGTCAATAAGTTCTCAGAATACATTTCAATAAAGTGACCGCAACCTCTTCAGATTGCGTTAAGTTGACCCGTGTACCGGGATACGGACCGTATATAAATATTTCAGATGTCTTCCCAATAACGGCCACGGTTAGGGCTGATACAATTTAGAAATTGGGCACGGGGTATAAAAGATTACATATTTTCGAGGCCTTAAGTGAGAGTTTCATCTTTAAGGAATCTTTTAATAATTTGAATAGTATATATTTGTAATTGTACTGAGTTTTTGCTACAAAACGAAATATTATTGGCTATTCATAGTTATTGGAAATCTTAAAATATTTCATTTCATTAAATAACCTTAAGGTACAAAATACGATAGTGCTTAGCAGACTTCTAAATAAACACTTTCATAACCACTGGATGTCAAGAGCATGTCTGATAGTTTATGAGGAACGTCGTGACTGATATAAAATTACATAAAAAAATATTTTCATATGTAAAGTTATCTTTTCTTTCAACTGGCGAAATATGGGTGAAGGTACTACAGGAACACATCTGTCTTATTCTTCGGGAAAAACCGACGTGATGGTATAGATATGCTTGCGTTTGACCAATAACTCACGTATCTCACTGACGGTAAGCGAAGATGTGTTCAACGGTGAAGCACGCTCGCCTAAAAGTAGGCTGAATTGAAGAGGGCAGGTTATAACTATCAGGAAATACAGACTCTGGCAAGTCTACCACTCCTTAGCTGTACGTACAATAAAAGCAAGTTTGGTATGTTATTATCCCAGATAAAAATCCAAAATAGGCTACACGTGTCATAACATATGCCTGTTCAAACTCTATACCAATCAAATTAACACTCATCCGATTTTTCCATTAGCCTCACAAAACCAAAGGGCCATCAACGCAAAAAGCTTTATCACCTAACCTTTAGATAGAGCCGTACCCAAACCGATACCCAGCAACCCTGTGTATATATAATAAGAGAGAATACTATTAAAATAATAAGCCCACAAAAATCTCTTAAGGGCTTTCCACCGCTTTAATGCCGTAGAACGGTTACTTTCTAAAGCATACTTACTAAGGAAGTAACGACCAGGTTAAAAAGTTTGATTAATTCATGAACATTGTTTGTGAAACAAGTTTTTTACGTGTAACTGAAAGTTTTGCTAAAACTATTAACAACACGATATTTTTTCCCTACTTTTGGATACTCCTTTTTAACGACTTGGATGTTTAAAAATAAATGTTTAAAACTGAAATAGCATATGTAAATCAAAGAATATTTTGCAAACAAAACTGTCCAAAAGGAGGTTCAATATTGAAATTCTGGCTCCGAACGGGCGCACGGCTAGTACTGCGTTAACATTTATTTTATCAAATTATTTATTTATTAACACGTACATTTATTTTTACAGGTAAGACTCAAGCTAACAAACGCAGCCGATACATTGCCAGTGCAACATTGGGGAATATATATTATACGCCTAATACGTGCCGATGTCGTATCATTCGACATCGGCACAGATTGTTTAGCTTTCGCATACACCTTCCATAAGCTCTTCCAATGGCCACGGTCTTGACACAATTTACACTACAATACATCTGTGGTGTCTTTTAAATAGTCGCTTAACTTCGACAGGGCTTCTGCCTTTTTCCCTCTCTAGGCTACCTCTCTGTTACTATTTTGGCCCATTATTCTTGTTTACTCCGCAACATACTTCCTACCCATTGCCATTTGTGTTATTTTTTTACACATGCCTGTTCAAACTCTTAAATAAATCATAAGCTTTCCACATTTTTCCAATATCTTCACAAAACCACCGGGCCATCAACGTAAACAGCTTCATCACCTTACCTTTAGATGTAGCCGTACCCACACCGATACCCAAGCAACCCTGCGTATGTATAATTAGGCAGCATATACATTGTTAATTTGGTTTAACGCCCGTGGTCAGGTGTAGTGAGCCATCGTGAGCCGATTATGGTCCTTGGAATAGCATCCTTGGCGCTGAGTGCTCAAGTATCTACGAGAATGAGTGTTGTATGTGACATCTACTTACATACATGGTTATGTTTTGTGATATGGGTGTCTTCGCAAGTGGCTGGGTTACTGGGGAGATTTTTTTTATGTTCTTTTATCTTTTGAACTTTTTGAAAGCGTTAGAAAAGAAATGGTTTATTTATTTATATATACTTTATTGTTCACCAGAAAATATAAGAACACGAGAAACTTAAAACTAAATATACAATGGGCGGTCTTATCGCATTCCGCGATCTCTGCCAGGCAACCTGGTAACCTGATTCCTCATAATTAGAAATGTATAAAGAGTTATCATAAAAAAGACGTTGTTTGAGCTCTGGCATATAATTATTTTGGCTGTCGTAGGGATAGTTGGCCTTTAAGTCTTCTAAAATGTTTGATAATTTAGAGTTGAACAATATATACTGTCCGTAAATTAAATATTTTTGTTTTATTTATGATACTTAAAATATAAATTTTAGACCAATTTTAATTTCAGTTTCTGATGAGATTTTCCCTTGGCTACATAATGTCTTATGCAAATTCTTACAAAAATAGTATCACATCAACCTCTTTTAAATTAACGCAACAAGAAAGCACCTAATCTCACTCCACCACTTACCGTCCGTATCATACCGGACGATACGGCGACATTACGTTAAAGATAACGCGCACTAGGGTACGGGGTACCCATTAAAACGGGGCTACGTATTACCTTCCTTCGGACAAAAACCGTCCCGAGTCTACTAAACACGCAATAACATCAATGAAGGTGTTACAGTAATCGTTTCAATTCGTATCGAATCCGATTTACAATCGGTTACGCACGGCTATTATGTTTACAATCGGGGTTCTGTATTATCGATATGATCATTCGATCATTCGCCTGTGATTGGCGGATTGTTGATACGGTTTGTTTGCGGCGTTTGTTTTAGCGGCAATTTATGTTGATTCATGAATATTTTTCGATGCCATTTTTATGGCATGAAATGTAAGCGGGTTATATTGTTCTGTGATGTTTATTGCTGATTCGTCGTAGTTTTGATTCAACGAAAGGTGGATATGCCGATAAGTTTAAAATTATGCGATGTTAATCGATTTATATGGTCATCTGCACCCAAATAGGGCAAAAATAAATATGTTGCAATTCAAAAGATTTTGAAGAAAACTCTGCTCAACTACGTGAAGAACGCAATAGTCTTATGTAATTGTCAAAAAGAAATGCATTGGTATCGATTTTATTTATACAATTACTCCAGTGATTTTGTCTTACAATTAAAAGTAACATTTACAATTAATTAACAATACGAAGTGTGTCGAGACCTGGCGCTTTATGGAAGCGCCTCGTCTTACTAGGATGGAGATGGTCGAGGTGGTGATGAGGGTGATCTGATGCAAAGAAACTCACTTGTTATTTCAGAGGTATCTCTTCCTATGTCTTTTAGCTTGACACTTCATTTTACGTCCAATCCTCGACTTCTCAGTCGTCCCAGTCCAGGCTTTTTGAGTATTGGTATTTTCCCTGAGGAGAGAGTTTTGAGAAGGGGTCGAGTACTGAGTTCCCTGGCCTGACTGGTCCGGGAAATGGCCTTTACAATTTAGAAGTTTCTCCTTTGAGAACTGATCGTAGACTAATCAGTTTCCCTGCCCGGATCGGCTTATATACTCCCAGGCTGATGTTCGAAGATATTAAAAATTTATTATTTAAAATTTCAAACTTGGATCTGTAACTGAGAATTTATTATTAGTATTTAATTAAAAACTTTGCTGTCTGTTTTTGATGTCTGTCATTGATGTCTGTCAAACAATGACATTATAAAAAGATTCAGTAAGAATTTCAATTTTGTGCATAGTTATATAAAAATTAATACAAAAGGAGTATAAAAAAAGCTATTGGTAAGTCCGTACATTAGTATACTACAACATCTGTATGTTATGTTGTTGTTGGGAACAATGCAAGTTTCATCAAAATTGATTCAGTAGTTTTCAAGATATTATGAAAAACATAACCGAACTCCTTGGAGACAAACAGCACGAATGTGTAAATTATGTTATTAAGGGTATTTTGTCAATCCTTAAGTACTTTACTATAGACTTTGTTTAATTCTTAGTGATAAGTGCAGCATTATCACGCTGCCTATTGATTCGGCTGAATAAAAACTATTCCGTTCGTGTAAGTCGACCTCATTTCTAATTTTTTCTTATTTCGGTTCAAAACTTAGAAGTTTGATCATTCCATTGGATGACAGAGAAAATTTTTCTTGTGAATTGGCGACATATCTACTTGGAAGTAACACGTTTAGTATTTTTTTTAAGAAAATTTCAAGTGCAAATCGTTGGATTTATATCGCATTGCGTCCATGCAAACCAATATGTTGCATTTAGTTCTGCAGCATTATTGGACATTTCTTTCTGAGAGTGTCAATTGTTCACCAGGAATTTAATTTGTTTCCGAGTTACCGGCGCATAAGGCCGTCTGTTACAAAGAACCGGTATGTATTTAAAACATTTTAAATTTTAACTGTTTGGAAGGTTCTGTTTTGAGTATTGTGGTGTTTATTTCCTTTTATTTTCTCACCATAGATTCGCTCAGAATCGGTTCTTGGAATATACAGGGTGTTTGGAAGGGAGCTGTACATACGCCTAGGGTAGAAACTAGGGATAGTCTGCTACCTACCCCCGCCCATTATATTGACCTTGGCCTCAAGGTTTTTTTTTAATTTATTTTTATTTTTTGTTTGACTTTTTTGTGATTTTTTGACTAAAACTACCTGTAGCTCAAAATCTATCCATGGGACCGGTCGGCTAATGGTCTTGTTTTAATCGTTAGAGTCTTAGGGTCCTGCAAAAAATTATTTTACACCAGAAAATTGTGGAGAAGAAAAGTTATGGGGCCTGAAGTACCATAGTAAGGTAAAGAAATAATTTTAAGGGCAACTTTCTATGGGGTTTAAAAAAAACTAACAGGGTTGGAGTTCTTCTGATTTTTTTAAAACATCCTCAGTCCATGCCTTTTCTAACGATATGCTAAAAGTGTATTTATCACTTTTAGTTTTAAAGTTATTAATTAATTTCCGCAACTAGGGCACTTTTACCACCACGAGTCGACATTTGTAAGACAAATGTAATTTCCAGAATTTAAACCAGTTTGGCCTACAGTTGGCAAATTTGTTGTCTCACTCTTACACGAGAGCAACATGTAAGAGACAAAACATGTCATGTCATGTCTCTTTCGCTCTTGGGTCGACGGGGCCGGGCAGGTAACTCGTTGGGGTCTTTGTTAGTCAGTCGAGATTTACCCATCTTAGCTAACTTACGTACTTGCCGTTACGACGCTCCACTGTTTTCGTTAATTTTGTTGAGTTTGTTATTACTTCGTTTTTGTTAAGTTTTGTTATTTGTTACCTTGTTGTTGGCAAAATGGCTGGATTTACCAGTGAAGAGTACACCGACATGCTGGTGGTGTATGGAATGGCTGATTGCAATGGGCGCGAGGCACGGAGGATTTATCAAGAACGGTATCCTAACCGGCGAGTGCCTAACCACCAAACGTTTGGCTCAACTTATCGGCGTCTGCGAGAAACCGGAAATTTAAATTTCCGGGAACCAGCCGTGAACAGATTTCAACCAAATTTGGCTGCGGAAGAACGCATATTGGCTGAATTTGAGGAAGATCCGACCAGAAGCGTAAGAACCGTAGCCCGGACGCTTGGTTTAAGCGTGTGGAAAGTCTGGTCGGTTCTTCGCGAAAATGGACGTCATCCTTTCCACTACACCCCTGTTCAAGGTAATTTTTTACATAAAGTTTTTGTTTTTAGCTCTTATGTAATGAACTAGCATGTGAATTTCATAGGCAATTTTTAAATTAACATGAGCATGTGTGTGAGAGAGAGAGAAATGGAAAGACAGAGATAGCAATCAATGTTACATAGCTACTAATTCATAAGGAAACCGCTAACGTTGATATTTTTATTGTTTTAGGCTTAGAGGATAACGACTATGCAAGAAGGGTGGAGTTTTGCCGCCACTTGCTCCATACGGACGTGGAAGATATTAATTTTTTACGGAGTATTCTCTGGACTGACGAGTCCAAGATTGACAAGGAAGGAATTGTAAATTACCACAATCTCCATCACTGGGCACCCAGAGATCAAAACCCGAGAGTCAAGAGGCACAGAGGTTTTCAACGAAGGTTCTCCGTGAACGTATGGGCAGGCGTCATCGGTAATCGGTTGATAGGGCCGCACTTTTTGCCAGACAACCTAAACGGGCAAAACTACTTAGATTTCCTCGAAAACGATTTGCCTGATTTAGCGGAAGAAGTGTTTGACGAAGATCGGCCCATAGTCTTCCAGCACGACGGCTGTCCTGCTCATTGGAGCCTAGCAGTGAGGGAGCTTCTGGACAACTGCTTTCCTAATTCTTGGATTGGTCGGGGTGGGCCAATTCCCTGGCCCCCAAGGTCGCCTGACCTTACCCCACTCGACTTCTACGTCTGGGGAAGGGCGAAAGAGTTGGTGTACGCAGAAGAAGTACCAACAAGGGAGGTTCTAATTAACAGGATCCACGCCGCATTCGATACAATGCGCGAGGAACTGCTGCTTAGAACGGTGACCGTGGAGATGAGGAAGAGGTGCCGAGCATGTTTACAGGTCAATGGTCATCAATTTGAACAAAATTTGTAATTAATTAAAATTAGTAATTAATTAAAATTTGTAATTTAATGACATTAGTCATTACCAAATTTTTTGTTTCATTTGCCATCCTTTTACGATCGAACACATTTAATTTTCATTAGTTGAAATTTTTGCTTGAAGTGCCCTAGTTGCGGAAATTAATTAATAACTTTAAAACTAAAAGTGATAATTACACTTTTAGCATATCGTTAGAAAGGGCATGGACTGAGGATGTTTTAAAAAAATCAGAAGAACTCCAACCCTGTTAGTTTTTTTTTAAACCCCATAGAAAGTTGCCCTTAAAATTATTTCTTTACCTTACTACGGTACTTCAGGCCCCATAACTTTTCTTCTCCACAATTTTCTGGTGTAAAATAATTTTTTGCAGGACCCTAAGACTCTAACGATTAAAACAAGACCATTAGCCGACCGGTCCCATGGATAGATTTTGAGCTACAGGTAGTTTTAGTCAAAAAATCATAAAAAAGTCAAATAAAAAATAATAATAAATTAAAAAAAAACCTTGAGGCCAAGGTCAATATAATGGGCGGGGGTAGGTAGCAGACTATCCCTAGTTTCTACCCTAGGCGTATGTACAGCTCCCTTCCAAACACCCTGTATAACAAGCTGTGGACTGATGTTCCGAGTTATTTCAACACCGACTGAGTTCGGGAAGCGTGTGCTTGCGGGGGTGACTCCATAATATACGAGTGAAGACCCCGGGAGGACGTCGTGACATCGCTCCGCGTCAAGTGATCCCAAAATTTTGTTCCTATTCACTTTTTATAATTTGTAGCAATAGCGAAGTATTTATTGAATAGTTTTTTATATGTATCACCTATTCGTGTCAAAAGGTCGTGAAATGAACCGTTTTTAATTTTACATTTATGCACGGTTATATTTTAATCGCGCCTAGGGCCGGATAGCGGTTGCAACCCCTTCTCTCCTATAGGCATTATTTTCCAAAATTACAAATTTTATTCTAGACAATCCATTTCCCAACTTTACCGATAGTCTTCCTTTACGTCGCCATTCCTTTTTTCTTTGTATATTTTTTATGTTGAACAATGTTTGTTTTTATTTTATCTTTTATTCGTCAAAATTAAACGTGACACATGTAGTGACAATTTTTTTTTTTTACGCTACAAATTGGCGCCCGAACAACTAAAGTAAGTGTTTTTACCTAATAACTTTGAAATTTAAATGATTCGACATAATTTATTTTTTTTGCTTTATTGAGGATGGTCACTCCCTCTGGGAGCTAATGATTCTTAAGCTTATTTGTTTCAGGACGCTGATATTCTTCCATTCAAGAAAGGTATTCTAGGATTTATACCACCAGTACAGATCTGTGAAGCTGTTATTTTCCTTGACATATTTTTTTCATGAAATGTAATGTTTTTTAATGGAATTTAATTTTGTGAACTATAGTACACATAACCGTCTTTTATTTTATCCACTTATGGCAGCAAATATAACGATAGGTTTCCTGATTTTTACTCCTTATTTAGCCTAGATCTTTGTTTACTAGCTTGGCGTTCGCTGACTGCTGGTTGCTGGATTATTTTTGTCCAGCTGTTCATGCCGTGCTTATTTTTCGCTAGGATTCAATCGTCCTTTGTCTGTTCTTTCATTCGTTATTAGGTCTATACTAGTTACATCATGTCAGAAGAGGAGTTCCCTATTGGTGAGACTCCACGTTGTGATAGTCCCATCATTTCGCGACCACCACCTTGTCCCATTCAGCCAAGAGCTTCTCGCGCTTCCTCACAAAGTGTTGTTCCTTCTCCAATAAGATCTGATGAACGCCCACAATTTACCAGGCAGTTCTCTCTTACTAAGTGGAAGATTGTTTTCGATGGAAAGACCTGCGTACGGGAATTTTTCACGAGTCTAGAAGAGTGCAGGGAGGCCGACAATTTGTCTGATGGTTACTTAGTTAGGCGATTCCATGAAGTCTTGTCAGGTGTCGCACTTCAATATTTTAGGTCAATCCGTCGTCCGGATCTTTCCTTCTTTGAGATCAAAGAAGCCTTTTCTAGGACATTCGGTACGACCGATTTTGAATTTAAGATAAGCCAGGAGGTCCGTAACCTCAAGCAGAGACCGGAACAGCTAATAAGAGAATTTATTATCGAGGTTTCTTACTTAAATGCTAAACTGAGCAAGCCTATTGAAGAATCGGAGTTGTTGCGGATCATCACTCACAACATGTTGCCAAAGTACACTCCTTGCTTGTCCATCCAAAAATTTCATGACATCGATAATTTAATCGAAGCTGTTACTCATTTCGAGTCCTTTCTAAAACCTCCAAAGGCGGTAGCCAGTTTCGATTGTGTTGCCGACCAGTCGACTTCTCAGGCTGTTAACTCACCAAAACCCAGGCCGAACAAAACTTCCCATCAACCAACAACTAGTAAGCCTCGGACTTGTCCTAGTTGTAGTCAGTCTCAGCTTTGCTTAAAATGTAACAAAGTTGGTCATTCTTACCGCTCTTGCCCAGAGATCACAGGCATGATTTGTTTTAAGTGTCGCACTCCTGGATTTATTACTAGAGAATGTCCGAAATGTAATCCAAAAAATGCATAGACCACTGGCGATACGCTTCTTTTCGTACAGTATCCCCAGTGTTTACTACAGATTCATTTGATAACCGACCGTTTATAGAGGTATTATTATGTGGTAGAGTTGTTAAAGCATTGCTTGACACTGGTGCTCAGATTTCGCTTGTTAACGATAATTTTATTCAGCAACTTGGTATTTCTTTGACATCAAAAGACGCTTGTCCCCGTGTTATATCGGCTAATAATTCACCGATTGATATTCTTGGTTCTGTACATCTTCCAGTTAAATTTAACGGTACAACTTTTATTCATGAGTTTTTAGTGGCAAGTTCGATGTCATCTTCTGTTATTTTAGGTATCGAATTTTGGAATAAATTCGGTTTGACGTCTATTTTTAGTCAGGCTTTCGATAAAAATATTGATGGTAATATGTTTATCCCTTCTGTTCAGCACTCTCCCCCTCAAGTTTCCTCTGTTAGTGAGGTTCGTTATATTCATCCTCGTAACATCCTATCGCCGGATCAAGAGTCTTGTCTTCAACAAGTTATTAAGGAGTATGAAGTTATCTCTTCGGAAAAAGTTGGTCTTGGAAAGACATCTTGGTTGTCCCATAAAATTAATACTACGGGATACCCTATCCGTCAAAGATATTATCCCTTATCCCCAGTCAAGTTGAAGATTCTCAATGAAGAGATTGACAAAATGTTAGATATGGGTGTTATTCGTCCTTCTCGTTCTCCATGGGCTAGTCCTGTGGTAATGGTGACAAAAAAGGATGGTTCTGTTCGGTTTTGTGTCGACAGTAGAAAACTGAATAGTGTGACAATCAGAGATTCTTATCCTCTTCCCCGTATTCACGATATCCTCGACAACCTTCGTGGTGCTAGATATATTAGCTCATTGGATTTTAGAAGTGCTTTCTGGCAAATTCCACTTGCTGATAGAGAAAGTTGTGAGAAAACAGCATTTATTGTCCCACAACGTGGTCTCTTTGAGTTTGTTAGGATGCCTTTTGGTCTAACGAACGCTGCTTCGGAGATGCAACGCCTTACTGATATGATCGTTAATTTCGAGTTTACTTCTACCAGTGACGACTGTATTTTTGGGTACGTCGACGACTTGATAATCGTATCTAAAGATTTCTTTGGTCATATGGCGCTGCTCAGGAAGGTGCTTGCTCGACTTAAAGAAGCAGGCTTATCTATAAATTTGAAAAAATGCGAGTTTTGCAAAAGCGAACTAAAATATTTGGGTTATATAGTTAATGAAAAGGGACTTCAAACCGATCCCGGCAAACTTGATGCTATTAAAGATTATCCTACTCCCACTTCAGCTAAGTCATTACGCGGTTTCATTGGTATGTGTTCCTATTATAGGCGTTTCGTTAAAGGGTTTTCTTCTATAATTGCTCCGCTTACTGCCCTTATCGGTAAGAGAAAGGGTAATGATCCAATAAGTTGGAATGATGCAGCCGATCAGGCTTTCACTAAGTTGAAACAAGCGCTAATCGATACGCCTGTTATGGCATGTCCTGATTTCTCCAAGCCGTTCATCCTGCAGTGTGATGCATCAGCTGTTGGTCTTGGTTCGGTACTGACACAAAAGATAGACGATGTTGAGCACCCAATCGCCTATTATTCGCGTTTATTCACTCAAACTGAACGCAATTATAGTACTACAGAACGTGAACTCTTGTCAGTTTTGGATTCAATTAAACATTTTCGATGTTATTTAGATGGGATGAAGTTTTCAGTCATAACAGACCATATGGCCCTTAAGTGGCTCCTCACTCTTAACAACCCATCTGGTCGTTTAGCTCGTTGGGCTACTATTATCTCCCGATATACTTTTGATATTGTGCATCGTAAAGGTTCGCAACATATAGTCCCCGATGTTCTATCCAGGATCTATGCTAATCCTGTGTCGTTTGACCAGGGTCCTGAACATACTAATGACCGTTGGTATAAGAAGGTGTATATAGGTGCTCGAGACACGCCACAAATGTTCCCAGCATACGCTATAAATAACGGTATCCTTATGAGACGCATGCCTGTTACTAGTCCTTTATCTTCTGAACCATGGCACGTGGTGTTACCAGCTGAAAAGGTTCCAGACGCTATTTGGGAAATTCACAATAGTTTTCCTTCGATACATCCCGGTGTTACTAAAACGTATCTAAAGCTTAGGGAGTTGTTCTACTGGCCAAATATGTTCCGTGACGTTACTTCGACGTTAAGTCAATGTGAGGTTTGTAAAGCCTATAAAATCTCGAACACGCAACCTCGCGGTCAGATGTGCTACCCTAAAGAGGTTTCCTTGCCCTTACAGATGATTTCTATCGATATAATTGGTCCGTTGCCCTGTGCTTATTATGGTTATAAATATATCCTTTCTATGGTAGATGTTTTTTCCAAATATGTTTGGCTAGTTTCTCTGAAAAGGATTGACGCTCTTTCTGTTATAAAAGCGTTAGAGTCTGAAATTTTCTTTAATTTTGGGGTTCCGCGTACTATTCTTTGCGACAACGCTACAGTTTTTCGTAGTAATCAATTCCTTAATTTTCTCAGATCTTTTCATATTCAATCACCTACTTTTACGCCATATTATACACCCCAAGCAAATACGGTTGAGCGATACAACCAAAGTGTTATTACGTGTTTAGGTATTTTGGTTGGTGAAAACCAAAGAAGTTGGGCTAAAATGTTACCTAAAGTTAAGCTTTACCTCAATTCTTGTGTTAATCTAGCTACTGGCTTTACGCCTAACTTTCTTATGTTTGGTAGAGAGGTCCTTATGGATAGCAGTCGTGTAGATAGTCAGACTCGAAGCTCTAATTTGGCAGACAGTCGGGCTCGTCATGCTTCAAACCTATCCTCTCTCAGCGAAGTTTATGCAAAGGTAGCTGATAATCTTTCTTTAGCTTTCCTCCGTAACTCTCGTGCATATAATTCTAATCGATCAGCTATCACTCTGAATATTGGTGATACTGTATGGAGAAAGAACTTTTCCAAGTCTTCTGGAAATGATTTTTTTTCTGGAAAGCTTGCTCCACGTTTTATTAAGTGCCGTGTAATAAGAGTCATTTCTAGGACCACATATTTGCTCCAGGATTGTGATTCAGTCCACTCCGGACAATATCATATCAAAGATATCTTAAAATAAATTTGATTGAATTCTCTTTGTTCCATTTTAACATTAACATTTGCTTTCTAAACCTTTTTCCTCTTTGGTTTATGGGAATATTTCTTTGCATAAGTTTTTGATTATGTTAAAAACTTCATGAATTATCTGTTAATAATGCCATCTATTTATTTCTGTGTTGTGTCAACCTGTGTTCTCAGGTTATTTTATTTCTTTTAGTTTAACACAAATGGTGTGTCATTCTACATTTAATTTGAATTTAAACTTGAGTTTTCTGACTTGAGTTCTCTGATTGGAGTTTTTTGTCTTGAATTCTTCTTTGACTTAATTAACTTAAGTTTTCTTTCTCAAACTTGTTTTTTTGTTTTTTGTCCAACTTGTCTTTCGTTTCTATAACTAAGGTTGGACTTTACGTGTTGACGTTATTTATTTTTTGGGGATCCCCGGGTTTTTTCTTATTGTTGTTAGGTAATAGTTAAGTCTTATGTTAAGTTAGGCTAGCTTTACTTAGATGTATAGTTCCCTGGTTGTTCTTCATAGTTGTTAGGATGTGGTAGTTGTTGGTGTTTGTCTCTAATTGAACAATATATATTTAGATTTATGAGTTTGTTATTTTCTTTCATATTCTCCATAGATGTAATCGAGATATCGCGAGTTCGCGCGGATAACGTTTAGATGTGGTGGCCACCGTGTTTATTCAGTATCTTTTGCACTTCGATATCGTTTGATTCAGAAATGATTCCTGCTGTTGTCATTGCCTGTTCCAGCTTTATCTTTCTTCTCACTCGTACTTTCGTCCTTTTTTTCTTAGAAAGGGGGTATTGCAGCATTATCACGCTGCCTATTGATTCGGCTGAATAAAAACTATTCCGTTCGTGTAAGTCGACCTCATTTCTAATTTTTTCTTATTTCGGTTCAAAACTTAGAAGTTTGATCATTCCATTGGATGACAGAGAAAATTTTTCTTGTGAATTGGCGACATATCTACTTGGAAGTAACACGTTTAGTATTTTTTTTAAGAAAATTTCAAGTGCAAATCGTTGGATTTATATCGCATTGCGTCCATGCAAACCAATATGTTGCATTTAGTTCTGCAGCATTATTGGACATTTCTTTCTGAGAGTGTCAATTGTTCACCAGGAATTTAATTTGTTTCCGAGTTACCGGCGCATAAGGCCGTCTGTTACAAAGAACCGGTATGTATTTAAAACATTTTAAATTTTAACTGTTTGGAAGGTTCTGTTTTGAGTATTGTGGTGTTTATTTCCTTTTATTTTCTCACCATAGATTCGCTCAGAATCGGTTCTTGGAATATATAACAAGCTGTGGACTGATGTTCCGAGTTATTTCAACACCGACTGAGTTCGGGAAGCGTGTGCTTGCGGGGGTGACTCCATAATATACGAGTGAAGACCCCGGGAGGACGTCGTGACATCGCTCCGCGTCAAGTGATCCCAAAATTTTGTTCCTATTCACTTTTTATAATTTGTAGCAATAGCGAAGTATTTATTGAATAGTTTTTTATATGTATCACCTATTCGTGTCAAAAGGTCGTGAAATGAACCGTTTTTAATTTTACATTTATGCACGGTTATATTTTAATCGCGCCTAGGGCCGGATAGCGGTTGCAACCCCTTCTCTCCTATAGGCATTATTTTCCAAAATTACAAATTTTATTCTAGACAATCCATTTCCCAACTTTACCGATAGTCTTCCTTTACGTCGCCATTCCTTTTTTCTTTGTATATTTTTTATGTTGAACAATGTTTGTTTTTATTTTATCTTTTATTCGTCAAAATTAAACGTGACACATGTAGTGACAATTTTTTTTTTTACGCTACATAAGGTACTAAAACTAAAAAGAGAGAAATTAAAACTTTTTCATAAAAAAATAAACCGACTCCGACAGTAAAACAGACAAACGTGCAAAAACAGCTATCAATTATTTTTTGTGAAAATGTTTTTATTCTAATACAAATGCACTAATACAAATGGTATCAAAACGCGTTTTCTTTCCACCCGAAATTCTATAAAAATACAAAACAAGCCATTCTTTCTCTCTGTAAAAAATCCCAATACCGACACAGCCAAGTTCCTTTTATCCACTTACGTAAAAAGTATTCTGCTTAGCCATTTACTCGACCATAGCGTAAACCCTCGGCCTGTTTTTCGGGCCAATGAGTTTCGATATTAAATTTGCAAAGTTGCACGATAGTTGGCAACTTTATCTACTTATTAGACAAAAGTTATCTTGCGAACTGCTGCGCTGTGCATGCCTTTATCTGCTAAATGGATATAGAACTATATTTCTCGTAATTAATGTGGAGTTGGGGGAGACTTATAGTCGGTTCTGCAGCTGCTGGTTTTCAAAACACAAGTAAATTACAGTACAAACATTTTCTTTATATCCCTCGGCAAACTTCGTGTTTCGTTAGGCTCTAGACAGACGGACTGCATTTCAACTGCAAATTTGCAGTTCGGATGCAGTTTGAATGCAGTTGACACGACTGCAATAGAACTGCAAACCAACCGTGCGGTCCAATTGCAGTCGGCGTGCAGTCGTGTGAACTGCACACCGACTGCAATTGGACTGCACGGTTATCATAATTGCAGCGATGATAGCTCATACATAAACGACGTATTCGGTTAATCATTTTCTTCTGTTTATATACATATTTATTTTTTAAGTAACTATTTTTGTAATTTAATTCATAATGCCTATTCAATGGCGACAGATCGAGCTTTGCAATATAAATAATAATGTTTAAAATTGTTAAAAGCTTACCTCAAAGTAATTGCAATCCTTTCTTCTGCCGATAATAATAATTGCAGTCCGATTGCAGTCGGTGTGCAGTTCACACGACTGCACGCCGACTCCAATTGGACCGGACGGTTGGTTTGCAGTTCTATTGCAGTCGTGTCAACGGCATACAAACTGCATCCGAACTGCAAATTTGCAGTTGGATTGCAGTTGAAATGCAGTCCGTCTGTCTAGAGCCTTAGTCGTCGGATTTCTATCATTTGCCCTTTGCACTTGGTGCAGACCGGACGCTCTTAATCAACTTGGCAATATATTTATTTAAAAAATGGGGGGAAAGCTGCTAAAGCTGCTATTTTTACAGCTCTATATAATTCACACGGAAATAAAGACAAAACAATAATAAAGTACTTAGTTCTGAATTCAAATTTAAATCTCATCATTGATGGACATGGAAATTAGCATTATTGATCTTTGGGCGAAGGCCTATGTCCAGCAGCGGTCGTGTTTTGGCTGAAATTATGATTAACAGCAGCCAACCTTTTTTTTCTAAGTCCCATTATTCGTGTCAAACATTCAAATTACACAAAGTCATTGATATTTTATCAGACTTAGTGTAATTTGAATGTTAAATCCAAAAATATAGGATGACCCACAAAACACGATAGTCACAGAAAAAATTGACAGTTAACCCTCCCAGAATAATACATATTTAGCTAGTCCACGAGCCTCTTTATCTAAAAAAATAGTTTCAACATTCACTGAGCCTTGTATAGAAAAACTTGGCCAGTAGATTATCCGGGACTTGTTATGCTGATGCGGGATGAAACAGGGAAGGATGATACATTATCCACTTATCTTGTCGTAAAACTTGATTGTAGGAAAGTTTTCTTGAAGGTCGCGTCAATGTCGGCCTTGACTGGTTTTTGCATGTTTGGGAGATAATGATGACGTCATGGTAGAAGATAAATATTGTAGGATATAAATTTTTGTACCTTACATGAATCAAACCGGTCAGTGGTTATAATCAGAGCCATTGTAGAGGTTTACTTATGATAAGCATAAATATAATTCCATAATTTATATTGGCATAACGAAATTCAGCATAATGTTATTAGGCATAAATGCTTTGCCATAATGTATATTGCCATAAATACTAATGTTGCATAATCTTATAAAGCATAATGTTATAAACGCATAATGATATTTACACATAATGTTCTTTGTAATAAAACAAACACGTTTTAGCGGCTCAAGGGTGGCCAAGAGCCACCTCGCCGCACCTTAACCTAAGTAATTTGAGGCTTTATATCAAATATATTTAATTAGAAATTTTAGGCTTAGGAAAATTATTATGACGAAAATATTATGCAGTCTTAAATATTTAAGCAAGTTCAAAGTATGGCAAAACAAATTAGACCACAAGAAAGTTATGCTTACCTTTGCATTATGCCAAAGTATTATTATGCTGATAAAAGTTATGCGAAAACGTTATCCCAAACAACATTATGTCTAAAAAAAATATGCCAAGAGGGGGATTCCCCAGTGTAGACAGCTCCCACGTGACAGATAACATACAATTTTACGGGAAAATATAAAGTAACCCTTTCCCTATTCTGCGGCGATAATTGAAATTATCAATCACCAGATCCTATTTATGCCAAAGATTAACAGTTAATGTTACAAATAAATAAAAACAAACAATGTTATATCTTAATATTGTTAGTTTAGATTCTAGATAAACTATGCCATGGTTAATATTAGTATCAAAGTATGGTCTCCGCGAATTTAATAACTACAGTGAGGTGTTTTAATAAGGTTAAACTAAAGTGACATTTCTACACTTTTGTTATATTTTTTTACACAAAACGCAACACGAATAATGTATTTTTGTAATACATAACATTATTCAAAAGTCTGTCCATGAGAGAGAGTTCACATTCTTCTCTTTAGAGATCTACGCTTTGGAATCTGCAATAAGTTGTTCCTGATTGACCGACTCCTTGATACAAATACAAATACGTTTATTGGTTAAAAAAATAACAGACATACAACAACAATACTCTGTCACTTAAAATAGGATTCGCTGTGCTATAAGTGTCAGTAGGGATCGCAGTTGGCCTAATTTACAATCTTTCTTTTTCAGTGCGTTTTTAATTAAAATGTAGATAATAAAGAAAAAGAAAAGTAATATATTAAAATTAAAATTGGAGGAAACAATTTAAAGTTACATATTTAACATGCTTGATTAACTATGTACTACGCATGTATGTGTGCGTGTGTGTGAGAGAGTGTGTAGAATTGTGAGGCTTGATAATTCAAAAGTGCCTGCAAATCGTTTAATTGAAGTAAATACTTTGAGTTTAAAACTTTGCACTGTTTTCATGTACATGTTTTTAAAACAGAAGCTGTGGTTTTAACCGATAGATAATTATTGACTTCAACCGTACCCACTTAACGATCTAATCCGGCTGTATACAAATATAATAATATCCTATCCTAGTAATATAATAAATGTCATAGAATTTTTGTTACTCTTTCACGCGAAAACTACAGCAAGGATTTTGATGAAGCTTAACAATAATATATCTTATACATCAGGCTTACACATCGACTTTAATTAATATAGATATTAAGTACTAATTCCACTCGGGTAGAGACACGGGCATCATTATATAATTTAATTGACCTTTCCAACAAACCCAAAAGTACCTGTTTATTAATAAAATAAGCCTACAGAAACATTATAAATTAAGAAAGACTACAAAACAAATTGAATTCCTTATCTCAGTCCCTGATCACTTGACACAAAAAGCCGTTTCTAACAGTGGATTTGAAATCAAATCACGGTTCACTAAGGGAATACTTATCTTGAACATAAAATCATGGAGTGTAAAATATAATAAAATCCTTTTTATTGCTTCTAGGTTTTTCGTTTTTCTTTTTAGCGCATTTTGGCAACTAAACTGAGAATTTATCATTTGCACTTCAATACATTTATGACTGTTTTAAGAATTTGGAAAATGTATTTTCATTTTTGAACCCTTTTTTGATGTAGTGACAAAAATTTAAACAATTTGCGGCCTAGATAGTTTAGTTATACTGAGACGATGAATGAAATGCAACAAGAGGTTTTAAGGCAGACGTGAGTGGAAACGCCTACGTGGATGACAGTAGAATTACATACAAGGATCTTAATGAAGGCCAGGTGTGCAGCACTCATAACCAGCGTGCGTGTATATAGATGTGACAGAACGTAACAGGCAGTTTCTACCTACCCATAGTGGAAAAAGGCATCAGTTTATATAAGTATATAGAACTCTTTTTTTGTGTCTTTATTCAGTTTGCAAAAAAAGATTTCCCAAGCGAATGTGCTTAAATTGTTCAACTTAGGACAATTTATAGTAAAATAATAACTCTTTCACGAAATCAATTAGCAGAAAATAACACCTGCAGAGGAAAGCAATCCATCATCCAATTTACGTATGGTTTTCAATCATATTTATACGCCCTTCTCAAAGAATAGTTACAGCACTGATATCAACATTTGTGCCTCATGTTAAATTTAGTTTTGATATACGGTTTTCTTTTTACTACCTTTGTATAGATTCTTTTACCGATTGTTTTGTGAATGTGTGAACATTGTAGGCCTTCTAGATTTCTAGATATGCTTGTTAACATTTGTTAACTTTTCATCTTGTTTTACAATCTTTTATTTACTTTGTTTAGTTTTTACGACTTATTGTCGGGCCTACGTTGTCCCCCCATATCTAAGTACTAATGCTGTAACATGGAAATATTGTAAAACCAAACCATTTTAAAAGAGTAACCATGGAGTTTCTTGCCGGTTCTTCTCCATAGGAAACGACCAACCCGAACCGTGCACCTTTTGCCGACGTTTTATAAGTGCCCATGTAGGCCTATGTGAAATAAAAAATTTTGAATTGAATTGAATTGAACGTCTCCCGAAAATTTTCCCTCCGACAGACATCGAAAAAAATTCAATTTCGCAAAGACCGTACGTAAAAATAATGTCGTAAAATGGAACGGGATTATCTGATTGGATACGATAATATCTGGCAATTACGTTAACATTGCTTTTTATTGTCGATGTCTTTATTTGGAATGAGCTATTAATACCGCAATGGACGCGATCCTCATCGTTAAAATCATAAGAACTGATTGCGTTTGATTGCGCGGTAGGTAGGTAATTGAATGGCTCGTGTAAACTCGTTGTTCATAGGTAGGTAGGTGAACTTGTCGTGTTTTCAATGAGGGTTGATTATGAATACGACAGATTTGTACAGCGATTGTAATGAAAATTAAGGACATGTTCAGGGATTCTGTTATTGGAGTACTTTAACTTAGGTATATATTTTACCCTCTTCATCTATGTTTGACTCTCATTTTTTGACAAAATATTAACGCAGGGGCTTGCCAGGAATTTTGATTATGTTTGGTTTTATCTTCGTGTATCTTAAAAAATATAATAGGCCATTAGCTGGACAATAGTTTAAAACAGATAAATTGCGAAAAACGGGCAACTTTGAGTTAATATCACTACAATCATGTGCTACAATTTAATTCTTGCGGCTCGATAGTTAACCAGAAACAAAATGACATAATAAAAACAAAACTGTACCTAAAACAATCTAAATAACTACCTAACCACAGAGGCATTTCACTAGACATTAACGATGGGTTTCAATGGCGTCTACGCGCATTTAAGAACTTTATAATCTTCATTAACCGTTCACAATATCACACAGAATACCTCACGATCATACGAACTTACACTTAATATAAACAGCAAAGCTCCCTTTATTCGCAACAATCAGTGACATTTGTATTCCGAACACGAGACACAATACATGCACATGCATAAAATATTTTATACCATTCTAAATGGCGCTTAATCGTGGTTGTCGGTTACAACGTTTCAACTCGCACTTGTGTTTACTATTGAATGAAGGACCAATGTAAAAAGGGGTTCTTCTTGAAAACCGAAGAAAGAAAACATGCTATTTGGCACAAACTATCTAGGAAGATACTTATAGCTTTAAAGTCACCCAATGAGCAATGGAAAGGGCTAAGTTTGGAGTTTCCGTGCGTGATCGGATCAGAAATAAAGATATGCGCAAGAGGACCAGGTTTACCATCACAGCCCGAAGAATTGCCAATTTTAAGTGGCAGTGGACAAAACGGATGGTCGATGGGGCTGATAAGTTCTGGAGTGGTAACCGTGTACCGGAAGACACAGCATTAGAAGGCCTCGCTCTAGGGTACCAAATATTTGTTCTGAGGCCGGGGATCCGCTGGATGCGAGACGCACACGTTCGGTTTGTGATGTGTGTCTCCCGTCCGAATCTCGGCCACGGTGCCCAATTTCTATCGCCAAAACCAAAAACATACCAGATGTTATAGTGCACAACAGTGTGTGCGCAAACACAGGTGCACTCTCTGATTTTACACTCATTTGTTGAAATAGAAGTAGTAAGTATACGAAGAAGGCGGCAACACCAAAAATGGCCTAAGAACCAGATGCTGTTAAGGTTCATTTTACAAGAATCGTATAGTAGAATCTTCACAAAAAGAGCAACAAAATAAATAAATATATGTTAGATCAGCAGTTACTTATTTATATGAAACGGTAAGGTTTTTAGTGCGGTCGTAAAGCGATGTTCTTAACAATGGTTGACAATAAAACATGAAAAGTGCGTTAACGGCCTATAAAGCCTGTTTATTGGGAGTAGTTAAACAAAATCGGACGGCGAATAGGTCAGGCTATGGTATTGGTGGCATTTGATCACCTTGCTGGGGCCGTAAATGTGATTATTGTTTTGTTTTGTAATAAATAGAAAATGAGAAAATCGATTTCTTAAATTTTGAATTTATTTAACGAAGGAAAAAAAGATTTCTTTCAAATAGTTGGTAAGTAATGACCATGGTGATTGATGGATTGGAAGTGAAAATTTCCTTGTACTTATAGCAACTTAAGCTTGCCAAGTATGGGCCTGTAGAACTTGAGGTAAGAATAAAATACATAGAAAAGTTTTTTTTTTAAACTCGCCCCACACAAGGAATTTTCCTGTATAGTAGGTGCGTTTACAAACATATATACTCACATACACAATCACCCAGAGCCAGAACAACTATCTATAGGTCATACAAATATTTGTTCTGTGTGGGAATAGAACCCGCGACACGCAGCGCAGCAGTCAAACGCTCAACCACTGCGCAGAACATGCTCCCAAATATAATCTGATACCCGAAGCCAAATCAGTAAAAAAGAACGTTCGACTACTGCCAGCTAATCATGGTTTCGTTACCTGATGATCACACGCTACTGAACAAAACACTAATCAGAATTCATGGAAATATGCGTAATAGTGTAAAGAGTTGGACAGACGCTCTTCTCCTAATCCCGTAGTAGCCTTTTACAGCATCCACGGTACAGTGCCCGAAAACCAATAGATTTCGTGATAGGAAAAAAATCCAGTCGTATTTTTGATACATGTTTCAGGATTCACCAGTTTTCCAGCCATTTTGCTGCGAACTGTCACCATACATATCATGCAATGGATTGAAAGGGATAGTAATTTAAAAGCTTATTAATTATAATAACGTTAGTAATTAGTTAAGTAATAATAGTCTATTTTAAGTTTCCTTATTTCTTTCTACACACTGTGTCTTCGTCTATCATCCAACATTCCTGTCGCAGGTCTGCTGGAAGAAATTTCTATTGAAAAAAGCAGTACCTTTGTGCTCTTCTATCTGTAATCCTTCTTTTTTCTTTTAAGTGTTATGTGTGTACATAAATAAGTAAATAAATAAACGTTAGTAAGAACGTGTTAAAGAACTTTGGTGGAACTAACAACAGCATAGTTCATGAAAACCCAACTATGATTTTAGTTACAGTTGTTTCTTTTTTAGGTGTAACGGTCCATGTCCTACAATAAAATTAAATAAATATTTCTGACAAGGATATGGATTAAAGCTTCCAGTATTGTCTAAAGTTATAGGTCTAGGGTTGAAACTTCATGTGAATAAGCACAATCCAATAAAAAGTATGCTATTTCTTATTGAAATATTTAAAAAAACGTTTTTCTCAAACTTTATCTTAGTATAACTTCGAACTCCAGATAAACAGCCGCAGCCCTTGCAACTACTACACCGGTTTAGCTAAATAATTTACAAACTATTTAATTAACATTCTTGGCAAGTTTGTGAAACAATCTACGCTTCACATGCTTTTATAAGAATCTGTGTTCTAAACACGTAGTATAGAAAGATGCTACGAAAATCTGTAGCAGGGCGTAGCAGTACTACGGCATAGCATTGCTGCGAATGCTATGCTACAGATAATATAATAATAGCATACAAATGCCTCATCCCACACAAAGAAACCGTGCCGACGTATCTAGCGTTTTTCATCTGATTAAACTGTTTATTTTCCTTAGAAAATCGATCGCGCGTTCGGTTCCGTTACTCGGATATAGATGCTGTTAGCAGCGACTTGCAAGTCAAAGGGTATACAGTGACGATTTGTTTTATAGTATTTTTTTGCACGTTTACAGTTTCATTGTACTAAAATGTGATACAAAACAAATTTAAAAAATCAAGTGGATGCCTCAGAAATTCATCTATCGAAATCAATTTTAAATGATCCATTCAAATAATCTTTGAAATGTGAATTAAAGCCCAAAATTCCTTAATTTTGTGCTTAGGAGAGTCAATTAAACATCTCTAGAAACTCTTAATATTTCACAGAACTCAATAAAAAATTGAAGCTTATCATGCCATCTAGTGCAATTTATTTGAATCGAATTTTCTTTCTTTACTTTGGGTGCCCGTGGTTATGCGGACAGTAGGGGCAATTTGGACATGCTATGAACATGAATGTGCCGTTGAATGCAAATAATAATCAGACAAAATGAATTCAGAATCAAAAAGAGTTTGAATAACTAAAGTACAAGTATAAAGAATTTTTATAATTTTCTCTTTCTCTGGTTTTATGACTTCGGGTGTCTAACGTGCTTTATAAGGCAGAGAAGAGTCTCGATACGTGTATGAATTGTCACCATTCCATGGGCCGAACACTGCAAGCGACTCTTAAAATTAAAGAGCGACCCGTATGATGTTAGTATTTAGCCACGAGCCCGTCGCACTTTCCGTCAAAAGCTAAAAATAAAATGTTCCAAACATTCTCAACTCAGTTCTTAGTCCAAAAGAACCAAGTCACAAAGCACTTCCCACAAAATGTCATAAACCTATTTTGCTTCAGCAAACATGTCTTCCAGCAAACGTTGATCTAATACATCGCATCACTTACCCGCAACTCTCCCGAGCGAGTATTCTTAGCCTCAGTTGTGTACATTCGCCTAAGTTCCCTTCATAAGGTAAGTACGTCGGTACCGCTCAACCAAGTAAAAGTACGAAGATTGCATAATAAATTGGCCTGGGAGGAAAAATTACGGCGAGGTTACCGGGTTATAATCTTTTGTGAATTGCAGTTCTAGGCAAGAGGCTGTTAAGGTGTTTAATGAACATTGTCTAGACTTTTTGAAAATGTGTTGTCACCTTGATGCGGCAGAGGGCGTCCACAGTAGTCTTGCATCTTAATCGGTCTTGAGCTTCACGCTTTACCTCGCTGCACGCCATTCCAGCCTAGTGAGTATACGCCATTTACCTGAACTTTAGCTTGTCTGGCTTTCAAATATGATCTAAGTAACTCAAGGGCCGTGTGTAATCCCATATATAATGTCTAAAGTTCTCTTTACCAAATGTACCACAGCGTGATTTAAATTTGTATCTTGACGGCAAAAATCTTGAAGTTATAGCGGAAACTGTTTTCTTGGGGATTACTATCGATTCAAAACTGCAGTGGGGCGCGCACATTAGAACTCTTTCAGGTAGGTTAAGTTCAGCTGCATATGCAGTAAGAAAAATGAGACAGTTAACTGATGTAGCTACAGCTAGGTTAGTATACTATGCTTATTTCCACAGTATTATGTCTTATGGCATTCTGCTGTGGGGGTCTGCAGCAGACGTTGACTCAATTTTCATCCTACAAAAGAGGGCAGTCCGCGCGATCTTTAAAATGGGCCCTCGCGAGTCACTCAGAGAAAAATTTAAAGAGATCGATATACTGACTCTGCCTTCACTTTATATTTTGGAATGTATTATGTATGTCCGCAAAAATCGAAGGCTTTTCAAAATTAGAAGCGACTTCCATAATTTAAATACACGCAGTAAGCATGAAATTGTAATACCCAAATTCAGATTAACGAAAACTAGCAAGTCTTTTCTTATAAACAGTATACGCTTTTATAACAAGTTGCCAAAGGCAGTTATAGAACTGACCGATGGAAAGTTCAAAAACTACATCAAACGTGTCCTTATTAAAAAAGCATATTATAAAATCAAGGACTACGTTGAAGATAAAAAAGTTTGGCTATAGCTCCTTCTGCGCATGTGGCTTCCCTGGTAACTCATAAACGGCACAAATATGTGGATGTCTCTAACTATTCTCAATCTCATTTTTTCTTCTTTTGATTAGACTCTTTACAATGGTTTTCAATCATATTTATACGCCCTTCTCAAAGAATAGTTACAGCACTGATATCAACATTTGTGCCTCATGTTAAATTTAGTTTTGATATACGGTTTTCTTTTTACTACCTTTGTATAGATTCTTTTACCGATTGTTTTGTGAATGTGTGAACATTGTAGGCCTTCTAGATTTCTAGATATGCTTGTTAACATTTGTTAACTTTTCATCTTGTTTTACAATCTTTTATTTACTTTGTTTAGTTTTTACGACTTATTGTCGGGCCTACGTTGTCCCCCCATATCTAAGTACTAATGCTGTAACATGGAAATATTGTAAAACCAAACCATTTTAAAAGAGTAACCATGGAGTTTCTTGCCGGTTCTTCTCCATAGGAAACGACCAACCCGAACCGTGCACCTTTTGCCGACGTTTTATAAGTGCCCATGTAGGCCTATGTGAAATAAAAAATTTTGAATTTTGAATTGAATTTTGAATTTTGAATAGTGTGCGAGCTTCAACAATAGTGTCTCATGGTTAACACAACCAATCGCCTTCTATAGGTCGCCAAAAATTCCAATGGCAGCTTGTGCTGCGTCCCAGGCGTTAAAGATGTTCTTTATTAGGATGCCGCCAGCGTCAATTGTGCTTTGGTGAAACCGATTAATAGATCATGAAAGATTGATGTTTGTTAAAATGGCGCAAATATTGGTTGCGCATGAACTTTTCGAAGACTTTACTGAGAACCGGCAGAATTGACACAGGCCTTTAATGATTGGCTTCTTTGCTATCCCCGGATTAAAGCAATTTAACTTTGATTACTGTGTTTCATGAAATCCGGGAAAAAAGATCACCAGACGATGAGATCAGAATCCCTTCACAGCGTGTGGCCAATCCACTTGAGACGCTTGATCTGGCGGTCGATCGGGCTCTCGTGGTAATTCTGCAGCAGCTCTTCGTTGGTGATGCTCTCGGATCGGTAGATTCCAATCATGCAACGAAGACAGCGGTTGACGAAAACTTGGATCTGGCTTGACATGTCTTTTGTGACCTTCCACGTTTCGCACTCGTAAAATAGTACGGATTTCATATTTGACCCGAGTATTTGACACAATTTTGTACTGTTAATAAAGAGTAAAATTTTATAAAAATATTTTATTTTTCTAATCGCAAGAAATAATCTGATGTATTTTATTAAAACGCTCATATTTTTTTAGCTATCAATTTTGCTTCCAATTATATCGGGTCAAGGAATTGATCATGTTAACTTATAAAAATCCTACATTCACGCCCTTGTTTCTAACCCAGAAGACAACAAAGACCCTTTCTGTTTTTTTCAGGTTATGTTAATTAAAAATTAAAAAAATACCAAACACATAACATCATCTTTATTGTTTCATACCTTTTCATTTAACCAAAATTCTCTTCATATTTTTTTGTGTTACGACCGATATGGTTTCTTTATTAAGAAATATTTTTTAACATAGCCAAAACATTTACTTAATGATGTAATCTAACCTTGGTTCACCCAAAAGCTAAGGAATTTAATTAGTTTATATAAGATTGATGTTTTTTTAGAACAACGAACGAGTAGGATATTGAATCCTAATTTATTCTGGACTAGTCGTGCCCGCGGCTTCGCTTCTGTCAACTGCCCTACCCTATTTACGTAACCTACCTACCCTACTTACCTACCTAACTACCAGGAGTGGGCGATATTTATCATGTATAGATACAATATTCATATACCGTCACAATATCCAATACATATACAGGGTGGAAAAATAAATGGGCCCTGAAGGCCTGAAGCCACTTTAAATCCTTAAGATAGATTATTTTAATTAAAGGAAACATTGCTTTATTTTCAAAAAGTAACAAAACTGCATTCACAGATTTCTCGACAAACGTGCCTTAACCGGGAATCGAACCATCTAAAAATTTAAAATAACAAACACTCGCCACTTCATTCTACTAATGGATAGGATTATTGTTCAAGATAAAATTTCTCTAATAAACATTTGGTCTTAGAAATAAAAAAGATCCTGAAATCAAACATTATTTTTTCCATCATCAATTCTAATATGAATGGCACGTAAAAAATAAAGAAAATTACTACCTAGCAAGACATTTAGAACGTCTACCAATAGTTCATGTATCAACTGAACTATTGATGGGCTTTGTAAATGTTTTTGAAACTACCAATATTCACCATTGGCGACAATTTTTCTGGACAGTATTGCTTACCGTACCACTGTATAGCTAAATTTCAATTCTTTCTGTATGCAAAATAAGCTTACTAGCATACTTGAGTTAACCGAAACCTAAAAAATCACAGTAGGTTGCAGTAAGTTGGTAACTTCAGAGTTTCAGAATTCCACCCATTTCAACTAATTTAGAGATATTGAAATATGTATGTCGGATGTTCTCATGACTTGTTTACTTAAAATGATACACACCTTGGTGGGCTCTAGTTTCGCGTATGGTGTCGATATGGTTCATGGAGAGCGACAGTGATTGTTCGGACATGGCCGTGACATGACACGTACTGGCCTAGGAACTGCTCAGTGTTTTCTTTTAAATCCAGAGTAGTATTTAGTACCATAGTGATAGTAATCGACTCTATAACAAATTAAAACTGTGTAGAAGTTACAGGAGATATTTCTCTAATTTACTTTTATCTCAAATTCTGCACCCCACCACTATAATCTGACACCTGTATGTCAAGGAGGTCAAATCCCGATCCTATAAACCTGGATCTGACATATAGTTGCGATATCAGATATTCCAAACCGATATATAGGTACGATTTGATATAGTGACCCTAGTTACTCACCTTCCTACCCTACTGACCTACCTACCATTCAGTATTTGCCATTAGCCACCTACTATTCAGAAAATGACGTCAAATACAAAATGCCAGTTTTTGACAATCATATTTTAACTGTCAAAATATATGAATTGCTTTTGCTGTGATATTTTACTTCTTGAGAACTTTAAATTCACGCAGCTTTTAATAGAGTGAAACGATTGCGATGAAAAAAAAGCTTAGTAATACCTTACGTTACTCACAACTTTTATTTATATAAGATATTTACATTGATTTCTTACATTTTACGTCATGCGTGCACACCTAAACGGACGAACAGACAAAAATTAAAAACACTAATAACCTGGCAATTTTTTTGGAAATATTTTTACTATATGAATTGATTTCAATTAAATCAAAATTTGTAGATACATTAAAGTAAATTACAAACTTTAATGTATCTACAAATTTTGATTACATGACACTATCGCAAAAATAAAAAAAAACTTTTATACAAAACAAATAATACCGACTTCCAAATAAGAAAGTCGGTGTCTTTGGTAGGTACCAATTTTTTGCGTTATGGACATCGAATTCTAAATATAAAGTTATTTTTCACTTTGTAGTGAGGTGAGTGTAAAAAGTCTATATGGTCTTCACATGATCTCACCAAGTTTTTGTCTGGACTTTAAAAGAGACTGTGACCTTAGTTTGTTTCCTCCTTTCTTCTCAGAGTAGTCAGATAGGAAACGCCGAGCTCATCTAGTTTTAAAAATATGTAAAAGTGTTTGTACAAACTAACTTACAGAAATGAAATCATTTTTCATTTATGAACTGTACACATCTGCGTACCCCTTTAGAGCGTACTGGCGTGATGTTATGTTATGAAATGATATAAACAGACATGCGATTCCAGCAATCCCGAGAGATTTGCCGTTATATATTAAAAAGTTCTGTTGTATATCTCCGAAGTTCTTCATCAGATCTCCACCAAATTAAAATGGCACCAATTTCGAAACATATTCTTTCAAACAAAAAAGAATTTTCAAAATCAGTCCACAATTGACGGAGATATCGGTGAATATACATAAAAAAACATACATGAAGTTGAACATAGAACCTCCTTTTTGGTAAGTCGTCTAAAAATTGCACAATGCCTGTGGGAAAGGCCACAAGGGTGAAGCCGCGAAAACAGCCTAGTTGCCACATAAAATGCAAAATAAAAACAAGATTCTTTTCCCCTTAAACAATTAAACAAAAGCACAAAAGACGACAACGGCCTATAAATACAGACGAACCACTTAAAATAATTCCTAAACTTCGCAAGTTTTTCAGCAGACCTATAAAAATCCGGGCGGGTTATTCATTAAAATAACTAGAAGTGGACTCAGCGAAATAACACAATTTGAAAAATTATTATACTCGACCGCCATCGCTTTACTCGTTCAAGTTGGGACTTGGAACTTAACTTCAACTTAAAAGTTGGGTGGTCGCAGATAACGGTACGCCATCGAATTACGGTTCCTATGTAGGTTAACTTAGATGAGTTAAGTGTTTTTGCTGGTAAACGTTGTATCGAATATTTATGATCCGGTCCCAAGTTGCTAGTTTGATTGTTGCACGGTTTTCTACGAAGTTTTTTTACACTGAAGGAAGGTAAAGTTTTTGTGGTTGCTAGGATTTCCCTGCGTAGTTTTCCTTGTAAGAAGTGAAAGTCAATATTGTGCGAAAAACCGGGTTATCAATCTGAAATCGTCAACAAGGAGAAAGGTACGTGTACTTCCACACGTAGTTTTACGTCAATAGTAAAACAACTTCTTACTTTTGAAGTAAATCTTGGTTGCTCTAAGCACAGGACAAACTGCTTACTTAGGCCAGCCATACACTTTAGGTTATTCCAGACGGCTTTGCATGTACTAGCAAACTGCACGTTGCACGTGCAGTAGTATTACTTAGTATAACATAGCGTGTATATGAGCGTACTAAGGGTAGTGCTTTCCAGATCATTTGAAACTCGGTTATACAGGATGTTGCGTGAGGAGTAAAACTACCGGATATAACTGCTCATGCAAACACATCATTCGTAGAAGCTGGTCTTATTAAACATAAATGTTTATGTTTAAAAGAATTTTTGTGTTGACTCAGAATATAATAATACCGGGAGGACTAGTTCAAAGTGGGGTGAGAGAAGTTTTTCTGGAAGGGTTTGGGACTGATCTAATCTATCCATTTATAGTGACTGTTTTGCAATTTTCCTTGTTCTAATGGTATTTATTTGCGCCCAAAGATACGTTAAAATTAGTGTTGAAATATGAAACTTTCGTTGCTCATACCTTCAAATATATATACAGGGCTAGATAATGAGAATGATATCATTTTTTTATAAATTTACACCGTCAAACAGTGGAATAATCGAATTGAAATCGTTTGTATGGAAGTATAATCGACTAGGGCAACCTTAAGTAAAATCAAAAGCTACTCACATCAACTTCAATCCCAGGCTGCGGGAAGATCCTCGTGAAAGGATACTCTTTAGGCAGATAACTGAAGAACTCCTGCCTCCCTCTGTACCACTTTACACTGTACAACGTTTCGTTTCCCTCTAGAGTCCATTTACAGCCAAGAAGCACTGTGTCACCGAGTTTGACGGCCGAAGGCGCTATTAGTTGGACGTCCCGAAGGGCTATGGTGTCTGAAACAAGGACAAAATTATATTATTAAATGTTTAAGGTAAGTTTTATGTGGATTAAGGCAAAAATGTCATCTTGGTTCTTCAAACGATTTAAAAAGACCATCTACTTTTTTACTTCTGTACAAAGCTTTGGTCCGTTCTCAACTTGAACTTGCAGTACCTATTTGGAGTCCCAGTTTTGATGTTTATGTAAAAAGAATGGAAATGGTTAAAAAAAAATTATGTGTTATGCATTGCAGATGCACCAATCTAAATTATTGTCGCGTTATAAACTTCAAACCTTGGAGTCAAGTCGCAGCCTACTGATGGTCATGATGCTTCATGGTCTGTGTAATAACAGGTTCGATTGCCCAGATATCACCAATAACCTGTGTTACACTGTACCTAGAACTGTTTTGCGTCGAGAGGCGCGTGTGCACCTGCTTTTTCATACCGCAAGGTGCAAAACTCACGATCGTGCACGGGCGCCTCATCGACGTATTGTTGAAACCCACTTCATTGATTTGGATGTTTTCGCGCTTACACACATGAAGTTTAAAAAGATGGCTATTGAATCTTAAGAATAGCCAATTTATACCCACTGTATAAAAATACGTACAGGTACTTCTTAATTTTCTGTAATAACAACGCACGCATTAAATTTATCTATCAACCATTATTTCGAGGAAATTGATGTGGATTACACGTTTACCTCATCTTTAATTTTATCATGTCGCACTTATATTGTAATGTGTAACTGTCTTATGGCCCAGTAAAGGAAAATAAAATGAAAATCTTGGCCGTAATGGTGTCTCGAACCTATCCTAACCGTTTTGGCGTGTCCTAAGTTCTCGAGCTCGCTTCGCTCGCTCTTGTAGGACTTAAAATGTCAAGATGCATAGTTGATAGAAGTTACTCACTCACTCAGTTGATAGAAGATGTAGAATTCAAAAGCGTCTATAAATGGTAAAATTCAAATTTACGCTTTCAGTTGAGTCTGGGACAGGGCTTTCTTATACACAAACGAACTGTTCTCATCTTGAGTGATTCATATTCAGTAGCAAACTTTAAGATTTAGTCATGTATAGCTAATTCATAGCGTTAAAATGTTATATCTATGAATTTACATTCTTTAGAAGCCAATATAATTAATTTGAGTAACTGTCCCGTTTATATAGTAGCTTACGAGTTACTTGAAAAGTCAATTAAATACCTACACCTGCTTCAAAGTCACATTCAACTTTATATGTATAAGTAATTAAATCAGTTCTCAAAATAATCAAATTATAGTAACGTGGGTACAATTTGCAAATGAATGAATTGCCTCAGAAGTTGGTATTGAAGTTCACTTTAATTAGTACATTCTATTTCGACTCAACTTATGTGAAACATTTCTTCGTGTACATTTATTTTAACAATCAATCTTTGAAATAAAAAACACAAGTTTGAAGAAATGCGTGGGCATGTTGACATTAATTTGGTCCCTTGAGCTTATTATGGACCAACCCAATGTCCCTACAGTAGTAAAATCATAGCTTTTGTAGTATAGTCGGGTCCGCGCCCACTTGACCCGCTTAGACTCGACCCGAACATTAATACCAGATGTTTTACTACCAATTCAGTGTTATTTGTACAATCAGGAAAAGTAATATTTTACTTCTAAATAACTTATTATACAAAGAAAATTAAATATTTGTTATGAACTTATGACACATAATTTATCTTGGTAGTCATTGATTTCGTTTCAAAAATGTAGCTTTATAAAGATGATGGTGATGGACCTCGCTTAAACCGGTTTTCTGGAAACAATAGATTAGCGGTTTATTTGTTCCAGAACTGGGTCCTAAGATTATCAAATGATTTTTGTGAGATTTTTATTGCTGAAAACTATAATCTTTTTATTGAGCTGTATCTACCTAGTTCTGTGACCTTTAAGATATTTAATGTTTTGTATTTTAAAGATAACTTAGTCAATCATGTTTTTTTTACTACAAGGTACAAAGCGTATACAAACCATATTATAAAGGATAAGTACTTACTTGTTTAATTATTGATTTATTTCTCCAAAAAATATTTGAATTTTACACTCTCTGTTGTGCAAGCGTTAAATCGACACTTTTCTGTCAGACTATTTATCGACGTTTTTACGTCTATCAAAACAGAAATATCCAAGTATTATTCTTTGGGTCGAGTCTAAGCGGGTCGAGTGGGCGCGGGCCCGTATAATCAAGGCAAACATATTGGATGCAGAATCAGATACAAGATAGACAGACCGAAGGTGTACAGATACAGATCACAGTAGCTGCTGCATACGAGTATCTCAATCCATAGACTCGTACCTGTGAAAAAAGTTGATTTGTGCCTCTGTCGTCCCACTATCTTGTCCCACATTCCAAAGAATTCCTCGTTCGTCCCACTTTCACTTGAAACTCAAAAACTCAAAATAATATTTTGTTATTAAAAACCTCTCTAACAGGATTCGGAATTGCTTGGCAAAGCAAGAATTTGAATGTTGCTAGTTGATGTACATTACACGAGCAATTCTGGTGTGGCAAGCCATTAATTGCAATTTTATCATGTTGATAAAACATTTTTCTTGATTACGCTTAGCACAAAAGTGTATGAAAGTTGAAGTTTAAAAGCTTTTCTTGCATGCAGTGACAACTTCAAGAACTTTTTGAGAAATTCACCTATCAGACATTGCAGTAAAAATAGGTTAAAGTAACCGCTATTAACACAGATGAGCCGATACCGCAAAAATGAAACAACGATAACTTAATACCTGACAAACTCTCACGCTTCCATAAAAGATCAGAAAAAAGGACATTTTTCCTCATTTCGCTGTAAATAACATTTGATTCAATACGTTGCTACTCCGTTCCAATCTAGCAACTGATACCAACGGTAAATCAATTTAGCGAAGTAATGTACGGAAACATTTGTTCCAATGACGTATTTTATCTTTTTTTTTCTCGTTCTATTCGCCATCATGTGGTGTGTATCAAGAAGTGTGGTGCGAGATATATGGAGCGGTTGTAAATCAGTTCCTTTTTAAAGTTTTATTTAATAACCGAAGATTTTTAAACCAAGGATTTTTTCAAATAATTGAGAACTCATATAGGATCTCATAATGATAACAGGATAATATCATAATGCCCAGAAATATTCACATAAAACTCCAGTTTTATGTGGCATGCCAAGAAAGAAGATACGATACAGACAATTGAATAAATCAGATCAGTTTTTCTTGATTTTTTTTTAAGTGGTGTAAATAATAATTCTTTGGAATTAATTTCGACATCAAAGAAGCAAACATTTTACTACATTTTTGTCCAATTAAATTCCAAGGAATCATTATTTACGCCACGGTATAAAAGAAAAGAAACAAAAAAATAAGTTTATTTAAATTAAGCAATAAGGCAAAGAAACGAACAGATACATACTATTTATGATGACACTTTCTAGTCAGATTTGAGTCGATTTTGCTCTAGTATTTGAATCGCTTCTCAACCCGCTCCTCGCTCTCACCTCAACCCCACCGCGTGAGTGGGTCGCTTTGACCGCAAACAATTACATTACATCAAGCGACGCCTGCGCGTAACGCAATTACAAGACACATGCCCGATTTATTTATCGTTACACCCAATTGCAGTAACCAGGTGTGGGTTAGTTACCTGATTAACTGTGACAAGTATTTCATTAATTTGAGGTATGAATTACATAACATAGGTAATTGCCAATGTGGTTGAACTGTATCTCCATAGACTAGTCAACCAGTTTCTGGAACGAACACAATCGCTAAATTAGTGTGATAAATTTTTAAACATACTCGTATGTTAGGCGTACTTAGTCCTCCCCGGTTTCTACATTGCCGAGACAGAGGGGCTCATTAGCCGTGGCTTGGTCACCCACGGTGAGGCAATATCGCGGCTGAGGGTTGGAGGCCGCGGCGGGAGAGAAGTGCCAGTATTGCAGTGCACCGCTCTCCGTACCTTTCGCCTGATGGCGGACACGGCGGAACTGCAGGGGAGGAGGAGTGGCGGTATAGCGTTGGCCGCTCTTCCTATCCCCCGCGACTGAAAAATGGCAGGTCGCGGGGCCATTGACCATGATCCGTTACAAGGAGACCAAGGATGACATACACGGGGTCGTCTGGAGTCTATGTGCTGGTTTGGTCCCTAGGGTGGTCACGGCGTTCAGTGTGTTCTGGTGCGCCGGTGATGGCCGGTGCTCCCCAGAGGAGGGTCCAGTGATGGACAGCCGCGGCGGGTTCGCGGTGAGTCATTCCTCATACGTTTCATCCCTCCTCATCTCATATGGTCATGACCATTTACCAGGACAAGCAGTTTCCTTTCAACTTTTCTGTCACTGGCGCCAGTTTCAAACTGCCTCTATATTAATTCACGCACTCGTAGCTGATCTAAATGATTTTCTCGAAATGCATTTGCTTCTATATATACTTCAAAATATCATTGGTGGCAATAATGCAGGTCTTTTTGATAACCTGAATCAGAAGCCGCGATTTCTAGATAAATTTATCTTTTCTTTTATTTCTAAAAGAAAAGGGGGACAGGACGGTAAGGAAGAAGAAAATGTGTAACATCGGATAAGGGCAAGATGATGACGAGTGTGTGAATTAAAAAAAAATGGTTTACAGATTTTTAATCAGCGAATAACTGAAAAAAATATATAAATAATGACAACATCGCCACTTGAAACAACAGGCATTAGATAAATTTGACTCCAGAGACCTTCCATTTCAGCCATACATTTACCCCGAAGAAAAACCAATATTATAGAAAGAAATACTAGTACCAAGGGAGCATAAAAAGAAACATTTGACAGAAGGTATGAATGATCGTATGCGCGTGTCGGGCTGCAATACATCACAACACGCAACTTACTGTCGGGGAAACTTCGGCAAAAAATCGGTCAAGAACCTACCACTGAAATATTGGCTTTCTGGGAAATATTATTACGCTGTATATCGTGGATGATGTGAATGTTTATTGAGCTTGTGATTCTAGTAGATAGATAATGTTTACCATGAGGAACATGTCGTGAGAATTTTTAGTAGTCAAAGTCATATTTTTTTATTTCAATAAGGCCAGTAAGCGGCACTTTAGAACGTCTATAATTTAATTTTATAAGTAATAATAATTGATTCTACCGTTCATTCGGAAAAGTAGCTTGTTATGGAGAATAACGGACAAAAAACACTAACACGTATTACAAACACTAACGGGTAAATTCATTCATTTGATAAATAGAAATATGGTTCTAACATACTTACAAATATTGCAAACATAGGTAAATTACCTAATTCAACAAGGACAGGATGTTTCCAAGCATTCTTATTTTCAATATAATCATCTAATTTGTAATATGCTTGTTCAAACAGTGTGCTTTTAACAAAACTTTAAAATTTTCTTTCATTTAGTTTAATATATCACTAGGTATTATGTTATAGAATTTAATAACGTACCCCATAGAAGAAGTGTGTACGTTAGCTAATCTATAAGATGGTTGTTCTAACTTACTAACTACAGTATGAATGTGAATGGCTCGCCCCCTATCACATAGGTGTTACATAACTTTTTTCATAATTTATATAAAAATAAAAAAACTGGTGAAATGAGGGTACTACAGGTGCACCTCTGTCTTACCCTTCCGTAAATACCGGCGTGATATTATGTGAATGTGGATTGATATGGTTAGAGGAAGACACAAGTAGAATTTAAAAAATACCCTAGACACATTTTTATTTCATTCTACATAATACTAGTTGTGGACACGCTTCGATCGACAATCCATTGAACACATAATTATGACACGAAATCTTGCGATGCAATTATGACCGATTCAGACAATAAAACGACCATAACTTTAGAACGAGTGAACCGAATTTCATCACACATAGCTAAGAACACTCTCGATAAAGTCACGAAATCATAATCGGTTCATCCGTTTAGGAGCTATACACAAACACACATGTCACGATTATAACACTCCTCTTTTTCCATCGGGAGTTTAAAAGAAATGATTAGTAGATTGAATGACAGATGATAAAGGCTAGAAAGGAGGTGACTGTTAAGACGTTGATGAATAGAGAAGTGTAGAGGAAAAAACATTCTAAGTTGACCCCAGATTAAAGGTCCATGCTCCACAGTCCAGGGTCCAGGTCATCCAAGTCATTTCGGGTCATAGCACCGTCGTAGTTTGTCATTTCAGATTCGGCTCAATATTATATCTATAACATTATTTAGCAGTCATGATTGTAACCTTTCTTGGATTTTGTATCTAATAAGAGTAAAAATATAAATCTTGTGCAAATAAATCACTACTGGCTATAGGCCACCTCCATATCTTTCTATCCAAAATCTCCTGCCGTCTCCGGCCAATCCAGCAGAAATGAATCCAAATCATCACCAACGTTAAAACGCTGGTGATCGCTTGGCGATGTCCTTAATCATGGCAAAACAATGCGCGCTACGCCACAAGAGGATAGTAAAAAAAAATAAAAGGGCTTTTTTCAGCTATATAATCTAATAAGATGATAATCTGGCACAAAAGCCTCAAAATGATTGCAAACTTTCAATAAAATCTTTGCCTGCCACAAAAAGATCAAATATTATTACCACATAAAATAAGAATCACTAACAACCAGCAAACATTAATCAATATTCGGAAACAGTAGCAGCTAATAAGTCATAACAGGAAAAAGTTAATTTGTGATGTAACGTTACTCCGCAGTACGGAACCCCAAAAGCCTCGTGATAAATTAAGTAAGACTCTGGTTCCGTCGAAAGGAAACTTCGGGAAATATCCGTGTCTTTTCTTATCTTTCGTAGGGACAGTCACAATTTGTAAACTGTGTTGGATATCGGGAAATTGGAGCTCGGAATTATCATGGATTTTTCCCTTGTGTATCGTACAGCGGGCTGGAAGATTTTGCAATGGCATGAGAGTTCAAGGGAACGTTCCACGAGCATAGAGTTGCGGTTTTGAATCCGTCAATGGAGGTTTTGTGGCATATTATACACTTTCTAAGTTCATTGAATACTAATGGTGGAAGAAAATGTCGTGAAAATAGCACCACATCGCTATTTCAAGAACAAGGTGTATTTGAAATGGTTTTAAGTCACAAAGAACACACGTGTTAATCAGTGCTGATTCTTACTCTGCAGAAATATAGACCTGCCTTTCAGGACAATTATAGGCTGTTTAGAATGGCTCTTAAACTAACGGTCTGTCGTCGGTTGTAATTATATTTTAGACATGGAATTTGTATGTACGTCATATACATTTTTACTCCAACCGTTTGACCTTGATGAACGTCAAACCAAATGTTAGAAAAAGAGGCTTGTCTCTCAACAAGCATCGTCTAATTGTACTTCTCTTTCATTTTCCTTAAAGATAATTAATTTCCGCTCTACTGAGTTCAGGTAACTTCCTCCTTAACCTAATAATATTAGATGTATGTTAGTCATTATGTTTGGATGGCTGTTTTTTACTCTTTCACGAAAAAATTGCTAAATAGATGTTAATAAAACTGAAGCAATATAGCTTATACATCAGAATAATGCATAGGTCATAATTTATAAAGATATTTTGTGTATAAGTACTAGATCCAAGCGGACGGAGTCACGGGTGGCAGCTAGTATTAGTATAACAAACGCGAAAGTTTGTGAGGATGGATTGATAGATGTTTTGGTCCTTGATTCTTTGCTTAAAAGATGATCTTCAATAATATGTTTCGAAATGGCCTTTTTAATTGATTTTTTTTTAGGGTTCCGTACCCAAAAGGAAAAAACGAGACCCTATTACTAAGACTCCAGGTTCCTTCTGTCTGTCTGTCACCAGGCTGTATCTCATGAAGTGAAATAGACAGTTGAAATTTTCGCAGATGATGTATTTCTCTTGCCGCTATAACAACAAATACAAAAAATAGAATAAAATACATATTTAAGTGGGGCTTCCAATATACAATAAACGTGATTTTTTTTGCCTTTTTTTTGCGGTACGGAACCCTTCGTGCGCGAGTCCGACACACACGTCACACTTGGCCAGTTTGTTTTGTTGGTGTCTTTTTTATGCAAAATCTAAACAGAATTTGTAGGGCTTACAGATAGTTTATAACCTAGATTAACAAATATAATTAAAACTTTTTACGGATAATAGGTTTCTTTCAGATAATTTTCGGCTTTTACGTGGGCGAAGCTAGTGGCACACGCTAGTATATATCAATTAATTCTAACAATTAGGTTCCAAGCGTTCTCTGTCGAATTAACAGAATTTGATACGATCAACTTGAGTCAAGGAAAGAGTGCGCAGGTCGCAAGATTCTTAGGGTCCCCGCACACGGGGCCACCGGCTACAACCACAAAACGCCGCGACCAGCATATTTCCTGTAGTTTTCATACATTTTGTATGGACTCGCCGCACACGGTTGACGCCGGTGGCCGCCACACGCTACACGCTTCTAGCTTCCCGTGGCGGCGTTTGTGGCTGTCGCGTGTGGCCCGTGTGCGGCGACACTTAGGGTTCCCACACACGGGGCCACCGGCTACAACCACAAAACGCCGCGACCAGTTTATTTCCTGTAGTTTTCATACATTTTGTATGGACTCGCCGCACACGGTTGACGCCGGTGGCCGCCACACGCTACGCGCATCTAGCTTCTCGTGGCGGCGTTTGTGGCTGTCGCGTGTGGCCTGTGTGCGGCGACACTTAGGGTTCCCGCACACGGGGCCACCGGCTACAACCACAAAACGCCGCGACCAGCATATTTCCTGTAGTTTTCATACATTTTGTATGGACTCGCCGCACACGGTTGACGCCGGTGGCCGCCACACGCTACACGCATCTAGCTTCTCGTGGCGGCGTTTGTGGCTGTCGCGAGTGGCCCGTGTGCGGCGACACTTAGAAAAATGTCTGTTTTAAGTAGCTTGCTTGTATAAGGCCTAGTTTTTTTGATCCGTAGTTTACTAATGTTTAAATCTACTAACCAATTGATTAAAATTTTGCTTAAATGCACTCTTTCGTCGATTATAAGCCTATTAAATGAACGAATAAGTTGGAGAGTTAATTATTTGACCATTTTTTAGGCTGAAAATTCATGAAAAAACGTGCTTCACCCAAGTTTGAAACCATTAGTCTCTTAAGATACCCTAGATTAGGAGACAGAGTTTAATCTATTGTGTACAGATTTCCGCAGCATCCAAAAGTTTAATGTAAATGTTCTCGACCATGATTATATTCAAAAATTTTAAACTTAAAGTACCTACAATTATCTGTATTTTTGGGCAATAACGATACTTCTTATTATTGGTTAGCATTTATTTAATTAGTGAACAGTTTCGCAGAAATGACGTCTCCCTGTCTCACGCCACGCTGGAGAAGGATTGGTTTCGAGGTCTGATCCTGAAGACGGACTGACATGGTGGCGTTTTTGTACAAACACTTCAACACCTCAATGTACCGGTAGTCGATCTGGCACCGTTGGAGAGACTGCAGTACAGCCCAAGTCTCGATCGAATCGAAGGCTTTCTCGTAGTCCACAAACGCTAAACAGAGAGGCAGGTTATACTCTTCGGTCTTCTGTATAACCTGCCGCAGCGTATGTATGTGGTCTACGGTGCTAAAGCCTTTTCGGAATCCGGCTTGTTTGGGAGGCTGGAAATCGTCAAATCTGCGCGCGAGACGATTCGTGATGACTCTTGAAAACAACTTGTAGACATGGCTAAGAAGTGAGATGGGCTTATAGTTCTTCAGCCGGGCATTGTCGCCGTTTATTCATTGGTTGAGTTAACTACGGATCAAGAAACTGGGCCTCAGTAAAAGTTCTCTGGATTGTTGGAATAAAATTTGCGATAAACAGGCTTTCTTTTTTGTCTTTAAACAAAGCATGACAAGAATAAAAGTTCTGAGAGTAGTTACAGATTATACAATTCTTGAAGTGGAAATAATTGTGTGTAACGGCCCCAAATTACGTGCCGTAGGTCGTGGTCTTGAACCCAGGCCTTTACTTTGTGTAATTTTTTTATCACCACCACTCTAAAAACGGCGACGGGAACCATCGTGAGGAAACCCTCATATCCAAAAACCAAAAATTCGAAGACATGTGACATCCACCGTGTAGATACACAATTTTGTAGTGAAGAGATTGTGTTGTTAAATAGCTCAAACTTTGCCTGTAGCTTTTCAAAATTTCAAGTTGACAGTGGTTGCTTGTTATTTGATGATATTCATCAAGAATTTTGTGTTTGTACTGATTTGACTAGCCTGAAGGTTAGTCTTGCAAGTCAGGCTTAGACCCAAATTTCAAGCTAGTCTGTAAACTAGCTATAAGCTATAAAAATATGATCCCAAGCCGGAAATTGGATAATGAGGAACAAGATTTTGCCGAGAAACTTGCTATACCTGTTGAAAATGTGCTCAAATTGCTTGTACTCACTAAAAACTCAGTCGAACTCGCAAAACTATGAAAATACTAGTAATTATTAATAAGTTTATTGGTATTTATGAGTTTATTTTATTTGTATATATGTATCCTACTTAATATTATAAATGTGAATGTAAGTTTGTTTGTTACGCTTTCACGCAAAAACTACTGAACCGATCATCATAAAACTTTGTACATATATTCTTGGCGGTATTAGAAGTAACATAGGATACATTTTATTAAAAAAATAATAATAATGGCTTCACTGCGAGCGAAGCCGCGGGTAAATGCTAGTTATTAATATATATGTAAGTATATAGATTTTCGTATACAAGTTGTTATTTTTAAATATTTTTTGTACCCGTTGTGGCATTAAGTCCGCCTATGTACCGCTACTGTACATGAAGTTTAAACAAATGAATAAAATACTCATCGATCCTAAGTTGTCATTTGAACCACAGTGCAATATTACAATCCGCTAATTCGGCCGCGTAGTGTATCGTGTAATGAGACACGATGATACGACATCACTGATTACATTTCATGTTAGACATATGTCAGCATTAGGGAGATGCCCTGAATTCTGAAACTAGAGCTGTCCTTAGGTGACAATACGATCTACGACAGTGAAATATTTGTATGTCTAGAACATGAAAGTAAGCAAAACATACTTTTTACTAGCTTCTGCCAGCGGCTTCACCCGTGTGAATTTTGTAAATTATTCCATGTAAACAAATTCCCGGGATAAAAAGTATCCTATATGCTATTCCAGAATATATCTTTAAATATGCCAAATTTCGTCCAGATCCGTTAATTAGGTTTTTGCGTAAAAGACTATAAAACCTACAAACACTCTCACAAACATCGCCTTTATGAAACACACATTATGTATTTTAATATATATATGTATATAGAATCGAACATACAAAAAAAATTGGTAGTCTGCAGGACGGCTGGCAGAAGTGAAAACTTAGAACTGTACAACTTTATTTTTTTGACAGACCCATTATTCCGTCACACGTCACTTTAGTATGTCACTGTCGCGAGCCCACAAGTTTTACCCAAATATCTCTTAACGCAGTTAAGCTTTCACTTCAAAAACAATAATAATTCCATATTTAAGATACGGACGTTGGACATTATAATCAGATTTCATGGCAAGTGCACACTCCCCTTTATCATATTGACCCACGAAAATTTCAAGGGCAGTGGGACTGGCGACTAACATGAGTGCAGGTTTTAAAACATGGACTAATTTTATAAAAAAAACTAACTTTTACCCGCGGCTTCGCTCGCAGTGAAGCCATTATTTTTTTATTTTTTTTAATAAAAAAGTATCCTATGTTACTTCTAATACCTCCAAGCATATATGTGCAAATGTGTTTCATGATGATCGGTTCAGTAGATTTTGCGTGAAAGCGTAACAAACAAACTTACATTCACATTTATAATATTAGTATGATAGTAAGAATGTGTTCGTGAAGTTTATAGATTTCTGTTCCAGCATTCTTGAGGAGCTCGTGGCTGTAATAATAACAGCGAAGCTGGTTGATCTTCAAGGTTAAGCAACGCTTCCTGAAGTTGATCCGTGGATGGGTAACCATGTAGTACGTACTGGGATTCCTCCAAGCCCCGGAAAGCACTTTTAGTCGTTGATCCCGGTTGTCATTTATAAATAACTAGCTGTCCCACGCGGCTTCGCACCCGTCAACTGGCTACCTACCTACCCTACCCTATATACATGAATATTGCGTAACTTTAACCTCTCACAGCGCACGCAACGAAAGCTCTCAAAAAGGAATATTTTTTTTCCGTTTTTGCAACATTTTTCGTTGGTCGTAGAGTTATGTTATATATATAGCCTATAACCTTCCTCGATAAATGGACTATCCAACACAAAAATAATTTTTCAATTCCAACCAGAAGTTCCTGAGATTAGCGCGTTCAAACAAACAAAAAAACAATCTCTTCAGCTTTATAATATTAAGTACAGATTAGCTGTGCCCGTGGCTTCGCTCCCGTCAACTGCCTACCATACCCTACATACCTTTCTACCTACCTTGCCACCTACGCTACCTACTTACCATTTTTTTTCTAGGATCATTCTTTCGCGGTGAATCTTAACACCGCCATGCACAACGCCATCTATCGAATATGGGGTTCAACTGTCCGAGTATCTGAATTGTGGTATCTAGGGGTATTTAAGTCAAGAATGATTAAGTTATTTCTAGGCAAGCGTGCTTCATCGTCGACCACATCATCACTTACCAACAGATGAGATAGAGGTTAAGCGCGAGACAATAGACAATACAAAAAATAAAATGAAAAATTGCATGTGTGTTTTGCTTTTAAACACTATAAAATCATCTAACTTTTGATAGAGTGCACCGATTGCGTTGAAACAAAATCGAATTAACACTTCAATTTATATTGGTTTCGTACATTTTACGTGATGCGTGCACAACTAAACTGACAAACAGACAAAAATGCTGGAATGGGATCTGTTGGTTATCCTGTAAAACCCTGGCTATTTTTTTGGGAAATGTTTTCGATGTAAAAAGACGACTTTTCTACAGATTTTTTATATGTATTGATTTATTTGACGGTCGTTACGGGTAACCAGTAACTAGTTTCACATTATTTTATTTCTTTATGAGAAGCTAGGACACGTGGCATATTTTTGATATGTAATTTGCATTTAAAATTGGAATACTCATGAACGACACTTGTAAACAATGATTGACCTAAAGATCCTCAACCATTCCTCAATTATGCTAACTACTTTCTTTAAGAATTCCATAAATATCCATCAACAAAAACACAGACCGTACGTACGTAATCCTTTGGAACATTTCCCGAACAATTCAATCGAATGTATGTACTGTAAAGATTTATATAAAACATAATTGGTTTCGTATCGGGCAGAGCAAGCTATTTAGGTAATGGACGGATCTCAACAGTAACCGGTCTCACTTGACCTTGCTACACTTACAATTTGTTCGGCTATCCAGGTCAATTGTGTTTCCTTTACAAAGTGATCTCGGATTAGGAAAGGTATATACTTATATAAAATACGAGTGCCTTATTTAAGGGATTACTCCGACCCATCTTGAAAAAACAAAGAATCAAATTTGAGTCGATGGAGAAATACGGGTTAAAAATATATGAGGATTTATATGGTAGGTATTAGTAAGTATACATTTTTCTTTTCAGCAGTTTATGTTCAATTGCACCTTTTTTTCTTCAAAATCCAACTCCGGATTTGATCCCATTTAAAAGCAATGGGACCGCCCCTTATTACATGGGAGGTTTAACATGACTAGAAAAATGCTTGCTGTATACCTACACAGAAACCCCTTAGAGAAATATGGGCGTGGTGATATGTGACTTCCTTTATATAATTAATTCTGTTTGGATCTTGCAAGTAATACTTATCTTAGAGAATGTTGTACCGAAGAACAACTCTAAGCAGATAATTACACGGAAAACACCTTGAATATGAATCCAACTATAATCACAACTTATCATCAAAAGAAAATGTGAAAAAAGACCGTTTATATTTTTTTTGAATTAGGTACATTTAAACATATAAGTGTTAAATATTTTTTTATTTTGATACCCCCACTAAGGGTTAGGAAGAAAAAAAAAACAGGTCCCCACAATATGGCGCCCAAAAGCCGTCATTTTACTATTTTCTCATTTAAATGTAGCCAGTGACACTCGCAGGGTTGAGGCGAATCGATTGACGTAAGAAGCATCAAAATCTGCCAACGCGTTTGGTCTCTAGAACGCCACATAAGAACAAACATACATACATAGACTGATAAACACATTACCATCCTTCGGCAGTAGGGTTAAAATAGCGCTGCTGGCACGACTGACCATGCTTCATACGTAGATGGGCGTAAGGTTACCTATTTAAGATAATAGGAAACAACGGCTTTGAAAACTTTTAAAATATAATTATCCCAAAAACTTCCACCTTAACAACAACAAAATACTTTATTTATTAAAACACCCAGGAAATAAAAACGCTCCCACGAATTTTATTAATGCCTTTACGTAAGTTCCATGCACTTTTTTAAAAAGCTTTAAAATTAGTGATGCATAACAAAGTTTTCTCGTTAGCCGGGGAACTAAGTTAGATATGCTCAAAGTGACTCAATATTTTGTGCGGGATTCAAACTCTGGACCTTGCAAGCATAATTTTGTTGCTAAACAATTCAAAATTAAGACTGCATTGCTAGAGATGGTTTTCGTCATCAATTTGAATATTAATTATGGCATCACTTTTTTGTATCCCACTAATAGCACAGGTTAACCTTTATCATCATTATAATTTTTGCCGAACACAGGCATTCTCCAATAGGGTAGTTGACAAAAAGTATCTATTTAGACCGTCAGTTAGATAACCTAAAAATATTGGACACGTATTTTTTCTTTTGCCGCGTAAACAAAAAAATACGAATATATATATGTTGAAATATTGTGTGACATCACGGTGTGCTACACCTGATACTGACAAAGTGACGTCACTAACACCCACACCTGAACTTTGATGCGCTTTATCTTAGTCAATTTTTATTTATTTGATAAAGCAAAAAATACGGGTCTAATATTTGATAATCACACTGACAGACTAAATAGAATTATCATTTTTCTGCCGAGGAAACATCCTTATCGTGTTGCCACATTGATCAGTCCTGTGCTTCTCGCATCCAGCGGATTCCCACAGCCCTCACCAGGTCATCAGTTCACCCTGTAGGAACACTTACTAATACTACTACTGCTTGAGTGCGTCCGTAGCATCACATCAGGCTCTATCAGAATACCATTGCTGCGTTATTTTTTTTTAATATCGCAGCGTATGCTAAGATAGGAGCATTTTGGCCTCACACATGTATTTCATGTTGTTAGTTTTTTTGTCCTATCATCATCAGCCTTTTTAATGTTCGTAATGGTGGGACACAGGCCTACTCTATGTGGACCACGCGGGCCCAATGCGGGTTGGTAGATGTCACATGTATTCGAATTTTTGTTTCTAGGACAAGCAGGTTTTCTCACGTTGAAATTTTTTACACAAAGTAAAGCACCTGCCTGGGTTTGAACCCACGACCTACAACTTATAAGTCACAGCCGATACCACTAGGCCAACGCTTGTCCTATACGAGTCACAAATAAACTTTTTTTTTTCCCACTACTTATATAAAATATTTAATTCTGACAGTGGTTTGGCCCACTTTACCTTTAATAGGATTAGTAAGGCTATGTTATTAAAGCATGGCGGATTATTATTGGCCAAAATATCAGCAACCATACCGCGCTGTGGTCGCGTTTGTTTTAACGGAAAACGAGATACATTGCGTTTTACCGCACGTTCTATTCGCTTGTTTATATTATTGATCAATGAATATAGAGATATTTTGTTATGTGCGTGGCGATTTTTCCGTGATTCCGATTTTACATTCATTTTAAAGACAAAACAAAAGAACGTGGGATCGGGGACTGTAATATTCAGTTCTTGGAATGAAAATCATCTCAAAATTTACATGAAAACGTTCAAACACAGCATTTTACGCCCGCTTCACATTTTTTCAGATCATTTTGCGTTAATTTCTGTTTTTGAAACTGGAGGAATCTTTGTCAACAATACAATTAAATTAGGTAAGGTTTGTAGGCCTTTTTTTCGTGGGATATCATCCAATAACTTCTCCCGCTCTGGGTGAAGGGGGAGGGCGTGTCAGACTTTTACTGACTAAAACCCACCTATGTTCCTTCAGTTGCTTGAGCCAGGGCCGCGGTAACTTTTTTTCATATTTATCCGCGACCCGGACAGGCATCGGCCGTAGCGGACCTCGTCAGTTTTTGGCTACATCTCTTTGAGGCGCGCGTGGAACTCTACACGCCGTTGACTCGGGCCTGGTCCTTATCGGAAGGCGAGCTAATCATTTCTCGCCGTCCGCAAGCCCGCGCCTACGGTGGCCGGGAATCGGCTTTGCCCTCTCGCTCCGTACCATGGCCTGAACCAGGGCCGGACGCGAGAGGTCGCCACAGGCGACCGCCTCCTCGAGGACACGGCGTTGCTCCACCCAAGCGGGTCAGACCTACACCGTATGTTCTACGGTGTTTTTCGGGCGATCCACACAATGGTGACACCCGGGCGTTTCCCCCCGCCTTATTCTGAACAGGAACCTCCCGAAACAGCCGTGTCCAATCTGGACCTGGAGGACCTGCATCAGGTGGAAGGTGAGGACGTCGTGACGCCTCTCAAGCCACTTCCCAAAGAAGGGCCTTATCAGCACAATTGTGGTGTGCCCAGCGCTGGGTTGCGTCAGTCGCCCTCTCCATGTCACCATTAGGTCCTGCCGGAGCTCTGTCCGCAGAGCCGTGATTTGTCGCGGCAACGGAATTTCGCCCCGGCATTTCGCCTCCTCGCGCCACTCCTATATTTGCGCAAGGTTTGTAGGCCTAAGCATACAAATCTTGTCAGCTTATAAAAACAAACACTCAACATCCTTTAGAAAATATCCTTGCATATCAAGGTTACACATGCAAACTTATCCCTAACAGGTACCAACAAATCTAATATCCGGAGTTTACGTCATGGGCTTGTAGTCAGTCGGTACAAATAATACACCAATCACGATACAAATAAAAATGACACCGTATTGTTTGCTGGCGACACAGCGGCAGATCCAATACGGTTGCTTATAAGTTTTCTCTGATTTCAATTAAGACAGGTTTGTAAGGCTGCTGGTCCATTGCAGCGGTGTGGAGCGAAGTTGTCCTAGGAAAACAGTATACATTAGGGAAGTGACAAGAATTTCATCATCATAATTCGCAAGTCCGTTCAGCTCCGCTAGCGTTGCTAGCTAATGTATGCAGATCAGTGTCCACTTACTTTATGCGCTTCAAAAGCCTCCTCTTTGTATTTTTTGTGGACAAAAGGTTCTAAGAATTAATACGTACAACTATAGCGAGTTGTTCAATAAATTAAAAAAAGTAGAAGTGTCACGTGATCAATCCCATACATGATGGCATTTTGACAATCGTCATCGCTGTCAGAATGACACTTTGTCTATATTCCATTTGGAATAACAGTAGAAATTAGCCCATTTTAAAGCCCGTTCAACCGATTTTGACTTCTATTGCGTTGGTGATATGACAAATGGCAGCTGTATTAAACAATTAGTTTTGGTAACAGGTTTATGCTTTTTACGCCATCCTTATCTTTACGGGATAGAACTTAAAATCCGTTGAACGGACTGTAAAAAGGGGTTGTAAAAATTTCTAATGTTATTACGCCTTAGTGGCAATCAATGTCAGCGAAGGCGATAGTCGAAATGTCAAAATGTAAGGGATTGATCATGTGATTTTTCGTTATCGTTTGTCAATCCCATGCAATTTTGCCTTTTTGACAATCACTATCGCCACGTTTTCGATGATAGAATACATGTCACTTGTCTAAGACCACCGGTCGCACAGCAATAACGATTATTAAAACGCCCAAAAATAACCAAAGTCCGTCGTGTTTTGTTTTTATTTTTATTTATAACTTTTTAGTGAACATGTTTTTTTCAATTTGCTACATTTAAACATAAAAGTGTTATTTATTTTTCTATCACCCCTTAAAACTCGTTATTTTCCAATTCTAATGTAGCCAGTGACACTCGCAAGATTGTCGATTTCGATTGAATCGATTGACGCAATCGATTCGTCATCAAAATCGTCCAACGCGTTTGGTCTCTAGAACGCCACATAGGAACAGACATACATACATATATAGGCCGATAAACACATTTAACTTCTTCGGCAGTTGGGTAAAAATAAAGACATTGATAGGCGCGTGAAATGTCACGAGATCGATATCAAAAATTTTGAACGTTTGACAGTTATTGTAATCGCTGATAGAATTTCAGTTATTCTAGATACCAAGGACACTCCGCTGCACAGCTACGCACTGCTGCCAATAGATACACAGCCTTACAATACATCTCGGGATACGAATCTATTCCCGCGCGATGTGGACAATGGTATTGTATTGTGTATTGGTGATATTTAATGGTCTATATATCGTTTGTACGTCACGATTATAGGTCAAGGTTAGAGGGCGATCGGTTTAAGGCTTCGGATATCTTAAAGGTCAATATGTACCCTGATAGTAAGACTTCGGCGTCGGTTCTAAAAATAGAGATTTCGCGGAATAGAAATGTGACGTAAGCTGCAAAGTTGTGCTAAGGGAAGTAGAAATATATAAACCTATGCCTTTTGCCATAGGGTTAGGCAGCCACTACAGACTATAGAACGTCACTATATAAACACACTACGCACGTATACTTCTAAATTAGGACGAAATTTACGAAAAAAACATTTTAACAACTTGATGAGGTCTACAACGTTTAAGGGAACAGAGATTCAATCCTATTTAATGCAGAGGTCACAAAGTATACATGCTACAGCATACACCTAAATAATTATCACAGTGTCTGATGTATCATATATGTACTGTCTATGTACACATGAATTGCCGTGAGCTTCAAAAATATTAAAACATTTTTTCCGCTGTCGCGCGTCGTATACATCTACATTGTTAACATTTTGTCCACAATCCACAAAGACCAATTACCTCACTGGAGCGGCATCGTATGCATTCTGTAAATTAAAGCTAGCACAAAGCCTTGCATCGCACACCTCGCTAATGATTAATATCATTTAAAAGTGAAACGGAACGTCTTTACCTTCGTTACTCAAATTGGAGCAAGGTACCATAGAGCCTAGAATCGACACGCTAGCGTCATCTAATAGTGGCGTGTAAACTAAAGTCTTCACAATCTAAGAAATCCATTGACGTTTCTATTTTTCATGCCACGATAACTTTCTACGTAAAAAAATTAAAAATCAAATTCACAATCCTAATTAATTACTATATTACCATACACTATAAAAACGAGTATCATTCGCAAGCAACAAGTTTAAATATTATTAAGTATTTGTACAACTGTGAAAACGGGCATTTTATTTTTTGACAACTTTAACTAAAATATTTCGAGGAAGTGAAATATTTGTTTCTTTGTTTGAAATTTCTGAAAATACCTAGAGTATGTGCGGAAAGAGAACTGTCATAATATTTTAGGGCGGCTGCTGTGTGTAATTACCGTCTTTGTTATGTTGACAACATTATAAAGCGACTGTAACATCTTGATATTTAGAAACTATGTTAGAATAGTAGTTTATGCAACAGTCATATAATATATATACACTCGCGTGATATTAATATCACGCTCGTGTTTTAATACCTAATTATATGCCGTTGCATACACTATTTTATCTTCACTCATAAAGTCAAAATAAAACAAAAGTGGCAAAGAAAAATATGTAGTATGGCGGGCAATTTAGATTCTCATTGCGCATTACTGCACAGTGCGCGCATCCATAGACAATGACACTATTTTTCTACATTATGTCAATGAGCCCATAAAGGGCATTAAATTAAAAATAAAAGTATGCTATAAAAATTAAAAAGTTATTTTATGAAAAAAAAGTAATATGTTTGAAAATTGAAAGAAAATGTTGCGCTGTAATGGTTTTCTTTTTTAAATTTTCTCTATCCACGAATGTAAAGTATGTGTTTATACAGTATTTTTTTTAATTCACATTTGAAACATTACGTTGCGAGTGTAGATAAATATTATTATAATGTTTTCATTGTGTTTTTTGTAATTATAGTTTTATAAAAATCATAACGTTCCATTTTACGCCAAGAAGGTTATCTTTCCGGAAAGGCTCTACAGCCCTTACTACTATCACTGAGTATCATAGGTTACTAAACTTAATCCCGTGAAAAAACAAGGTGGGAGCGAAACCGCGGGAAATATCTACAGTATTATAAATGGGCAACATTGCATGTTTATAATATGTTTTTATGAGTTCGTGTAAGGTAATCTCTGAAAGTACTGTCCGATTACTAAAATCACTTCGTTTCAAAAAAATGCACAGTTCCTTGGGATAAACCATTGCCGGATTTAAATAATTTAATTGTTTTTTTGTGTGTTATGCTGAGGTTTTTGTGTGCACTTAACAAATATTTTTCCATCTATCTAACGGAGCGAAGCCGCGCGAAAAGACTAGTTATTAAAAAAATTCGTGAAGTCGAAAGTGCTTTGAGTTTACAACTTCTGCCACCGACAGTCTAGAAAACCGTCAGTTTCTTTAAGCTATAAGTGTCGTAGTGAGTACTAGCAAAATACAGAATGTATGCATGGCATGCAATGGGAGAGGCCAGAAGTAGGAAATAGGCTAAATGGATGTAGTCATAAACAAGCAGGATATAAGTTTCTAAGCAGACATGGTCACAATCATTAGAATTAATATTTGTTTCGGGATATTTACCATATTGTGTACTTAGATTTTGGTTGAGAGCTCGATATTTCGGCACCGTGATCGTAAGCGCCATGATCACGAGAACTAAAGTCTTTGCAGGTGGATGTTATTTATGAGCAGACATAACTGTCTATCCTCTTCCTCACTTGATTTTTACGCACGATGCCGCTACTACCAGAACTGGTCTCACTAGTTACTCGACAACGTTCACGACTGACGATCGAGTGGTGTTGGTGTCTAATGGTCTAGAAGGAGGCCATCTGGTTTATATGCACCGGCAATTTTGGATATCTGCAATACCAGGAGTACCACAAGTGCAAACCATTTGCAAAAAGGACGCTCTAAATTTTTTAGTTTGTGTGACATGTTTTTAATATTGCTATGGTGTTGACAATGTCGCCTCTAGCAGCAGCCACCGAGGCGCTTCCGTACTCTGTGCAAGGTACGCCTTTAATTACCATTTCTGTTTCAAGTTTATGTGACAATTAAGTTTTATAATTTCCATGTCAGCTAATTGAACCACGGCTTATAATATAATTAATGTTTTGTCTAATTGTTCGTTGTACTTTGTATTGTTTGACTGGCTTTGTTATTCAATAAGAAGTAATATTTCGAACAGCCGTTTCATAATGTCAAAAACAGAATCTGAACTTCCAGTGAATACTTATGAACAAGTTTGTGCTGCCTGAGACTTTTGATTTGATTTTTGACACTTTATAGTTCAGTTTATAGAACGAAAATGATCGCATAACTAATTTACCGTCTTTCCACGATTTTCAGTGTAGTCGGAGCTGCTCTGCTTGAAAGTGAAGTGATGACAGCCGAATGGCCGTTTGACAGATGACAAACTGTCAAACGGTAATTTTTTGTAGCAGCTAATCGCATCTCTTGACTTGTGTTTAATTTGTGAAGTTTTAGTAACATACAGGGTGTAACAAGGTGTGATCATATTTTTTCAACTACTTCTGCTCATGGAAATGATCAACTTTTTCCAAGGAAGTCAAAGGAAATTCCCAAAAAAAGAATCCATATAAAGTTGTCTGTAGCTGACCAAAAATTTTGTGGAAGATTTTTTTTTTGGGAGAACAAAAAGGGGTATAAAGAGTTTGCCATCGACTCGAAAAGAAGAAGGAGAAAAAAAAATATATATATAATATCTTACAGTTTTCATTTTGATTTGATTATTATACCTACTACATTTTTTTTTACTTTATTTGCCTGCTCTATCAAAATAATTTTTCATTCAAAGCAGTTGCTTTATCCGTAAGTAAAATAAACTTAATATAACCAAGTGACAAGCAGGCTTTCCTCACCCCATCTTCCCATACCATACGAATGCAATTCCCGGAAGGGTCTCTTTAGAATCTGATATCCTAACTGGCAAATGATGGCATCATATGATATCGCAACGTCATAAGGGACGTGTGATATTTCAATATGATGCTGTTTATTAAAAATAAATCTTTGAAGTAAAGGCTCCAGCAGACAGTCGCGTCCCAACAACGTGACAACAGTGTGTTTATATTAAAAGAGGTTCTATCTGTATAGGAATTTTTAAACAATTTATGTGAAAATGAGCTAGTCGTATCGTTGTCGCATAGTATTGTCGCGACTGTCTGTGGGAAAACTTAAATTCCAACGAGACGAAGAGACTCCTGAAAAAAACTATCAAGCAAAATTGCCAAGAATTTTAATCTAAAGAAAAAATGAAAGAGTTAAGAATAACTATTTTTAATTTCAAAGTAGTAAAAGTCTTTGGCATTTAATATTCCTGAAATTAATTTTGCGAGGTTAACGTTTTATTTGCAGAGACATGCTGAAGAGGTTTTTTTATGAACTTGGCAGATCTTTCGATAAGTAGATAAAAACTTTTCAATTAATAGAATTATATGGGGTGAAAATAAATTGGCAAGGAGATTTAAATAATGATAACACGAAAAATAATATTTCTAAGTTCTTAATTTAAAAAAAAATAAACAATCGAAATCATCGCGTTCAATACCCGTGATATATAGTTTTTCAATTATGAAACGCGAAAGTTTTAAAAATAAAATGTTCTTAATTTCATTTCAATGCAGCTAGCTTCAGGGTCAACGGCCGCTGGTACTAATACTATCGTTATGGGCTTATTATACGCATAATTTATGGATAGGTATGTAGAAAAGTTAAAAAAATTAAACAAATTCCAAAACAAAACACAAAGCGTAAAATAACTTTCTTCTCGTAAGTAGGTGTCTTTGGTACTTAATTCTTTTTTGTTTTTGACACCGACTTCGGTATAAGTTTGAGGAGTTACATCGATATTCATAGGATCCCCTCATCAGATTCTGACTTGGTGATAATGGGACCACGAGTATACCCTGCCAAACGAAAAAATATTTTTTAAATCGATCCATAATTGACGGAGTAATCGGTGAACATACATAAAAAAGTCGAACATCCTCCTTTTTGGAAAGTCGTTTAAACAGGTGTTAATTATCACAGAAACTTTTCTCAGTCAATAAACACCTTTTTACTATTTCCTCTTTCTCAGTTTAGTTAGCTAATTTAATGATTTTAATTAACTTGATGAAAATAAATGCGGCACCACCAGGAAAGTGTGCAGTTCTCTTGATTAAATGACCAAGTCTTCAATATTTCATGAGACAGTCCTAAAGCTATACAACTCGAAGATCAAAGGCTTTCAAAGTTCTAGAGTGGCTGGCTGGGACGCTTTGCTGGATCCACTGTCCCTTTGTTTCACAATAGAGATTTGTAATGCTCTGTTGGTGGCGAGGTACTGCAGTAACCTCGGTTCACAATATTATTAGCTTATACTAGTTTTGCATACGGCTTCGCTCTTGTGGCAAAAAATTGTCTAGAATTCTTAGCGATAGTGTTTTAGTTACACCATCGGGTGGAAATAATATTGTTTACTCAGTTTGGTTTTTTAAGGCTGTATTTTTATTTTCTTATTTTTTTTAAAAAAAACGTTGCACCACACTAGGAATTTCTCCTGTATCGTGGGTGCACTTACAAATATATAAACTCACATACACAAACACCCAGAGCCGGAACAACTATCAGTAGGTCATACTAATATTTAGCAATATTTCTTATTTGCAGGTACCGAATCCGCGACACACAGCGCAGCAGCCAATCGCTCAACCACAGCGCTAGTGAAAGTTAAAAGTGCGAAAGTGAGCTAACATGATACTTTTTGATAAGTTTGCACTATAGCCGATCGTATTGCTTATTGACAGGTCAAACACAAGCTGAAGAAAAAGTTAAAATAGAAAACAACGCTGCTTACAAATAACAAACAAAACTCGCTCACCGAGGGTTCCGTACAAACGGCTACATTCACCAACATAATAATGTAAAAATACTGTATTTTATGAACAATGAAACCACCGAACATTGCTCTAACGAAAAGATATTTTTACTTTTCCAAGTACGTTTTATAAGTTGGTCGACTATTTATTTATTAATTATATACTTTATTGTACACCACAAAAAAACATACAGGACAAACGTACACAAATGTACAATGGGCGGACTATTACTCGTAAACTTGTAAAGCCTAAAGCTGTGATAGTTTTCCTTTTAATTTAATTATATATTTTACTGCCGTGATTTTTTTCACTTATCCAAAAACAACCATTTAGGTGGCAGGGGGCCACTTGACTCTAACAAAAATGAGCGATTTGAAGCTTAATTTTACGCAAATGGATCCCTGAATTGAAAATTGGTTTTCACAAACCCGTAATATTTTTGAATGGCCTCTCCAACGATACCCCACACCATGGAATGGACGAGAAAAATCAGAAGAACCCTAAAAAACGTATGCACTTTTTCCGATTGAGGTAGGCAGATATTACAGAACTTATAATGATTCTGAACTCCTTTACCAAATTTGACAGTAAATAGCTACAAATATATCCAGTAATAATGTACCCAATTTAAAACCCCTACAGACTAACACCAGCTCTAAACCAAAACAGCCCCAATAAAACCGAACTCCAATTTATCTCCTCTAAAACTTAACGTCCTGGGGTGAGTACCAGCCTCCATAGACCCTTAGCTCCTTAAAGACGTTGCTGTTGGACAACCCACAGGCAATCAACTGGAAGGACTTAATGACTCAATCACGTGAGTTAAGGAAAACAATGTAGCTGGGATTGGAGTCGAGTCGAATTGAATTGTTGAGACGAATGGGGCAAGGATGATAATGGGTTGGTAATTATTGGATTTTGGTCGTGTATTTGCATATTATTATGATTGTTTTTTTTATGAGATAGGTGATAGCGGTTCTGCAGGCACAAACGAAGTTTTGGTCGCTTTTTCTATAATTTTTGTTTGTCCCCGCCTGCAGCACCTCATAACATTTAATGTATAAATTATATCTAGTACTTCTTTTTCTCTTTTCATTTAATAAATTTTTAGCAGTCGGGTTTCTTTTATAATTTTTTTTATTTCAAACTTTTTAGTTTTAGTAATGAACGATTTCTCCTAATAAGTTATGTGGTAAAAGTTTACTTATTTTGCTATCAAAGTTACGGTTATCTGGAATTAATAGGAACATAAAAATATCACAATATATATTTTTGGAATGGTAAATTCAGTAGCTTTCATTTGATACCCATATTGTTAGGATAACGAAAATAAAATTGTCATCTACCCCTTATTTAGGGAAGGCGCTATTTTTAATTTAAACCTATGGTCTTAACCTAGGGCCTATGACACTCCCATAATTGAGACAAATCCAACGACTCTTCATATGTCATAATCCATCGAGCCGTTTGGGCCGTAGAGCTTGCTGTAGAAATGGCCATGCATACACATACGCCCGAAAAACATTACCCTCCCGCAGTCGGTCAACAAACAAACTAAAACTCATATTTTTTGAATATTTATTAATGATTTAAACGGTTATATTGGAAAACAAAGAGCTAACATGAACACAGTTTGCCAAAACAACCTGTCAATATCATACGCACCATTTTATTTTTGTTCGTTTGATGTATTCAGAATATCAAATGAAAGCGGTCAAGCGTGAGTTACGGGGGTTCCGTAGGTACCTCTATAACCAGTTGTACAATTCTGTAAAAATCTGTCTGAAAATGACGTATTCCACATTGGGCACCCGTTTTAACGGCGCCTGAATTAATGGCACCTGAGGTATTCCACATACGGCACCTATCGATATTTTTCGCAGGTGCCATTAGTGGAATAATTTATTATTTAAAATATTATTTCACATTTAGCACCTACGGATATGTAGGCACTAATGTTGGAACGTTTTTTTAGGATATCAAAGTCAAAAATTCGATTGAAATCAGTAGAGAGTTTAATAACCTGATAAGAATATAACTTCCCCTTTTGCTTTTTTTAGACAGATGTTGAAAATTATTATACCCAAACTATTTAGAATGTAGACTATGTAGAATTTATACCCAAACTACCAGGAGGCCAGAATCATGAAGAAGTCTTAGTATTTGCGGTGCTAGATAGGTACCGTTTGTGGAATACCTCAGGACCAGGTGCCAGGTGCCAGCCTCAGGTGTTTACTCAGGTCCCGTTAAACGGGTGCCCAATGCGAGATACGTCTTGAAAACGTAAAGGTTCCAAAAATAAACTTCTTGGTATTACTATTTTTGAGGCAGTTGGTACTGAGTTACGTAAACGTATCTACAAAACATGAATTATATGTGAAACCCTAAAAGTTCAAAGAATAAAATATTTCTATTCATCTTACTTACTAATGCAAAAGCAAATGTTTGTTACTTAATCACGCTAAAACGGTTGAACGGATCTGGATGAAATTTGGCACAGAGATAAATTATATTCTAGAATAGCACATATGCTATTTTTTTTATCCCGGTATAATGTTCCCTTGCGATGACAAAATACTATTCATGCGGGCAAAGCCGCTGGCAGAAGCTAGTCGATAAATAGAAACTGTATTGAATAGTAGCACCTATGCCCATTATTTGGAAGTAAATAGTTGTTATTTATTGAATAAATGGAACCTGCAACAAAAAAGCTCTAAACGAATCCAACGCATGGGCGTGAAACCCTAAAAATGCACATCCAAAATGAAACCCATCCCACACATGTCCCTGCCTTATCTGCGTATATCTAGATAAACGTCCGTAAAAATTCCCTATACTATGTACATCCAGGATAAACAGACCTCCTCTTTCCCCCTTCAGCATTGTAACGCAGAACCTAAAGGAATACTGAAAGGCCAATAGAAGGCTCAAGTTACACTGGCCGTTTTTAGACGTGGACTCATACTGTCATCGTTCTCTAGTTTGGTTTTTAAAATGCAAATTGAATCCTAGTTTAGACCCGCAGCATGTGTGCCTAGCAACAAATTTTTGATCGAATCTTAACAAACTTTTATCGCAAAACATATTTTTCTAGGTCACATATTTCAATCGAATTGAAACGCGTCATAGAAGACGTGGTCTCGTTTAACGCCGTATCGTCAGCGCCATCTAGTGTAAGTAAAAGCTATTAAAGCTATTCTTACTCACAAAGGTGGAAAACTTCTTCAATGAGAGCGCTTTGCATTCATAACACCCACGGCAGGATTATCTACAGTGTGGGTGCCTTTATCCGAACTAATACGTACGGAGAATAATGCGAGAGTACGCTGAACAAATATGCCCTGTTGTGAAAATCTTTCCTTATAAAGAACCAACAATGATCTGTCAATCGGATCATATTATTTCCATGTATGTTATTTTAATCAGACAGTCGAAATGTCATGTCGATTCGATTTAATGTCAAAGGTTAGACAGAAGAAAGTAAGTACTTGAATGTATTCTATTAGACTTCATGTGACGTTCATGTGTCTGCTACAAAGCTTATTTCAGAGACACCTGACAGAGGATCCGAATTTGTAGACAGTCGAATTGACATGGAGCATTAGCAAACGTACCAAAGAAATAAAAAGGCATTGAATGGGGACATTATTTTTTAGAAGTTCCGGTCATATTTATTACGACTAAGTTTTGTTATGAGGCATTGATAAGCTTTGCATCAATGCAGAGAGTGTCTCCATTGTCAGAATAAATGACACATCAGCGACAGATGTTCTCAAAAAAAAAACCCTAAGAGATACCGAAATATTCAAAAGAAAAATCCTTTTAGTACCAAGGGCACATAAGCTAATCCGGTCTGTAGTGGTCGGTACCGCTCCAACGGGCATCAACTAGAATATTTTACTCACCCGGGTTTGGGGTGACGCAAAATAAATTGGGGAATTTGGGGGCTCTTATTTATACACGTTAGCGTCGGTCTCGGGATGTTACGCCGGCTGGGTTGCTTTCGTCGTGAATGAAAGTAGAATGTATGGGTAGTTATTTTATTGGGTATCCCTTTTTCTTGGGTATCAACTGGTAGTGATGAAGGTGGGATTGATTTAAGGGTCCTTTTTGTTGTACAAAAAATGGGCTTGGGTCTTGGAAATGGTAATGGTTTTTTTAGGACGGGAGTAGAGCTTGCCACAAATAAAAAGAAGGCGTTACGTCAAAGTGAAATTAACTGCGCCGAATGGAATCCTACTTTTTACTAAAATAAGGTATACATGTGAGAGTCTAAATAGGACTAAATATCCAATCATAGGTTAGGATAGTTAGTTGTCTGGATGTCAATCAATTATGTCTCAACGGCAGAATGATGATGTTAGAGACACGGGTAAACCGTTTATACTATAATATAATATTATAAAGCTGAAGAGTTTGTTTATTTGTTTGAACAGGCTAATCTCAAGAACTACTGGTTGAAATTGAAAATTTCTTTTTGTGTTGGATAGTCCATTTATCGAGAAAGGTTATAGGCTATATAACATCACGCTACGACCAATAGGAGCGGAGCATAAATAAAAAATGTTGCAAAAACGGGTAAGATGATTCCTTTTTGAGAGTTTCGATTGCGTGCGCTGCATAGCGGTTAAAGTTACGCAAAAATCATGTATATGGGGTAGGTAGGGTAGGGTAGGTAGGTAGCCAGTTGGCGGGAGCGAAGCCGCGTGCGACGGCTAGTTTACTTAATACATACAAACTTACCACGTACCTTTTTGGTCTCGCACGGGGTAATTTACTTTTATTTTTTATTATTGTTTGTGTTTTGCTTAACTAGTGTCTCCTGTGCGGGTCACAAATAAATATTTATCTTTCTTTCTTTATTTCTTTTAAAGAGGCGGAATTAATGCCTCAGGCATTTTCTACCAGTCGACCGTTTTTTAACAGTCGAATCATGGCTTCGATAAAAAAATAGGAGACTCTTTTATACCGGTAGTAATTACGTTCCCACAGGATACTTTTCAACATGCACGCAGACGATACCATCGGATAAAGCAAGTCTTATCTACAGTAAAATGAAGGTTCCTAGTAAATTCTAAAATCCCAAAAACACCTGCAAACATAATAATAATCCGAAAACGTAACTGACTTTCTTAACCCTACCCTCTTCTTGGCAACATTCGACAAATTCTACTTTCAAACTTAGTCGTTGTTAGTGACATTTGTACAAATTGCAAGTAAGATTTTGAGTAAACCGAATAATCCGGTGTCGCGTTTATCGTCTAGCTAGGTGGAACAAGAACTCTCGCTTCAAACTCTAGTGTTAGTTCTTTCCTCGTTATTTTGATGCTCAAAAATAGAGATTTTTTATAGACGGGCTAGAGGAAAATGTTTTTATTTTGAACGGTAATTTTGTTTCTGATATATCTGAGAGCTTTTACTAAACTGAGAGAAGAACATTAAATGAAGAATCTAGGAATTTTAAATTCCAGCTAATTATAATGACGCAATTGAACTTAAGTAAGCAATTTGTTGTCAGGGTTGGCATCCTAAAATAACCATTTAATTATTCATAATAATGTTAAATGTCCAATTTTTTCTGCCTCCATCTGCTCTATCTTTTCAGTAGTGAGATCGTTTCATTGATTGCTTCACAACAGTCAAGGTCGAAGTTAATAACTGGCTCCCTAAGACTAAAATTATTAAAAAAGCATGTCCTTAATCTACTTCCCTTATCAGTTCAATGGTCACTCATGGTGTGGATTTTAAAGGCACGATAATAGAGACCTAGTATGCCTCGGACATTTGTTTTGGAAGTAAGCTCAATATCTTTTAACACACTTAATGGGCTAACATACTGGCTATCTAAACTCAATTATGCAAAACGCTTTCAGGAAGCTAATCATCAATATAATTACAATTCTCTCCTCCTTTCTCCACAGAAAAAAATTCTCCCGACTCGCGGCATATTACCGCCGCTGTACTGCAGTAACAAGGTTTTATTCCTGGTATGTTCTCTCATATTTCCTCCTGTTAATCCATATTTATACGGCTGACCCTGCCTCAAACGGCTGCTCCGTGCCGATAAGACCTCAGCCTTTTTATACATATGAACACCGTTAATATATTTTGCGAGCAACGTGATCGAGTACTGTCGGTTTTATTGGTATGTAACGTTTACTTCATAGTTTGGGGTTTGCGTTTCGTTTTTGGAGTTGGAGTGATGGTGTGAAGATTTATAGTGGGGATTTTGTAAATCGTGTTTTATTTGAAGAGTTTGTTTATACCTCAGCATCCATGGTATTAACCCAAAATTCTGACAACCAGTCTATATCATGATCACCATCATTCATAGCTTGACTTGACCCAATGCTAATCAAAAGCCTCTCCTTAATTGTGGCAACAACAAGTCTTACCAAGAGGAATTGTCTTAATAGGGATGTTTCCTGTATAGAAAAATGATAATTCTATTTATTTCGTCAGTGAGATTACTCGTATCATATAATATTGGACCCGTATTTTTTGCTTTATCAAATAAATAAAAATTGACAAAGATAAAGCGCATCAAAGTTCAGGAGTGGGGGCTTGTGACGTCACTTTGTCAGTATGAATTGTAACAAACCGTGACATCACACGATATTTCAACACACAGTATCGTCGTTATTTTTTGTTTACGTAGCAAAAGAAAAATACTAGTCCAATATTTTTTATTATCTACCTGACGGAATAAATAAATAATTTTAAGTCAACATCCTATCGGTCAGCTAAAAGAGAGAGAGTTGCTCCGTATAATGATTGTCCAAATAAGATTAAATCCGGTAATCTGGAAGCTAACCCCAATACCAGTTAGGAAACGACAGGGCAGGTGATAATAATTAAGGTGCTATCACAAGAAGGCATGTATATTCAAAAGCACCTTCAAGTGTCGGATGATCTTCAGTAAGTGGACCGTAACACAAGTCAAAGCGTTACTAAGAATAAACAGATACATTTTAATGGTTTTGTACAGGTTCAGGGGACAATGCCGTGACAAAAGTACCATGGTGCCACTTTAGACGGAGCTATACAAGACAAATACCTATGTCTCTTTTTTACAGTCACACTATGATAATTTTGACACTTCATGGTAAGGCCCCAGGTTGTTGGTTTTCAAAACGCAGTTATTGTGTCACTTTTGAACCGATTGCCCGAAAAGGAGGAGATTCTATATTCGACATTATGTACGTTTTTTTTTATTAATATTCACCGATATCTCCGTCAATTGTGGACCGATTTTGAAAATTTTGTTTGAAAGAGCAGGTTCCGAAATTGGTTCCAATTTAATTTGGTGAAGATCTGATGAAGAACTTCGAAGATATATAACAACACTTCAATAAATAACGGCAAATCTCTCGGGATTGCTGAAATCGCATGTCTGTTTATTGTTTATACCATTTCATAACATAACATCACTCCAGTACGCTCTTAAGGCACCGATTATGTTCATGTTTCATGATATTTGGGTTATCTATTCTAGCGTTATAGGTACCTTACAAAACAACTTGCCTATAAGGCAGGTACAACTAAAAAGGGAAAAATAAAAAATAAATTACAATAAAATACTACCGACTTCCAAATAAAAAACTACAAAGTGAAAAATAACTTTATTTTTGGAAGTCTGTTTTCGTAACGCAATAAATTGGTAACTATGTAAGACACCGACTCTCCGAGTCGGTAGTATTTTTTTATCTGTGAAAGTCTTCACTGACAAATTAATATCACCCAAATTCTTAGCTTGGTCACAGATAATATAATACTAGTACACAGATGCCTCATCCCATACAAAGAAACCATGCCGACGTAACTAGCGTTTGTCGTCTGATTAAGATGATTATTTTTTTAAGTACTTCGATCGCGTTCGGTTCCGTTGCATGGCTATAGATGGTGTTAGCAGCAACTTTCAAGTAAAAGGGTTTTGCTCGGATCGCGACTATTATTTTCTTTAAATACAGTGACGATTTGTTTAATAGTATTGTTTTTGCACGTTTTTACAGTTTCATTGTACCAAAATGAGTCACAAACAAATTTAAAAAATTAGTGGCATGCCTCAGAATTTTAAAACTGACATCTATTGGAATCAATTTTAAGTGATGCGTTCAAATAATCTTCGAAATGTGAATTAAGAGCCCAATATTCCATAATTTTGTGCTTAGTAGAGTTGATTAAAAATAACATATAATTTTTATGATCAATTCTAGAAAATGTTAATTTTACTCACAATCCATTAACAAATCTATGCGTATCGCGCCATCTATTGGCATATAATTATTCTACGAGATAAGACCCCAAACATTGGACCAACACTAGCTCCAATTGCCTGCCAGCACAAATACATGCACAAGCCCGTTGCTGCCGTCACCTCACCATGTTCTCCTACTAATGAACCAGGTCAACAGCAGCACGCCTCAATAGAGAGAACGTAAACGCTTCATTTTTCCACACCCTCTCTTCTTGTACTTAAACTAAAACTGCCGACACATCTCGCTGGCTAATTAGTTTTTCCACAGGCGGTTGTCCCAGTTATCTTCAGAAACTAGTTGAGCTAGAATCAAGATGTGAAGCTCTGAAAACAATAGCCTAACATAACTTAGGAAATAGGTTAGTATGACAGGTACATCCATCCGTACTTCAATTTTATGAATGCAAAAGTAACTTAACGGTAGCTTAGCCTTAACGGTTAAACAGATTTCAATGGAACTTGGTTCTGTGAGGAATTAGGTTGCCAGTCTTATTATAGACAAGGAGTTTTCCTTTAAATGGGGACTTAACCCATTTAAAGGGAAACTCCTTGTCTATAATAAGACTGGCAACTATTTTTCCTATGTTTTGAAAGGGAATTGAAATTCGAACTTACAAAAATAAATGAAGATGTTTTGCTAGGCTTTGATTGAAAATTTGATAGTAGCCGCCTTTGAGCAGGCATGTTGTTGAATTAATACAAGTTTAAAAGTAATATCTGCGTTTTAATATGTAGCTTCCTGACTACGTCCCTTATAGTACACAGGTAGACCATGCCCTAGATTAGGACATATTATAGTTTTTTAAGGGAAATAATGTTCCCTTGAGAAATTTAAACCTTCATGTAGATCAAACCTCTGGCAGAAGCTGGTAATATACTATGCTTGTTTTGTAATCACTATCACAGATATCATAGAATAAAGTCCGCCGCCGCGTTTGTCCGCGATAAACACAAAAACAACTGAACGGATATTCATGCGGTTTTCAGTAATTGAAAGAGTAGAAACGAATAAGGTTTTTATGTTTAACACTCTCCCTGCCATGGGAACCGCCGGCGACCCCCAAAAAATTTTGTTCAGCAGGCCAAAGCACATTTTTTAATACTTTTATTTGCAGGCCATAGGGTCCGCCGGCAGCCCCCACTTTTTTTTGTTCAGTACGCTGCATCTATGAACCTATAGTTTTATTCTCCACGCCAATCATAATAATAAGCAGTTAGACGCCGGCGACCCCCACGGCCAGGCGATTGTCGTTTTTCCCGCTCTTTTTCATCGATAACAAATCTAAATCGCTTTTTCAATATGTCGGACGACTCTGACTTAGATCCTAACTTCATACCCGAGTCAGACGGTATGTAGTCACCTGAGTACTGATAGCAATGAATCGTCGGCTGGTAGTGATTCAAGCTCTGACACCGATGTTTTACCGCCACCGCGTTATTCAGGGAACAATTATGCACCCAGTTACTAGGTTTATGTCAGGAACGCTCCAGTGGGGCAGAGATAAGCGAACCCGGTGAGCATAAGTTCGGGAAAAATCCTTTAGCTGACCATCGTAATCGGATTGTGCGTCGTAAGTGCATACACTGTTACGAACAACTAAGATTGCAAGGTAAAACAAGTGTTGACGCCAAGAAACAAACTAAAAAAACTAACACCGTCTGCCTTACTTGCCCATCGAATCCCAGCGTTTGTGCCTCGTGTTTTGCGACTATTCATGCAAAACAGTAATTTTTACGACATTATAATTACTTTTTGTCATAAAAACTTCAATAAATACGTAAATATTCATATTATGATTTTTTTTTTTACCTCCCTTTCAAGTCTCATAGCAACTCAATTATTGGTCCTATTGTCTTGCTTCTTTTTTTATTTTTTAGCTAAGTTTCATGTACACGCACGAGAAGTATCACATTTTCCATAACAGCACGCCAATAGTTGTAAAAATTATTTGAATTCGGGAGGTCAGGGCGGATCCCACGGCGTCTTGAAAGATTTTTTTTTTGACCCGCCGGCGGCTCCCACGGCCTCTTGTAATAATTTTAACTTTTGACTCACGGCGTTCACAATCAGCAAATTTGGGACCCGCCGGCGACCTCCATGGCCTCCTGAACTTCAAAAGCTTTATATATTGTCGGCAGGGAGAGTGTTAATATGTCACGGGCGAAGCCGGGGCGGGTCGCTAGTGATTGATTTGATAAAGATGCTATTGCGGAGCTGTGGGTCATATGAATTGAAAGTTGGTTATTCCATTAAAACAATTGAATTGTTTTTCCTTGTTACAAAGTTTTTTTATTAGTATGCCACTAGCTAATTAGTATTTCCAAAGGCAGTTGTCCCAGTAATCGTCAAAAACTTAATGAGCTAGAATCACCGAAAACAATGGTAAGGTTATGATTTCGGAAAATCTAGCTCATCTAGTTTGCTTTGCTTGGGATAAAGACAAGTATGACAAGTACATAATGTACTATGTTTGTTTTGTAATGATTGATAGAAAAGTAGCATGGTAAGGCCTTCTTGTGGAGCTGTGGTCTTAATTGGATGAATGGTTGTACCATTAAAACCTTTAATTTTTTTTCCTAGTTGACCTCGTTTTTGTTAGAGACCAATGAATTATAATTATGCGTTCGCCTAAGCATTATCTGGAAAGAGTTATGATACTGGGCCGGGTGTCTGGTAGGTTTTGAAAGGTACGCCCTCTCGAGGCATTTACACCGGCATGATGGCCAGATACAATATAGAAGGTGATTGCGAGCATTATATATCGACGCCGCAATTCTTCTTCATTGAGACATACTGACGCTTGCGAATTTGCAACTAGAATCATCTTTTGTTTTGTTTGACAATTCAAAAGTACCTCTCAGGTTTATTTGAAATAAGCTAATTGATTTAATTTTGATTTTGCAGAAGAAGCATAGGTTGGAGACGCATCGTATGTGGTCAAGATTCTCAGCTGTGAGAGGACGACGAAGAAAAAGACGAATTATCATTTTATTTATGGGTCTCAGCAAGACTGATAGACTCGCGACCTAACCCCTTGGAATTGAATTGAATCGGCTATTTCAAAATAAATCATCATTACTCATCATTTACTGCTTGACGCAAAACGTTTTCTTCTTCCATACCGTCCTGTCCCCTGTCACGCTATTCAGTGATGAAAGAAAAGGGAGTCAGGTCTCCCTTTTCTTTCATATCACTCCTCACACAGTCCATCCATCTTTTCTTTGGACTTACCCTCCCTCTTCATCGATCCACATTTTTATTCATAACTCTTTTAGTAACATGCGTTTCATCCATCCTCATCACATGACCATACCAGGATTTCAAAATAAAGACAAGTATAAGACATTAACCATTACAAAACTAAAAAAACTTACCTCACAGAAATTATAATAAACCAGGCAAAAGGCGAAGCAACCAACAAACATACAAACACCTTAAAAAGACTACCCTCTCACTAGTAGTAGTGATATGATTTATATATTTTCGGAAAAGTAGAGTGAATTGTGAGAGTGGGTTTAAATCAGGTATTTTGTCTGTTAGACAGAATATTTCGTGTAAATGTGGCATTTTTTTATTATTGTTCATTTCATTATTTTTTGTTGATAGGCTCGTTTGACCACTATCTCACCTGATGGTAAGCAATTATATGGTCGACGATGAGGCACGCTTGCCTAGAAGTAATCTATTCACTCTTGACTTGAAGACTCCCTGGTTGTAGCTATCAGGAAACACAGACACCGGCAGGGAATTCTACTCCTTAGGTCGCATAGGATATGTTAACCATGTACCGATGTCGCATCGCCGTACGTCTTGTAGTCCGATTATGCAACGGGTTAGGAGGAATTAGCTCATGAAATTCACACACATCACAACACCCATCGCACACTCTCCGAAATGTAACCGATAAAAAACCGACAGGCTGGCAAATCGGCGACGATGAAGAAATCGCTTTTGCTGATAATATTCAGTAGGTATCTAATTGATGAATGAACCTCTAAACTAGTTTTATTTGTATAATTAGAAGTACCTGGGCGACCAAACACTGCTCGGGTGAAAATAGAGAAAACGACGTTTTCTAAAAATGAAATTTAGCTAGATCGATATCGCCCCCGAAACCTTCGGCATACTAAATTTCATGAAAATCGTTGGAGCCGTTTCCGAGATTCAGGTTATATTATATATTAGTATTAGATTTAAAAAAACGTTCCTACTCAATTACTATTATTACTTTATACTATCTAATGTACATATTTTTTCAATTCATTATATTTTAAGCATCTATTTTATTAACCACGTCCGTGAATCACTACCGGGAAGCCAACTGAAAATCAGCGCTAGGTTCTGCCGCCCAGCAAATGCTGAATTAAGAACCCTTTCGGTACGGGCACGCCCAAGGCAATTATTCTTAAACCTCGATTGTACTTTTTAGGGTTTCGTACCCAAAGAGTAAAAACGAGACCCTATTACTAAGACTCCAGTGTCAGTCTGTCTATCAGTATGTCTGTCACCAGGCTGTTTCAACTGTCTAGCTATCACGGTTCATGAGATATGAACCGTGATAGCTAGACTGTTGAAATTTTCACAGATGATGTTTTTCTGTTGCCGCTTTAACAAAAAATACTAAAAAAAGAATAAAAAATAGTATTTAATTGGGGCTCCCATACAACAGACGTGATTTTTTTGCCGTTTTTTTGCGATAATGGTATGGAACCCTTCGTGCGCGAGTCTGAATCGCACTTTTCGTTTTTTTTTAACTATTCTTCTCTGTTACTTTGTGATTGTTGTTGTTGTGTTGTGTCTATGTCGAATAAATGTTTTGTATTTTATTTTATTTAATTAAACTTTTTGACAAAATGTTTATTGGTTTAGTGATCGCAAACACTATTGTTGAGCATGAGATTCTGGGTTCAATTCCCGGGTCAGACAAAGTATATATAGCCCAATAGGTTATTTGGGTGTACTATTGGTGCACCTCTGCTTAACCTTTTGGGGAATACAGGTATGATTTTATATTATGTTTGCAGCAAGCAACCATCATACGATAATAAAAACACACTAATATTATAAAAGTGAAAGTTTGTGAGTATGTGTGTGTGTGTTTGTATGTTTGTTACTTCTTCACGCTCAAACGTCTGGACGGATATCGATGAAATTGGCACAGAGATAGATTCACATAGGATACTTTTTATCCCGGGGATATGTTCCCTTGGGATAATTCTCGACATTAACGCGGGCAAAGCCGCTGGCAGAAGCTAGTTGAACATAAAAAATGGCAATAATTGTTGTGTATTCAACTCTCCTAAGCAGAACATTATGAAATATTGGGCTTCTATTTCACATTTTAAATATTATTTGAACGGATCGTTTAAAATCGATGCCATATATGGCGCGGTTATAAATTTCTGAGGCATTCCATTCGATTGTTTAAATTTGTAGTGTGCAATGAAATTGTAAAAACATGCAAAAAAATACTATAAAACATAATTTTTTTACTTAATCTTCATGTAACTACAATGGTGATACAAAGGCGGACTTAATGCAGCAAGGCGTTCTCTACCAGTCAACCTCAAAACAAAACATCCGTCAAAACATTTGTTTTACGTCACTGTATTTAAAGAAAAAAATCCCGTGATGTGTTCCCTTGCGATAATTTTCGACATTAACACGGGCGAAACCGCTGGCAGAAGCTAGTAACTAAAATAAAACCTAAACTTATTTCAAAAGCATGACTGACTCACAATGTGTATCACTAAAACGTATTAAGGTTGTCACTAAAATATTATTTCATAACTCCAAAATTAAATTATAATTCGTTTAAATCTGCCTCTGTGTAATCCGACTGTTTCATTTATATGTATGGACATAATTTAATTAAAACGATATTACAGAGATCATGACAATTTGACGCAATTAGTTTAGAGCTCTGTGTGTATCTATCATAATGATATTAGATCTTTAATGTTCACTAATACCTACTAAATATTAATATGGGTTTAGTTTTGAGCTGGTCTAATCAGTAGGATTTATAAACGTATATCTACAAAAAGTGGAAAATTATCCAATGGAAATCCAGGTCATGTTCGACCCATAATGCTAAATTACATCGAAAATAAATCCATCTGACTGATTGGTTATTAAGCATCTAAAATCACTTGTCTCTTCTTGCTAAACTCCATTTGAAATAATTTAGACATGTTTCCAAATCTTTTTACAGTCCGTTCAACCGATTTTGAGTTCTATCCCGTAGACATAAGGATGACATAAAAAGCATAAACTTGTTACCAAAACCAACTATTCACTACAGCTACCATTTCTCGTATCACCAACGCAATAGAAGTCAAAATCGGTTGAACAGGCTGTAGAATGGGCTACTATAAACGTCTAATGTTATCGCAAATGGAGTATAGTAGACAATAATTTATTTATTAAAACTTCATATACCAGGCAACCAAAGATGGTGGAGTGAAAACGTGGCATGGCATTCTTATGTACCTAGCTTTTTGAACTCCTTGGCAACACTAAAGCAAAGACAAGAGAGACAAATCGCAGAAATGCGAGATTTAAGGCAGAACATACGTATCTACGTTCCTTAAAACAACTAATAAAACTCAATATTATTTTTCTATCACACTGAAATTCACTGAACACCTGAAATTGCATCACAAGGATCAACACCACAAAAGGTCTGGTTGACCTAAAGCAAACTTTATGCTTCATGATTATCGCCCTGTAGCATCAAAATGTTTGGTACAACTCAATTTTCAGATAACAATAACGTTAATTTACTGTGATAATACTCCACGACACCCTCAGGACAACACAACCTATTTTGAGACACAGCGACATACTAAGGCGTTCCACATTAACTATAAATTGCGCGCGTCGTGGCCGGGCGGCGATAGTTAGCGGCACCTGCGACATCGGACACCGGAGTCATACGTTTAGCGCTTTCTGTATAGAACAGCATTGTTGCTAAGACTGCGGTAGGCTTGAGAACTATCTGTTGAAGTTTGAGAGGTTTGGAAGATAGCTAGGTCGTTTGTTGATCTTAAGGTTCCCCTAGTCGACAGCATGAACTATTTTGTGGGCGAGCTTAAAATGCATGCTATCTTATCCGACAACACGTGCGAAAGAGATAGATGCTGTGATGCGCAGTAAGCTAGTTCGCGAACGAATTGGCACTTTTGCAAATTTGTATCAAAATGGATGATGATTTAGGACGAAAACTAACGCGCGAAATTTTATAAACAGACCTTTGGGAGTCTAGATATCATGAAAAAACGACTAAATGTATATTTGCAAAGTAACATTATTTGCATTGTTAAATTACTAATCTATCCCTAAATGGAAGCCGTTTTACAATTTTCCTTTTTTTTTTTAAAAGAATCTTATGTTATTTATTTCCGCCCAAAGATTCGTTAAAATTAGTGTTGGAATATGGAACTTTCGACGCTCATAACTTTCAAATATTTAATAATGATGAAACTAATTGATATATTTTTTTATTTTGAACGTACATCGTCAAACAGTGGAGTAATCGCCAAACAACGTTTGTATGGAAGAATGATCGACTAGTGTAGCCTTAATAAAAATGAGTGTGGCAAAAGTACTCACTTAGTAGGTCATCATCATCATCACCTTGTTAATGTTCCCAATCCTGGAACACAGGCCTCTTCTCTGTGAGAGAGGGGATGGGTCAACCCGCAATAGGCCACCACGCGGGCCCAGTGCGGGTTGGTGAATGTTACATGTCTTCGAATTGTTGGTTCTAGGACATGCTGGCTAGAAGTGTGACTTTCTGGTTTATTTTTCTATTTGGCATATCAATGGCAAATACATTTTTTTATATCGGTACTATGCTTGGCCCAGTAAGTTCTCAGCTACGGCAATACCACTCACTGACGCAGTCTTATGGTTCGCACATGAACATGTGACAAGGCGTGCAGTACAGGACCAAAGACTATATCTGCGGAGAGACACTGCACAAGCACTGGTTTATTTTCAAGGTTAAATAAACGCAAGTGACGTTTACCATTTTTATCTAAAAACAGTCGAAAATGCTGTTTTGCTTTACTTCTATGGCGAAAATGAATCTGAAAGAATGTCCATAGGTTAATTGTGAAAGTGTGCTATTTTGTGCAAATTTTGAAAATATTGTATAATTCTGAAAGCGCTAGTACCAGATATAATTATGAATAGTTCTTTACAGGGTCAGATTTGTGTAATTTTTTGGAAAAAGTTTAATGAAAGCGTGCACCAATACCACAAGATTTCTCTTCAATACACTCCTTTCTGTTACACTGTAAAACCTTCACTGCACAAAGTCCATCCAGAAAATTCCATTGCGTTCATATCGAAGCTCGCGCAATTCAATCGAATTCCTTCGCACTGCGTTTGTTTTTAATCGATTCTGTGGCGCGTCTACATTGATGCCAACATGCAACGATATCGCGCCAAAGTGTCGACTCGTCTGAAACGCTTTGATGGTGACCGAATCACTGTGTAGTGCAGTGTATTATCGTATCGTTTCGTAACTACTTCGTTTTCAATTCTTGATTCGGTTATATGAATCTTACTAGTATATGCCATATGCCATATCTTCCTGCCCTTATCCATATTTATTTGGTGTTAACGCAGCATGTTTTGTTCTTCCATAACTCTCGCTAAAAACGGGCCAAGAGGCTCATCGAGCATTGAGATACTGGTCGAGTCTAGGCTCCAGAACCTTGAACATCGGCACCGAGTTGCCAGCCTGTCTGTTTTTTATCCGTTACATTTCGGAGTTGGATGAACTAATTCCTCCTAGCCCGTCGCGTCATTGCTACATGGTGGACATTCTACCCACACGCACCAAACGTATTGGGAATACTTTTATTATGCGTACAGCAAAAGGAGTGGAATTCCCTGCTGGAGTCTGTATTTCCTGATAGTTGCAACCTGGGAGTCTTTAAGTCAAGAGTGAATAGGTTTCTTCTGGGCAAGCGTGTTTCATCCTCGATCGCATCATCACTTACCATCAGGTGAGACAATGGTCAAGCGCGAGCCTATCGACAACAAATAATTATGCCAAAGAAACAAAAACCATTGATATTAGTGAAAGAACATTTCCGCGTGGATAGCAGTCACAAGTGCTACTGAGCTGTTCTACGTTGCAAAGGCTAAGAACAAAAAAAATGGTATTCTAATAAGGTGACCAACCTTCATTAATATAAGAAAGCGGTAACAGCAGAAAAGTTTTAAACTGGGTCTTGTGGTTAAGGTTAGGTCATTGTTTGCAAGAATACATGAAGTGCTCTAATGATGCGTTCCACTCCACTGATAATGACTTTTTAAACCAAAGACACTTTTTAATATTTTCTAAGGCAGACGAGTGTTAATATCAGCAAATAATGGTCTTTAAAAAAATCTATTCTGAACCTTTTGTTTTAAAATACGATCTAAGATTATAGCTTTTCTCTTTTATAACAAAGAAATGGAGTACGCCCTTGTTGGCAAGAAACTGATTTATTTCACAACAAAACAAAGAGCTGTTTTTTCTTATTTACGTAAAATAGGCAACTAAAAATTAAAATTCGTGGTTCTCAACGCCGATAGGGGACGCCCCAAACGAACATACAAGAGGCCTTAGACAAGTGACATTCATCATCGAAAGCGTGGTGATAGAGATTGTCAAAAAGGCAAAATTGTATGGGATTGACAAGCGATATCGAAAAATCACGTGATTAATCCCTAACGTTTTGACATTTCGACTATCGCCTTCACTGACTTCCAATGCCACTTGTCTAGAACACCAGGACCTTATTGGTGATGTTCTTCAAAAAGGCCAAATGCGCAGTAAGTACCCATAATTATTAATTGGTATGACCAAGTTGTTAAGTTGAACTATCAAATCGGTTCAGTTGCAAAAACAAAGATGTATGACGCTCGAGCTAACTGGAATAAGAATAAAGTTTATTTGTTCATTGTTACAAAGTGAATTTGAGAACTAAAACAAACTAATTATATACTAATCTATAGCATCCCATAACAGCAAATGTCCTTTTTAACCGACTTTCCAAAAAGGAGGCGATTCTATGTTCAACTTTGTCTTTATTTTTTTTGCTTCTCCACCGATTACTCCGTCAATTATGGACCGATTTTGAAAATTATTTTTGTGTTTGAAAGGGTATACTCTCGAGGTTGTCCTGTTGTCACTTAGTCAGGATCTGATGCGGGGATTCCCTGGCAATCAAGGAAACTTTTAAAATTTTGTAGTCATACATATAGCGATTTAGGTTCAGAAAGAATCATTTGGTGAAGTGGAACTGATGAAGAAGACCACAGTTGGCCACTGGAACTTCTTAATCATAAGTATGTTTTGGGTATAAGATATATCGAATTGGTAAATGACTGTGATGAAAAAATTTAAATAAATGGTTATTTTTCGCTCTGTAGAGTTTTGTTTTGGAAGTCTGTTTAATTTTATTGTTGAAGAGTTTTATTTTTCTTCTTCATCCTTTACAAATACTTATAAAACAAAAATGATTACTAAGCCATCATAAGTAGATTATAATCAATGGCCACACAACAGAAAACAATTATCAAGAATACAACCGGCTTAATTACCTCCCTATATCCCATTTCATATTTCATAAACGATCACGTTCAACTATTACTCTTAATACAAAATCTTAATTACGCCCGGCGTCCGTAAATTCAATTTAGCCTGGACCTAAGTCTAAGGCCGGGTTCGGACGCAAGCCCACTAAGGCAAGGTTTACACGTCCAGCCGCATTACCTCCTTTGTTATAACCGTTTGTCACAGAGGCTAATCTCAAACACCACGCCTTGGTCACAGATCGGTACGTTTGCCAGCAGTTGTTTCGTAATATGTAGAGGTTGGATACAGAAGTGTGTTATTTTGGAGTTGATTATAAGCAGCCAGTGCTGTATAGAATTTAAACATTAGGAACCCTATGTTTTAAGAGTATACAGTTGCTGGCACAAATCGCACTCCTAATAATTTCTCATGGGCCTAATTTTATAACTTTAGCGTGTCTATATAAAGAGCTGTGTAGACCTGTGTTCCTTATTTTTTCTGCTTATTACCGACAAATTCCAACCAATAAATGAATTGAATTATTGCAATAAAATAAACAATACTAAAAACACATAAACGTGTGACAAAACCAACGTCACCTAAAAACTCCAGCTTAAATTTTTCAACGCATTCAATATTTTAAATGGCCTTGCCATGTCCGCACAATTTTCTACTAGACACCAAACAAAGTTGTACATGGAACAAATAAAATGACTTTTGTGAAGCAATCCGCACATCAAAGCGATCGGAATCATTCGGGAGAATTCGGCAGCGGTCTGGGGCAGTCGGAGGCACTTCAATTTATTGGATATCAAGCTGTCAATGCCTTTGACATAGTCACACGGGCGATGATTGTTCGGTCTGTCAATAGTTGCGAATGGACTCATTGGCGCCGATACAATGGGTCTAATATTATTGTCTCGTGCAAGCCACACATGTGGTTGGGTAAGTGCAGGTATTTTAGTTAAATTTTATATTTAGTTCTGATGAAAGTTTAAAAATATGTTTATTGTTATCAGTTATGGGAGGCGTCAACTAGGAGCACCTTAGTTGCAGTTTATATACATCAAACGCATTTTACATCCACAACAAAAAAAAATGTAGAAAAAAAAAAGTAAATGAAAAGTTAAGTATTACTTAGTTCTGAAGGAATTCGTAGTTTTATTGAATATAAACTATGCAATACTTCCAAAAAGCACCATCATCATCCTCCTGCCTTTATCAAAATTTATTTGAGGTCGGCGCAGCATATTGCTAATCATAATAAACGAATTAATTACCAAACTAACAAAATTTTCTTTCTCCTGACCGGTGGTAAGATAGTAGCCAATAGCAGCAGAACCGATAACAATCAATTTCCATTAGCTGTCGGTTACAACTCACGAGGGAAGATAAGCAACTCTTTGTTTTTGTTCTCCCCCTCCCTCCCCTAATCTTGGAACAAATACACGGTTCCGGGATCTGTTTGTACGATTTCTTTGATCTGATGCAGATTGTTTTTTAAGAAATAAACGAATGAGGAAATGACATTTGTGGATCAGATTTGACTCAGATGGGCCGGAAAATAGAAGAAAGAAATATGAAAATGCCCTGAATTTATATGAAAATATCTTATAGCCAAATTTTACTTTCAGTCCAGTTGAACGTACATTTTTTTCTTTCAGACCTTGTTTTTTTCATATTGAATTTCAGCCAGCCATTGAAAGAAAACATCCACTGACAGACGCAAATGAAATTGTGGCCACTAACGACCAGATAGTGTGTCCAAAAAGCCATTAAAAATATATTGCCACATCAGTCTCTCATTGCGGCAAAGACTTGACATTCGGGAAACCCAAATTTTAATTTAAAACATCACCAATCAACATCGGGTACCCGGGCCAGGAAATGTTTATCAATTTTTATTTCATCAGATTCCCCTCGGCAACAAGAATAAATATTTTACAGCGTCAAAGAACCGTCGACCTTATCAGAAAAAAAATGGGCTGAAAAATAACAAAAAACTCAAAGAATCCATTAAAAACGATATTCCTCCGCCCAGTGTTTACGCAAAATAATTTTTGTAGTCAAAATTATAGGAACAATAAAAATATAAATATTTTCAATGATAACGGATTTTCAATCTTGAGGTTTATTCTTTAAGGTGCAATTTGAGAAGGAGGAAGTTGTAAAGCTTAACTACGTGGGCTGACCATTGGACACGTTCGGAGATTTATTGAAAGCATAATTGGTTTTGTTTCGGTCAAGGGCGGGATTAACGATAGTTTTATACGCCTAATGGGTGCAGTAAGCAAGAACAACGTTTTCTTAATGGTTCTGTGTTATTCTAAGGGCTGTTAAGAAACTATGTATGTATCTTTTGTTTGTTTAGTTTTAAATACACATGAGATTACCGTGAAGTTATCTTTGAAATTAGGTTTGGTTCTAGTTGCTAGGAAGTGTGTAGGAGTAACTTGCATAACTTTCATTGTTAGATAGTTGTTACGCATGTATAATAATGTTGAACCACTGGATTCCCTTTCTGAGTTAGCGGAGCTGCCAAGGACACTAATGTTAAACAGTTTTCACATAAAGAGCCCAACTTGAAGTAAACGGTAATGATTTTGAACAACTGTTTTAAACACTCATTTATATTTGTAAAACCTCAAAAAAAAAGTAGTGACGCTAAACTTCAAAAAAACATACATCGTAGCCCTCATAGTTTTATCTTACTGCACCCTATGACATAAATGAATTTATTAAAAAAACAAAACAATCACGCGCCACAGGAAGAGCGCACGAAAATTTTAAATTATCTACCAACATAATTCGAAACTCGCTTCCGTGTCGCATTTTGTCCCGGCGAATTTTCCTAAACCACTGTGTGGTATCTGTTGATATTTACGGCGCCGTTTCAAAAGTCTTTTTTGTTCATAATACTCAACAACTCTATTTCAATGCACAGTGGAGTAACGAGGGACCTAAGGGTGTGTTTATAAACAGTTTCAAATACACTACGCCGACTTTCATGACACGGTACTGTGTAGTTGAAATACGTCATTACGGACTCTGAAGAGTATTTTTAACGAATGCTGCTCATTTTTTGACAAACAGATAAAAGAGCTCACTGATGTATATTTTAGTAGGTTTTTTCGGACGTAATATACCTAATATAATGATCCTTTGAGTAGGGAAGATGGATGTCGCTTTTGTGAAATCGTTATTTATTTTTCAGGGTAGGATAGCTGTTGAGCTTCATATTGAACAGTAACAAGTTTCGGTTTGTAGTTTCTGGTCTGGAGTTAAAATCAAGCTTAAAGGTTGAAGCTTTGATCTTGAAACCATGAGCTTAGGATGCTTGGATCCAGTCACTGTCTGACGTGACGACACGGTTGGCGTAGTGGTTGAGCGACCGGCTGCTGCAATGTGTGTCGCGGATTAAAGGAAGAAATTTCTAGTGAAGTGCAACGTTTAAAAAAAAACGAAATAAATAGGTAGGTACCAAAACTAGAAAGTAATAGTATACTAAACTATGCAAAAACGATTAAAGGATTAATTAATTAATACAGTTATGCATGAATGAAGTAATTTTTATTTAAGAAACAAATGAACTGTACGCAGAAGAGATAGACAAAGAAAGGCTACGGGCAATGAGTGTAAGAAAATCGTAGAATGAAAAGCAGAATTCTAATAATACATAATTGAACATTCCAAATAATAAACAGGGAAAGAAACAATAAAAGCTTGCGAAACATTTCAAACCCCACACGCCCGTGATTATCCAACAAAATTGGAAGTCGTACATTCCCTTCGGGGTTCTAAGAGCTCAATTTACTTTCTAAATCGTTTGACTTATACTCAACTTGCTTATTTGAAAACGTTCGGGGTGTCAGAATAAACCGACTGGATGAAATATAAGTACTCAGTGCTTGGTCCTAATTAAAATGTGAATAGATTAATTGGGCTGTAATTGTAATTGCTGTTTGTGTACTGAAATTTTAGGTGAATTGTTTAAATTTAGTGTATTTCGGCTTTGGGCGACTTAGGTCTACCACAATTGTGTTTTAGTTAATAGTAATTTGAAGTCAGGTACGTGTTTCAAGTATATTTTAAAATCAGACTATGTTTATTGATAATGATAAATGTAAATGATAAATGACTTTATTTCTGTAAGTAGGTTTGTACAAACACTTTTACATGTCGATCATATTTTTAAAACTAGATGAATTCAGCGTTTCCTATCTGACTACTCTGAGAAGAAAGGCCGAAACAAACTCAGAGGTCACAGTCTCTTTTAAGGTCCAGACAAAATCTTTATTAGATCATGTGAAGACCATGTAGACTGAAGTCTGAAATGGTCTTTTGAGGAAAGAACCAGCCAGATTGAGTGGACCTGTCCAGTCAGTGCACGCATTTGTCAATAACCGTGCAGCTCAACTCAGAATTTAAGGAGCTCAACGATTCGACGAACAATACCAAAGAAAGGACATTCGGGTAGGCCGCATAAACTACTCAAACTGCCAGACCATGATTAAAACTAATTTGGATAAATTAAAATTAAAAACAAACAAAAATTGAATCCACATAGTCTTCACATTCACAACAATTAAAATAAACTTAAAATAAAATAATATAATACTTTAAAAAGTAAATATTCTTGTCATTGCAAGAAAACAAAAACAAAATTCACGTTGCAAAATATATAAAAAAAATCAAATTAATTGGAGCAGCTCAATCCCAAGCCTGTTTGTCCTCAACGTAATCTTTAATTGTATAAAACGCATTCTGGCACAACTTACGTTTAATGAATGTTTTAAATTTATTAACACTTAGATCTTGTACGTGGCTTGGAAGCTTATTATAAAAGTGTACACATTGACATCTAAACGAGCCACCTATTTTCTTGAGCCTTGTTGCAGGTACTACAAATTTGTGTTTGTTTCTAGTATTTATGTTATGGATATCACTGTATTTTTTAAACAATTTTATATTTTTATGGGCATATAAAAGATTTTCATAAATATACTGAGAAGGCACAGTCATTACATTAATCTCCTTAAATTTATCTCTGAGAGAGTGTCTCGGGCTTAATTTATAAATCGATCGAACAGCTCTTTTCTGCAAAACAAAGATAGTCTGGATGTCGGCGGCATTCCCCCACAACAGAATACCGTACGACATTACACTATGAAAATAGCTAAAATATACTAAACGTGCTGTCTCTATGTCAGTTAAATTACGAATTTTCCTAACAGCATATGCTGCGGAGCTTAGCTTTTTCGACAATTTATCTATATGTGGGCCCCACTGAAGCTTAGCATCCAAAGTTAAGCCTAAGAATACTGTGCTATTTTCAGGATTCAATTCTTCGCCCTTTACCAACACATCAGTTTTCACCTGCCTAACGTGAGGTAGGGAAAACTTAATACATTTGTTTTTTTTCCATTAAGTAGTAAATTATTAACATTGAACCAGTGAACTACTTTTGAGATCGCGCTATTTACATCGTCAGTAACCAGCTGCTGACGTTTAAGTTTAAACAAAAGTGAAGTGTCATCCGCAAACAACACTATATCATGGTTATCCTTTATGAGGTAAGGCAAGTCATTAATATAAATAAGAAACAAGAAAGGACCAAGAATCGAGCCCTGCGGGACGCCCATCATTACTATAGATCCGGGAGATCTTTTTCCATTAACGTCAACGCTCTGAATCCTATCACTCAAGTATGAAGTGAGAAGATCCAGAGCGCTGTTCCGGATTCCGTAGTGGCGGAGTTTCCTGATTAGCGTATCATGAAGAACACAATCAAATGCCTTGGACAAATCACAAAAGATTCCCAAGGCATCGCACTTATCTTCCCATGCATTATAAATATGTCCTAAAAGCTCAACACCGGCGTCAGTAGTTGAACGACCCCTTGTAAAACCAAACTGTTTGCTATGTAATAATTTATGTTTATTAAAAAATCTTTGCAATTGCTCTAAAATTAATTTCTCAAATATTTTACTAAACGTAGGTAGTACTGAAATAGGTCTATAATTTGTAGGGTCTGATGTACTACCTGATTTAAACAATGGTATTATTTTACTATTTTTCATAAGGTCAGGAAACTCCCCACAGTCGATACATTTATTAAAGATAATAGCTAAACTAGGTGCGACAATATCAATAATAGACTTAGCAACTTCTACAGAATGACCCCACAGATCTGCAGTCTTTTTAACATTTAAAGTGTGAAAGGTTTTAATTATGTCTCTACAAGTAATATGTTCAAAAAGAAATTCCGAATCGCAAACATTAACATTTTCTTTTAGCAAAGACTCAGCAACAGAAGGTGATGAGTTTAGGGATTTAGTAGTTGAAATGGGAATATCTGAAAAGAAATTTTCAAAAGCCACTGCGACTTGTGAGTCTGATTTTATGATGTTGTCATTAATAGACAGGTTGTAGTCAATATTTCGGTTACCAGATCTTCCCGTTTCACTATTAATAATATTCCAAGTCGTTTTAATAACGTTACTACTATTTTTAATCTTCGAACTCAAATAACGCGACTTGGCCAAACAACAAACTTTTTTAAATAATTTTGAATAATTTCTAACATATAAATTAAATTCAGCAGTGTTAACAAAAGTCCTTTCATTGTACAACTCATAAAGCCGTTTCCTACTTTTATGAATACCAGTGGTAGCCCAGTCACTGAATGATGCATTACCATTAACCGAGATAGTCTTGGGAATAAAGGTAGAATTAAATTGTTTACAGTACATATTAAAAAAATCATTGTATAGATGATTTGGATCGGCATGAATTGATAAAATTGGTAATTTATTAATGAGTTTAACTTTAAACGCTGCCAAGCGACTTGCAGTTTTGGGGTTAACAGTGATATCCTTTTTAGTCACTTTGTTATTTTGGTTTGGTATAGTAATCCTCTGCCCGCAATGATCAGAATCTAGTAAATTTATAATTTCTTTGTGGACTGGCATAACATTAGTATAAATATTATCTAAACATGTGGCACTAGTAGGGGTTATTCTTGTGGGCTCCAAAAATAGGTTTACAAGATTGTAGGACTGAAACAGACTTATTATTTTACTACAATACCCTGAGTTTTCTAATAAATTGACATTAAAATCCCCACAAGTGATAACGGATTTATTCGATTTACAAATCTTGTGTAACACTTCATCCATTACCTTTTCAAAGCAGTCATACAATCCTGAAGGGGGTCTGTATACACTTTATACAATAAACTGCTCCAATTCTATACAAGCTATTTCGACTGTCCGCTCAACAGATAGGCTCACAATATCCTTACGGTCTTTAAATTTAAGCTGGTTACTTACTAAAATCAATGAGCCACCATGTATAGCATTAACTCTGCTGAATGAACTACCAACCTGGTGATTATTAAAATTGAACAATAACTGGTGGCTTTTAAGCCAATGTTCTGTAATACAAAGAATATCAATACTGTTAAAATTCATAAATAATTCTATTTCTAAATCTTTGTTCATAAATCCTTGAATATTTTGATGCACCAGGTTAATACTATTTACTGATTTTAGACTTGTATGTGATTTTATTTTGCAATTTTCATTCTGTAAACTTTTGCAAGAGGTTGTCTCTATTGTCTTAATTTCTAATTTAAATTATTATCAATATCTATTTCTGAGACCAAATTATTGGCTGAATTAAATAACATGTCTTGGCATTGCTCAATAGAAGCAAGTTGTTTAGCCAAATTCTTGGCTGTAATAGAAAAATAATATGATAGCGACACAGCTATCTGTCGTTTACAATACTTTGAAAGAAAGTATCTATCCATGAAAAATCTATCTTTTGTTAAACAAAAGTGGTTACCAACATAATTGTTAGTGTCAATTAAATGGAATAAATTATTACTATAAGTTAAATTATGTAATGTCCTATTCAATTCATATCTAAGATTGTTTTCTTTCTGTGGCAAACTTTGGCTGTAAGGGAATGTGAACATCACAATTTTTTTTAAACTAAGGTCGCACAATGATCTATAATGTTGGAGTAATTCTCCTTACGTATATAATTTGATTTACCTACAAATATTCATCTCTGTATCTATTGAAGTTTTAAATATACTCAAAACAAGGTCAACTAATTACAAAGAAAACATAATTAAGAAATTAATGAGTATTCTTTTTTAATTTGAGTTCCACATTTGACATTTACTCTTATTTAAATTTCTCTACACATTTTAGCACATTCTATATTAAAAAATTCTATGCTTGGCATGTTTAATTAAAGAATCTGCTAATCTGTTGCTAAATTGATTTTAAATTTAATTTTGGTTTTATTTGATTTATATTTTGCCATTAATTTTTATTTTTATTTTGGTACCAATAGATTTCGAATTTGATCTTGATTTCAATTTTGATCTTAATTGAATTTATTGTCTTAATTTATCACTTATGTATTTTAATGTAAACCGGAAGAGTGTAAATACCTAATACAAGCAATTTTTTGCTTATAAAATACTTTCTATCATTATATTGTTATTTAAGTATATAAGTTGTAGAAATAAAAGGATTTTTTTTTCTTTTGTCTTACTACCTCATGTTTTTTTTGGAAACAGTAGTATAGCAAATCAAAGAACACCACAACACTCTACATCTTCCATCCTCAAGATTACACGGGTACTTATTCACAGACTATAACACACAACAAAACAAAACGATAACCACCCAATACAAAACCCATAACACCCCCTTTCCTCGCTACTTCTACCATAGCGAAACTATATATCAGTCTATCAATCAAATACAAACTATCAGGCTTATTTTCCAGACAAAGATTGGAAGAAAAATAGTTCGCAAATCCGTGTACATCACGAGAATGGTATGAGTCCTATTTGACGGCAGAAACGGTAGAAAAAGGGTCACGGAGCTAGTTATCCATAAAGACGCGCTTACGTAATATTACGGAGGAACGCGTAAAAATAGACGGTTTACACACACATAGATATCATTGTCACCTATATGGTTTTTAGGGTTGGCGCGAGATATCATTGTCACATATAAATGTTGGAAAGATTTTTAGGGATTCTCTTGTTGGAAAATTAATGTTAGGAAGATGTTTAGTAAAAAGCTTGGGATCACGGATGTTCTATCTATTTTGATGGACCACCTATAGTCTATAGTACCGCAGACAATGATGTGGTTTGATGCCAACAAATTTACTCTTTTTTTCCAGCTTCTGTTTAAACTTGGTTGTAATATCATTTTCAGCTACACAAAATGTCTTCACGACCAACTAAAATTTAATGGGCTTATGTCATCTCTAGATAAATACAAAGAAATCTTGTTAGGTACACTTGTGACATCACAAGTGTACCCAACAAGATTTCTTTGTATTTATCTGAAAATCTATGATATGATCAAATTAAAATTTTCTTATACTTGCCTTTTCGGTCATTTTCCAGCTAGTAACAACAAATTACACCAATGAAACTGAAAACATTCAACATGATAATTCTCTATCAACAATAACAGGTTCAGGAGCTATGAATGTCAATATCCCATAAAAAAAAATCGTTCAGTTTCATTAGTCATATACGCCCTAAATTAGGTTAGGTTTGGGTAATTCTTTACTGCATTAAAAATATCCCTCAAATATTTAGGTTCCACTTCGGTGAAACATAACTCCCTCCTTATTTACAACAGCGCGACATCCCTATATTCCCTCGTGTTCGCTGAGACAACACGCACGCGGTTTATAAAATCACTCTTTCTATGTTAATGTGGTTTCACGATGTTTTTGTTGTTGCTAACAGTGTATTACAGCCCTCAACTGTACCCTGAGGATAGATTATACATGGTTTTAACATAAGGGATTAGTTGCAAGGCTGGCAAAACTAGGGTGATTAGAAAAAAGAGGTACTGACCAAGATTATCATAAAAAGCTAACCCAAACTTAATTATTCCAATATTTTACTGGGAGCGCCTGTCTATCTGATCTCCAGTAACTGGGATATAATACGATACTCCTTGATAAGACTGGTGTCAGATTTTTGGTCTTCTGATATCCGTAACGCCTGTCAAAGATCTTCAAATGACAGCCCGGACCGATGATTTACCATTTTCATTTCCAAGTATCCATTTTCTTTTTAATAATATTTTGTCTCGCGCTTGACCACTATCACACCTGATGCTATGATGTGGTCAAAGTTGAAGCACACTTGCCTAGAAAAAACCTATTCACTCTTGACATAAAGACCCCTAGACTGTAGGTATCGGGAAACACACAGACTCCGGCAGGGAATTCCACTCCTTAGCTGTACGCATAATAAAATTGTCGCCGAAACGCTTTGTGCGTATGGGTGGGATATCCACCATGTACCCATGAGGCATAGCCGTACGTCTGGTAATCCGATGATGGAACGGGCTGGGCGAAATTAGATCATACAATTCCATTGCACACTCCCCGAAATGTATCCGATCAAAAACCGACAAGCTGGCAACTCGGCGACGATGTTCAAGGTTCTAGAACTTTGACTTGGCCAGTCGCCTTATTGTCCGTTAAAAACATTTTCAATATACGCTGCGACAGGTTACACAGAAGACCAAAGAGTACAACCTGCCTCTCTGCTTAGCGTTTGTGAACTACGATTCGATCTATTCGATCGAGACTTGGGCTGTACTGCAGTCCCTCCAACGGTGCCAAATCGATTACCGGTACATCGAAGTGTTAAGTGTTTATACATTGATTTTAGCTACTTATAATAACTTGTAACTTCAGTGCAGAAAACAGCACAAAGAAACCATCGGATTTATTTGCCATGTGCCAGCTGTGACGATCGATACTCATCACTTTTGTATAAAACATTTTCCCTTTAATAAGGTATTGGCAAACACCGTATATTCATAGCCGAAAACTTCGACAAAACATTAAAGTCCTTTCCGAGAACAGATGAAAAACATGGCCGACACGCGTACATTTAACACACGAAAAACTCCACATCATTTCCACTCGAGCAGGCTTCCATTCTTTCATTTAAATCAGCATTTACCGTGTGATTTTTATGTTAATTTGCTGCGGAACCCGCGGTTGCATGCTCGCCTCCCACATTTACCGTGATAACCGCGGAACGCCGATTGGCATTCGTTCATTTGTTTTATTTAATTTATTCACGTTTTTCGGTTTTTTGTTAAATGAGGCTATTCAGTTTATTCAGTACGTAGATATAATTTATGTGAAATTATGAATGGTTTGTTGTTCTGAAATGCATTCAATCCTTTAACGTATCCTTCATGATAGACTTTCATATCGGCTTTTTAGGACAAAGTAAAGAAAGAAAAAGTATTTAATGGCCACAAAACGTCATACAAACATTAGTAGATTACTACAAGAACAGTAGTAGTTTTTTTACGTAGTTAACATGAACAAAATGGAAAATCTTCAGATTATGACTTATGAAATGTCAGTATATATTCGTCCTCGACAGCTCATGGGAATTTGCGCTACACTATATTACAATATACTTGATATGAATCCATGCAACCCTGTTTTCTGAATTTAACTTTTTTCTTAAGATGTCAAAAAAAATATTTTCGAGTACTCCCGAAAGAACGATTCAACGTACGTACTTGGCCGTAAAAATTATTATTAGAAAAGAAAAACGAAGGATTAAGAAAAAAATATTGATTCTACTTCCCCTTTTATCAAGATTAAAGTTATAAAGTGTGACTACTGACTTAAATTGAGCATTTTACAACGGTTTAATCACAAAAAAAATCGGTCTATCTCTATCACAAACGATCCCAATAAACCTACCCAATGGAATTCGACAGGCAAAAATCCGAAGCGTCTAAACAATCCAAGCAACGCGCAGTTTTCACCCGCACTCAATAATATGCGGTCACACGTCATCCACACCTCGCGATTCCGCGCGAAGCGACTATCAGATAGATTGAACGCGTTTGTTTTGTGCCAGTCATATTTTTCTGTTCTATTTTTGAAATATTTTCAAATGTTCTGAAAATATTGTTATGTTATACTAGTTAAAAATTCAATAAAGAAGTATTCTTTATTTCAACCTAAATAGGTATATGTTCCAACTGCTGTGATTCATTCCTCCTCTCTGTGAAATTGAATGAGAGGGATGTCTTCGTCTAAGTTTAGGACGTACTGGTTTTTCTATGATGTTTTCTTCCACCTTTTTTGCTTGATCCACAGCTAGTAGATTGTAGTTTTCACTGGCACTTAATAGACAGACAATATGCGGTCGCACGTCATCCACACATTGGGTGGGATGCCGCGCGACGCGACTCGCGCGATCATAAAGAGTAAGCGCGTTTGTTTTGTGCCAATCATGTTTTACTAAAATACAATATTTTTAACAGTCGATAAACAAATCCAAATGTTTAGCCTTTTTGAAGTTGGTTTTGATGATTTTTTTACTTACTCATAACAAGTTTTTTATGTTCCCACTACTGGGGCTTAGTTCTCGTATTTGTGAAACGAAAAGGGCCGTGTGGGTTTTTGGGTTTCTTAAAATGTCTTTAAATTTTTACTACATCCATTTATCATCCGTTTATTTTCCCCCCGAGACAAATTAAATGCCTTTACTTTAGTTCTGTTTTTATTTATACAATTTTTTTTTTAACTTTATTTATTTGAGAAAAACTATAGATTTATTAAATGCTTACAAAACATGCTACTGAACTTTTTTTTATTAAATAAATACAGCATAGTAAAACCTTCTTTAATTCAACACAAAAATTTGCACAATTTACACTTTAAGAAAAAAAAACAAAAGCTGAAAGGAATGAGTTAAAATTCCTTACCGGCAATTTGTAAGAAATGCTTCAAAGAGGAACGGGCGACATTGTTCAGTATTATTTCCTGCAATGCAGAGCACAATCACCTTTTAAAGCGTCAATTTCATAATGTTACATTGTACAGCTGCAATGGTGTGAAAATGAACGTGTTTCAGGTTCCTTTGCGACAATGTAGCTGTCTTCTTGAGGCTGCGTTAAGATTGTATCGTTGTAGATTTAGTTTGGGAGGTCGTTATCTTGGCTGAGATGTTGCTTGATTTTTTAGGTGCACGGTGGCCAGTTCACAGGCCGTCTTGAAAAAAGCGCGTATTTGTTATAACGCGCGACGAACTTGAACGCTGGCCAGTTGACGGGCCAGTGTGCTCTAACGCGGGTCGTAAATGATCATACGATTCAATAAACAGATAAAAATCTATGTGTGTGACTGTCCAGTTTACTGGCCACTTTGTAAGAGCCTTTCTATAAAGGTTTACACAAAACTAACAAAACTATCTAACTAAAAAACCGACTTCCAAAGCAAAACACTAAAAAGTGCAAAATAACTTTCGTTTCGGAAGTCAGTGTCTTTGGTACCTCTTGTTTTTATAATTTTTCGACACCGATTTCCTTCCTTCAACGGTTTAAGCCATAATAAGAAGTTTCATACAAACAAAACCCCCTCCCTATTTCTCCCCCGTAATGTTTTATGAAAAAAAGTACCCTATGTCCCTTCCAGGATCTCAAACTATCTCCATACCAAATTTCATCTAATTCTGATCAGCGGTTTAAGCATGAAAAGTTACCAGACAGACAGACAGAGTTACTTACGCATTTGTATTATTAGCATTAATTAATATGGCTGAAAGAAGAAAATGTTCCACATGAAGCCATTTCAATGCACCGCAACTTATACTACAAATCTGTACAACGTGGTCTCATTGCTAAGAAAGAAAATTTGGTTCAAATAAATCTCACTAGATGGCGCGATAATCACCTATCTGTTATCGAATGTGAGTAAAATTAAATTTTTCTGGAATTTAACATAAAAATAGTATGTTCTTGTTTAATCAACTGTCCTAAGTACAAAATTATGGAATATTGGGCTCTTAATTCACATTTCAAAGATTATTTGAACGGATTATTTAAAATTGATGCCAATAGATGGCGCATTTTTTAATTTCTGGGGCATTTCACTCGATTGGTAAAATTTCATTTGATATGACACAACATTTTGGTGCAAAAAACTTTAAAAATGTGCAAAAAAAACTATAAAAAGAACCTTCACTGTATTTAAAGATAAAAATATTCAAAAACCTAGTACTTGCAAGTCCCTGCTAACACCATCTATCTATCACCGTGAAACAGAACCGAACGAAAAAAAAATCTGATTAATCAGACGAAAAACGCTAGTTACGGCGGCACGGTTTCTTTGTATGGGTTGAGGCATCTGTATGCTAGTACTATATTATCTGTGGCCGGACCTTGGCAAAGGAGGATACATCATTATCTCTATGAATATCAAATAAGTTATTTTTGCGAAGATAGAACCATTAAGAAAGAAAGAAAGAAAGAAATTTATGCCTGATAATAGTTTCATTATAGTGTAGCTCATAAATAGCCGACACCACATCACCACGTCATGACGTCGTCAACGTGGAATAGACATGACGTGCTAATGCACGGTTGATGTTGATAATAATGCACTAAAACGAAAAGTATTTAATATATTTGTAAACGTAAACAATGTGTGCTTAATGTATATATCAATCAAAATATTTTTATAAATGAAATTTTTTAGTGTATTTCGGCGAAATTGTGGTTATAGAGTTTATCATCACATTTACGGAAAAAAATAATAAACATTGCGAAAATATGCATCATCACTAGAAATAAGATATAATATGCATTTTCATTAACAAATATGCAAATGCATAGGAGCCGGTCTCTACTCACAAGCATAAGTATTATCAGCGTAAAACATTTCCACTGCCGGGAGACATGCCTCCTCTCTGAGAAAGGAGTGGACTGCTATCATACACGCGTGGGCCTAGTGTGGATTGGTGGATGCCACATACCTTAGTTATTATTATTGTTATAAGACAGAGCAGTAGTGGCCCAGTGGTAAAGGCCGCGACTAACAAGTTGTAAGTCGTGGTTTCGAACCCAGGCAGGCGCTTTACTTTGTGTAAATTATTTCATCACCACTGCTCTCAAAACGGTGAAGGAGAGGATCGTGAAGAAATCGGTATGTCTTAGAATCAAAAATTCGAAGAGATGTGACATCCATTTGGGTGGTGGGTATGGTGGATTACGGCCCATTGACTCTCACAGAGAGGAGGCCTGCACGCACACCGGACCAAATAAGTGCGACAAAGGGATCTATCAATCGGCAAGTCTTAGAACAAGGATAGGATAGGATTATCCAGCCGAGGAGCAGAGTGCTAAACCCGATGCACGACGTACATATAGAGAGGCACCAGTACATGTCACTTTTCTTATGATGTTTTCCTACATCGTTTTTAATGCACGATATGTCATATTTTCGTTCGAATTTTTACTGTTACTGTTTATTGAACCTTTGAATATAATTTGACAGAAATCCCAAAACCAACATCAACAAAGAGTCAAACTAAATACTGCCACACACAGTTCTGTTAACACAGAACTGTGTGTGGACAAAAAAGAGAGTAATGTTTGGTAACGCGAGAAATCCCGTGGGTGCTTTATTGTTGGTGGAAAACAAAGCGATGTCATTCTTTGACCGCGAGGACAATGGATGCTGTGGGCTAGATCGGATAGGATTTTAGAGAATTTTCAGGAAAATGCCCGGTTTAAAATATAGGATGGTTTATCTATACTAATATTATTTTTCATATAGTACTGTTGTCTTTGAGCGTCTGTTTTATTATTATATAAATTAAAATAATCATGAATAGAAGAGGCAAGCTGAAAAAATGGATGGTGTGAGGAATTAAATGAAATAAAAGCAAGTGAATGATATGTTGACTGTTGTTAAGAGAGTATCATCACCATTTCAGCCGATAAACGTCCGCTGGACATAGGCCTCCGATAAGTGTCGTCACACGGTTCTGTGCGTCTTGCATACAGCGGATTCCCCCGGTCCTAACTGGATAGGAGAGTATGGAAGAAGAAAACGTGTCGCGTTGACCTCAAGTAACATTGGATCATCATATGCCTAGCCTTTTTCCCAATTATTGTTGGGGTCAGCTTCCAGTCTTACCGGATTCAGCTGAGTACCAGTTTTTACATGGAGCGACTGCCTATCTGACCTCCACAACCCAGTAACTGGGTAACACGATACCCCTTGACAAGACTAGTGTCAGATATCAGGCTTCTGACTACCCGTAACGACTGTCAAAGATCTTCAAATGACAGCCGGGACCAACGGCTTAACGTGCTTTCCGAGGCACGGAGGAAACTCGGTATGTTGAAATGGTCACCCATCCACGCCTAAAAACTACAATTGTTATACAAATACATAAAAAAGACAGTAAGGAAGAAATGTCAAATTATAGACCTGTAGCTCTTACTTCTGTGTTTTCTAAAATACTCGAAAACCTGATGTATGAATCTATAACTTCTTTCTTAAATAAATATAATATCCTTTGCAATGAACAGAAGGGGTTCAGAAAAAATAAAAATAAAACATGGCTATTTATGACTTGCTACATAACATAATGTTCAATATCGACAATAAAACACCAGTTTGTGCAATATATACTGACATGACTAAAGCCTTTGACTACGTTAAACATGACATTCTTCTGCACAAACTTGACAGGTATGGTATTAGAGGAAACTGCTTAAAACTTATTGAATCTTACCTAAGCGATCGCAAACAACAGACAGAAATCACTAGGATATGTCCCAAAAGTAAGGTACAATTTAAATATTTATCGGAAAGTAGGAAAGTTAAATTCGGAGTACCGCAAGGCACTGTTGTCGGACCCTTAATGTTTTTGCTTTACATAAATGACTTGCCTAGACAAATTCAACAGCCAATGGTATTATTTGCTGACGACAGCACGGCTATTGTCAAATGTACAGAAAAAGCGAATTATCAAACAGATATTAATTACACATTAAGAAACATAATAAATTGGCTTTCTATCAATAACTTAATTATTAATTTGAAAAAAACAAAAGTAATGCACTTTTACCAGCGTTTACGTCCAGACGCTTTGAATATCGCATACAATGGACAAACAGTTGACAATACAAGTGTTGCAAAATTTTTAGGTATAATTATAGACAATCAACTGACATGGAAACCACAGGCCGAGGAGATCTGCAAGAAACTAAGCAAATCTGCATACATTTTATATAATTTGACAAAAAAAGTTAACACTGACACGATTATTACAGCTTATCATGGTCTCGTCGTTTCTGTTTTAAGATACGGAGTAGTTTTTTGGGGTAATTGCAGTGAGAGAGAAAGGATTTTCAGAGCCCAAAAATATTGCATTAGATCAATGACTGGAATTAATTCAACAGACAGCTGCGTTCCTATGTTCAAATCTCTGAACTTACTTACTTTTCCGTCTCTCTATATTTTGGAAATGGCACTGTTTGTAAAAGGTAATCAAAATTTATTTTGTTCAAATATTGATCACTCAACGAGGCCAACATTAATAAGATCTCAATATAAAAATCTTTTGCATACAGGTAAATTTAAAATAGCACTACTGAAAAAGAATATGATGCATATGGGACCAGTGGTATACAATAAAATACCTGATGATATAAAAAATTGTACATTACAAATGTTTAAAAAGAAATTAAATAAATTGCTAGTTGAAAAATGTTATTATACAGTAGATGAATATTTGAATGACAAATCCATATGATTATTTTATAAACAATGATTTTCAGATTCAGATTTTAATTTTATTATTTGACTAATTGATAACCTATTATTGTCATTGTATTATTGACTAATTATTAACTTATTATTAACTAATTATTAACTTGTTTTTGACATTGTTTTCCACTGAATGAATTTGCAAATTGAATGATTTATATTTTTTATTGACTATTTTATTCATTTGACATTAGATAAATTTTTGTTTTATAAATTATTTCATAATTAATTCTATTTCAAAAAATTTTTGCATGCCTCACGGTAGAATGTATTGGATCCTTCTCTTACTCAACACCATATGTTTGTACCTACATTCTTAGCAAATAAATTATTTCATTTCATTTCATTTCACGGACCGACCTCGTCAAGCGTTGCTTAACCTTGAAGATCGACCCGTGCGGCTGTTATTATTTAGCCACGAGCTCCTCAAGTAACATTGGATAAGAACAGGAAAAAGATGAGAGTAGCTTTGTATTTAACAAATACTTTTCTGTCTATAAGTGTAAAATAAGTTTTGTCATAAACTATACTCCATTTGCGATAACATTAGACGTTTAAATTAGCAGCCCGTTTAACCGATTTTGACTTCTGTGGTAGCTGTAGTAAACAGTTGGTTTTGATATATAAGTTAAGTCATCGAGAATCTCTTAGGGAACTATTTAAAAATATTAATAATATGACTGTTTCTTACCAATTCATTTATGAAAGATTATGTATGTAAGGAAAAATATACATCTCTTTAGTAAAGTCAGTGATAGACACAATTGTAATACGAGAAATAAAGATAAGTTAGATCAACCATCTTATAGACTAGCTAAAGTAAACTCATCTTTCATGGGGTACTGTGATAAATTCTATAACAAAATACCTTGTGATATATTAAAACTAAATGAAGGTAAATTTAAAACTTTAGTTAAAAGCACACTTTGTAAACAAGCATATTACAAATTAGATGATTATATTCAAGATAAGAATGCTTGGAAACATGCTGGTCCTGCTCCATAGGGCAATCTTTAGCGTGGACAACTCAAATTTGTTAATTTATATTCCTATTCATAGTTATAGTTTTTTTAAGTATTTGACTCACACACTGTTCCGTTGGTGTTGAATTAGGTATTTTACCTATGTTTGCAATATTTGTAAGTATGTGAGAACCATGTTCCTATTTATCAAATTAACAAATTTACCTGTTAATGCTTTTAATACTTTATACCTGTACGTAGTATAGTGTATAGTGCTATTCTGGGTGCATCGTTCTCACATATATGAATTTATTAATGTATGTACTTATGTAAATATTGTAAAAGACTTTTTTTTTAAAAGAGTAAGTATGGAGTTTCTTGTGCGTTCTTCTCCATAACAAGCTACTTTTCCGAATGCACGGTAGAATCAATTTTTATTTTATGATTTGTTAATATTAATTCTTTGACGTTCAAAAGTGCCGCTTTTTGGCCCAGTTGAATAAATATATTTGACTTTAACTTTGACTTTGATAAAAGGTTTATGCTTTTTATGTCATCTTTATGTTTACGGGATAGAACTCAAAATCGGTTGAACGGACTGTAAAAAGATTTGGAAAAATGTAGGTACATAAATTATATTTTCTGACATGTGTGTGGTTAGTACTAATTTAAAAAAACATAAAAACAATCTTCCAAAATATAAATAGGCAAACACATACACTTAAATTTTCTGTAATTCTCAACAGTAACCTAGAAAATAATTTTAAATGTGGATGGATGGAGAGAGAGAGGAAGCCCAAAGAAAAGATGGATGGAATGTGTGAGAAGTGATATGAAAGAAAAGGGAGTCAGTGATAGCGTAGCAGGGACGGTATGGAAGAAGAAAACGTGTTGCGCCGACCCCAAGTAACATGGAATAAGGGCAGGAACATGATTACATGGTTATACAAATAGCTCGAATCTGACAGAAAGTTCTTGTCAACTAAAATGGGTTTAGTAAAATTGTATACCCAATTTCAACAGAAATCAGTCAAAAATAACATCACATCCGTACTTCGAAAGGGTAGACTAAGGTAGTTATTTAATACTAGTTTCTGCCCGCGGCTTCGCCCGCGTAAAAAGTGTTATATCATCCCAAAGGAATACAAATCCTGCTATATCTATGCTATGCCCTTCCCAAGGTCTCAAACTATCTCTATGCCAAATTTCATCTAAATCGGTTCAGTAGATCCAGAGATTACCCCTACAACCTCACAAACTTTACCTCTTTATAACATTAGTAGAGAAGTATAGGTATAGTAGGTATATAAAAAATAATTACATTTCATAGGTTAGAGGTATCGTATAGTCTACCATTTTTTTATTTTTTTTGTTTACGAGGGAAACATTCAAAAGGCACCTGGACTTTTGGGGAAAAGCCCAAGGAGTATGGGATTTTTACCTCACAAAAACCACCTTGGTGATCACCATCAACACGTGGAGGAGGCCCCGTTACCTCTTAAAAGACCAACCTGGAACCCCTCTGTCCGTATCGTCTGCCTAATACTCGTAACTGCATTTTGTAAATCAGATAGGCAATCATTCCATGTACTAATATTGGCATTCAGCAGCACTTGGTAAGGCTGACGTCATTTTAAAAACCGGTCCTGTGCTTCTCGCAACCAGCGAATTTCAATAGACACTCAAAACAGTCACATTGTATCACCATTATCGATTATCGAAAATGTATGAGATAGAAATGCACTATAGATGTGTCACGTGGACTCCTTTACATTAAGTCTATATCAGTGCTAAGTTCAATCATCAATATCAGTGGTAGATTGTCACTTGTCACTGTCTCGGGCCATAACTCCGCCTTGGGAAGCCTTCCAATTTCCTGCAAACTATAATAATTTTAATTGAAGGAAATAGTCTTCCCATTATAGCACACAGTTGCTTTGTTGCATACTTTACCTCGAAGTGATCATTAACTAAACTCAAAATGAATAAACAGGAACTCCACAAAAGGAACGTGTAATTTGCTTTACATTCCACCTTCATAGTTAATTTAATTTGTTGCTTCAAATTGGTTATGTTAGTTGGTTTATGGAAATGTACCATATTCTCATTGAAAAGGCTTTGAGAATATCTATTAAAAGCGTAATGGAAACAATATTTTGTTACTCTAGACGAGTGACATTCTTCCAAAGATAGCGATGATACCGACGGGAAAATGTCAACATTTTATAGGAAGGCATTTCTACCATCGCCATCGCTGATAGAGTGACACTTTTTTGTCTAGCGACTCAGCTTATTATTTATTTTATTTTTAACCTGTGGGGCAATCCCTGCAGAGCAAGATTGCTTTTCTTTTTACAAGATTTTATTTAACTTGCTGTGTGTAAGTGTGTTCGGGTCAAATCTTGCAACTGAATGCTAGAGCAGTTATCCTCCACCGATTAAGACATAATTTTGCATGCACATTTAGTTTTGATGACAATACATGGTTACCTAAGTCTCGTCATTTTAAATCCAATATGACGGACGGCCCAAGATGACGAACTAGTTATTTTCTTGTGACGAACTAGTTACTGTCATGATATGGGTATCAAATGAAAGGGCTTGCTGAGAAGAATACGAAAAAAGCTTGTTTTAAAAAAAGATTTTGTAATGACTAATTTTATCACCAACTTTTCTTTAACTTGCAATGTAAGTGTGTTCTGGTGAAATCCTGCAACTGAAATTTAAAGCAGATATCCTCCACCGATTAAGATTAAATTTTGCAAACACGTTTAGTTTAGATGACAATTCATGGTTAGCTAAGTGACATCATTCTCAATCCACGGACGGCCCAAGATGGCGGACTAGTTATTTTTTTTTGCACTATCATGGTTAGTGAGGAAGAATACGAAAAAAGCTAGTTAAAAAGATTTTTAATGAAGAATTTTGTTTCTATTGGTCTCGGTTTTAAGCTAGTGTAGAACAGTTTTTATGTGGACCGTTTGTTTCTGCTGTGATATCGCTGGATATTTTCTGGGATCTACTTTGTAATTCTGTAGTAGATTTAGCCCTTGATTCGTTTCGCGTTCGTCATGCGGCAAATTTGGCCAGTTGAATCCCATTTAATGCTTGGCTGGATTTTATGTGACATTGGCGATTTGTGATTTGAACCGCACTGTATTCCAAACACGGTATATCATGCTGACTCCAAGAATGCAGCGATACTCATGTCACCGAGAAAACGTTCGCCAGTCAGCAGGTTGATAATGTCTCAAGATAAGAAAAATAATTAGAAAAAACAGCCGATCCAGATTAAAATGACGCGACAAAATTCAAATCACATGTATGTAACAAAGAAGCAGAAATATACTACATTTTGAGGCATTGTATTTCAGATGGCAAGCGTAAATTGCTTTTACGCCCGTCTTATTGAACTCTGACATCTATACAATTCAAGTCTCGTCGAAATGAATTAGCGGAAACAAAGTGTGTTGTTCAGTAAGAACTTCTCTCTCCTTTTCCTCAAAGATAAGTACAAAAAGCAGTGGCGTAGCATGAGCGCCGGCCGCCTCGAGCGGCTAAAACTATATAAAGCATTAATGCCATGCTTTATTAGGTAAAATATACTAAAATGTTCAGTAATTCTTAACATTACAAAATTTTACACTTTTATTTATGTGAATTTATAAGATATTATAACGATTATTCATTTTTATGAACGTATTTGTTACAATTTTAAATACTTCTTAAAAAAATAACGTACAAAAAAACATCATTGCTTATTGTGAAATTTAGCCGTCAACGCCCGGCCCACTACGCTACGCCACTGACAGAAGGCCATACAAGAGATAATAATATACGACCACTCACTTTCATAGCAAAAAGGCACATTGCCCCTAATTCCATGACGGGCTTATTATTTTCATTAACGAAGGTACGTGACCGAAATAAAGTGGTCTTTGACGCTAACCAAAGGTCTTTGCCTTTTTTCGAGCGTGAATTGTAAAGAAATCACTCAAGCGAATTCTGATAAAAAAAATATTCCTTATTTTAATGTTCGTTGGAATAATTTTTAAGCGCCTAAAGACGTTATGAGGGTGGATTGTGTTTTTTGAAATTCCTTTGCCGTATTCTATTAATAAAAGGGGGAAAGACGATCCTTTTATTGTATACCTATGTCTCTGGCTTTAGGCACAAAATAGAAAGTTTACAGATAGACCAGTCCCGCTGTCATCGAAAATTGTTACCCAAACTTGCCGGAGTCACTAGGGTTGCTACTATATTGATTCTGAATTTTAAAAAGGAGTAGGTAATATAAGTTTACAAACATAAATAGAATAATTCGTCTAAACATATATAATTATCTTGCTTACATGCCTTATCAAATATGCATTAAATGTAACGATGAAGATTGGAGGATAACAAGACTTAACAATGGTGTAATAAATAACCCACCAAAAACATAAAAAAGCACCAAGCTAGACAAAAACAAAAATGTGAAAAAGATGCCAAGTATGACGAAGAAGAGTTGACATCTAGAAGGGTGACAAGTTTCATAACCTTTCCTTAAACAACGCTACAATGTACAATTTCGTCTATGGACTAAGTAATTTATTATTTTCTTAGATATTGAACTTGTCATCTTGAAAAATTAAATGACCGTAAGCATCTTTAGGTTATTTAATTTCATGCTCCCTAACTTGATTGTGCATCGCTCACTAACGTGTCACTAATCTAAATATTGCCCACAATAAAACCAATAAGATAAAGGAAAATAATAGAAACCAGCCAAGTTCGAGTCGGACCCGCGTATATTCGTAGGACCTAGAAAGGATTTTCGTTTAGGCTGCCCTGTAAATTATGAGTGTTTATACCTCAAATTATAAATTAATTAAAACAATCGTTACTATTTTTAAAACAAGGAAGTGTATTTTATTATTTTGGTAAAAAAAATCCTCTTTTTTATAATTTAAAGAAATTTTTTTATTAAGAAATATGGAACGAGTTTTACAAATTATTAACTGAAGAATATTTTTGTCGACCGCGACTGAGCTCTATCCAATATTACCTGAAAATCCCTGTAAAATGAAAATGTCACTGTGTGAGTGAAACATTTTACTTTGTTCATAGTGGACTCTTTCTGCAGCGCGCTGCTGCTTACATACTTTGTGGTTCAGGAGTAGGTTTAAAGGACCTGTGAGGATTTTCAAGTATGGCTCTGAGTGACAGTTTGAAATTAACTACACGTGGCTTTCCAGTTATTCTAACAATTCCAACCCAGTTTCTAAAACGAAAATTACAGAAAAATTTATGAGAAAATTTTATACTACTTGAATTTTCAACAGCCAATCACATTACTTGACTTGTGTTTAATTTGTGATGCGTTGACAATTTCTTTGCAGAAACCAAGGGTCAGTTTAACATTCATGTTTGAACATAATCTTAAATTAACAACTTTAGTTAACTCAACATCCCAAATTTTGCATAAAAAAACCCAGAACTAACTTTCAATAAAATAACCAGAAAACCACGCGATAAATATCTTAGCCGCTCAGCGTCTTTGTCTAGCCTTCAGAAAGATTTGTCCCATGCGAGCTATCACAGTTTTTCTCCCGTGCATTCTATGGAGGCAATTTATATGTTAAACCTTTGTAAATGTACAACGCTGGAGATAAGAAGAGTAACGGACCCTGTTGGAGGCTTGGGGGAAGGAATTCGGCAAGTTTAAATGTCAGTCCCCCGTGGATCTTAAGCGTTAGCTCCGCGGATATTGCCGCCTTATCGTGGTATGAATAATCGGGAATCTTTTTTTGTGTGTGTTCCGGGGGTGGACTCATTTCGATGGAGGATTTAGTGTAGGTTTGTGCTGTGAAAATGTGTGCTGTAAGAACTGCGACTATTGGGCTGTTAATTAAAAAAAAACTATATTTTTAAGTATTTTAAAATTTTACATTTGATAAATTATACTGTCGTTGCGAAAAAGTCTTAAACATTTTTTTCAATTAATTATAAGCAATTGAAGTTCGATAAAAATTTAAAAATAACCACGTGACTACGAACGCGCCACGATTGTGACATCATAATGCTCAAAGAATTTCACGATAGTACAGTGTCAACTACACGTGAATTTACTAAAAGTAGTCGAAAATTAATGCAAAAAATATTATTTATAACAGCTAATCATATTAAGTCATGTGTGATAAAGGATTCATTTCGTTATCATAACTACCTGATGGACGATTTGGATGTTTTGAGTATAAATAAAGAACCTAGTCGTAATGAGTATCACGTATTATTGGACCGTTGTTTGATAGTGTAGTTTATCAGACACATTAAAGAACATAATTGCTATAATGTAATTGTTTTTACATGTAAAATAAAGAGTAAACAAATAAGATTAGTGCGAAATTTCGTCGTTGAATATCAAAAAACTTCTTTAGATACCACTGAATACTACACAATCCGAAATCTGTGGAGTCTTTTTTATTAATTTACGAATAAAATCCTTATTTTTGATATTTTACATTATTTACATATACCTTATTAATATTAAATACTAATATCTTTAAATACTAAAAAAAAAATTGTAGAACAAAAACGTGAAAATATTAAATATCTCTTAAATGCGTCGACCGATTTTCAAAATTCAATAAGAAATATAAGTTTTAGGCCTGTAATTATCTGTCATTTAAGACTAAAATAATTAATATAATTATCTTCATGAACAAAAAAAACATGCATTGACGTAATTATACAGTAATGTCAACTTTGCTCGAAAGTTCCCTTACAAATTTACTTTTCTCAGTCTTTAATGATCAAATTAAGAAACTAATACGAATCTTTTACTAAATTCGAGCTAGATATAAACATAATTAATTAATTCTTATTTGAATCTAGTTTGACATAGAAGATTTCTTAAAACTTTGGTATAAATTGCTAAGTACTTGGTTATTGCGCGAATCACATTTATTGGATAGCTTTTTGTATTATTCGTGCAAATTTGTACGAAGCAAGCACGATAACTTTTACCAAGCACGATAACTTTTAAGGTTCGATATTTCATCAATATGGTGACGATAATAATAGGATTTAATCGGTTAAAAGTCAAAAAAGTGTATCAGCTATGTACGCTGTATGCTCTCAATTATTATTGGAAACACTGCTGTACACACAGCAAAAGCAATAGTAGTACATACCGACTTGTCCTCCATTGCAACCGAAAATGAAAAAAAATTGGATCAAAGAACTATGATATGTTAATACACATTTATGATTCTAGAGGTCATATATTTAGGTTAAAATATAAGATGCTATGTATGATCCTAAATATATGATAGTGTACTCCTTAGAAAAGTGACATTCTATTGGCGAATCAGAAGTGAGTGGCAGTGGGCAGGGTACATTGCTCGCAGAACGGATGGCTGATGGTGCAGAAAATTTCTGGAGTGACGACCGCACTGAACCGGAAGAAGTTGCGTTGGAAGGCCTCCCACCAGGTGGACCGATGACCTGGTGTAGGTTGCAGCAAGGCGCCTGGGGAAGGCGTTTGTCTAGCAGTGGACGATGATGATGATGATGATTTGCTATAGCTGCTGTCGGAATGTCAAAATATTTGGAATTCACCACGTGATATTTCAGAAGCGCTGTCAATCCCATACATTTTGAACTTTTCTATAATCTTTTCGCTGACACAAAGTCACTTGTCTAGGGGCTTGAATGTTCTGTTTTTTCATCTTCACTTATTAGCAGCTCCAAAATTGAGTCGAGTACATTTTCAAAACACACGACAAATAAAAAGCGGAACCAGTTTTTAATGAAATTTTGGATCGAGTCAGCTATAGCTTTATACAGCTACGTAGCATATTTTTAATATCAGTAAATTAAAAGCTATTTTTACAAGTGGAGGTTTGGGCACACGTTTGTTTGTTCATAATTTCTTTTACAAATAATTTTCACATTACTGAAACTATCTATTCAGCCGAATGTGGAATAACTAAAATAATGGTTATGATTTTATTTGTGTTATGTTACTGTAAAAGCCTACACGTACTACACTACGCCACGCCTACAAATCCTAAGTTTTACCGGTAAATCCTAGCATTAACCGTACTTCGGGCTTTTACAGTAACATATTATGCAGTTAAAGGTCAAAAGTGCAGTCACACTCTACCAAAACAGCAGAGGCAAAATTTTTTTTTAGGCAGAAGTATTGCAACTTTTCACGGTTAGTAGGTATAATCTTTACTTTTATTTCTATAAAACATATTAAACCAGATGTGGATAATTTAACATCTTCTATAGAAACTAGCCATTTGAATTTTGGGAGAGTAAGACTGCACTTTTAACCCTTGACTGAATCTATGTTTATTTGTAGGAATGTAGCCGTTTTTTATTTGATTAATCTAAACCAATTTTCTAAAAAGGCAAAATTGTTTGTTGAACTGATTCGATTACTTAACTTCTTTCACTGATAAAAAGCTACACTATTGTCAAGTTTCAATTTATGTTCTGGGATAAGCATTTAATGCTTATCCCAGAACATAAATTGAAAGAGAAGAGTCTCGCACGTTCTTCTCCATAGAGATCTACGCTTTGGAATATGTAATTAGCTTAATCTTCCGGACTGACTTCTTGACAATTCAAAAGTGCCTGGTTTATTTGAAATAAGTGCTGTGACTTTCAGAAAAATGTATGATACCAGTAGGATAGTGAGTGAAGTCGCGAGGTAAAGCTATCTCCTCAAAAATAATCTTATATTACTCAGATTAAAAAACGACATCGCTCCCAAAAAAACAGCAATAAAAATCTCGTTTATAAGCCATGGTGGTTCTAATATTCCCGATCTGTCTACAGCGTTTGACACGGTTGCTATCGAACGTGTAACGTTGGCTGCCACCAAAGAGAATATAACCACTAGAGAGCTTATAGGCCGATTTCTTCGAAGCACACGACTCACTACCGCGGGCCGGGAGACGAGGAAGAACGCGCGGCTGCAATTGGTCAGTTCAAAGTAAGTTGCGTAGGTATGGCTATCGTTAGGGTTGATCAACTCGACTAAGGGAAAATTGTCGATATCGATAAAATGGATTTTAACATTATTAAAAATACTCAATTAAAATCATATAAATATTATTTAATAAAAATCAATCAATTACAAATATAAATATGTGTGTCGGGGACATAGAGAAACAAAAAGTATTTTTCCAAATCGGTCAAGCCGTCTACGAGTAATCCGGGAACATAATACATAAGAAAATTCGACGAACTGAGAACACCCTCCTTTTTTTAAGTCGTTTAAAAGTAGATAGATATTTTTTCATACATTTTTTATTAAGTTTAATTTTATTATTATCGATATCGACTTCAGCTATTAAAAGTAACAGCACAGATATTTACGATAAAAATACAAAGGGAGAGAAAGGGATAGAAGCATTAGAATTGTCTAGTGAAAGAGCGAGACTTTTCCAAAAGACATCAACGCGGGACTCAAAATTTTGCTCGTTTACCCCATCCACCATTTTAACTAGATCCCTGCGGTGTCTCATAATCTGATTAAATTAAAAATAATTTTCGTACTGTTTACTTACCGATGAAAAGTTATGCCATCCTTTTTGTAACTAGATGTCTTGGCATGTTTCCCATACCCCTTTACGGCGCATGAGGGTATTTTTATGCGTTATAATTGCAATAAAAAGATAAAACAATTTGTATTTATTTAGCGTGCATACAGGTCTAATAACTGGACACAACTAAAATGGTTACTAGTACCGAAGCCTTTACATAGGCGACAAAATACTAATAGTTTTCGAGCGTCGGGGCACTGTATGCGCCGTCAAGTGGTTATATCGTCGTTGGCTGCCACCGTTGGAATACAAAGTGGCCTCTTACTCTGCATGGACTTTTGTTTGCCTCCAAAGTCGTTTTTTGTATAGTTTATTTTTGACAGACAATTCTTTTGATGTAGGTGCCTTTGTAGAAAGGAAGAAGTGGGTTTTTTACCTAAAAAATGTAGTAGTATGTAGTCGGTAATATATGAGTGAGGTGATCTAAACTAATTTAAAGATAAAGACTCGTGAGAGAGCATTACCTGTCGCTGTAATTATGAATTGATTGTCATCATTTTATTTATTGCCTTCATATGTTAGTATGTATGTATTTATGTATATATTACATAGCATTTACACACAATTTTTTTTTAACATTGATATTGTCACCAATGACAGCCCCACTTTGTGTCCAGCAATTACATTCCATATGAGGTTGCCTAGAAGAGATCGCGGAATGCGATAAGGCCGACCATTGTATGTGTTTTCAGTTTTCTTTATAAATGTAACAACAACTACTTAATTTTTTTTTTTTTTATACTGGCGCCCACTTAAGGTTCATTCGTGTCCGAATTGCGTTGCCTAACTTTTCGCATTTAAATAGTTTTCATTGGTGCTGGTTGGTCGTGAATCATAGTTTAATTTTGAAAAAGTTGATTTGAAGTGTATGTTCTATCGCAATTGATTCTATTGTAAAATTCTGTTATTCGTATCTAGCTGCATTCTGTTAGTTATTAAAACATAGGGCAAATTCTAAGTTGTTTGGTAGTGTACTAAGCTGATCGAATTTGTAATTGTTATTTATATTTATTCTGAACGTAACGGTTTCGTTACAATCTTCCCGTACTTAACTTCATCTAATTTAAATTAATAACTTAAAATATTCTAATTACAAATAAAATCAACCTTAAATTCACTAATAAATACTTATAAAATAAATCTAATCCTATTTATACACATAATTAATAATATTCTAATTTTAGTAAAATCCATACAGTTAATTACCTATCAACGCAAACGAAGTTTGCGAACGAAACGAGTTGAAGTTGGTGCGAGCTGCGAGGAACTAAAGTTCTTGAACGAGGATGTCATTGCATTTTTGACCGTGAGCGAGCAGACAAGTTGCACTGCACCGTCATTCTACTCACAGTTTTATCCATACAAAATAATTGTTGTAAAATATAAGTAATCCAACAATAATTGGTATTCTTCCTTCGTATAATAAATACGAAGTTCACCCCATAGTGTTGGGTGAGTGTTCAAAATTATTATGTGTTATGTTTAGTGGTGGTATTGGTGAGTAACTTTGTACCTAACGGCCAAATACTCAGCTGTCTGGTAATTAAACTGTTTTGCTTGTATTGCTTCTCATTGTAATTAGTTGTGTCACATACTGATCATCTTTTATTTTAAATCTTATTCATAAACGCACACAACTACCCACATCATATTTTTATACTAAAAATATCATCATGACTGTTACTTTTTATAATCACCTACAGCTATGTTACAACCGTATAGACATTTACCGCTTTTATAGTGGTATGCTGTCATCTAACTAGAACATTTTTATTGTTATAAAATTTTACTAAACAGTAAACAAAGTTGATGTGCGTTAGAATGGCGGGACCACCCTTTCTATTTATTAGCGTTTCGATAAAAATATAATTTTAACAACTATTTTCTGCCTTAAAACTACAAGCACTAATTAGTGCTAATTTGTAACAATTAGTGCTAAATATTTATTGTCATCTCCTTTCATGTACATATTATTATCATTTTCATTCCTACATAACCACTGTATTATTATCACTGTTTGACTGCCTCATCATCGATCACTATTTCATGCTGTTAGTTACCATTGCGCTTTTGCTTTGAGGATGAGATGTCGCAGTCAAACAGGGAATGTGGATTTTTCTTAAGTTGTCTGGGAATGAATTCCAGGGTTCCTATTCCGGCGTCAGTTCAGCTTCACGCTACTACCTAGCGCGTGTGTTGGCCTACCCCAACGCACGGTTAGCTGCCTACTCCGTGTCGCCGAGCTACGGGTCTACCTACCACCTACTCTGCACCACCGCTTCCCGGGACCTACCCCCGAGTGGAAATTTTACTGCACATCGCCGGACGCCTCTAACGCTAAGGCCAGTGGTACACTATCTTGTGGCTACGCAACGTACTTCGGACCGCGAGTGACAACCCCGACCCTGAGGTCTAATAAAATTTGTTAACCTTCTGTTGGTTTTTTTACTACTACCCTCGAGCTACCTGGTGGGGAGGTAATCCAGCAAGAAGCGCTACACTGGCGCCCAACGTGGGGCGCCAGTGTAGCGTGAAGCTGAACTGACGCCGGAATAGGAACCCTGGAATTCATTCCCAGACAACTTAAGAAAAATCCACATTCCCTGTTTGACTGCGACATCTCATCCTCAAAGCAAAAGCGCAATGGTAACTAACAGCATGAAATAGTGATCGATGATGAGGCAGTCAAACAGTGATAATAATACAGTGGTTATGTAGGAATGAAAATGATAATAATATGTACATGAAAGGAGATGACAATAAATATTTAGCACTAATTGTTACAAATTAGCACTAATTAGTGCTTGTAGTTTTAAGGCAGAAAATAGTTGTTAAAATTATATTTTTATCGAAACGCTAATAAATAGAAAGGGTGGTCCCGCCATTCTAACGCACATCAACTTTGTTTACTGTTTAGTAAAATTTTATAACAATAAAAATGTTCTAGTTAGATGACAGCATACCACTATAAAAGCGGTAAATGTCTATACGGTTGTAACATAGCTGTAGGTGATTATAAAAAGTAACAGTCATGATGATATTTTTAGTATAAAAATATGATGTGGGTAGTTGTGTGCGTTTATGAATAAGATTTAAAATAAAAGATGATCAGTATGTGACACAACTAATTACAATGAGAAGCAATACAAGCAAAACAGTTTAATTACCAGACAGCTGAGTATTTGGCCGTTAGGTACAAAGTTACTCACCAATACCACCACTAAACATAACACATAATAATTTTGAACACTCACCCAACACTATGGGGTGAACTTCGTATTTATTATACGAAGGAAGAATACCAATTATTGTTGGATTACTTATATTTTACAACAATTATTTTGTATGGATAAAACTGTGAGTAGAATGACGGTGCAGTGCAACTTGTCTGCTCGCTCACGGTCAAAAATGCAATGACATCCTCGTTCAAGAACTTTAGTTCCTCGCAGCTCGCACCAACTTCAACTCGTTTCGTTCGCAAACTTCGTTTGCGTTGATAGGTAATTAACTGTATGGATTTTACTAAAATTAGAATATTATTAATTATGTGTATAAATAGGATTAGATTTATTTTATAAGTATTTATTAGTGAATTTAAGGTTGATTTTATTTGTAATTAGAATATTTTAAGTTATTAATTTAAATTAGATGAAGTTAAGTACGGGAAGATAATGTAATGTAATGTAGACTAGTATTTGTATTTATCGACGATATCATCGTAGTGTCAAATTGCTTCTCTCAACATATAGAGCTACTAAATCGGGTGCTTGACAAGTTAAAAACGGCAAACCTAACTATCAATTTTAAAAAATGCAATTTCTTTAGGCAGGAATTGAAATATCTGGGATATATAGTAGACGCTAATGGCCTACATGCAGATCCCGAAAAGGTGAATGCCATCGTAAACTACCCCACTCCTACAAACCGCAAGGAAGTAAGGCGTTTTTTAGGAACGGCATCTTGGTATCGTAGATTTATTCCAGGCTTTAGTTCCTTGGCCAGCCCCTTGAACAAGCTCACTTCTCAGGGTAAGAACGCCGCTCCTTTTGCCTGGTCTTCCGAAGCTGACGACGCTTTCCAAAAGCTTAAGACTCTCCTTATGTCTGCGCCTATTCTCTCCTGCCCTGATTACTCAAAGCCTTTTGAAGTCCACACTGACGCTAGTGACTACGGAATCGCTGGAGTCCTCACTCAAATAATTGACGGACAGGAGAGAGTGATCGCGTACATGAGTAAGTCCCTGTCGCATCAGGAACGCAACTACAGCGCAACTGAGCGCGAGGCTTTAGCTGTACTAACCGCCGTTGAACACTGGCGGTGTTACCTTGAAAATGGCCTTACTTTCACCGTTTACACCGACCATTCTTCCCTTATATGGTTTTTAAACTTAAATAATCCAACCGGCCGACTAGCCCGATGGGGTGTACGTCTCTCAACCTTTAACTTTAAAATAAAGCACAGGAAGGGCTCTGAGAACGTAGTTCCAGACAGTTTATCCCGCGCAGTTCCTATCACGGCAATTGATTCAGTACCAAGCATACCGAGACTTAATACAAGTGATCAGTGGTACTTAAATGTGTTTAATGGTTGCCAAAATTTACCAACGTCATTCCCGAACTACAGGATCGACAATGGCAAGTTATACCGGTATATGAAGTCCATCAACCCGCTTACTCGGGAATTCGAATGGAAAGAGGTCATACCAGTGGAGGGTCGCAACGCAATCATTGCCCAAAATCATTCAGAACCTACTGCCGGCCACTTTGGCATTTTTAAAACACATAAACGCTTAAGTTTAAAATACTTTTGGCCTAATATGCACAAAGATGTATCCAATTTTGTTTCTAGTTGTGATGCTTGTCTCTCACATAAACACTCCACTCATGCTACTCTTGGCACTATGGGTCGACCAAAGGACTGTTGCCGCCCTTTTCAAATGCTAAGCGTTGATTTGGTTGGTCCCTTGCCTGTATCCAGGAAGCAAAATACATTTCTGTTAGTCGTTACATGCTGTTTCTCTAAATATTGCATGTTGTTTCCTATCCGTAGAGCTACAGCTGAGATTATTTCTCGGATACTTGAGGAAAATGTCTTTTTAGTTCACGGAATTCCATGCACTATATTAATGGATAATGGAAAACAGTTTACTAGCAATATTATAAAGAACTTATTTGCTAACTATAACGTGCCTAATGTGTTCTATACTCCTCTCTATACTCCTCAAGTGAATACCGTAGAACGCTATAACAAAACCATCATGACAGCTGTATCCACTTTCATTCAAAATGATCATAGGGCTTGGGATACCAACATATACAAAATACAATTTGCTTTAAACAGCGCTGTGAACGAGGTTACTGGTTTCACACCTTCTTTTTTGGTATTCGGTCGTGAGTTGATTAGCTGCGGTACTCATTACATCGACCCAGATCTGCAAGCCGATATCATTTTCACACCCCGGGATAGCTACGCTGAAAATTTAGGCGCCCTTCAAAAGATCTTTGATAAAGTGCAACTTTCCCTTATAAAGGCTCACTCACGAAATAGCACAAATTACAACCTTCGCCGTAAAAACATTGAGTTTAATGTGGGCGATATTGTGTGGAAGCGCACATTCTATCAGAGTGACAAAGATAGTAAATTTTCTAAAAAATTAGCTCCTAAATTTATTAAATGTAAAATTATTGCTAAAAAGTCCAAGCTTGTCTATGAGCTAGAAGACATGACAGGTCGCAATCTAGGGTCATGGCATGTTAAAGATTTTAAGTTAACCTAGTTTTAACTATGGATTTTTCTTAGATAAAATCCTGAACTAAAAAGGGGGGTATGTAACGGTTTCGTTACAATCTTCCCGTACTTAACTTCATCTAATTTAAATTAATAACTTAAAATATTCTAATTACAAATAAAATCAACCTTAAATTCACTAATAAATACTTATAAAATAAATCTAATCCTATTTATACACATAATTAATAATATTCTAATTTTAGTAAAATCCATACAGTTAATTACCTATCAACGCAAACGAAGTTTGCGAACGAAACGAGTTGAAGTTGGTGCGAGCTGCGAGGAACTAAAGTTCTTGAACGAGGATGTCATTGCATTTTTGACCGTGAGCGAGCAGACAAGTTGCACTGCACCGTCATTCTACTCACAGTTTTATCCATACAAAATAATTGTTGTAAAATATAAGTAATCCAACAATAATTGGTATTCTTCCTTCGTATAATAAATACGAAGTTCACCCCATAGTGTTGGGTGAGTGTTCAAAATTATTATGTGTTATGTTTAGTGGTGGTATTGGTGAGTAACTTTGTACCTAACGGCCAAATACTCAGCTGTCTGGTAATTAAACTGTTTTGCTTGTATTGCTTCTCATTGTAATTAGTTGTGTCACATACTGATCATCTTTTATTTTAAATCTTATTCATAAACGCACACAACTACCCACATCATATTTTTATACTAAAAATATCATCATGACTGTTACTTTTTATAATCACCTACAGCTATGTTACAACCGTATAGACATTTACCGCTTTTATAGTGGTATGCTGTCATCTAACTAGAACATTTTTATTGTTATAAAATTTTACTAAACAGTAAACAAAGTTGATGTGCGTTAGAATGGCGGGACCACCCTTTCTATTTATTAGCGTTTCGATAAAAATATAATTTTAACAACTATTTTCTGCCTTAAAACTACAAGCACTAATTAGTGCTAATTTGTAACAATTAGTGCTAAATATTTATTGTCATCTCCTTTCATGTACATATTATTATCATTTTCATTCCTACATAACCACTGTATTATTATCACTGTTTGACTGCCTCATCATCGATCACTATTTCATGCTGTTAGTTACCATTGCGCTTTTGCTTTGAGGATGAGATGTCGCAGTCAAACAGGGAATGTGGATTTTTCTTAAGTTGTCTGGGAATGAATTCCAGGGTTCCTATTCCGGCGTCAGTTCAGCTTCACGCTACTACCTAGCGCGTGTGTTGGCCTACCCCAACGCACGGTTAGCTGCCTACTCCGTGTCGCCGAGCTACGGGTCTACCTACCACCTACTCTGCACCACCGCTTCCCGGGACCTACCCCCGAGTGGAAATTTTACTGCACATCGCCGGACGCCTCTAACGCTAAGGCCAGTGGTACACTATCTTGTGGCTACGCAACGTACTTCGGACCGCGAGTGACAACCCCGACCCTGAGGTCTAATAAAATTTGTTAACCTTCTGTTGGTTTTTTTACTACTACCCTCGAGCTACCTGGTGGGGAGGTAATCCAGCAAGAAGCGCTACACTTATGGTGTACAATAAAGTATAAATAAATAAATAAAGATCCAATGAGAATAGCTACACTGTCCCTGAGTGACATATATTTTTTTTTTTTAACTTTGCCCCACACTAGGAATTTTCTTCCTGTATCGTGGGTGCGTTTACAAACATATAAACTCACATACACAACACCCAGAGCCGGAACAACTATCTGTAGGTCATACAAATATTTGTTCCGTGCGGGAATCGATCCCGCGACACGCAATCGCTCAACCACTGCGCCAACCGTGCGCCATATGTATAATGCAACATGCTTTTTATCCCGGAATATCCATGGTTCCTGTTAGACGGGCCGCGGTATTGAAGCCTTAGGAAAGTAGCTGTAGTTACAGATATACTTCATAATAGGTAAATGGCTATGTTACACATAGGTACGTCACACAGAGAGCAAAATTCGCAGCTAGACATTAGGGTTATTTTTCAGTTTTCTGCTTGATCTATGTCATCGTTTACATAGCTTTATATGTTCTTGTAAGTTAAAAGCGTAAGTTTAAAGCAAATCTTGAAGTAGTTGTTGTGGTATTGTCTGAAAAGTAACAAAATGGCACAGCTATATTACTGCAACAGACTGGCACAGCCCTATTACTGTAACAGAATGGCACAGCTATATTACTGTAATATCATGGCACAGCCCTATTACTGTAACAGAACGGTACAGCCCTATTACTGTAACAGAATGGTACAGCCCTATTACTGTAACAGAATGACACAGCTATATTACTGCAATATAATGGCACAGCCATATTACTGTAATAGAATGGCACAGCCCTATTACTGTAACAGAATGACACAGCTATTTTACTGCAATATAATGGCACAGCCATATTACTGTAACAGAATGGCACAGCCCTATTACTGTAACAGAATGGCACAGCTATATTACTGTATCAGTATGGCACAGCTACATTACTGTAATATAATGGCACAGCCATATTACTGTAACAGAACGGCACAGCCCTACTACTGTAGCAGAATGGTACAAGCTATATTACTGTTTTTTTTTAACAATATTTGTCGAGTATTTAGTTCGACGGCATAAAAGGTTTCTGTTTTTGCCCACAATTTTAATAGTCACATTATTCAGCACATGGATTAGGACCTATCTCCTAATAAAATCCAGAGTATTCAACAAATTTTAATTCAACCAATTTTATTCTCAATTTTATTCTGATTTTATGAAATTTATTCTAATTTATTTGAGCATGAACGTTTGGATTGAATATTGTTTACGTAGGAATACATAAATCGTCTTTTATTATGTACTAGGTACTGATTTTATTAAATTTAGATTGAAATAGTTCACATATACAGTTTCATTTAAATATACCATATCTATTTTAGTGGCAAAAAAACTATTTATTAAAAAATATATTTATTGTTACATAAGTCGAATTAATACATAACATATAAAACATTAATAATATAATTTCAGAAAAAAAAGTGTAGGTAGATAGATAATGATAAATATATTCATTTTTTTTACTTAGTTGTTTACTTTATTATTTCTTAATCCTGGTGAAGGACCTGGTGAAGGTTGCGTGCCCTGGTGAAGATAGCGGGGATGCGCTGGATGCGAGATGCACGGGACCGGTCAATGTGGCGACACTTGGGGAAGGCCTATGTCCAGCTGTGGACGACTTTGGGCTGAAATGTTGATGATGATTACTTATACTCTTGCTCTTGCTCTTATGCTCTTGTGATTTTATTTAAAACTATAAACACAATCGCAAAATTTCTTAACTACACCTCCTACTAAGGTCATTCGCCTGTAAGCTATAGATACCAACACCTACCACACAATATTCCTATCGAATGAACCTTTCTTGTAACCCTCTCATACAAAACCTTCCATTTGTTACATTAAGCTATGATTAATTACATGTATTTCTTCAACACAGCCTCCAACCATTTTCAAAAGGTCAAGGACTAAAAACCTGCTTATCAGGAAGGTACAATGAACTTAGTACCTACAGTTTGTTAAAGCCTGGATCTAGGCATTTCAAAGGGTTTTGTGTGAGCAAAAATAAATACAAAAAAGACTTTTATCCTCCTTTTAGACATTGCCCAGCAGAATTAAACTAATTATCTTCTTTGAAAATTTACTAAAGCATAAATCTTAATCAGAACTTTCTGATTTTACAATTATATCTAATGAAATCTGTAACTATTAGCTTTTCCATTAGATCTTCCCATCGCATACCGGCCCGAAATATACAATCATCATCACCATTATTTTAGCCGTCCACAGCTGGACATTATATCACCCGTTTTGGGGTGGTATTTTTATGTCCAGTAGTGAGTGGTCATCACATCTACCAGTCTCGTATTTCTCGCATCCAGCAGATGCTCGTTACACATATGTCTGTTCCGCTGTAGTGCAAATGCCTCTTTTTATATTTTAACACCGGAAAAGTATATTTTTAGTTATCTGTGATTGATTTAATAGCTTCAACTTAATTTATGTTGCTAATTTGTAAAATCTTGGAATATGTAAAATCTTGGAATATTTTATACTCTGACATTTTCATCTAATCTGACGTCTGTCTGTCTATTTTATTTTCTTAAACCATACACATAACATACCATGGAGTAGACCTTTCTTAAGCTAGTTGTACATAATAATAAGGGCAGCGGCAGACTGCCCCTCCCCCTGTAAACCGTTTTTTATTCGTTCTGGTCTTGATTTCTTAATTGCGATTTGAATTTGAAATTTAGTAGATATAACAGAACGAGGAAAAAACGGGCGTCAGCTTTTTGAGTTAGATTCGGGCAGGGAACGCCGAAAGTCGGTTGACTACTTAGTACTATAATACCAAGTGTATTTATTATTTTGAAAACTTTCAAAACTTCCAGCTTGTGTAAGTGTATTACTTTCTGAAGTGCTCCAATTAAATATATTGTGTGTGATATACTGTGTATCATATTTTGTCCGATGCCTTGCCTACCTCTGTAGGAGGGTTCGTAACGTATCTACGGCGGGTAACGCCACAGCCCGATTCCTCGACACTCCTTGCTGCCAGCCTTCCTGCCTACCTACCGGACGTGATGCATGAGCTGCAGCAGTAAAGTCTACAGCGCGCGCAGTCTCAGCGCGCCCGCCAGCAGTACATGCAGGTTGCGCACTGCGTTCACATCGGTCCACATTTCGCGGTAGCGCTCCACCAGCCGTCCCACCGCACCGTGTCGTGCCGCCCTTTTTTTTTTTTAGTTTGTAGAAATGCTCATGCATACTGCGCTACCACGGGGAGATAGCGCAGTTATGTGGGACTCTAACCCACTAAAACTCCACGGTGTCCTCCTGTGCCGCTTATGGCCCCCCGCCAACCTGCGGTATCCCCTTCGCCAACTTAGAAGAGGCGAGCGGCAACGGCCGTAGCTCATCCCTCAGTCAGTCGTTTTGCGCGGGCGGCACGTCGAACGAAGCCGGCCCTTATTTTATCTTATTTTATTAACGTGACTTACGTTTAGCTCTTCGGAACTAAAAGTAACGTTACATCAGAGAAGACACCCGTTAAACTAGCATGCAATAATAGTACCTACATAATATTAGTTGCGGTTATCGTATTGCTGTCTGACCTTCCCAGACAAGTAGACAAGTACTCGTGTGTACTCAAGATGCCATTTCCAGCTCAGTGGCTCCATAATAACTTCATTGCTCGTACATAATATTTACTGGACTGTTTTAAATCACATCACATCATCAAACTATTAATGTTCCCACTGCTGGGACACAGGCCTCCTCTCTGTGAGAGGGAATGGGCCGTAATCCACCACGCAGGCCCAGTGCGGGTTGGTGGATGTCACATGTCTTCGAAATTTTGGTTCTAGGACATGCCGGTTTCCTCACGATGTTTTCCTTCACCGTTTTGAGAGCAGTGGTAATGAAATAATTTACACAAAAAAAGCGCCTGCCTGGGCTCGAACCCACGACCTACAACTTGTAAGTCGCGGCCGCTACCATTGGGCCACCACTGCTCCCAGTGGTAACAGCCGCTTCCACCGCTGTTTTAAATATTTAACCTCTAATAGGTGGATGATTTGTCCCGGTATGTGATGAGGAGGGATGAAACGCATGTTACTAAAAGAGTTATGAATATAAATGTGGATGGATGAAGAATAAGCGGAAAGCCAAAGAAAAGATGGATGGACTGTGTGAGGAGTGATATGAAAGAAAAGCGAGTCAGTGATAGCGTGACGGGGGACAGGACGAAGAAGAAAACGTGTTGCACCGACCCTAAGTTACATGGGATAAGGGCAGGAAGACGATGAATAGGCGGATTGCTGGGGCTCCCAGAATATTTTAAGAAAATTACAAATTAGAGGACGCGGAATAGGGTTGAATGTTCGGCATCTTCCATTGAATAGGTAGGATTCTCCAACCAGATAGTTATTACATCTGATGGGCAACTACCTAAAGGTTGCTGTCGGATAGTTTAAATCGTTCTAATCGTGAGGAGAATTATGATTGCGCGATGCAGGATTCGTGTGACGTCAAGTCTTTTTGTAGTGCGTAAGTGACGGTATTAAAGATGCCCCTACAAACTAAACTTGAGGATATAAATAGTTATTTCTTTCACAAAAAGGTCAATATCGTCAAGATTACATAATAACCAGAACCCATCTTCTGATTTATAAATTACTTACCAACTAACTAAGTTTGTTCTCGCTGATATTTTAAATTAGGTTAACAAAGTTATCTAAAGTTTAGATAAAGCTTTCTCTCTCCTACTACCTTTGCTGTACCTGACGGGGTCTATAATTGATCTCACTACTTTTGAAGACTTAAAAGAAGAGCTGGAGGCTAAATAAAAGCAGCCACACGGTTCGATCTTTGTCGAGGTCGTTCCTTGGTGATCTTAACAAAACGAAAACTAGAAACGAGATTCCTACAGGCCTCAGAAAGCGCGTTAAGATGACGACAGTTGCCAATGACCTTGATGGGACAAAACGCGCACTCATTTCACACCTGCGAGACCAAAAATTCAGTTGTTTTTTGTCTTCTTTGAAATGTGAATTGAGAGCCCAATCTTCCATAATTTTGAGCTTAAGAGAGTTGATTAAAAAAAACATACATTTTTTATGATCAATTCAATAAAAAAAATAATTTTACACACAATTCAATAAAAATCAATGAATATCGCGCCATCTAGTGACATTTATTTGAACGAAAATTTCTTTGTTAGCGCTTTGCCCCGTGTTCGTACACTCCTGGCGTTCGTGCACTCGTGGTCGTGGTCTTGGATCGTCTGGTAGGCTGGTTGCGGCTTTTGTGGGATTCCTCCATCTTTCTCTATTTCTGACTTTGCGTACACAGTCAGTAAGGTAGAGAAGTACATAATCATATCCACAAGCAAAACCACGTCAGTAAATAAACCCCATACATCACCCGCCTCATCCGATACTGCACACAAATTGCTAATATTGAAGATTTATTGAACTATCTCTCTTTACTGTTAAATTTACACATTCACACCACATATTAAACTGGTGCGCACGAATGGCCCATTGTTTGTGACACAATAAGGTTTGGACCCCTCTGATAATATCCTATAATGGAAATAGTTGGTGTTTATACCCTGGTATGTACTGATGATGTATTTTTGTGGTCGAGCTTATTGTTTGTTTGTCAGTTTGAGTGTAAAGATCGTGTGATTGGGTTTTGAAAATTACTTTATTTGTAGTTGAAAATACGTCATGGGCATAGTTTTTTCGATCTAGACACTTTTTAGTCATATTTCTGCCGGAGTCTGTGTTTCCTGATAGTTGTAGCTATAGAATCAAAATCAATTTTTTTTTCAATTCACTTTGGCCTACATGGCAAGCACTAATAAAACGTTGACAAAAGGAGCATGGTTCGTGGTGGACATAGAAGCTTTAATTTATAAAGATAGAAGTACTAATAAAAAATCGGTTGTCTGTAAAGTCGGTTTACTGACGATAGTTGAACGTGACAACGTCATAAGAAAATACTGATAGAATGGTTGCATTTTTTAAAAGAAAATTTTAATTTTATTTGTATGGATATAGAGGAGGAGGTAGATGGAAATCACAATTGAATTGATCAAGTTACATTTATTTGTACGCATAAATACAATTACGTCATTTTTTTTTTTTACAATGTTCATAGTTTTTACAAGTATCACTGAACATATATTTAATATCGAAAGAATCATTACCTAATATCCCGCAATTATCGTTGCTATAAACAATTGACACCACATTCACTTTTCACTGCACTTCATACTTGACGAAAATATGTAAATGTGTTATTGTAAAGCAGCTGTCCACGCGGACGCATCGCTCACTCACTCAAGTAGGTAAGAGACAGATGTCGAACGCTGCCGAACGCGGAGGCCGATTGTGCCTCTTTGTCGCTCGTTCCGCGCTCTCGCTTGCACTTCAAGCCTTAAATGGAACGCCTCAGAGAGCGAGGTAACGCCGCATGAGTCATGTTTTTTCGTGCGTGCAGCCGGCTCCATCGAATTATAAGACGTTGTCACGTCAAAAACGGTCGGAGCCGCGGTAGGGAGCTAGTATAGTATTATAAATGTGAAAGTAACTCTATCTGTTTGTTACCTTTTCACGCATAAACCGCTAAACTGATTTCGATGAAATTTGGTATGGAGATAGTTTGAGACCCTTCGAAGAATATTTTTATTCCAGCAATAATCCTAGGGGTGGGGACAGGGGTGTAAAATTTGGAATGGAAAACCTACAATATTTTTAAGCGATATAAAAAAATAAGCTATTCGAAGTAGTGATGTTACGCAGACGAAGTCGCGAGCATCAGCTACTAGTATTCTATAATGGAAATAGTTGATGTTTATATTCTGTTATGTACTGATGATGTATGTTTGTGTTCTGGATATTGTGTGTTTGTCAGTTTGAGTGTAAATATCGTGCAATTGGGATTAGAAACTTTTTTTTAAATTTATAGTTGATAGTACCTCATGGTGAATGGTTTCTTGATAGAAATACTTTTGCTGTCATGTATATGGCTGAAACGAATAGTTAAACACTATCTGCCATACAGTTGTTTAAGGGCTGATTTCGAACCCACTTTCCTAATAATATAATACAAAAAATTTGGATGAATGGGTGTTTGTTACTCAACAACGCCAGAACAGCTTAACGGATCCGGATGAAATTTGGCAAAGAAATAGATTATATTATTATAGTCTGAAATAGTAAATAGGCTTCTTCTTCTTCTCTTCCGTCTGAAATAGTAAATAGGCTAGGAAGGCATAAAAGAACAAAATCCAGGCGGGCGCAACCGCGTGAGGCATCTAGTTTCTTGATAAAGAATTAGAAGTTGAGGAATTTTTTAAACTGTACTTTAGCCTGAAAACTTGTCAAACTTTGCCATTAATAAAATAGAGTTTGACACGTCCTTAACTCCAAGTTAAATAGTAGTGATATTACTCAATAAGTATTACTCATAAGTCACTTTTTATTTCAGTTATGAGACCAAAGGGCGTCATTTGTTCTACAGAGACCTCAAAACAAACATTCACGTGAATTCCGTTTGAGTCAAACAAAACGTTCTTGCCTCCGACAATGCAGCCAAAGCATTCGTCTCTAACTGTATTAACACTCGAAGCACACATAGCTTGCACGTCCTTATGCTACGTTTACACGTCTTCGGCTGTCAGTCGAGTGCGTGCCCTTGATAAGTAGTTGCACAGATAAAGCAACTCAAGGAGAGTTGCTTTATCTGTGCAACTACAATATTTGCAATACTGAAGATAGTACTTATCTCGTTTGTTGCAAAAAACTCGATCTGGCAATGAAAACCTGTCAAAATTTTCCATTAAAATAGGGTTTGAAACACGGTCTGCACTCCAATATCATTAATATTAATGATATCGAGCATAAGTCACGTTTCATGTCTGTGTATTCGCCAGGAACCAAAACAAACATCCATGTTCATCTTCCCTTTGAGTCAACCGCCCCCGACAACATTGCAGCCAAAGCTTTCGTCTCTAAGAGGGCTACGTTTACACGTCTTCGGCTGTCAGTCGAGTGCGAGTCCTTGATTAGTAGATAGCATAGATGGAATTACTCTCCTTCATCTCTAGACTAAACGTTATTGTATCAGCGTCAAAGACTGTTGAAAGATAAAATTTAATGTAAGGAATTAATTAACCACATAACATTTCAGTAGTTTTAAATGTTTGATAAACGTAAAACACTTTCCTTCAGAAGAGTACACATATCGTTATAACATGGGTTTCAATGGAAATAGCAAATGGGACCCATCGTTAATACCTAAAACATGGGATCTAAAACTGGGATCCAAAGAAAATAAATCTCCTATTTTGGGTCTTTTTGTCATTATGTATTTTGTTTTTATAATAACAAATTAAATAGTACTTATTGCCAATCGAACATTTCTATAATAATGTCATAGAATAAATAATAGGTAATGTGTAATTGCCAGTGATGACCTATGGCTCTGAGGTGTGGTCGCTCACAATGGGCCTCATCAGAAAGCTTGCAGTCACCCAAAGGGCAATGGAGAGGGCTATGCTCTGAGTTTCCTTGCATGATCGTATTAGAAATGTAGATCTCAAGAGAACCAGGGTTACCGACATAGCCCGAAGAATTGCCAAATTTATGTGGCAGTGGGCAAGGCACATTGCTCGCAGAACGGATGGCCGATGGGGCAGAAAATTTCTGGAATGGCGACAGCGAATCGTTAACCGAAGACCTGGTGAAGGTTGCGGGGATCCGCAGGATGCGGGACGCACGGGACCGATCAATGTGGTGACGCTTGGGAGAGGCCTATGCCCTGCAGTGGACGTGTATCGGCTGATATGATGATGATGATGTGGAACGATAGCATAATCCACTATTTCTTAAAAGTATCTTCGTTCCTGAAGTGGAACCGCTCGCCCGATATTCACAGCTCCAGTACTGTCATAGCTCCAAGGGATTGCTCGGAGTATTTATTGTTTCGATTTCCACCTAATACCTAGAAGCGTTCCTCAGAAAAAGCGTCTTGACAGACAGATAAACGGACAACGGAGTCCTCTTATAAGGATTCCTTTTTTCGTTCTGAGCTGGGGAACCCTAATTCTCATTTTTGCTGTGAAGTTTTTACGAAAGGCAGTTCCAACTACTTGACACCGATCCAAAAACTGGGAAGTAACGGATTCTTAGACTTCTATCAAACAGTCCTTAGAGTACACTCACAGTGCACTTCACCTATCTACGCGGTACAGTCGCGCACAGTAGGTGTATAATCTCAGGGGGCAATGTCGGGCGGCATCGCAATCTAGCGCAGTTTACCATTACAATGGAACGCTCGACTATGTACAGTTAGCGACAAAAGACATATTGTCTGCCCGAAGCTGCGCTTTGCCAATAGCTCGCCCAGCAAGTCGGCTTCGATTGTTTTCAATGGCTCAACTCGAGTGGACTGACTGTATTTTTATTAAAAAGAATGGTGATTTTCTAGTAATTTTCGCTTTGGTTGTGTTCAATTTAAAAAGAGCGATGAGCATAATAAGAATATAATTTGTATCTTTGAATATAGTAGTCAAATCGAATCTTTGTGTCTTTGAAGTTGGCTCTGCGCGCAGCATTGCCCAAGAAACAGGTTTTCATCGAGTATACTGCATAGAGTAAGGGAGATAGGACGATGCGACAAACGTTAGCGTATGAAAGAGACAGTTAAACAATGCTATCTTCACCTTCAACGTTGACACAAAAATAGCTACTGCGCAGGGTCTTGCAGCCAATTCAGAGTCACAAAGATCCGTTGTGAGCACTATACCATATACGTAGGAACCTAAGACAGTTTTAAAACGTAGTAGGTATGTTATGGAATGTTATCCTTAACATTCTTGGTAGCAATCAAAATGTAGGTCTACCATTATATTTGCATACCCTTTCAGGGAAAAACCTTTTTTAACAAAAAATTGAACCAAATAGGGACCTGAAAAGCAAAAAACAAAAATAAACTTTATTCTAGCATTTTGAGTTGACGCTAAACAAACAAACATGCAAATTAATAACCTAAACAGTATAATGATTGTAGCTAGGTTGATCTTCATTTGGCACCGCATTGAAAATTCAGTGGAAACATTATCAATAAATCCTTTTTTTCTACCTTTGGAGGTGGATTTTATTTTTAAAATTTAAATGAGACCAACTTATACTCTTTGCAACGAAAAAAGATTTTTTTTAATCGAACCACGATACACAAAGTTATGCGTGTTCATACATAAAAATATACATGTTGAATAGAGAACCTCCTCTTTTTGTTTTTTCGTCGGTTAAAAATATTTGAGTTACAATGTTTTTAAAACTTGCTCAGTAGAGTTACTAATAATCTTTGAATAATTTGCAGTTGTCATTGTATACAGTCAATTCATACTTAATTGATATACTTAATAATAGTTTAAATGCGACAGTAAATCTGTCTGTCTGTCCGTTACCTTTTTCCGCTTAAACCGCCGAAACGTTTCAGATGAAATTTTGTATGGAGATAGTTTGACACCCCGGGGAAGGAGATAGGATAGTTTTTATCACGGCAATATATCTTAAGGGGGTTTACGATTTAAAAAGATACGTTATTCGAAGTACTACTGCTACGCAGATGAAGTTGCGAGCAAAAGAGTGAAAGTAAATTTGATAATTTTTGGCTAAACAATCATAACTAAAATATTTTATACGTCACTAATAAAATAATTTCAAAATTTTATCATTAGGGCAGTTAAATTATGGTGGAAATAGGAAAGGCTATCCTTTCCTATTTCCATCATAATTTAACTATTACACCAACCGAAAACCCATACCCTATCGGTAAAGCTTTCAACCAACCTCGAACCCAATTAACGAATAGAATATTACATACTCGCTCCCTCTCTTGCCTCCCTATATATACGTCCCTGTCTACCTGTAAACGTCACGTGTCTCTTCGTCCAGGAGTAATGTACCAGTGATTTATCGCTGCGGCCTGCCCAATGGCCCGGAACCCTTTATGGGCTACGGCCCGTAGGACTACCGGTGGAATAACTGGCTTAATTACGGGACATTCGTTAGGTGCCGAATCTTATTGGCTTTTTGAGTTCTTGATTGGGTAATTCATTTATTGTTGGTGGTGTGGGAAATACTGTGACGTAATTGCTAATTATTTTTATTTTATTTACGTGAAGTATTTTTATATGGCAACAATGATAGATAAATTCAGGAAACATCTTTTGAAAAAGATGTGATGCATGAATTTTGATAAAAATAGGCTTTATCAAACAAGTAAAAAGACTAATTCAAAATTGTAACCCGACTAAGGACCTTTTATTTTTTGCCTTTGTTACCCGGGCCATAATAACGAATCGATTAACACCTTATTCATCAAAATCGTATGAATAGTTTAGGCGCTACGCAGGAACATAAATATATACAAACATACGTACATAGACCGCTTATATCATGGAATCGATCGCTTTAATTTTTGCAACTCAACAGTATCCATTGCGCGTTTAACGCTGTCAAATAGACGGATATTTATACATTAGAAGCAATGAATTATAAAGCGTGCGCGAGTGCTTTGAGTTACCAAAAAAAACACTCATATAAGCTGCCAGTTGTTGCACAAAACGTTTTGGGAACACTTTTATTATGCGTACAGCTAAGGAGTGGAATTCCCTGCCGGAGTTTGTGTTTCCTGATAACTACAATCTAGGGGCCTTTAAGTCAAGAGTGAATAGGTTACTTCTAGGCAAGCGTACTTCACCGTCGACCACATCATCGCTTACCATCAGGTGAGATAGTGGTCGAGGGCGAGCCTATAGATAATAATAAAAATAAAAAATAAAACAGTTAAAATCCCCATAATATGGACATCTTACTATAAAAACCTTTCATGAACCATTCTAAAAACATTTTAGTCCTAGTCCTAATCTAAAAGTTCCCTCTATCCAACGACACTCGACACTACCCCACGCCCTACCTCGACACTACCCGTCTTGGCTTGTTTTGAACATCTTCTGTCTTTCTAGAGCTGTCCTGTTATTTTTCATCAAAAAATAACCTCTTGCCTCAAAAACAAGTGAAGGTGACAAACATTATTTTTTGTTCGCAAAATATATATTTTTTGCTTCGTCACGTACACTTTATTGCGTTACGTTTCAGCATTCGTAAGATGTGTTTTTTCTTATAATATTAAGTCAAGGATATAGGTGTATTTTTTTGGAATATCTGGAGTAATAACAGTGACATCTTGATATTGTGAGAAAAAATAACATATTCCCAAAATAATATAACTTTAGATCAGTCAGTTGTTGTAAGAAAGTAACCCCGTATACAATTATATCAAAACAATGAGGCCTTATTTAGGACAAAATATTCACAATATGGCTGACACAAAATTACAAAAGAATCAAGTTAACATAGAGTTAGTTTCCTGAAATAAGCTACTTTAACAGATAGACGAATTCGCATTAAAACGTTTTCATTTTCCGGAACGGATCTGTAGAAACAAATGAAAACGAGAGTTCCCATATTATGAAAAAGAATTTTAATTACACGTAAATTCAAAAGGAAGCTTACAACGTGTGTTACGGTAACGTACGTAAGTTGGCATAATGAAAGAAAAACAACTCGTATCAGCTGCCTGTCATCCCATACAACTTGAAAGAGTCAACTGAGTCGGAAGGGTAAGGTTAGCGTCACATTGAAAGCGACATATATGAGGCGAACATATATAAGGCGTGGTTTTTTTTCTTTAAAACATCTACTTTTTAAGGAAAATATCCCGTGAACTTTTGAACCTCCCTATGTCTATAGCTATTATCTGTAAAGGTGCTCCCCCACTTGGAGCATTCGCCTGTAATGTAACGTTACAGAGTCGAGCATTACATCAGTGAGGAAGGAGAATCAAGCATTACAGTGCGCAACTTGATGATACAATTATACAACTTGTAACATCAATGACCGCTTCGTCTGACATTGTGCAATCAACTAAATGAATATAATGTTACTTTACAGACGAATGCTCGTCAGTCAGTGAGGCAGTACTGTAATGTAATGCTCAAAATCGAATCTGAAATGTAACATTACAGGCGAATGCTCTAGGTGAGGGAGCACCTTAATGAATAAGACCTAGCCACGTTTCATGTTTTTACTGACAAGAGAATGATAAGAGAGCTGGGCTAATTAAATTGCGTTATCTCAAATAAAAATACCAGCCTTTCGCACTGCAGATCAAACAAAGGCCTCTTTTCATTCTGAGAAGGCACGAGCTATAATCAAAACATTTGCTTAAGGCAGGTTGGCGATTTCATGTTTGTTAAATTTTATAAACTATCTCTAACATTACTTTTAAAATAATTGAGGATCGAAGATAGGCCATAATCAATTGGCCACAAAGGCTTGTTACTCCAACAAGAACTGACAATGACCCTCTTATCTCACGAAACGATGTCTAATAGCCTCTCAAGCTTTCCAATTTAATCAATTTTATTAATAATAATCAAATCAAATCAAATCATTTATTAGTTTGCAAACATGGGTAAAAATTGGTATATAGATGTTGTCTTATAAGTTAGCTCTCCATGTTCTGCCGTCACATGGGCATGCAAAACATAACCAATTAAATATAATTCATTTCAGATAACAATCAATAGTGTTAGAAAATTATAGAAATCCATTATTACAAATTACATGTCAAAACATTTGAAACACAATAAATAGAAAAGTAAAAAATATTACATCAAATGTCACTGGTTACAATATTAAGTATGTCAATACAAGCATGTCAATTTAAATAAGAAAAATAACAAGTAAAGAAATAATTCATTTGGTCAATCAATTCACATTTTAATTTTTGTGTGCATGTCAGAAATAATAATGATTAACAAAAATAATACCAAAAAGTCTAACATAAAGCCAATACAATATTGCGACAAAACATACATATTAAATCCCACTTAAGTCCCACAGTTTTTTTTCCGATAGGAACTCCGAAATATTATAATATGATTTGGAGATTAGAAACTTTTTTAGGTGGCTTTTTAACAAGTTAACATTTAAGGTTTTAATTGACTCTGGTATGTGATCATATATAATTGGTGCCATGCATAAAACACTTTTATGCATTATAGCTGTCTTAGACTGTCTTGCACATAACATATTGGCGTGTCGTCTACTTCGGTTATTTATGTCTGATAACTTGGGAAATAATTGTGAGTTGGTTTTCACAAATACCGCAACCTCAAATATGTACAAAGAGGGCAGTGTCAATATTTTATACCGAATAAAAAATGGTTTACAAGTGTCTGTGCATTTCAAACCGAACATCGCCCTTATACACTTTTTTTGACACTTAAATATTAGTTCGTTATTTGTTGAGTTGCCCCAAAACATAACGCCCTATCTTAACATTGACCCCACTATTCCATGGTATGCTGTCACAAGAGCATCCGTTCCTATGACTGGAGCGAGTTTATATAACGCATACGTCGATTTACTAAGTCGCTTTGCCAATTCTTCTATGTGTGCTTTCCGGTCCAAGCGTTGGTCTATTGTTAAGCCTAAGAATTTAGAAGTGCTGACTTGATTTATTTTATTATTATCGTAGTGAATATTCATCGTCATATTTTTGCATTGACTGAAAGCCATTATTTCGGTTTTGTCAATATTTATTTTGAGATTATTATTGTCGAGCCATTTAATTATTGAATTAATAGTATTAGTTATGTCATTATTATAATTTTGTTTGTTTGTACAGTCAATGGTAATTGTACTATCGTCAGCGAAAAGAGTCATGTGGTGTTTCGTCATTTTGGGCAAGTCATTTATATATAGTATAAAAAAATAATAGTTATACAGTTACAGTTAGTAGTAGTAGTAGTAATAATAATAGTTATACTACGAAATACTACAGACTACATTAATAGTTGGACTACGAAACTTACAATCATTCAATAATTTTATTCGACAAAACTAGACTACAGACACGCAGGTGAGGACGGAGCGACAGAACGTTTTAAAATTTTCCGCAAACGATTGAGAGACGAACACTACCGCTGGCACCGAGACCGTTTCAACAGCTTCGAGTACCAAGGACAGCTTGGAAGAGATTCACACTTCTAAGGCGACCGCGATATCGGCTTGTTCGACGTTATTTATTTGGTATTATTACTGTTTTTTTTAATTTCTTCTCTCGTGTTTTTAATTTATCTCGTGATTTGAGTAGATTGGGATGTTGAATATGTAGCAGTGTTGGCCCAGTGCTATCGACCGCGACTTACAAGTTGTAGGTCTTGACTTCGAAACCAGGCAGGCGTTATACTTTGTGTAAATTATTTCATCACCACTACTCTCAAAACAGTGAAGGAAAACATTGTGAGGAAACCAGCATGTCCTAGAACCAAAAATTCGAAGTCATGTGACATCCAGAAACCCGCAATTGGCCCACGTGGTGGATTACGGCCCATCCCCTGTCACAAAGAGTGTTCCAGTAGTGGGAATATTAATAGGCTGATGATGATGAGATGTTGAATGTAGGATGAGTAATGTTTTTTTCTTTATAATATTAGAAACTTTTATAATCGCAATTATATGACAGTCCCATATTTACAGCCCTTATGATTTGCTTGATGCAATAGCTAGCAAAGAAATTAATATATTTGCCAAATGCAAAATATATATACATATATTATGCACTTGGCAACTATATTAAGTTAGATTGCATTTCTTGTGAATCGTATCTCTATGCCTCTAAGGTTTTGGAACCGAGAGATATGATTTAATCATAAGAGGTTGTGATTAAAAGATTTCAATGTACGAGGTTAGAAGTCACAAAAGTATATGCAAACTTAATTATAAGTGTCTCTCTTATACATAGAACACACGCCAAAAGTTTCATTGGTGATTAGTCTATTATCTAAGATGACCGAAGTAAAGAATAAACCTTTGACTTCATATCCTCCTATTGTAACACACTGAAAGCGAACTATTTCACCCCAAGAAAATCACAAAAACATACTCTCCCTCACCCCGCTATGTGACTCCAGCGTTAACGTAATTTTAGAGGCGTGACGGTTGACGGAAGGATGTATCGAGTCGCAGGCATTCATAGCTATGTTGTGAGGAAACAAGCTTACTGCGTGTACTTGTATGAACACGCCGTGGCTTGTATGTTAATTTTAAAGTAGGTTTTTGTATGAAGGGTTAGATGTTTCCTTTGCCGTGTCACATAGCGTAAACTATACTTCTTGGACAATGTTAATATGTTCCATTGTTAAATGCACACTTTATTCATAAATTAATAATATGATAAAGCATTATTTATATTTTAGCTTGAATGCCGGATTATTTATATTGTTGCAGGCTTTCATATCTAAGCAATGAAGAAACAAGCTTACTACGTATTTTTGTATTAGCACGTCGTGGTTTTCATGTTAATTGTAATGTTGGTTTTCCAGTTTCCGTTGTGCTATACGTAAGTTTTTACGAAAAAACCGTAAAAGACATGTTGGTGTACACTACTTTTTTTTAAATATTCTATTGACACTCTTTTCAACGTCCTTCTTTTTTATGCATGACCAATGACTAATTTGGAATTTGGTCAGTGCTACACTTGCCGAGAGGCAATGTGTATATTTCAAATGCACATCTACACTCTTGCAGGCTTCTTAACACGGTACGGTTGTTCAATTTATATTTTAATAACTGGACCGAGTGAAAAATATAAAATGACGGCACTGAAATAATATAGTTTTATATTTGGTTATAGACTATTAACTGTTAACATTTTATGAAATTAATACTAAATATAATGTATGAACTTTTTTTGCTTTCAATACCTACAAAAAAAAACTAAACGAACTTTGTCGACACGTTTCGAGTCGGACTCGCGCATCGAGAGTTCCGTACAAACTTCAGCATAAAGGTATTATAGACCTGAGTATTTGATATGAATTTCAATTTAATACCTCTACGCGTTCATGAGGAAAGGGGTAGTAAGTTTAAAATTATTAAAAATATTTTTATTATGTGATGTTACTAAAAATTTACGGTTTTCCTAATATTTTCTTTATCTGTTCTATAAGACGTAGCTTCGTACCAAATTTCAAGATTCTGAGTTCACGGAAAGTACCCTGTAGGTTTTGATTCCCTTGCGTGTGTCGAAAATTTGCGGCATAAACGGTCTTTTAATTGCGTTGGCTTAGAAGTTTGATTTCACAACTTTACACAGGACAGTAGACCTGAATATTTGATATAAATTTCAGCTTGATACTTCCACGTGTTCCTGAGAAAAAGGGTCTTGACAGACAGACAGAAGGACGGACGGACAACAAAGTGATCCCATAAAGGTTCCGTTTTTTCCTTTCGAGGTACGGAACCCTAAAAACAAATGAATAGAACCATAGATATTATTAAAGAATAACTTTACAGCTTTCTCAGTAACCAGTAGTTACCTTAAGATACGATTCCACTAGTGTGCTGAACTGTGCGGCACTGTAATACAGTGTACGACACAAATGTTTATTCTGGTCGACTCACTCAAATACTTTTGTGCGCGCACACAATCATAAAGCAGTGGACTCGCGTCGACGCGTACACACTTGTTGTTCGCGAACTCAGTATTGCTTCCGCTACCGGAGAGAAAAGCTTTATTTGTACGCGTACGCACACATCCCACCGCACTATTCCCAAACCACTGCACTCCTGAAAGCCAGAATCAACAGTGGCGACCACCAGAAAAGCGCCGAGGCAATGAAGCTCGACGAAGTCCCGGAGAATGAATTTAACTGTCTTGGATCCCGCAACGAAATAAATCAGAAAAGAGTTATGGAGGAGTAGGAAAAATTCAAATTTCCAATTCCCTCAAACAAGACCAATAGGTACAAAGGGTCGTTTACAACTGGGATAAGCCCAGTTGCCTAGCACCACGGATAAAAATTAGCATTAACATTAATGGGTCCTAACATTGCGCACGCACACATGTCCAAGTTAATAAAGATGTTTTGGATTATTTTTAAATAAAACACCTTATATACATTTGGTATGTATAAACTAAAATAAACTACCCCAATTGAAAAACGTTTTCACAAAAAAAAAACCAGCTTCTAAAGCAAAACACTAAAAATGTGAAAAAAAAACTTTCGTTTCGGAAGTCAGTGTTGAAAAACAATAAAAACAAGAGGTACAAAGACACCGACTTCCGAAACGAAAGTTATTTTTGCACTATTTAGTGTTTTGCTTTTGAAGTCGGTTTATTTTTGTGAAAACGTTTTTAAATTGGGGTAGTTAATTTTTCATTTATATATTTTGCTTGAGCAGTATGAGGTCTGAGTGCGGGGAAAAACCGGGCGTCATCGGGGCGGTGAACAGAGCGCGGGAGGTGTGGTCAAGTGTCATCTTTCGTGGCGTGCACTGTACACAACAGCACATAAAATCAAACCAATAACTGAAAGTAGACCAACATTTTGCTAGTCCTATATAAGTCCCATGAAATAGAACGCCGAAATATTTCCGGGCACAAATCCAGATACTGAACTGAAAAATTACAGAGGAGACAACTCAGTAAGACTTTGCCCAAACCAGGATATTTTTTTTTAAAACGTTGCCCCACATTAGGAATTTCTTCCTGTATCGTGGGTGCGATTACAAACATATAGACTCACATACACAACACCCAGAGCCGGAACAACTATCTGTAGGTCATACAAATATTTTTTCCGTGCGGGAATCGTACCCGCGACACTCAGCGCAGCAATCAATCGCTCAACCACTGCACTAACCGTGCGCCCTAACACAGGATCTCATGTTTAGCAGATCTTTCAATATATTACATCCAGGGGCTCTAAACGGGAACTTCATTAGCAATAGCGACAGTCAAAATACCAAAAAGTTTGGGATTGATCTCGTGGTATTTTCGTAGCCCATGGCTTAGGTGTGGGTTAATCTATACTAGTATAATAAAGCGAAAGATTAAGATTGTCCGTTTTTGTTTGTTTGAACATGCTAATCTCTAGAACTACCAGACGGGTTTGAAAAATATTTTTGTGTTGGTTAACCCATTTATCGAGGAAGACTATAACCTCTATTAGCATAGAAATCCACTCTCAGTGATAAAAGCAGCAGTTTCTTAATTGAGAAGTAAACTGCCTATGTATATCATGAAATCACATCGACTGCCTAAACAATTTTATTAACTTTCCTGTTTTCTTCAAAATTATCATTTTAATTACTTCGCTGCAATCATTTTCAATATTATGCATTCAAAATTCAATAGCACCCTGTTGTATTTCATAATTATCTATGTGTCACTTTATTTTTATCATGCCTTATCTTAAAATCCTCCCTTCACAACCAAAGATTACTTTAATCCGAGCCATCATCTCAAAGGTCAACAATTTTACAAAAAAATAAAGGAAACTGTATGAAAATGGTTCTTTTTCGACATTTCCGTCAAACAGCGCCATCAAAGAGAATCTTTGTCGGACGCAAATGCCAAAAAAAAGTAATTTTGAGCAATAAAAGGAGTGTTTGTTGCCACGAAATGTTTATTTAGCAAGGAAACGTAAATAGATTTTCAACCGAATTCTAAAAGGAGGAGGTTCTCAATTCGACTGTATGTTTTTTTATGTTTGTTCCGCGATTACTCCACCAATTATGATTTTTGATAATTATTTTTTTATTTGAAACCTTGTGCTTCTCATGTGGAAAAATTTAAATTTGATCAAGATCTGACGAGTAGTTTTTGAGTTATCCTTAATAATGCGTATTTACATGGTAATATAAGGTACCAAAACTAAAAAAGAGAAAAATAAAAAACTTTTTAGCAACGAAAAAACACCGACTTCCGAAAGGAAAGTTGTTTGAAGTACGTTTATTTTTTTTTTGCTAACTATTTTTCTTTTTAGGGTTCCGTACCCAAAGGGTAAAAACGGGACCCTATAACTTAGACTCCGCGCTCCGTCTGTCTGTCTGTCACCAGGCTGTATCTCATGAACCGTGATAGCTAGACAGTTGAAATTTTCACAGATGACGTATTTCTGTTATAACATCAAATACTAAAAACAGAATAAAATAAATATTTAAGATTTTTTCCCATAATACACACTGATTTTTTTGTCGTTTTTTTTTGCGGTACGGAACCCTTCGTGCGCGAGTCCGACTCGCACTTGGCCGGTTTTGTACCTTAATTTAATATTGGCTGTTAGTAATTTTTCAATAAAAACAAAGACACTTCTTAGAGCACAGATAATATAATAGCTTAAAGTAAGAGAACAAAAGTACGAATTAGAATGTATTAGTGTAGTATGTAGAATGTATCTATCTATCTTATGTGAAGTAGTAATAATAAATAAATAAATTGTTTATTAGCATTACAAAACAAGTGAATCGCTGACCCCTGACCTAGGCAACAGTACCTTTGTTTCAGAGACCAGTGACCATTTCTGTCCCGTTAGTAACGACCATTTATTACACCAGGGTGGTAAAAGGGCTAGTAATTTAAGATCATTAAGGGCTTGTGTTTTTTTGGTACTAAGATAAGTGCACTAGATCCCAATGGGTCGTAGTGTCCGAGTTATTTCTCGGCCCATCCACAAGATAAGATAAGATAAGTGCACTGTACCAAATTATCAACTAGATAAGGAAACTGCCTCCCTGCGTATCCACACAACATGCCGCCGGTTTATGCCGCCGGTTTTAAGACCACCTTGCCGCTGAATATGCCGCCGCCTTTACCGGCGGCCTGCAGATGCGGTTGCAATTTTCGCAGTAGTGCTGTGACTTGCTCGAAGTTAGTTGTGTACGTAGGATTGGAAGATGTTGGACTATAATATAGTTGCGTCGATTGCAAGTGTAGTGTTGTATGTTATTATTCATAAAAACAATCGCAAAATCAAACGAAGATATTGGGTCAGACCAAGTCTACGAAATAGGCCTAATGTGTCCCTGATACTTGAAGATTTTAGAAAGAACGACATAAACCGAGGAAATTTTCGTTCGAAATTTAACACTTTTCTAAGGATCTTTAGTGAAGAATTTGAAATATTACTGAATTAAACTGGACCCATGATATCAAAAACTGACATCCGCTGGAGACATGCTGTGTCAGCTGCCGTATCATCCCTGTTAAATTCTGTCATTTCGTTATTTATATGAAATGATGTTAGGTATATATGAATACGACAACACTACCACTCCGTATCGAAGCCGCAAGCAAACTGCCGCAGGCAACCAATAGCCGCGCGTGCCGCAGGTAAAAGGTGCATGTGCCGCCGTTAATACCGCCGATCTCCGCCGGGTTGGCCGCCGGCCGTACCGCCGGGCATGTGTGGATGCGCCATAGCGAAGTTACAAACGTTTCGAAACGAATCTCTTTCAACAATCGTACACGTCTTCTATTTGCATGGTCTCAGCACGTGACTTAACGTTCAGATGTGTCAATCCCAGACATTGATTTTTTTTCTACTAGCGTTATCGAATGTAGATTGTCAACTTGGCTACAGGTGCTGGAGCCTACCCGATTAGGCCCTAAGTCCAGCTTCTTTTACGATATTTTTCTGTACAACAAGCTACTGGCATCTTAGATTCCTAAATCAGTAAGCAGTCACATTCACACTATTCCAAAGTCTTCAAATATGAAATCAATTAAAAACTTCAAAAACTTGATCGCATAACGACCTTCAAAGTATTAACAATCCATCTTTTATTCAACTGAAATAATCCTTCATACTGCCTACCTACACAATAGAGATAACTCCGTCACAAAATCGAGATCAAACAGATTAAAATCAACTCATCATAACTTTAATATCTACATGACCTTTGCACGTGTTAATTATTGTTCGGCTTACTCTGTATTAATAAGAGTGTCTTTGTCAAGGTTAATTAATATTATCCACTATATTAATTATAGCAAAACCGCAAACACAATGTCAACTGTATGATCTATCTTGTAGTTTACCCTAGAATCTTGAATAGCTTACAGTAACTTTAACAGATTTTTTCTTAGCCTCTTTGGGATAGGTTAGGATAGATGGACCCCCTTTTCCGCACTTAGAGTCGCATTTGCTTCGTTGTGCGCGCAGGCCTCCTCTCTGTGAGAGGGAATGGGCCGTAATACACTACGCGGGCCCAGTGCAGGTTGGTGGATGTCACATGTCTTCGAATTTTTGTTTCTAGGACATGCCGGTTTCCTCACGATGTTTTTCTTCACAGTTTTGAGAGCAATGTTGATTAAATAATTTACACAAAGTAAAGTGTCTGCCTGGGTGCGAACCCACGACCAATGCTCCTGGTCTCTTCAGGATCTCTGATATGTTCATCATCATTCTGTTGGCCTTATCTCATTTTGTTTGATATCGGAGCAGCTTTTTCTTTCTTCTTTTATTTTTCTCCATTGGTCAATTATCTGATAATCAACCAACCCATTTCTAGCCATATTATTATCTTTTACACAGACTTATAAGACATATACATATTGTTTAACATTAATATTGTATATTGACATTTGTAGCTATATTGACATACCCTTATTATCTGTTGTGTCAGTCTGTGTCTTGACAGGCACTGTATTGACATTTTGTTGTTTTACATTATTGTTACTTTTTTTTTCTCTTTTTATTGACATTGATTTCTATTGATATTTACATTGACGTTGATTTCTATTTATTCGTATTATACAATTCTTTATTATTGTTTTTTTTTACTGTCCAGGCTTATTTCATTTCATTGTTGAGATTTGCCAGTCAGGTCTAGAATATAGTTTACAAATATTCAACTTCACTTCACTTTCTTCTTTTCTTTTTTTATGTTTGTGTTGTCTGCTCTGGCTTGTGTCAAATAAATGTATTTTCTATCTCTCTTTCTTTCTTTTTTTAACTTCTAATTTAAATCAGAAATCTCGGGATAACAACCCACATTCATACTCAAAACTAACCCTACGACATAAATATGCACGATTTTGATTTTTTAAATAATAAACAGCGATCAAATACATAAAGAGTTACAACTAACCTAACAACTAAACCACTATCCTACATCAGCATAAACGACAAAAAAAGAAAAAAACGCAAAAACACCGACCAAAACAGGGAACAAAGGAGGTTGTTAGTATCAAAACAATCCCTAGCTACACTCATGCATCACTTTGTTGGTCACAACACGTCAACAGGATAATAATCGTGTATGATCACGGAAAATACTGGAAGAGACGCAAATAACTACGATGTTTTCGCAGACAATGTTATGATACCATAATTTCTGTAATAGAATCTCGTAAAACATAGCTAATGTGGGTGTATTGTTGAGGTGTATACTTATAACATAGCGAATGATAATCTGACGGTCACTGAACTTGAAGATTGTTTATGGTTTACTACGTTTTTTATTGTCAACAGCCAGTACTAAACAGCAAGGAGGAAAGAATAGTTTTCTTTTTCTCTGTGGTGTCGTAAACTTGGCTTTACTCTTGTCAAAGGAACTTGGATACGGTTATTTCCTTGTAGGAGTCTACAAAATATATCCAATGACTTATCCAAGTCTATATTACCTTTATTAAGTTATTGTGTTACAAAATCACAATTAAATGAGGTACGATGTTTAAATGTATGGATAACCAAGCGCAAGCGAAATGTCACATGGTAAATTACTTGATAACAATCATTATCGCTAATCGAAGGTCGATTTTTCACTTAGCCTATTCAAATCACTGCTAGCCACTTGACTGAAAGCAAAAATAACTTACATTCAAACGACTTACATTCAAAATCCACAGCCTAAAGACACACACGATTAATGCATACGATTACAGCGATTAATGCCTAAACTTTCGCGCGGTCCCGGCACCGCTCCGCCAGTTGGTTGTCACCGCTCGCAAGTTGAGCTCGCGCGTGCAAAGGGAGTGCGTGGTTGGTGGGCGCGGGGGTCTTAGTTCGAGCAGCCTCGCAAAAAACGAGCCATCAAGGATCAACCCTACTATCACACACATTGAGCTCAAAATTGTTTACTTGATCTCAGAGAGTGAAATATCTGTTACGAAGTAATTTCTCTAATCTATGCCTAAGGTCATTCTAATAGTCCCTTCCAGTATGACTTTTAACTCCATCGAGGGGCAGCGAGCGGAAACAGCGTCAGGCGATCCGTCGCGGGAATATACAGTGAAGGGAGACAAATAGGTCGCGAAATTGCCATTTACATACATAAATAACGAGTAAATATATACCGTGTGTGGTTTTATTTTCTTATGGACGCTGAACTAGCTTCCAAAACGAATTATGGAGATGCTTGGAGGAGTATACAACATTATTTTGTTGCTTATTTCTCTTTTCATGTTGATTATTTTTGCTTGAGACTGTTTATAGAGATGAACCTGTCTGCATTAGCTAAATGGTTGGTTCCTTGGATCTAATTTTATTTTGTTCTAGATGGATCTGAACCATAAATTAATCATCCATAAATAAAACTAAACCACGCATAAACGAAATGAACTCTCCATATTAAATCGGGAAAAACATTCCTTCAGAAACCAGTTTAACGACCCCAATTACCTAAACGTTCCCAATAAATTTTAAAGTCTATAAAGATCACTTTTATTTTGTGCACAAAAAGAGGAATGACCGAGTGTCATTTTAACAAAATAGCCCCTAAATAAATGCAATGGAAGACACAATAGGCATATAGGAAACAATTGGTCTCATAATTTATGTTGCCACAACGAACCGTATATGGGTCACGCTGGCTGGACGCACACCACTGGGGAAATACTTCATTCACTCACGCACACAATGAAACCACAGCACTACACTGACTCCAATCTCTATACACACATAGACACCATATACGTGGTAGATACAATTGTGTGTGAACCTATGAATGTGTGCGGCTCCATACCGCACGCAATCGAATGAGTGAGTGAGCTGTTTGAGAACGATTGTACGAAGTGAACGGTACGATTGGTTATCTGTGTTGTGGCTATTTGCATGTATCATTTTCTGCTGTAGTCAGCTCGCTGCGGAGACTAATGTAATGACGTAGATTCGGACATGCGTGGACGGTCGACATGCGAACTCAGCTGTCGGGGCAACTTGGGGTAAATTTAGAAATGGCTATTTTTATATTGTTTACTCATTATATTTCCAGAGGATGTATACCGCATGCTGTCAATTCTCAGGCTTCATACAAGGTTTAAATGGTGGTTGTTGGGTTTTGTGTTGAATGCACAGAGAAAGGTGAGCATGGATTGTTACTTAGAGCCACTATGTGTCACTAAAATAGAGGGGATTGGTCACAACCAGCTCCTAGGACGATATAGCCTAGGTTCTGAAACAAAAGCATTCGAAAGAGTTACTAGTACCGGCGCATTGCTGTCGCAAAAGAAATATTTACAACGGCGAATTTTAAAAGCATAGCACAATTGCCCCTTGCAATTGCACCCGCAAAAGTGCAAGCCATAAGTTGACAAGGTTTTATCGCAATCTACTATTATATATTACATTAATATGATAAATGGTCGAACGCGTGGTAACTTCTGATTGGTTGAATACATTTTCATGATTTGACTAGCAATGCATGACTTGCATGACAGAATTGATATCAAAAATAATATTTCAATATGGCGCTTCTTTTTCGTGCCGTATATTCTTCTATTCAATTTATTACATACAGAAACAGAGGATGCAGGCATTGGACGTAAATCTGGCATTATTTCAACAACAGTGGACGCGGGAGCAAATCTTTGCAGATTTATGTGGGACATCTTGAGCGATGGGATTTGTTCGGATATCGACTTGTAATTGAGGGAAGATGTGAAAGAAAGAACATTTAGATCCAGTCAAAGTTGAATTTGAAACCAGCCTTGTCAAGGGGTATCATGTTACCTAATTACTGGGTTGTGGAAATCTGTTAGACGGTTTGTTGTATGGGAGCCCCACTTAAATATTTATTTTATTCTGTTTGAAAATTTCAACTATCTAGCTATCACGCTTCATGAGATATCTAAGCCTGGTGACAGACGGACAGACAGACAGATAAACAGACGGATCGTGGAGTCTTAGTAATAGGGTCCCGTTTTTACCCTTTGGGTACGGAACCCTAAAAAGATATATGAGTTTATCATAGGTCTATTACCTAACTTTGTAGGAATGTGAGAGTAAAACTATTACTTTAGTCACGATCATCGTCATCAACCTTATCAGCTTTTTAATGTTCCTACTGCTGGGACACACGCCTCCTCTCTGTGTGAGGGCATGGGCCGTAATCCACCTCATGGGTCCAGTGCGGGTTGGTGGATGTCACATGTCTTCGAATGTTTCGATTCTAGGACATGCCGGTTTCCTCACGATATTTACGTTTTTTACGTTAACAAAGAGATATATACAAGATAACAAAGAGCGACAGTATTTGATTATCCAAAACACTCTACGGAGTTCGACACAGTATAACAAGTCCAAACAAATAATAGATGAAAGTTGATATGGTAGGATGGTGGAAGAATGGAGGTCAAAAGGCTAGGCAGATTGAAAATAAAAAAATAAACTTTAATGAACAACAAGTCTGCTGTCATTGTTATGTCTATGGATAGTTCAAATCATCTGTGCGCGTGGCGCCATGTGTGCGTGCGCTGTGTAATTATACATTATGCAAATGTGTGGCGGTCGTCGTCCGAGCAAACAACCACCCACACATGGTTACCCACTCATAGCGCCGCGTGCAAAGATGAGTTGAACTATCTATATCATCATTTATAATTCTCTTTTCTTTCTTATTTTTTTTGAGGTCGGCGATAAATGTCTTCTTTGCCCATACTTCTCTATTTGTTGTCATTCAACATTTCAATAGTCACCTCCATTCTACCCATATCAACTTTCATCTATTATTTGTTTGGACTTGTTATACTGTGTCGAACTCCGTAGAGTGTTTTGGATAATCAAATACTGTCTCTCTTTGTTATCTTGTATATATCTCTTTGTTAACGTAAAAAACGTAAATATCGTGAGGAAACCGGCATGTCCTAGAATCGAAACATTCGAAGACATGTGACATCCACCAACCCGCACTGGACCCATGAGGTGGATTACGGCCCATGCCCTCACACAGAGAGGAGGCGTGTGTCCCAGCAGTGGGAACATTAAAAAGCTGATAAGGATGATGACGATGATCGTGACTAAAGTAATAGTTTTGCTCTCACATACCTACAAAGTTAGGTAATAGACCTATGATAAACTCATATATCTTTTTAGGGTTCCGTACCCAAAGGGTAAAAACGGGACCCTATTACTAAGACTCCACGATCCGTCTGTTTATCTGTCTGTCTGTCCGTCTGTCACCAGGCTATATCTCATGAAGCGAGATAGCTACATAGTTGAAATTTAAAACAGAATAAAATAAATATTTAAGTGGGGCTCCCATACAAAACACGTGATTTTTTTGCCGTTTTTTGATAATGGTACGGAACTCTTCGTGAGCGAGTCCGACTCACACTTGACCATTTTTTTTCTCCGTGAAGAACAAATAAACATTAAATGTTCAAAAAAAAATACTCTGATAATGAGCTTAAACAACACAAAAGAACATCAAAACATCTACATAACAAAAACCGTTATCGCGTAGTCTTTTACCAAGTCGTCTCCGAAACGAATTTTATACCCGACGTGGCTCAAAGCCCGATTGGACTCAATGGAATAATATTTTCTTCCCTTGTATAGATTATTGACGGTAGTTTTAAAAGTGGATTTACATACAGATCTGTAAGAAGGAAATATAAAGTGCTCCTCGTTATGTACAAAGGGAAATATATTTTTAGCGTTTGTTGTTAATAAAGAATTCCGATTGAATTGTTTTTAACCTGTACTGATGGAAACAGAGGGTTGACATATATTTTTGATGCCAATGTCTGTGTCTATTTTGTCACCGTTTCTCCCATTATAATCGTACAATTTACGAAGTCCGATGACGTTTCACATTTTACATGCCGCGATAACTTTGTATGAACGTCTACGAAAAGTCTAATTTATAATTCTAATTAATTACTATGTTACCCATATACTATAACAACGAGTAGGTATCATTCGTAAGCATCAAGTTTAACTTATATAATATTGTATTTTTATAGCTGTTAAATCCGACTTCTTAGACTGTCACGACTTTACAAGATTTTATTTAGTTTCACTTTTCCCTGTGTCTGTAATCGCAAATGTATTTTGCAAATTTAATCTTGCAAGTTAAATTTGACCCAGTGACCGATTGAGCTAAAATTATGCGCACATGTCTTTTTCTCGTGACAATGTATTTTTTTAACATAGCTTTTCATCAAAAACGTTTGGAAATGCTAAAAAACTATAAAAGAAATCTTTTATATTTTTTATCATTTCGAAGCATTTTTTTTAAATATTATCATTATTATGGACTTGAATATATGATATTCCAGTAGCACATAATGTCGAGTAAACACATTTAGCGCTGATATAATGTTTACTAACTTTATCTAGGCCGTCTAGTCTAGTTTTCAGATCTTGTTATTTTTAAGAAACATCAGTCTTACTTCACGAATTTGAATCAATATTCATGATAATGCGTTCTGAAACGAGAATCTCCATTCAAGAACCAAAGTAACAGTTCCCTGTCCCAAAAACTAAAATAGGCTTCGAAACTGTGAGCCCCATTTTACATGTTAAAGGCAAGGGAAATAAAAGTGTAAGAGCGAACGCAAAGGCATGCATCAACTGTTCACTATGCAGTGCAAGTTGCAGGAGTCAAGTGAAACAATTGCCATGTCCCTACGGGCAATCTGTTTCAGGCATAGAGTAGGGAGTCGCCTCGGTGGTCAGTGTTAAAACTCTTCTTACAAATCGAGCCCACAATCATAAAAAAGGGTTTTACTAAGGTTAATTAATGTGGCTGCACCGGTTAGGCAGCGTTCGGAAAGTTGCGCGGTATCTTTTCGTCAAACTTACCACAGTGTCTCAAGACGAATGTTTATGACCAGTATGTGTTGCCAGTGATAACTTATTTATGGCTCTGAGACGCGGTCGCTCACATTGGGCCTCATCTGAAAGCTTGTAGTCACCCAAAGGGCAATGGAGATGGTTATACTTAGAGTTTTCTTGCGTGATCGAATCAGAAATGTAGAGATCCACAAGAGAACCAGGGTTACCAACATAGCCAAAAGAATTGCCAAACTTCAGTAGCAGTAGGCAGGGTATTGCTCACAGAACATATGGTCGATTGGGCGAAAAGTTAGAAAAGTCGAGTGGCGACCACGAACCAGAAGACGCTGTGTTGGAAGGCCTCATGTCATCTGTAAACCTGGTGAGGGTGACAAGTGCCGCTGGATGCGCAAGACACACGGGACCATTCAATGTGGCAACGCTTGGGGGAGGCCTATGTCCAGTTGTGGAAGTAATTTCGCTGATATGATGATGAACTAGACCACGAACAAGCAGGTACGAATGAACGAGGAAACATTTTCAAATTATTCAGCTAACTATAGAATGTAAGACTAGAATAATACTACGAGCTAGTACGCAGTATGCTGCTTCACACAATACAACGAGATGTCTCGGTGACCACTACTAGAGAAGGCATTGTCAAAAGTTGACGTACAAACCGGTGACACATCTCTGTGACAATTCTGACCATAGCTTTGACAGCTAAAACTTGTGCTCAACGCAATAGCATGGCCACGAACCGTTTTAGCTACGGTATCTCTAGGTGTTCCGTGTTCTGGTGTTTTGCAGTAGGTTGGAATGTTTAAACTAAACGGCTCAGAGGAGTTTTTGAACGGCCTTGTTCTTCTACCTATGTGAGAAGCATGTTTGGGGTAGGTACTTTTCTGTTTATTTACGTTAAGCAGTGGTTATGTATGTTTTTCGGTTGATAGAATGGAAAATTATTAAGTAATACTTTCAGGCAAGTGTCTCTAACAATGTTGGGTCTATTTTAAATATTTTTGATTGATGTTTATTTACTTATTTTTATATAAATATTAAAAAAAATTTCGCATGGCAAAATGTGAAAAGGAATATCATAGATAAAATTCGTTTAGTTTTTGCGTGAAAGAGTACCAAACATCCTTTCATCCATCCATCCTCACAAACTTTCACGTTTATTATTGTAGTGGGATTAGTAAGATAAGATACTAAGATATAAATAGGACGCAAATGGAAAGTCAATGAATTGTTGATTCGAGTACCTAAGATGATGTTCATTAAAGAGATGAGATACAAATAAAGTTAGTTTAAACTTGAACAAACGTCTTAGTTCGAGTTACATAGACCTAGAACTTCACCGAGACTTCTACACAGACGATTAAAACAGAATCCCTAGAGTAATCATTCAGACAAGTTAAGTGAATATTCAGTTCGTTCATTAGTTCAATCGTACGTTCACTGGGCTGATCACTGTTCACTCGTGCGTTTTCACTCCTTTCTTCAATTTTCAATATTATTTTTATGCTGTGTGCATTTAGTTTTTCATTTTGCATAGGGTTGGCGTATATTTTTTGCCACTGAAATAAGCGACTCTTAATAGACTTTTAAATATAGAATAGAATATTTTAAGGTCAATATTTGTATGAAAGCATGCTGTTTCCGCAACATCCGGTAAGACTCGAAGCCGATCTCTACATGATTGGGGTAAAACACAGCATATTGTTTGTTATGGAAACAGTTTTTTTCCGTTCTTTATCACAAACATAACTAAAATGAATTGTCTTTTAAGAGATTCATGACGGAAATGGGACACTCTAGGACCTCTTGTTAACTGATTTTCCAAAAAGGAGGCGGTTCTATGGTCATCTGCATGTTTGTTTTTTTTAAATTTGTTGAACATCTGGTGAAGAACTTCGGAGATATAAAACAGATCTCTATAATGATGTTAAATATGCGATTGCAAATCTCTCGGGACCGCTGAAATCTATTTATTGTTTGTACCATTCCATAGCATAACATAACGCCAGTTCACTCTAAAGGGGTATGCTGATGTATACAGTTCACCTCAGTACACTCTCATCTCATTAGTTATATTTAAGTTTCATGATACTCGGGTAATCTATTCTGCCATTAAAGTACCTTATGGAACTTGCCTAGTAGGTACCATAACAAAAAAGTGAGAAATCCTTACTAATATTATAAATGTGAATGTAAGTTTGTTTGTTACGCTTTCACGCAAAAACTATTGAACCGATCATCATGAAACTTATACAACATAACATATATTCTTGGAGGTAATAGAAATAACATAAAAACCTTTTATTAAAAAAAAATATTTTTTTAATGGCTTCACTGCGAGCGAAGCCGCGGGTAAAAGCTAGTAAAAATATTTTTACAAAAAAATACAACCGACTTCCAAATAAAAACGATACAAAGAAAAATAATCTCTTTTCGGCAGTCGGTGCCCGAAAACGAAGAAAATAAAACAGGGAACACCGACTGCCGAAAAAACAGTTATTTTTCACTTTTTTGTGTTTTTATTTGGTAGTCGGCTGTATTTTTTTGTAACACAATATTAATAATCTTTTCCAACTTTAATATTCCTTTTCATCGGCCAAAACAAACAATTAATAGAATGGACATTTAGGCACGAAAACCAATCGTAATATTGGCAACGAAGAATAATACTAATAATGGCAAAAGACGGGTCAAAGAAAATCATATTGAACTGGCAACTTTGTAAGAAGGAAACTTTCTTCAATATAACGAATTATTGGATTCTCCGAAGACGAATAATCATATCGGACTTTCCTCCGAATATATTTTTCGGGTCCCGAAAATTTCTGTTCCGGTGTGATTTGATTTTTGTCCAAATTGAATGATATGCTTTGTATATAATGTTAACGCGTATTGAAATGTATTTGACCGATGTTTCTATCGTTTTGTCGTCTGAGCGCATTTTTGGGTCGGTGGTTCTATTCTCTGAGATGAGTTCGATATGAACGCTCCTGGGAGCATTTTTCAACGTCTGCCAGTTTCAATGATATTTCATTGCGTAATTTTGGTTGGTTAGGTATTATTGAAAAAGGACATTATTATAACCTTTTCCGAAGAGTATTTTGTAAAGGATTGGGGTAAGGATAACATCGGTGATACGCTCAGAAAAAGATATTACAAAAAAGTTATCTTATCAGACAACAGTACGAAAAACTGTCATACTGTCTTTGGAAACCAATTCGATCCTATTTTTCTACAAAAAAAATATGAAATACCTTTGTAAACTAAACATAACTTTACGCATGAATTACCTAAAAGATATAGTTAAGATGCACCTGCAGTACACCAATGCCTTTTGTATTAATTACTACATCTAACTGGTAAGATACCGTCAGTGTATCTCAACACAAAGCGTCAACATCCCATCTTGCTCGCAATTAGTTGGCGCTGAATTAACAAAACTAGGTAACTACTAGTTCAAAGTACCTGTTCGCGAACTGGAATAGCTGTAATTTATATAACTGCGAATTAATTCATATAAACATAAAGTACTGACGTAGTACTAGAGCTAGCTCTTTGTGAATGGCTTCGTACTTCCTACGCACGTAAATTAAATGTAGGTTTATGAGACTTCAATATATTTAGTTGCTCATTTTGGGCCGGTGGAATGAATTAAACACGTCCTAGGTACGATATTAAAGATTTAATAACAAAATATTTTCACTTATTTACCCGTCTTATGTCTCCTTGCTACTTCAAAAAGAAAGCACGAACAGATAATCTTACGCAACTATGACAAAAAATGCAAACATAAATGACTTGTTTGCAAGTGCTAGAGCTAAACATGAGGTTCAAATCTCGGGTTAAGCAAAGTATGAATGGGATTTACCATGTAAGACATAAACAAAGAAAGAAAAAGTAACATTAATTTTATTGAAACTAAACCCTATCATCCGAAACCAGCAAAACCCATTTGGAATTTCTTAGAGCCAGTCTGTGTTTGTGTTTGTGCCCAATTTATAGAATTAAAATTGTCCCTTATTACTTGGGAATTAATGATAACTGGAAAATTACCAAAGGGAATAGGCTTCACGGAATACAGAAGTTATGCAATGTTTGTGGCCTGTCGGTTTTTACCCTAGTGCGGGCGGGTAATGATTTTCGAGCGTGTGACGTATGTATGTACGAGTATGTCCATTTCTATAGCACGCTCTACAGCCCAAATAGCTTGACGGATTATGACATATGATGTGTTATTGGATTCGTCTTAATTGTGGGAGTGACATAAGGTATATATTTATTTTAAATAGCGCCCCTCCCCTTTAAAAAAGGGGGTAGAATTTTTTTTTTTCGTTTGCCGAACTATATGGGTATCAAATTAAAGCTACTATACCATTCCAAAAATATATAAATATTGTAACACTTTAATGTTCCTACTAGCTTCTGCCGCGCTTCGCCCTCGTGAAATTCGAAAATGATCCCTAGGGAACAAAAGTATGCTATGTGCTATTCCTGACTATATATGTACCAAATTACATCCAGATCCGTTTGAGCGTGAAGAAGTAACAAACACACACACACACAATCACAAACTTTCGCCTTTAAAATATTAGTGTGATGGGATTTTGGCACAAATTCAAGAAAAGCGTAACTTTGATAGCAAAATTAATAATCTTTTACCACATAACTTATTTGGAGAACTCGTTCATTACTAAAACTAAAAAGTCTGAAATAAAACAAATTATTATAAAAACCAAAAACCCGACTGCTGAAAATGTAATAACCGAAAAGTGAAAAACAAGTACAAGATATAATTTATACATTAAATATTATGAGGTGCTGAAGGGGGGGGACCAACCTAAAATAAAAGGAAAGCCGACCAAAACATCGTTTGTCACCGCTGGCAGTACCTCAAAATATTTAATGTATAAATTATATCTAGTACTTGTTTTTCTCTTTTCAGTTAATTATTTGTTTTAGGTCAACATTTTCAAAGACCTTGCACGCCCATTTAAAACAGGAACTCGTAATAGACATAACTCACAGACTCACACGCACAAATAAGTCACAAGCTTATAATTAACTTCGAACATTTGGAAGTAATAAATATACTGAAAGTCAAAATCTCTTTATGAGGCCTGAAACAACACTATGTTGGAGCTACGGAGTGAGCGATAGAGGCACAAACAAAGCTCGTAGGTAGTTCAATTGTTCCTTATACTCCAACGTTGTAGGCCCGTGGCCAAGGTTAAGCAACTCTTGCCAAGGTCGGTCTATGGATGGGTAACCATTAATTAAATAACAAGACACTTCCGTGCTTCGAAAAATATGTTAAGGTGATTGTCATTTAATTATCTTTGACCGTCATTATGTTTTAAAAATCTACGGTATTAAAAATCTGGGACCGGTCTATCACATGATAGAGCCATCATTGTTTAGTGTGTGAGAGAGACGGAGCTTTTAAGGCTGTCCTAGTCGGACATTCTTCCATACAAACGTAGTATTGTGATTACTCCACTGTTTGACGGTGTACGTTCAAAATAAAAAAATATATCATTTTTTCCCATTATTATCCCTGTATGGAAATAGTAGTAATAAAAACATATATTTGAAAGTTACGAGCGTCGAAAGTTGCATATTTCAGCACAAATTTAACGCATCCTTAGGCGGCAATAAATACCATAAGAAGAAGTAAAATTGTAAAACAATCACCATACAAGGAAAGATAACTAGTTAAAAATTGCAAACAATAAATTTTATTTTGAATAGATACATTCAGCAGTTTTTTTTATGATATTCATCAAATGAAAAAAAGTCTGTTTATAAAATTTCACCCTCTCGTTTTCATCCTAAGTCACCATCCATTTGTTATTTTTATACCATGAGTGTGTATTCGCACGCGCACTAGCTTCTTACTTCTCATCACAGCGTCTATCCCTTTAGAACGTGTTGTCGGATGAGAAAGCATGCATTTTAACCCCGCCCACAAAATAGTTCGTGCTGCCGACTAGGGCACCCTTAAGCAACCATGATGGCATTGACAAACCACAGTAAAAAAAAAATAACATACAAGAAGTCGAACATAGAACCTCCTCCTTTTTGGTAAGTCGGTTAAAAAGAGCGGTCCATTCGAAAAGACCCGATACTCATTTTAATGATTATTTCAATTTTCTAAGGTACTCGTACGACACAGCTTGACTACAATTCTACATACATTTACACTAATAATTATTATATTATACATAATATTATAAAAATGAAAGATTTGACTGTTTTTATGTTTGTTTGTATTGGATAAAATCAAAAACTGCTAAACCGATTTTAAAAATTCTTTCATCTATGGAAAGTTATATTAATCCGGAGTAACATAGCCTACTTTTTATCCCGAAAGAATAACGGGTCCAGCGGGGCCGAGTGAAAAATGCTAGTAATACGTAAAATTGTTATTGCATATGAGTATGTAGGATTCAAACGAAATACGAGAAACATTTTGAAAATAATTTACTCTTTCCTGCTTTTTTTAAACTGTAAGTGTTTTTTACGTAATTGTAACCGCAAGATATTAAACCTTTTCAAAGAAAATTATCATGTGGAACAAATTACTTTCAGATCAAGTATAAACATGCACTCCTACAGCATCAGCTAATTACTGAACAAAATTTTAATCAACTCAACTATTTTCACCATACCTCGGGGTAATGCTGGTACTACCGTAACGGTAGAACGGTAGTGCCAACACTCCGCTAACTTCGCAGCTCGACGCACCAACCAACCGTATTTAATCAAACATTAACTGTAATTGTATTATGCTTGATTTATGTTCCTCTAGAACCTCCAGTTCCCGTTGAAAAGTTAATCAACTAAAAGCCTTCTTTTAACTCCTGAATTAAGAAACGAGTTAATTTATGGAGATTTGAACAAGTTTTTTTTATATCTTAATTAGGGTAGTCGGAGTTACATTTTGGAATTCGAGTTCTAAATTCAATTTGTGGATTATGTAACGTATTTTTTATCTGGATTCTGAGAAATGGGTTTGGGATTGATTTATTAAAAAAGTAATGCAAGGTTTTTAATTGTTTTTTTTTATTCTGTAGACGCTTAAATTTTGTCCAGATTTACATAAAGTCATTCATAAAAATCTTTGTAAGAGAGAAGTGTCACTATTTTGGCATATAGTAAAGTATATTATGTCTATCTAAATCTAAAAGAGGAGGTTCAAAAATTTGCGGAAAATATAAACATGCAATGGTAAGCAAAACCGTACTTATAGATCTCATATCAAAACGAAACGTAAGCCAAAATTTTACATTACATTCAACCTACAGCATCTTTGAAGTTAAATACGTTCTAAATTACGACTGACCCAAATTTCTGGTCCAGAAACCTACTTATTAATGTGCTGTTTTTGAAGCTAGTACTTTAAGTAAGTACTCATTTACTTAGCAAAAATATTAGCCTAGGTAACATCAATGTTGTTCAAAGTCCAATAAAAATTCGTCATTTTTCAATCCCGGTTTTATTAAGTCACGATAATTGTTCCGGGTTTTCAAAGAAGATATTGGTCCACTCTTTTTTATTCACTTCTTTTGCTCAAGTTTAAGTAGGAAGAATATAATGGAATATAAATCATAAGGTATATATATTCTACCCATTCAGATCCCTGCACATGAGTAAGACTCCCGTCCTTCAAAATAAGAAAAACCGACATCTTGAAGCAGTTTTCTTTAAATAGACTAATACTATCATAACAAGTATTTATATTTACTAATTCACTAATTCTGATGTTGCCAATATAATCTATTGTTAAGGCGATGGAAGTGGTTAAGTATGAGGATTTTATTTAAATAAAACTTTGGTCTCTTTATCGGTGCCGGACAGATAATCCTCCTTACAGACGGAACAAAATGGTCCTTCACTTGAGACGTGTTTCTTGCGATTATGTGTGCGGCACCGCATACCGCACCGTTGTGCATTTCGATCAGGTGACAAAAGGTACACGGTATAGGAGCAATTTGTAGTGTGGGGAAAAGTTATTTTTTAAAGAGATCTTAACCGAAGTTTGTTGGTGTGGGGTTAGTATAAAGGTTTGTATGTAAGTATGGAAAAAAAGGAACTTACCGGATATCCAACAAATGAGCAACGACACACCGAGCCTCAACGTCCCCATCTTCACATCAAAAGTCTCATCACTAATTCTTTAACATCACAGCACTTCCAAATTCAAACTATTCTCACATCAGAACGGAGACTCCATGACGTCACAGCTGCCAGAATGTTCCAACACCTGGAACAAAGAGCATAGATTTTAATTAAGGGAACCCTTGCCTACGTAAATTACACGAAATATCTTTCCAAAAGCCGGAACTACTTCGGATAAATATTTTAGGGCCATAAAATGTTTGTTCGAAATAGTTTATTAGTTATAAAAGGGGCCTTAAATGTTTATTTTATAACCGGGCAAGGTTGTGGGTTAGTTGGGATTCATTTTAGTGCCCAAAGCGTTATTTACTAGTGAAAATTAGTGCGCGTTAAACTTGGAGCGAAAATTGCTTTTGGATACTGCAACCTTTATTTTTTTGTGGCTTTGAGCACTGGAGCTCTGGCTCTTTGATGATTCTAATTAAAAGCTGTAATATAATTTTAATATCAGTCTGCAATTACTGAAGCCTTTGAATCTCTGGTTAAACTGAGAGGACGATCAAATACTGATGAGCAAGGTTGATCACTGCGTTTTGTAACAGGGGTGATGCCTAAAAAATAATGAGCACGTATCTTTTCTTATATCACATGAACAAAAAAATTACGATATGCATTGTGCATTGAAAACGTCACGTTTTAGTACACTTTTAATCAAAAGTGACGTCACAATCCCCGACTCCCGAACATTGATGCGCTTAATCTTTATCATTTTTTATTGATTAGATAAAGCAAAAATATGTGTCCATTATTATGTCATAATCTCGCTGATGGACTAAATAGAATTATCACTTTTCAACGCAGGAATTATCCCTATTTAAACCGACTTCAAAAAGGAGGAGGTTCTCAATTCGATTGTTTTTTTTATGTATGTACACCGATTACGCTGAGATTTATGATCCGATTTACGTGCTTTTTCTTTGGTTTGATGCGGAATAGTTGCATTTAGTCTCATACAAATTTAACATAGTTTGGCCCAGTAGTTTTCATTTTATGAACTTTTCTTTTATTTATGAAAATTTTTGTTTACGTAGAGGATGTAATTTTCTAAAACTAAAAAGAGAGAAATAAAAACTTTTTCACAAAAAATAAATCGACTTCAAAAGTAAAACACTAAAAGTGAAATTCGTTTATGTTTCGTGAAAAAGATTTTTTAGACCATTAAATCTAGTTTTACCTACGATTTAATATCAACCAATGGTGTTCCTAAGGAACTGGAAAAGAACACTATTATAAATCACTAAATGCGTAGCCCATACACACAACATAACATCACGCCGTATTCCCCGGAGAGTTAGACAGAGATGCACCTAAAATGTTGTATACCCAATTCATGCTTCTTTAACCTTCATCATTAATCTTTTCCTTACTAAATTAGAGCTGGTTTCCTGTCTTCCCGGATATAGTTCAATACTGATATTTTACATTCAGAGGGAAATAAAATATTTGGTAAAATTGGTGGGACTGTTTGGCTCCTGCCTACTTTTAACGTCTGTCAAAAATCTACAAATGGCAGCCGAGAACAACAGCTTAAAGTGCTTTTCAGAGCATGGAGGAATCTCGTCACATGGTCACCCATCCACGGACCGACTTTGGAAAGTGTTGCTTTGAACATTAACCCGACGAGGTCATACTCCTCCGCGCTTTTAACTCTGGCATGAGTGCTTATAAAGTCTTTTATGGTTCATGCAACATTTTAGCAAAAAATGCAAGGACCAAGAACATTTTGTTCTACATTTTTCACAATAGTTGTCGAGTTATTAGTTGCTTAATTTGCATGTTTATACTCTTATTAACATGCAGAAGGAGGTTTTATATTAAGTAATTAGTATTTGCATATTTCTTAGTACTTGGGTATTATGGAAACACTAATGACTAGTGTAAATTACATTGTGATATTGTGGCAACGCTTTTCTTGCATGAAAATATTCTTCAAATTGTTAAAAGCAAATTTTATTTGGAATCAGCTCACTGTAATGTAATCTTTTGATACCAGTAGAAAAATAAATAAATATTTTGCTTAATGAAAAACAAACACGGCAGAGTAGTTTTATACAACATTTAGTTTTTCTATTTATTGAAACACACCTATATTTGCTTATGTCAAAAATTCAGAATTTCTTGGAATAATAAATATACATCGAAAAGGTGAAGGTATAATGTCGTTATTCAGTATAATCAAGACACACTAATGATATTCTTTAGAATAAACTAAACTACAAGGTAAATAATTATATTATTAGAGACACGGAAACTGTGTCCCACTTCCAAAGATATAATTAGATATATCTAAAGGCCTTGAAAACGAGATGAAAGATACTACAGATATAACATTAGAATGGACAATGGGAGCGTAGCAATCTGGCGTAGCACTTCATAGACCCATTCGCTACGGCGTAGCAACGTGTAGACCGTCCTACGGCGTAGCCGCCGAAAGTAAATGTCAGAGTTCGAATAGTCTCTCAAATAAATAGGTACACGTGTAACTTCTTATGATTTATATTTCGGTTAAAAGCCTTCTTCATTTCTTAATAAGTTACAGAGTGTTTGTAATTTTATACAAGAAAATAAACAGATAGGAATGCTAGACAGGAGTCGTCGCTTAGCCCTAGGAAACGCTGAAATGTCGACTTAGAAGCATTTACAGCAGACTGGCTGGTGAAATCAATACACTAAGAAGAGTAAAACGCTATAGGAAATTCTTCGCCCAGCAGTAGCATGATTCAGGTTAAAAAAAAAGAAGAAAATGAACCAAAATAGCAACTCTAGTCAAATGAGACTCGGCATTATCCATCCTATATTATGTGTACGATTACATCGCACATTTATTAAGAACGCTAGCATAAGCATTTTTACTTAATGTAAATCGACGTTTTCACTAATATTGTTGAGTACACTTTCGACCGTTCTATTGTAAACAAGTACAATCAATAAATATTTTATCAAGAAATCAGCAAGAATAGTTTTCTTCCATCTACACATGTATTAGCAACCAAGTGCTCGTACAAATTGGTCCTTCGAGCTATGTGTTGGTGATTTGTGTTCTCTCGTGTGGCTGCGAATCGGTTCCGTTGGCCTCCCACAAGCGGGAATCACTAACGTGAATTGAGAAGGCGCATAAGGTCGCACGGAAGAATTTCGGAGCACCTACACAGACCAAGTGACAGTGGGCTAGCAGTCCAAGATCAACAACAGCATCAAGGCAAAAATCAAGTAAGCATCTTAGCATCAAGGCTCCATACAAGACAAGACAAACACATCAAGAAAAAGCTATATAGTAACCCAAAACAGATCGATCTTCAGCAAGATTCAAGAAAGTTGACGGCGAAAGAACTCCACAATCAGCAGGGAAAATCAACCTAGTTATTTGAATTTCCTATTTTACAAGTATCAAGATGGAAGAACTATTTCACAACCAGCAAGTTGCCATCAATGGCATGCGACAACTTTGGTCAAATTTCAAAAAAGATGGACCAGATCGCAAAACATCAGAATACATCAAGAAGAAAACTGAGACTCTGAACAACTATTGGATCGAGTTTCAAAAAAATCATGAAAAATTGTGCAGGTACGAAGATAAAACGCAAGATTATTTTATCGGAAACCACTATGAAGAAACGAAGGCGTTCTACATAGAAGTCAGAGATTCGATTCAGAGAGCAGGTCTGATCAAGCCAACCCTGTTCGGCCGTCAGCAGCCAGGTGCCTCGACCGCAGAGGGTAGAACTACTCCAGTGAGTCCAATGCCAGCTCCGGAGTATACTACTCGAGGAACTGATAGCAAGTTAGATGAGAGGTTGCGTAAACAAGCCAGCAACTTCAAAGCCTTTTCTCGCTTCGTGACTAACATAGATCTGTCAACCATAGAAGAAAAATGGGAGTTTGAAGACATTTTGAAAACTCTAGAAACCCGTTGGAATGCGGTTGATGGTCTCCACTGGAAAATAGACAGCGAATTTGATGAGGTAGACGAAAAATACGAGACTTCATACACGCAGCATGAGCAGATGTACTTCAATATTAAAAAAGAAATAAATCGTAGATTATTCTCTGCATCCCATCGAGAAAAGTCTACGCCGCAGCTGGATATTCCTATATTCAACGGAAATTACCAGAATTGGGTATCATTCAAGGACTTGTTCACGGAAGCAATTCACGGTAACCCATATTTATCTGCTGCACAGAAAATGCAATTCCTGAAGAGCAAGATTAAAGGTGAACCTGAACGCCTAATACAACATCTTCCGATCAGCGCGGATAATTACATCGCTAGCTGGGATATATTAAACCACCGTTATAACAACAAGAAACTTATCTTTACTACTCATATTAACACCTTGATGAATATCCCAGTTACGCAACAAGCGACATCGAATCACATCAAACGTATACATGACGTAACAACCGAGTGCCTTAATGGTATCAAGAATTTAGGTGTCAACATTGACACCTGGGATCCAATGGTAGTACACCTGCTCACCCAAAAAATGGATTCCGAAACATTGAACGAATATTTCACTTCACTCAAACAGCCAAGAGAACTGCCATCTCTGAAGGAGTTTTTAGAATTTCTGGAGAACAAGTTCACTACCATGGAGTCAGCACGTCGTAAACAAGATGCGATTCAAAAATCTACAAGTCCTCCTTCAAATTCAGGGAACTCGAGATCGAATCAGGGAAAACAATACTACGTCAGCAACAAGGCTACATCAAAGAAGACCCCTTATGTCTCCTGCCCCATCTGCAAAGATCATCATGGCATATATTATTGCAATCAATTCAAAGAAATGGCACCAGGGCTAAAGAGAAAAACTATAAATCGACTCAATTTTTGTACAAATTGCCTGTACAATCACAACGAAAAAAAATGCACGTCCAGCAAACGTTGCCGCCAATGCAACGGACAACATAATACGGTGTTACATGACGCCTATGCAAATGAAAACACGACGTCATCGAACGTTTCCGGCCACGTGCCCCTCCAGCAAGAATCAAGCCCCGGAGCTCATGTTGCACAGCAAAAACTTGCTTCGACAGTTCTTTTAGCAACTGCAATTATCAAGGTGACAGGAGCTGATGGAATAAAAAGAACGATGCGAGCCCTCATTGACCAAGGATCCCAAGTTTCCTTGATCACCGAAAACGCAGCGCAAGAGCTAAGGTTACCACGACAGAACTGCAAGGGAGTTATTACTGGCGTTGGTATAAATGACAAGACCTGCAAAGGAATGTTGAGTATCAACTGTACATCATTGGACGACAATTACAAGTTCAGCACTAATGTTCTCATAATGAACAACATAACAAGAAACCTGCCGAATTCAACATTTTCTAAACCATCATGGGTATTTTTAGAAGAAATTGACTTAGCCGACCCTCAGTTCTACGTTAGCAACCCAGTTGACATATTATTGGGTGCGGATATATATGCTAAGATCATCATGAACAAGATTCACCGAGATGATTTAGGTAGCTTTATTGCGCAGCAAACACGCATTGGGTGGATTTTGTTCGGCGGGGTCCAAAGTCTTCAATGCAACCTAGTCCGGAATAATATACAAGACATTCAACAATTTTGGGAGATCGAAGATATTCCTGAAGATGATCAAATATCATTTGAAGACGATGAATGCATTCAATTTTACAAGTCGACCACGATAAGGTTGGAAGACGGAAGATATCAAGTGAGACTACCACTAAAATCAACTTTCAACAAGGATATTGGGGAATCTAAACACAAGGCAGTCGCTCAGCTGTATCAGATAGAAAGAAAGCTCGCAAAAAACAGTTGTATTGCAAAACAATACAAAACATTTATTGATGAATATTTATCTCTCGGTCACATGAAACCGGCGCATAGCAACAAGAAACTAGAGTATTTTCTACCGCATCACTGCGTACTACGTAACGAGTCAACAACTACGTCACTCCGTGTAGTATTCAATGCATCATCAAAAACTTCTACTGGGACGAGCTTAAATGATTGTATGTATACGGGACCCAATCTGCAAAAGGATCTTATGACACTTATACTGAAGTGGAGACAACATCGCATAGCCTTTATCGCGGACATTGAAAAAATGTTTCGCCAAATTTGGGCACATGAAGACGACCAAAACCTCCAAAAAATCGTTTGGCGAGATTCTTCTGATCAATACGTACAAGAGTATCAACTTACTACGGTCACCTACGGCACCAAGGCCGCGCCATTCTTGGCAATGATGACCCTAAGGCAATTAGCGGATGACGAGAGATCAAATTACCCATATGCAGCTCAAGTCGTCGAAGAATGTTTTTACATGGACGATTTGTTACACGGTTCAGACTCGGTAGCATCAGCAAAACAAATACAGCAAGATGTGATGGCAATCCTCAAGACAGGTGGTTTTAATTTACGAAAATGGAGGTCCAATTATCAAGAACTGCAAGACAGCACCAGCAAAGGCGACCAGGAGCGTTACGACTTCAAACAAGCTGAATCGACAAAAACATTAGGCCTTCACTGGAATCCGCAACAAGACATTTTTACATTTCAATCCAGGATTGAAACCACTACCGGTACGCAACTCACGAAGCGGAAGTTACTGTCTGAAATGTCCAAACTCTTTGATCCCCTCGGTTGGCTCACTCCAGTTTCTACCAAGATGAAAATACTGTTTCAAGACATCTGGAAAGAGAAGAATTTGAATTGGGATGACAAGATTCCCGAACAAATTAACCGAGAATGGACAAAAATTAAACATGACGTAGAAAACATAAATCAATGTAAAATACCTCGATGGATAGGTACGGCATCGGCCGGAAACAATATCGAGTTACACGGATTTTGCGATGCATCGCAGAAAGCGTATGCATGTGTCGTGTATTGCAAAATTACAAGTCAAGGTGTAACAAAAATAACTTTAATGGTTGCGAAATCAAGATTGGTTCCATGCAACAAGAATATCTCTTTGCCCAAATTGGAATTAAGTGGAGCTCACCTACTATCTAAACTAATGGTCAAAGTGAAGGAAAGTTTGATCGGTCATAACATTAAAGTTTATGGGTGGACCGATTCTATGGCAGTTCTGGGATGGATACAAGGCGATCCCAATCGCTGGCAAGTGTTTGTTGCCAACAGGGTGCGACAAATAACAAAGGAGATACCACCTCAATGTTGGCGATATGTGAAGTCAGCGGAGAATCCTGCAGATTGCGCGAGCCGGGGATCAACAAGTCTGAAACTAAAGGAAAACAATCTGTGGTGGAATGGACCCACCTGGCTACCTCACTGTACGCCGGAAGTCCAAGCAAGTCGCCAAACTTATTCAACAGATGAAGAAGCCCTTAACAAGCAAGTAAATATTGTGACCCAAGAAAAGTCACAAGTAAACAGCGTTATCAAAAGACTTCTTAGCAGACTGAGCTCATTTACAATGATTCTGCACGTACTAGCACGTTTACGGCGCCTGGTTATCAGAAAACCAGAAAACATATCAAAACCCTACATTACCTTAGCGGAGCTACGCAAGGCCAAGGTCGTAATAATCAAAGAAGTTCAGTCTGCGGAGTTCCAGCAAGAAATACGTGACCTGAAGAAAAAAAAACAAGTGTCCACGACAAGCAAGATCATGAATTTGAGTCCGTTCCTAGATGAAGAGGGAATACTGCGTGTGGGAGGGAGGCTGCATCATGCAGCGATCAATCCTGAACTCAAACATCCTATAATTTTACCTCATGAACATCGTCTGACGGAACTAATAATAGAACACGCACACAAACTCACATTCCACGGCGGAGCTCGAGTTACATTAGCATGTATCAGGCAAAAATATTGGATAATCGGGGGAAATAATGCAACGAAAAAACAAATACGTCAATGTATTACCTGTAGAAAACAAAATCCTGCCAAACTACAACCCCTGATGGGAGACCTGCCTGCAGCAAGAATCAATCCATCTCGACCTTTTATGCACACCGGCGTTGATTTTACTGGCCATGTCTATATCAAAACCAACAAGGGCCGTGGTGTCAAGACCACCAAAGGATATGTGTCAGTATTTGTTTGCATGGTGACGAAGGCCGTGCATTTGGAACTAGTCTCCGACCTCACAACGTCATCTTTTATCGCTGCCTTACGTAGGATGGCAGCTAGAAGAGGCACACCTTGTCACTTGTATAGTGACAACGGCCGCAACTTCGTAGGAGCCAGCAGGGTTCTACAAAACGAATATGAAGAATTGCAGGAAATCATTAATGATAAGCTATTGGCTGAGATAACGGATATGGAGATCTTATGGCATTTTAACGCCCCTTCATGGCCATCAGCAGGAGGCCTATGGGAAGCTGCAGTGAAGAGTTTCAAGCAGCACCTCAAGAAAGTGATCGGTGAACAAAAATTGACTTACGAAGAGTTCACCACACTTCTAACACAAATTGAAGCCTGCCTAAACTCAAGGCCACTGTGTGCAATCTCAGAAGATCCTGAAGACCTAGATTTCTTAACACCTTCTCACTTTATAACTGGTGGACCCACGTTAACGTTAGTTGAAACTGAAAGAGATCTGCGAACACGCTGGCAGTTAACACAGAAAATACTACAAGATCTGTGGAAAAGATGGCGCACAGAATATTTAGCGCAATTAACTGCAAGAAGCAAGTGGAGGCAACCTCAATCCAACATCAAGTTGGACGATATAGTACTCATCCACGACGACAACCTCCCACCCGGCAAGTGGGCGATGGGAAGAGTCGTAGAACTACATCCAGGCAAGGACGGCCACGTCCGAGTCGTGACCTTAAAAACGAAAGGCGGCATTATTAAGCGTCCCGTCATAAAAGTTTCCATACTTTTAGAACATAAAAAAGTTGCCCCACAGTGCGACACGGCACGAGACAATAACCAAGACGTGGAACACCAGCAAGCCCAAGCATCCTCAACAAGGAGGTCAACGAAAAGCAAGTTCAACTTGACAACCATGGTCACTGCTCTCATGTTATTTTTCACATTCATTACAAGTGCAGAATGTAACATGAAGATAGCCCCATTCCAAACAAGTCAAAGCTTGTATTTTGACAAAGTATCCGACATGATGCTTATCAGAGACGATTGGAATATTGTGGTTTACTACAACTTGGATACGTACTGGCAATCAACTGCAAGGTTCAATGAATACATCCAATCGCTCAAACAAACATGTGATATCATACAAGGTCAAGTTCACTGTGACGTTATTATACAGCAGCTACGTCATGCGTTCTCAGAACTCGAGCACTACAACCAAGTGTTGCAAAGTCAGCATTCCGGCACGCGACCCGGGACTCTGCGTCAGCGCCGAGGCCTTATCAATGGCGTGGGATATATCGCTAACAGCCTATTCGGAGTGCTCGACGAAAGTTTCGCTGAAAAATATCGCAAGGACATTTCTCTCATTCGAGAAAACGAAAGGCATATAGTTTCTCTCTGGAAAAATCAGACTTCACTCATGGAAGCAGAAAACAACCTTCTTAAGCGCACAGAGCATGATATGAACCAGCAACTTAAAATGATAAACCGTCACATGAATAAGTTACACGCAGCAGTGGACCAATTGAAAAACAACATTGAAGCTAACAGCATCATTATTGACTTCAACATGGGAGCTATTATAGCAAGTAATATGATGTATAATTTAAAGAGCATTCAGAATACGTTATTAGACACCGTTACTGACATATACAATGGTCGTTTCAACTTACATTTGATTACACCTGAACAACTCATGAAAGAGTTAAGCACGATTTCTAGCAAGTTGCCCAAGGACGTCTCCCTGCCAATTGACAACATACACTCGGACCTTCGGAAGGTATATGATCTACTGGAAATAAAAACAAGACTTCTGGAAGACATTATCATCTTTGAGATCAAACTACCTCTCATCAGTCGAGATTCATACGAAATCCTCAAGATAATTTCGATCCCCAAGACAGTGGGCCAAGGTGACATGATCAGCATAAACTCAGTATCCGAGTTCATATCTATCAACATGAAGAAAGATACCTATATTAACATTTCGGAAGAAGACTTGAGATCATGTCAAACCGTTTCTGGCGTTTATTACTGCCACATCTTACGACCCATATACCAAATTAAAGGAGACAAGAATTTCTGTGAAACGGAAAATTCGGAATGCAAAACAACATCAAGTTTCTGTAAAAATAAACTACAAGAAACATATACATTGAACAGATATTTTTACTTTTGCTGCGATAGGTGTAACGTTCGAACAATATGCGGCGATCAAATAACCGCACATCAGCTGACACAAGCCGGACTATTCAATATAGGCCAAGGATGCATCGTGAAAACAAATAACTTTACCCTGCATTCACACAAACTTCACATAAGTGAATTAAGGACGAACGCAGCTATTTATGCACCAATGATTGCCCCTATCAACCACATTATCAACATCAGCATACCTAAACTAGTTTTGGACAACAAAACTCAAGATTTAGAACAAGAAATCAGCGAAGTAGACAAAAGGATCCAGTCTATGAAAGCGGCAGAAGTGATGTTACCTGATGATCTATCGTATCATGATATTCATCACTACGCTGTGATCTACACTCTAGTTGGAATATTGGGCATCGCTGTAATCATCATTATGGCTCGCCGTACGCGATGTCGATGGCGAGTTCCATTGTCACCACCACCGTCCGTTGCTGAGGAATCAAGAACAGGGCCTGCTGCGTCGCGCCGCGGGAGCAACAGCGATACAAGGGAAACAAGTGGACACCTCGACTGCGTACGCGTCCATGGTCCTCGCAACCCTCGCGTCCATACTGGAACTTCACCTTAATAGGAACTACCCCTTAATTAAGTTTATATAATTTATAGCTCTAAACTTTCATTATCATGTCTAAAACTTTAATCTATTTTTCTAAATCTAGATGCTCTTCATCCTGCCTATCTCGTCCGGGAATATGTACGATTACATCGCACATTTATTAAGAACGCTAGCATAAGCATTTTTACTTAATGTAAATCGACGTTTTCACTAATATTGTTGAGTACACTTTCGACCGTTCTATTGTAAACAAGTACAATCAATAAATATTTTATCAAGAAATCAGCAAGAATAGTTTTCTTCCATCTACACATGTATTAGCAACCAAGTGCTCGTACATTATGAATGCGAAAGTAACTCTGTATGTGTGTTTGTTATATTTTCACGTCTAAAACGATAAACCAATTTTGATGAATTTTAGCATAGAGATAGATCACATTGGAGATTGGAGAAGAACAGGGAATGCTTTTTGCCCCGGGAGTACGTTCCTGTGAAAATTGCCGAATGAAAAAATTTGCAAAAGATAGTCTAAAATAAATTCTGATTTTAAGTCCATTTCAATAAAACAGTACTTCTAACGAGACAGACTCAACCAAAAAGTATTTTGCCTTCAAATGACAGTTCTGAAATACTAAAGTTCGGGCGAACCTCGAGCTTAGATCCAAAAATAAACTGCTTTAGACAATTAACAACTTCGATAAGTGAAATTAATATTGAGTCGAGAATTAAGTTAACAGAAAATTAACGTTAAGTAATTAAAGAATTAATTACGTGTCTTAAATTCACGGTGTTATCTGGAGGAGATTTATCGATTAATAGTTCTATTTTGTTTTTCATTTGTATAAGTGCTCAAATGTATCAGTTACATTACATTCTTTTTTTAATTTTTTCGTGATGAGGTAGCTTTGTTTTAATGATTCATAAAAATAATAGAAATTTTGATGCATACCACTACATACTACTTTTTTCAAACTTTTTGGAAATCTAGACTTGGTACTTCACCTATACCAACATTTTAAAATTCAGAAAGTCAGATATTTTGACTATGACTCCCACACGAAACCTCTTAGGTCATCAGATAACTTGCGATTTAAAATACCCTTTTTTGTGCAGGATGCTCGTCTGTGGAATGCATTGCCCGACCCAATAAAATGCGCTCAGTCGTTACTTGTATTTAAAAGACTCGGAAACTTATCGCTGTGATTATGCTCTTGTTATTTTGATATAATGGGCGATGATTGTCGGTAATCATCATTTACTTTCATTGCCTATACATATATTGAGTATGTATGTATATATATATCTCTCTATTATTGTAGCATATGTTTGTATTTGTGTATCTATTATAATATTATGGTGTCTATCTATCTCTCAATATTAGTAATGTTATTTCTTACACCAATGACAACCCCATTTTATGTCCAGACAAACACTGTTGAATGAAGATCGCTGAATGCGATAAGGCCGCCCGTTGCATGTATTTCATTTTTAAGTGTCTTTTTCTTTGTTATACTCTGGTGTACAATAAAGTATCTATAATTAAATAAATATGACATTTCGCGAGTTGGTTTCATATTCTTGTGCTTAAGTCTGTTCCTCTACTGGATACGGGTTCCCTCTATCTGGCAGAATCTTGATGGTCCGAAATTTATTTAGCATAATACACTAGGCATAATCTTCTTTAAACGAATGTTTTTAAGGCATAAAAAATATTGAATATAATTATACTTTTAAGATGGCAGAATTTTATTTGGCATGATTTCGAGTGTAATTTAAGCCGAAGCGCGTAGGCGCGGAGGGGCGAGGTGACCTGCGAGCTGAGGAGCAGGTGGTTTAAAAGCGCTTCGGCTTGCTGGCCGGCTTCACCGGCCAGCCTCAGCCGCGGCGGTGACAAAACCATTTAAGACGATAAGCTCGCATCGGACCGCCGCTCGGAGCCCCGCAGCGCCGGAGCCGTGACAGAAAGCATTCCTGATGCATGCTGCATGCCTGCTGCATGCTACATGCTTTCTTGCTTGTTACATGCTTGCTACATGCACGGTGTGTCCTTGTTTTCATGTCTGTTCAATCAATTTTATTATTATGGCTAAAAATACAAAATTATTCTATGTTTTTTTTTGTTTTGGGTTGTTAGGTCTAACCTTATCATCTGTCACACACACCATTAATTATTTTGGCTTTCCTCTACTCCTAAGCCGACATACTAATACTTTAAAAAAACTTCAGACAGAAAATATTAGCTAAGTATCACTAAAGGTCACAGCACTTCCTCATAATTGCGATATTAAAATCAGTAAAACATTTTACCAAAGTAATTCGCATCGGTGTAGAAGCTTCCAACATAAATGATTGATCACCCACGCCCCGAGCAAGTGATAAAAAATGTACCCCCTCTAACCTTGCGAGGAAATGTTACAGTACTGAAGAAAATCGCATCAATTTATTGGTAACTGATCTAATCGATGTTTGTGATGTTAAAAGAGAATTAAATGTATTGGTATATTCTTTGTTTTAGGACTTTTTCGCAGTTTTTTCGACAATGTTTGGAAGACTTAGTCTAAGTAATGTTGCTATACCAGTCAAGTGCAGTACCATAGGTCTTTGACGGTTCCTTATTGGTTACATTTCGAAAAGTGTGTAATGGAATTGCACGATTTAAATTCGCCTAGCCCACCATCACCTTCGTCGGACTACAAGACGTACGACGATGTACCTTCGGTACATACTGGACGTCCCACCCGTACGCACTAATCCTTTTTGGAATTATTTCATTGTGCGTACAGCTACGATGTGGAATTCCTTGCCAGAGTCTGTGTTTTTCCTGATACCTGTAACCTGGGGCTCATTAATTCAAAAGCGAATAGGTTATTTCTTGGCAAGCGTGCTTTGCCGTCGACTCCATCATCGCTTAACATTAGTTGTGATAGTGGTCAAACGCGAACCTATCCACAATAAAAAATGTCACAAAAATCACTTTACGAAAATTACGATTTCCATAATCTATATTTTTAATATGTCGAGATCATAAGAAAGAAGCATAAAGAATAACAGGAAAAAGAAGCACTAAATGACATGTTTTTTTTAGAGTTCCGTTCCCGAAGGGTTCAAACGGAGCCCTATTGCTGTCACTCACGTGTGCGTCTGTCTGTCATTCGTCTGACAGGTTTTACAGCCAAATGGTTGGAGTTACAGTCTTCAAAATTTCATAGTATGAGAAGTCGAGTCTGGCAAACGAAAGTAGACATTCGAATTATTAACGTAAACTTTTTATATAGCAATGCTATACTAATGTCAACTGATGTCAACCTCAATTTTCCAAAACAAGAAGGCGTGTTGTTGTGACCTTGTTAATAGCATTTTTTAAGTGAAAAATTAAAAAAAACTATTAAAATTGAAGTACGGGAGATGTTGTTTCGAGAAAAACAAAAGGAGAAAGGCGCCGAATTCAAACAAGAACAAGATGGTTTACGTGTGGTGTTAGATTTCATAAGTTAGTATGACCCTAATAAGTTGATACTTTTTTTTAATTCATAATTACTATGGATGCAAAAACTATTTCTCTATTATGATTCACATTCATTAAGTAATAAGTTAAACACCTTCATAATAATGCATTATGGTTATTTATTTATCTATCTATACTATATAAAAGGCAAAAGTGATTGACTGATGTATCAACGCACAGGCCAATCCCTTAGGGCTGAAAACTTAAATTTCGCACACGTATTCGTCTTATGACATAGGCATCCACTAAGGAAGGTTTTTTTCCAAATTCAACCCCCAAGGGGGTGAATTAGGGGGTAAAAGTTTGTATGAAACTTTTTATGCCTGTGACATGTTTGCATGAAATTTCGTATGAGTTACGTGTTTCAGCGTTATCCAAAATTCAACCCCTAAAAGGGTAAAATAGGGGATGAAAGTTTTACATAAACGTTGAGGCCAAACCCTTAGGGCTAGAAACCTAAAATTTCTCACACGTATTCCTCTTATGGCATCCACTAAGGACGGATTTTCAAAATTCGATACCCATGGGAGTGAAATAGGGGCTAAAAGTTTGCATGAAACTTTTTATTCCTTGGACATATTTGCATGAAATTTCGTATCAATTGAGTACGGCAAAAACAATCAGAATCAGAATCAGAATCAGAATCAGAATTATTTATTTGTAAAACATAGGTGAAGAACATATATACATTAATCATACATGTCAAGGTCTTAAATAGATAAGTGTTGCACTATGCTTTGTCATTGTTGACATACAAATATTAAAGTCAGGTTCATCAAAGTTAACAAAATTTTCTATCAATTTTATACAAATACATTAAAATAATCAATTTAATAATGTCCACTACAAGAAAGAAAAGCAAAAAAAAACACACACAAGAAGATCATAACAAAAGAACATGCGAGAAATTATTCGTCCGTTACATTAATAAAATGAATTAATAAAATTACAGAATTTAATCAAATAGTCATCCAAACTTAAAATAGTCATCCAAGTCAACATTAATAATATAGATTTATAAAATTACATAATCTCACAATTCATCATATCATAATTTAATCAAATAGTATTATCATTAAAATAGTCATCCAAGGTATAATGACATTTCTCGACTAATAACTTGTGAAGACACTTTTTGAATTTCTTTAATGGCATACATTTTATAGCATCAGGTATTTTATTAAAAATCTTTGGTGCAACACCAAAGAAGCTCTTTTTCATTAACGCAGTATTACATTTCAACGTACATAGTTGATTTTCATATTGACTCCGAATGGGGGTCTTCTTAACTGTTGAAAATTTTGTAAATAAATGTGGATTTGATTTTATAAATAATGCAGTTTCTAATATGTATATAGCTGGTGACGTTAATATTTTTAATTTCTTGAAGTTGGGAACGCAACTATCTGTTGACTTTAAATTACACATGGATCTTACACACCTTCTTTGCATCCTAAATACTAGTTCCCTATTTGTTGAATGCCCCCAGAAAATAACACCATAACGGAGAATAGAGACTACAAGTCCATGATAGGCTGTTAACAGTGTCTCAGAATTAACTCTCTTAGATAATTGAAATAATAGATACGCAGATTTACTCAGTCGTTTACAAACCAATTCTAGGTGAGGTTTCCAAGTCAACTTATGGTCTACAGTTATGCCCAAGAATTTTGCACTCGTAACTTCTTCTATTTTACACTCATCGTAGGTAATGTTAAGGGGTGGATTCTCACGTCGTTGATGGAACTGTATAATTTTAGTTTTATTCAAATTGATCACAAGATTATTATTATTTAGCCAATTAATAATGTTATTTAGCGAGTTATTAATCTCATTTCGATATTCGTTTGGATCAGTGCATTCTATGATAGCCGTACAGTCATCTGCAAAAAGTACCATTTTGTTTCTCAAATTTCTTGGGAGATCATTGATATATATTAAGAAAAGTGAACAATAAGTTATTTATTTCAGCGTTTTCGAAAATTCAACCTCTAAGAGGGTAAAATAGGGCAAGAAATATTTATATAAACGCACAGGCCAAACTCTTACGGCTAGAAACTTAAAATTTCGCACACGTATTACTCTTATGACGTAGGCATCCACAATCCACCAAAAAACTTTCTTTGTGTGCAAAACGGTGCCAAATTGCTAAACGTCAAAATGCTGAACGTCCAAAGTCACCGGATATTTTTGGAGAATTTGATATCACTTTAGTGACATAATAATGTCTCATCGAAGAAACGATGAGCGTCTCTGAGAGCGCTTCTGAGATGAGCGCAAATAACGGCACCAAAGAGACAGTTATACTGATGGAAGAGCAATCGGATGAGAAGCAGGAAAAGTCACAGGTTCGTTCGGAAGAAGTCCCTCGAATATGAACATCAGTGCAGCCTTCGTGCAGAGCTTCTTAATCGTGACGTCATCATCACTTCCTCAAGCTTTCGAGCAGCGAGTCACACAGCCATCCAGTTCCCGAATCACTGGGATATCATCACCCCGACTCACTGGGGCACAACCGCATACAGTTCCAACTCACAGCGAACTCTGCGACTTCCGATTCCGACTCACGAGAAACAACCTTCCACTGGCCTGGCACGCATCACGAGATATACGGTCGATTCAACCAGCTATCGACCTCCAGTCTCCGGAGGGGGTGATGTAGTGGCGCAAACGCCGCCACTTACGAACTAATGACATGACGTCACACAAATCCTGCATCGCGAAAGAAAAGTTTTCGGCGAGATTTGAACACATACAACAGTCCGACAATAATCGTTAGGTAGTTGTCCGACCAGACACAACACCCGTCTGGTCAGAGGATCCTCCCTTTTCTATGGAGGTTTGTGGGTCTTTACACCCTGTTCCGCATACCTCCAAACTGGAATGATATATCCATTATCCATCTATCTATATATCCATCAAATATAAAAAATATCCCACATGAAAATACTACTGAGATAAACGTCACGGTGCTATTCCAAACTATAATCTATTTCAGCGCCAAATTTTATCAAAATCCGTTCAGCCTTTCTGAAACATCCATCCATCCAAACTTTCGCATTTATAATAATCTATAATAATATTATAAAGAGGTAAAATTTGTGACTTTCTAGGGGGTAATCTCTGGATCTACTGAACCGATTTAGATGAAATATGGCATGGAGATAGTTTGAGACCTTTGGAAGGACATAGGAAAGACAGTAGGTAGTAGATTTATATTCCTTTAGGATAATAAAACACTTATTACGCGGGCTAAGCCGCGGGCAGAAGCTAGTTATTAATATATGTTACTTTTAGTTAACAACATAAATATGTATGTTTATGTATAACAAGGCGCGTGCCTGATTTTCTTGTCGGCACAAAGAACGAACTCCCATACAAACTTTCACTATGGGATGAATTTAAAAAAATCCTTCCGTAATGCTCACCTTCATTATAATTATATAGAACTCTATTGCAATAATGCATGTTCCTAGAGTCAGTGGTTTAGGCTATTTCTAGTATATAAGTAAATTAATTTTACTAAGTAGATTTTTGCGAGCCTTCAGAATTTTTTTAATTATTTTATAACAGAAACAACATAAGTTTGTAACAAGATGCGAAAACATCCGAAAAAGCAACCTTATTTCCAAAGTTACCCAAATATTTCCCCTCACACAAAAACAACAACCAAAACACTAAGAAAATCGAACGACAACATCACTTTCATCACTCAATAAAGATAATAACTACTAACCCGTCTTCGCCTACATAAACCCTATTGTTTACCTCCAAATCGATCGGTTAACGGGTAATAAACGGCAACAACTAACCGTTTACGACTACCCGAATCTACATTCCGAGTATTGCTTCTACCCGACCTTATAATGTAGCTACCACCGACCACTTGACAAAGAATCGTGCGACTCGAACGCTGACAATAAAGCAACCGATATTGAGTCCACACAATGCTTGGGTCGGACATAAAAACCGGGTATAAACCGGTCATAATGCTCGGAAAAGTTAATTAAATAGGTCTGTTAGCTGGGGCGACATTTTTCAATCGTTCGCTGCGTGGTGCCTGAATGCGGATTCTGTGACTGTGTGATTGTGGACTGGTGCGGTTTCTTTAGATTTGGATACGGTTGAGTTTCTTATTCAAATAAGATTGTAAGCTGTCCGTGATTTTGCACTTTCGGCATCGTTTTAGTAATAATTTCTTGTAAATATTTTCAGTACACCCGATATTGGTACGATATGGTTAGAGCCGCAGGAGTCGACTGGGCGATGAGGCGAGACTTATGTCCAGTGGACGTCTTTTGAGTGAAATGATGTTGATAAAACACACAACACGTGCTTACATGTGCCACCAAGGTGATCAAGACTGTTCTGAATCAATATCATCTACTGATCTTAGGATATTGATGACTACAAATGAAATAGCTGACTAATAACATAGCTCGAATACATGTGAGTTGCAATATATTGTGGTCGACGGTTCTCTATAAATCCTAAAAAGGAAATATTTCCTACTTTCTTCTCCACTCATATGCATAACTATAACCATTCAGATCAACTCACAATAGTCACAATAACTGCAAAAAATAAAAAGACAACCAACAATTGGACTTTAAACTTCTCTCACAAACGGACAGATAATTAAAATCCATTTGTCATCGATTCTTCTAGCCCGCGGGCTTGCTCGACCGGCCTCATTGAAGTATGAGAGCAATAATATTTTTTATAAGGCATCTTCAACTTTATTGGCCAGATTAAAAGCTTTAGAGTTGTTCCCTCTCGCGCTTGACCGGACACGAACATCGGGACTGTTTTAATAACAGTTTTAGGTTTAATAATATCTGGTTTAATTGATTGCTACGAAAATATGTGGCATTGTAATGTAAGCTTGGGGATATAAGTGTGAAAGTCAAAGTCTAATATAGAATTTTAATTGGACAATAAAAAGACACTTTGACAAGTCATAGAATTACGTGAACAAAAATTTTAAAGGTGTTTTCATTAATATCATATCAGCCGAAAAACGTCCACTGCTGGACATAGGCCTCCCCCAAGCGTCACCAAATTGACCGGTCCCGTGCGTCTCACATCCAGCGGATTCCCGCAGCCTTCACCAGGTCATCGATCCACCTTGTAGGAGGCCTTCCAACGCATCGTCTTCCGGTTCGCGGTCGCCACTCCTGTATCTTTCTGTCCATCGGCCATCCGTTCTGCGAGCAATGTGCCCTGCCCACTGGCACTTAAGTTTGGCGATTCTTCTTGCAATTTTGGTAATCCTGGTTCACTTGCGGATCTCTGCATTTCTGATTCGATCACGCAAGGAAACTCCGAGCATAGCCATCTCCATTGCCCTTTGGGTAACTGTAAGCTTTCTGATGAGGTCCATGTGAGCGACCACATCTGAGAGCCATAGGTCATCACTGGAAAACACACTGTTCGTGGTCAGGTATGTTTTACAAGCTTTTATTTAACTTACACTATTTGTATGTAAGTGTTCGGATCAAATCTTGGAACTGAATTTTAAAGCAGTTATCCTCAACCAATTAAGATGAAATTTTTGTATACACGTCTGGTTTGGATGACAATGTGGTAAGCAAAATAAGTTTGTTTAAAAAAAATGAAGCAAAAATATGTTAAATATGAACTGCTTTGTATTTACAAAGAAATAGTAGTAATAGTTATTTAACTAGCCTAATTTTTCCAGGAAAATTTAACGTACGTATAGTAGCCGTGATTTGTATTTTCCTGGCGAAAAGTCTCTTGTTTGTTTTTCTAGGGCTCAAGCACTAGATTTAACTACAAGTCAATTTAGCCGCAAAAAACTACTGTTGCAAATTGTATTGGATATTGTTACATTTGTAGTATACCATCATTATATACCAAAACCAAATTATGTTAAAGTGGATAGATGGTGGTCAAGCGCGATCCTATAATAAATAAATGTTAGGAGCCATAAATGATGTCTGTTTACACTAACAACATGCAGCTCCTAAAATATTAATATTCTCTTTTTATTCGTTGTCTTCATTTCTGAAGGTCGTGCCCGTCTTGAAAAACTTTGACGGAGTCAACGACGAGCTGCTTCCAAGCCACCCTGTCTTCGGCTCTTCTCAGAGCATTGGTCACCGTGAATCCTGTAATGGCCCCGATCTGGTCAGTCCAGCGAGTAATTGAACGTCCGCGTGGTCTTTTCCATCAGCCTTTCCCACTACAACAAGTTTTTCTAGGTTGTCTGGCTGTCTCCGGGCGATGTGACCAAAGTAACTTATGACTCGTTGGTAATAAAAATAACAACGTAGTAAAATTGTTTGCTCGTTTAAATTTTTGTTGAGGATTACCTCTAGAAGTAAAGAAGAAAGGAAGAAATATAGGAAAGAGTTTATTGTTGAGTTGAGATTAAGACATTATCCGATTACGTAAACTTTAACTGAAAGCTACAGTACCGCTATTCTACTTATTATTCCGGTTCTTAATTAAATATAATATAAATTTTGTTTCGATTGTTTTTATTTTTTGTATTGATTTAACAATTTTATATTATTATTTCAATTTATTTTATATAACTTCGTGTCTTTCTTTATACACATGCCTTTTAAGTTTTATCAATAGCGCTTAATTATATTTATAAAAAATTGTTTTTAATGTGTAAGCGCAAGTCGTATTAATTTTGTAAAATGTTTTTTTTTTATATTATGTGGAAAATTTCGCTGGGTGCAGATTTGTTTTTCTTTTTGCTAAATTCTATGTATTGCTATAGTGTGTAGTCGTTTGTTTTCCCGAATAAATAAAACGCACAGTTCGTAAAGGATACACCACGGGAGTGAAGCAGCAGGAACAAAATAGTACTAAATAAAACCGTGCTGAAGGATTTTGACGGCGCGGCACGGCTCAGCGCTGAACACGTCATGAGCGTCTATCTCAGCTAGAGATGAAAAGGACGTTCAATGATTCTCAATTTACCTAGAAGCAATAACCCTTGCCCGATTCTCTTCAATTTCTCCCATCTCTTCAATTTCTCCCATTTACGATCACTAAAAGCGCATTTCCAAAAAATGCCATCCTCCATCTACCTACTTTCAAGATCTTTCAATGGGTACCCTTCAAAGCTTTGATGCAACTTCATTTAGAGCTCACCTAACTAGAGCAAATTGGTAGAGAGCATCCCTCTATGTTTTATAAAGCTGAATAGAACGGTCATGATGTCGCACCCCTGTTGACCAACTCTTTTCTGAACTTCATTACATCTTGCTCTTTTGAATCTTTTTAAAAAGACTGCGGGTACCTCATTTGGTGGTTAGTTGGAATAAAAGGGGCGTTTTAATTAAAAACTGTGCGGTTGATGTCGCGATTTTGAAGGTGACTGATGTGAGCGAAGTTTTGAGAATAAATAAATACATAATAAATAAATATTGATATTTAGAACATTCGATACTCTGTACTTAGATATTTGGGATTTTCGATACTCCGTACTTTCGATATTTGGGTCTTTCGATGACACTTTTGTAGATAATTAGATTTTAGATATATAGACATAGTTTATCTAATTATTCGATATTATAAACTTACGTTCTTTTTATTTTCGGTTATATTTGAGTTTTCGATTTTTGAACAGTGACATTTTATCCGTAGGTATTTTAATATTCAACGTTCTCAAATATTTACCCTTATGAGTGTATATTTATTACTAGCTGTCCCACGCGGCTTCGCTCCCGTCAACTGGCTACCTACCTATCCATTTACCCTACCTACCTTACCCTACCTACACTACATACATGATTGTTTCGTAACTTTAACCGCATACGCAGCGCACGCAACGGAAGCTCTCAAAAAGGAATATTTTTTTCCGTATTTGCAACATTTTTCATTTATTCTCCGCTCCTATTGGTCGCAACGTGTTATATAGCCCATAACCTTCCTCGATAAATGGACTATCCAACACAAAAAGAATTTTTCAATTCCAACCAGCAGTTCCTGAGATTAGCGCGTTCAAACAAACAAACTCTTCAGCTTTATAATATTAGTATAGATTATTTTGTTAGAATAAATTTAAGAAACTGAAATGGTGCATTATTTGCCCATTAATAACGATTAATTAAAGCACACTTTTTTTCTCCTACTTCTTTAAAAAAATATTGTACCTAACAGAGTCCATAATTGTTTCTATTGCCACCGTACGTACCTAGGCAGATACTTTACTTTGTTGCAGGTTGCAGGTGTTTATTACCATTGCTCTTGAAACATTGTAAATACACCGGTATGTATATATATACTCATCTAGACTAGATTAGATTGGTCAGTTGCTGGTACACTTCCTCTCACAGAAAGTAGGCCTGTGTCCCAGCAGTGGAATCATGTTATTATGTTTAATACTAATAGTCAAAATCCCAAGAATTCTGAAACAAACAATCTCACAATATCAGTCATACTATAATTACAATTCTTTTATTGAATACTAAAACAGTCTAACACAGTAATAAAACAAAGTCGTGTCTTCACACAAAACAGAGCATTTCCGACTTTGTAAAGTTATTGCTATTTTATATTACGTACTCGTCTTTAAAACTGGCGACAGTACGATAGAAGTAACACTCGAACATTTTAGTACAGTTGTTACTGTCAGGCGAGTCTGTAGTATTCGTATTAACAGTGATAACTGATAACAGAGTCCCTATGGGCAAGTAACATTCAATCAACAAAAGCGTCACGACAGCGATAAGGCAAATGTCAAATACATATGTATGGGATTACTAAGCGCTATCGAAAATCACGTTATCAATTTCTTAAATTTTGGCATTTCGAGATTCGCCGAAAGAATCGCGACCGTGATCGCTGATAGAACGAGACTTTGCCTAGGGCCTCAGGATCTTCATCATCTGCCTTGTAATGTTCCCACTGCTGGGACACAGGCATCCTCTCTATGAGATAGGCCCAGTGCGGGTTGTTGAATGTCACACGGCTTCGAATTTTTGTTTCTAGGCCATACCGGTTTCCCCACGATGTTTTCCTTCACCGCTTTAAGAGCAGTGGTGATGAAATATTTTACACAAAGTAAAGCGCCTGCCTGGGTTACGATACGTAAGTCGGGGCTGTTAGCACTGGACAAACACTGCTTTCAGACTCAGGATCGTACCTTATTTTAATTAACCCCCGACGGAAGAAGAAGGGTGTTATAAGTTTGACGTGTGTTTGTGTATACTGTCTCTGGGCCCGTAGCTACTAAGTGGATGAAACAATTTTGAATTTGATTTCATTGATTTTTTATTGAGAATTTTCTTAGCTATGTTTGATGAAAATCGGTTCAGCCGTTCAAAAGTTATGGGCGTTTTACTATTTGGATCGGGGTGCTTATATAGCATGAAATAAAAATGGGTTCCCTCTATCTGGCAGAATCATGATGCTCCGGAATTTATTTGGCATAACACACTTGGCATAATCTTATTTAAACGAATATTCTTAAGGAATCTTCTTAAATAAAAATAATTTAATATAATTGTTGTTTGGCCGAATATGTCCGAATTTACAATGGCTTACTTTTAAGATGGCAGAATTTTATTTAGATAAGTTCGCGTGGGACCGCCGGAGCCCCGCAGCGCGTGAGCAGTCACAGTAACCATGCCTGCTGCATGCTGCATGCTCACTTGCATTCTTACTGGCACGCTTGCATCATGCAAGCAAGCGTGCCAGCATAATTGCATGCTTGCTTGCATGTTGCATGCTTGCTGCATGCATGATGTATGCTGCTTTGCATGTTTCATGCTGCATGCTTGCTGCATGCATAGTGTATGCTTGTTTGAATGCTGCATGTTTGCTGCATGCATTGCGTATGCTTGTTTGCTTGCAGTATGCTTGCTGCATGCATGGTGTATGCTTGTTTGCATGCTTCATACAGCTAATAAAAACACAAAAAATATGTGTTAAATCAAACTTTTACTATGATAAAAAATACAAAATTATTCTACCTATGAATTTTCTGTAATGTGATAGATCAGTATTTCAATTAATATGGATATGACATGTATGCCAAAACGATTCGACGATTCTTACTGTGAATATGTCGGGGGCCTAATTCTTTTTTAAATTTTTCTTGTTTAAATCTAGCCCAGTATATACCTAAGTGGTAAACAAGTTTTACAACAAATAGCCGACGCGTAGACATGAAAATTGGACAAGCGAATCAGCTTATTATAAGGTTTCATAAAATTTGTTTCGTAAGATTGGTGGGCCAATAGGTATAAGTAATACCCAAAGATTCCTGGAATAAAATAATAAACTGTATTTCATAATTATCATTTGTGAATTAAAACATGTGGGTAGAATAAAATAATCTTAGTTAGTACTTTTGCCTTACGCCTTCTGAGTAAACGTAAGTACCTATTTTAATATTTTAAAAACCTGCGAACTAAACGCTTTAAATAAATATAAACTATTTCTTCAATGATCAAATGAATCTAATATCTACGACAATTGTACCAATTTTACACATTCGTGCCAAAAAACCGCCCACAGTGAAATTGTTAGGAAACCCATTTCTTACCCCACGAACAATATCGTCGATCTGTACGAACCGTATTGTAGCTTCCACAAGTAAAATACACAAATATTTTACTTTCCTATTCAACACTTTTCCGCTGTTTCTTCAGCATTTTCTTTTTATATAATTTGATATTTCCGCGGGCAAGGCCAAAGGTCCTTTATATGACATAAAACTACGCACGCTGTAATAGTATTTGGTGTTTCTTATATTTATACGTTAGAGTGGACGTGACAGACCTCCAAATGGTATCTTAAGTACAATGGAACCTATTATTCCGGCACATTTCTACGAACAAAGACTTAAGAAATTAATATAGGCGTAGAAGAAAATACTTTTCGCTAGTTTAATCACCGGTCCCAAAAGTGCCACTTTCTAAGAAGACTCTTCAGGAGAACTTATCTCAAACTTTGATAATCTACAAAGATTTTAATAAACACAGGACAAAATTCGCAGCAATATTCCCTCAGTAAATGAAACGCGATTGCACACTACACTTCATTACAAAAGAACAATGTACATGTACAAAAATAAAACAGTGAAAATTGTTCCCAGACGTCAGCGGCGGACAATCGGACGGGGCGTTATCGCGGCGAAATTCGCACAAAATTCTCGCCTCAATTCGCTGTTTTCCGCCTTCTATGTGTATAATTCGGGGTGCACCTGTGAGCTGAGCGCTCCAGGCTACGCGATTGCCACTGACACTATCTACCTGTGCTCAGTTTAAATGCACCACCAGAATTGTTCTTGATTCTTTTGTAAATAAATTTTTATTTTTGTGTGACGTTAATGTGGCCGCAAGTGTACCTTTGGCTTTGTACGCAAAAAATTGTGTATTTTACTAGTTTAACTTTAACGATAAGTAGAAAATCTCTCATGCTTTGGGGATTGGAGTTCAAATAACGTTCTTATATAATAAATGTGTGCCAGATTGCCAAATAGGTTACTGTGCTTTACAAAATGATATGCTGGCAGAAATTTACATAATAATATGTACGTTTAAGTTCGTTTTGTCCAATATATTATTGAGCGAGGTTTTCCGGGGGCGAACGTAGATGGTACGGTACCTACCTCTTGTTTATTGGGTCAATGTCTTGAACCAACCAACTGAGGCTTAGCATTTAATAGGTGCTATATGGAATACCGGAATAGGTAGGTGTGTATAGGAAGGCTGTGCGAATCCGATGGATGCGAGACGCACAAGTCCATTTGATGTGGGCACACTTAGGGAAGGCATATGGTCGGCAGTCGACGTTTTTCAGTTGAAATAATTATGATAATAAGGAATACCCAGTTCGTTTCTTTTGTAAATAAATCTTACTTACATCCCACGGCACCCAATCTCAATAATCATAACCAAATCAATAAATGTAAAGTAACTTCCCTACCTTCTGTCCTTAACAAAGCCGCTATAAATCAAAACTATACAGCCCGTCTATTTTATTAGAGGGCCGTTTGAAACAAATAATACGTCACTTGTGCGCGATAACGCGGTACCTGCCCTGATTCACAAGATCGCATCTGAAATTGCCAGCAAGATTTATAGTCCATTGTTTGTACCGTGTTTTGATTTGTTTCTATGTCGTAAATTCATGAATGGGTAAAATTGGCCTGACATTTTCCTAAAGATAAGTTCGTAAGAAAATAAAGAGTGTGATTTGGTGATTGATTGCCAATGTTCCTTTTACTTTTGTTGACTGTGTTGGCAAGTGATTGTATTGGCATATTGCGACTCTACCAGTAGTTGTTTGTTTTGAGTTATTGTATGTAATAGCGAGTATAGTTATTTAGTTGGGTAGTTACTGTATGTTATTTTTAAAGGCGGTTGTCATGCCAACAGTAATATTGGCTGTAACCGAGAGATAGAAACCCGAACTGCCTGACAACTACCTTGGGGTTTCGGTTTACCTAGTAGTAAATGCGTCACGTTAGGTAATAATTCCGTTCGCTTAAATTTGATTTGTTTTAACCCTAGAAGAATAATCTATTTTAGAGGTACACAAAGCCTTAGAATACGTCACAGAGGCGTACACATATAAATGACAGTCGCCTGATTTTTCCGGCACTATTTCAGGTCTATTATTTAAGTTTGGAATATTAAACACATACATACATACATACAATTATAACACACACTCTTCTTAATTTAAACTGCGATAAAATTTATTTATTACAACGAAACAGAGTGACACTTAAATTCAAACGAAAAATTTGAATACGGATACGGATTTTTTTACATAAATTACAAATTTAAAAGGCAAACGTTAAAAGTAGACAGTGTTTTAGTGACTCCTGGTAATTTAATAGCAGTCAACACACACATCAACTTGATACTCGCCACATACTTTTGCGTTTATAGCATGCTAATTATGACATTTTCTTAAAACGGATCCCTAAATTTAAAAATGGTTATCACAGACCCGTAATATTTTTGAATGGCCTATCCAACGATACCCCACACCATGGGAAAGACGAGAAAACTCACTTTACTTGTACAAGAGGTAGTTTTATTTATTTTACTTTTTTTTTTTAACACTTTGTCGACGTGATTAATATCCATGCCAAATTATAGCTTTCTAGTACTAAGAGTCTCTGAGCTAAGCTGCGGACGGACGGACATGGCGAAACTATAAGGACCTTGTTGACTATGGAACCCTAAAAATCGTAGTAGATGGCGTTCTGTAATTTTTGCCTGCCCCCCCATGGAAAAGAGAAGAGTATGTATGTATCAAAAGTCCATTTAATGTTATATAATAAAATATTGTATATCCTCACAACAAGCCCTGAACTTACATTTTAAAGCAGATGAGCAAGCTGCACTAGTTCTCAAGTCGTAACAGAAAATAAACTTTAAAGGTGCGGATTATAAACAGCAGTTCTTGAAACGACACAAAGTCAGGAATGTTAGGCGCCGACCGTCTCGAGATAAAATGTTGTAAGATGAAATATGGCTGGCACTACTTGAAAATTTGCTGAATTATGGCCCAGACTTAGCCATGTTTCTCGTATTGTTACACTATTTAATGGAGAGAATCTTAACACTACGGTTTAGGTGAGATATGACTGACGTGTTGGATTATAAGTCTTAGTTTCAGGTTTCTGAAAGCCGATACAATTTCATATTTTAGGGTTTCGTACCCAAAGGGTAAAACGGGACCCTATTACTTAGACTCCGTGGTCCGTCTGTCTTTCTGTCACCAGGCTGTATCTCATGAACCGTGATAACAAGACAGCTGAAATTTTCACAGTATTGATGTATTTCTATTACCGCTATAACGACAAATACTAAAAATAGAATAAAATAAATATTTAAGTGCGGCTCCCATACAACAAACGTGATTTATTGTCGTTTTTTTTGCGATAATGGTACGGAACCATTCGTGCGCAAGTCCTATTTGCACTTGGCCGGTTTTTTCTTATTATGATTGATAGACACGCGTTTGATCACTTTCCTGCCTGGTATGATAAGCAACGATGTAGTCGGTTGAAGCATGCTTGCATATAAGTAGCTTTAAGTATTGACTTAAAGACTGGGGGTTTTGTAAATATCCAGAGAAACAGACTGCGGCAGGGAATTCCACTCCTTAGCTGTACGCACAATGTAAGCGAAATAATAAGCAATTTAATCGACTAGTTTTTTTGACAGCAGCTATAATATGTTGTGGCACTTAATATCGTGTCCTGCTATCTTTATTGATTTGCTGATCTGGGTTTCAGAATGGTCCATTTGTACAAAAATATATTTAAACGAAAATTAGCATACATCCTCGTATTACAAATTTAACCTTTAAATTAGATACACAAATACATGCCCAAATTCTCAGAAACAGAGCAAGCCTTTCACAAATAACATACCTAACAACAAAATATATTTACATCAAATTCTAGGAAGCTAAGATAAAATTTCTCCCATTTGTGTATGAATGACAGTAAAACATTAACCATCAAAATTCATTTAAATCTTTCACACAATTTCGGAGTCATTGTCATATTTTATAATAATTTCTGTAAACTGAGCATAAAGGATTCCAGGAACTTCCTTTTTGATATTTTATGTACGGTTTTCATTGTGCACCCATACTAATATTATGACTACGAATGTTACTCTGTCTGTCTCTTTGTTTATAACGTTCTCACGCCTAAATCACAGAACTAATTTTGATGAATTTTGATATGATATACGATTGGCAATTGAATACCCTCCAAGATACTTAAGGTCGGTTACGCACTACACGTCCGTGTCCATGCTTTGAGTTCCGATTTCAAAATGTTCTCTATTATGACAGATTATGACGGATAGAGTTCGGATGTAGTGCGTAAGCTTCCTTACACGAAGTATTATAGCTACTTCGGAACCTAAATTCCAGGGACACGGATCGCATATAGTGCGTAACCTGGTTGCTGATCAAAAACTAAGCTAAGTTGGTTTGTCTAAATTCGCATAGCTGAGGTTGTTTTTTCATACCTAAACAGCTTAGTAAACATAAGGTGGATTGTTTAAAAGATTATTTGGAGTTAAAAACTTGTCAAACCCTACTTTGAATCCTTTTGACAGATTTTCAGAAATTTGAAAATATTGGTGAGCAAATTTAAATATTGGTTTAGTTAAGTACCGATAAAAAAATTGAACTTAGGTCTAGCTTAGCTTAGCTCTTGGTCTGCAAAAGTGAATAATTTCCTTATAATGTTTTTAAATTTGGCAAGCATCTATCATGCGCCATCAGTAACCACACAGAACCTTCCATATTAAATTTTCAGTAGCAAACAGATGGTAAATATATCCCATTCTTGAATTAAACCCCAACATAGTATAGACAATTATCCGAATGAATTGATAAGGGTTATTCCCCATTAACACCCCCTATTGTATGGGGTTCTGCGGTGAATGCGAATGTTGGCATTATATTTGAGAACAGTAGGTAATCTTACACTGATATTATCATAGTTTGAAAGACTAGAGAAGCTTCAATTATAAGTTAATGCAGAATCTCTGTAACACCATCATAAACACAATTTTTATTAATGTTCCCACTGCTTCTCAGGTCTCAGGCCTCTTCTCCGTGAGGGAATGTTTCGTAATCCACCACACGGGCCCAGTGCGGTTTGGTGGATGTCACATATCTTCGCATTTTTTGTTATAAAACGTGCCGATTTCCTCACGATGTTTTCCTTTATCGTTTTGCGACCAGTGGTAATGAAATAATTCACACAAAGTAAAGCGCCTACCTGGTTTCGAACCCACGACCTACAACTTGTACATCATCACACTCTATCTAATTTACATGCACAATCGAACCAATCATTTCCTTGATATTTCGTTCCTTATTTAAATTAAAACAAACCAATCAAATTAAACAAAAACCGTTCATTTGCAGCAATACGATGATGTTGATCAGTCCAGTCATTTTACACAATATCCGGTCAATGTAAAATGGAACAACATTTAATGGCCGTCAATATCAGAATACCGCAGCCCGCTGATGTGTGAATCGTCCCTTAATCGACACTTAATCAGACTTAATCGACTGTATAAATAACTATATTAACGCCAACTGAACAAAATTGCCGGTTAGTGGCGAAAAATTTTTAATATTGGCCACTTTATTGAAACTTTTTTGCGTTGGCTTATAATTAAATATATGTTTTTTTTTTATATATTTACTCCAAAACGGTAAAAGGAAAAAAACCGATGACTGGAACGTTGCACAGAAAATTCAATTTGTTTGTGTAATAAATTCTGTATGAAAAGAAACTCAAGCCACGGTGCACCGTGATGTACTTTTCGCACACAGTTTTTCAAATGCATTATATAAGACAAACTGTCACTCATTCATTTCATTTGCAGATTGATCTCTAATCATACTTATTTTTCTAAGGTGTAAAGTGTATTTTCTTTTTTTTAAATAACTAGCGATATTTGTGTGTGTTTAGCTTCTGTAGCTACTGCAAATTATGAGTTCTCATCCAGCTTTTGTATATGCATGTGAGATATTGTGCCTGAAAACACACCCATCAAATTCATAATCAAGAAGTTTTTCATCTTTACCGTTATTTTACCCAATATCAGACTTCCTTCACAATCTGCTGTTTAAAATCTTATTACCCATTAAATTAATTGCAATTACTTGTAACTTAAGATTTGACCTAATTTTACCGCGGGTTGCTGAGCTCGGCGGCAGTCGTTATGCGGAGTATTCGGAAGCTTATATCAGAGATCAAAATATTTGCTACTAGCTTTTCGCATGGCTTCGCTTTGCTGTAGGAACCGTGCATTTTCTCGGGATAAAAATGCTAGGACCTGCGACATAAAGGTTGCCTTTCTTCCATACAAATGTAGTCTGGCGATTACTCCACTATTTGACGGTGTACGTTCATAATAAAAAAATAATATCAATTCTTCTCAAAATTATCTAGCCCTTTTTGGAAACAAAAAAGTAAAGAAATAATATATTGTAAGTTATGAGCGTCGAAAGTTCCATATTTCAACATTAATTTTAACGCATCTTTGGGCGCAAATAAACACCACAAGAGATAGAAAATTTCAAAACGGTCACCATACGGAGATAGACACATAAATGTAAATAATTTTATTTTGAACAGATTCGTTTAGTAGTTTTTTCATGATATCCATACTCCCAAAGGTCTGTTTATGAAATTTCGCGCGGTCTCTTTCGTTCTAAACCATCATCTATTTCGCTAAAAATTTGCAAAAGTGTGTATTCGTACGCGAACTGGCTTCTTACTGCTCATCACAGCATCTATCTCTTTCACACGTGTTGTCGGATGAGATAGAATGCATTTTAACCCCGCGCACAAAATCGTCCATGCCGTTGACCAGGGCAACCTTATGTGATAGTGGAGCTACATATAAGTGAAAGAATTTTTTGTAATCGGATCAATAATTCTAGGGATTTTTCATTATAATTTCAGACGAAAGACATTCAATGCTGCACAAAGGCTTGCCCGAAGCGTCGCTACATAGATCGGTGCTGTGCGTCTCGCATCCAGCGGCCCCGCAACCATCGCACCAAGTAATCATGTCACCTAGTTCGCGGACAGATTACCTTTTAAAAGGGATGTTAATTGAAAATTAGTTTTATGTCGGTCAGGAAAATTAATAAAAAATATTGTACACGTATTTTTTCTATTGACACGTAAATATAAAGTGACGATGATGTAAAGCGTTGAAATACCGTGTGACGCCACGCCGTTAGTACCTACACTTTATAGTGACGTCACAAAGCCCCACGCCTGATCTTTGATGCGCTTTATCTTTTTATTGATTTGGTAAACCAAATAATACGTTTCCAATATTGATTGATAATCTCACTGACGGACTAAATGGAATATTCATTTTTCTACTCAGGGATTGTTGAGAAGATGAATGAAAGGCGATTATCAAATTGTAATAAAGGCAGAGTGGAAACGCCGGGAGAGGCGCTCAAGGACATACACGGCTCTTAGAGGTGATGTTCTAAAAAAGGGCCAAGTGCGCAGTAATCATATCCGACGTGTGTATATGAACGTAATGAAGCAAAAGGAGTATATAAGGATCGTAGCAGATGGCATTCTGTAGTTTCTGCCTACCCTAATGGGAAAAATGCGTGCGTTTAAGTATATATGCAATTTTCACTGTTCGGTTAGAATTAGGTTGGCAAGAAACTACACGATACAAACATAACAGCAGTAAACATTAGCTCTCACATATTTTGCTACAATAAAGAGTACTTTTCGTAACTTATCATAGAGAAGTGCTTTATCGTTTAAAAGAGTTCACACGCGAAAGTGCATTTCAAGTTTTTATAGGAGAAGTTAGTCGATATCAAATGCTACAATTCTTGAGAACTTTAATAAAATAACCCGCAGTAGTATTACATATGTCATGGACCAAGTAATTAATATGTGCACTAGGTATAATGTCCGGCCATTATAAATCTAGTCAAGTCAAATCGGGCAATTTAATTAATACTGATTTTAAAGTTCTATATTTATCACATTGTCTGGTCATTATGAACATTGCTACTTAACGGTTGGGCAATTCGTTAATTATGGTCCAAGACCAAGCTAAACGAGCTCGGGAACCTAGAGCACCCAGACACGGATAGGTTAGGTTCGAAAGAGTTCGTTCGCTTTGCTCGCTCGCTTCAGCTCCCGTCATCTCCTTCATGTTAGGTCACTTTAGACCTTGCAGACAGAAATAGGAAGCAGCGGGGCTCCCTCGACGCCGGTTTTTTTATATATTTTTTAACATCTTGGTCATTCCTCAGGAACCTGAGATCCTAGACCTTTGGAACGCGTTCAAAGTACCGAAGCCAACTCGCAGAGCGCCATCAATTTATAGTATTATTATATTTTTGACATACACGCGGGCAAAGCCGCTAGCAGAATCTAATTAAACAAAACATTAAAAGTTACCGCCATAAGGCAATAAATTAAACAGTCGCTAAGTACCGAATGGCAATTGTCGAAATTCGACGATAAATTAGCTAAAAGCGTTGTTTGTTAGTTGCAATTGCTATAACTTCTAATTACGGGGACGGCGACAATTACAGGGTATTTGTCTCCTTCTTTTATTTATAGTTGAAGTATACCTATTTACGGGGACTTGGATTTAGGAGGAAAGTTCTGTCTTGACTTAGAGTTTTTTGTTGCTAAGTCGGGTAGTTTTCAATTATGGGAGGAGTTTACGTTATAACACTGACGCAGATGCTTAGCTGTTTGCACCAGAAAATTTCGGATACATGGATAAAGTTCAGAGGGAGGAAAATGTAACTAACATCAGACAGAAACCATATGAGGAGTAGGTAGATGATGCGTTATCAAACATTAGTTGATCTAGTTACGAAGGTGTTTAATAGCCCGTCAGACAAACAAAATGCAACTTTGTAACAGAAATACGATGACGATTACTTAGGTAGCTAATACATCCACAATCTGAACTTTCCACAATAATTTTCACTACCAATAACAATAGGTATCAGCCTACTAGAAAATCTAATCAACCAGATGCCAATAACGCAACCAATATCAAAATACTTCTTTACTTCTAAAGTACATAATTTCTATTTACCAGAAAATAAACCCGGCCAAGTGCGAGTCGGACTTACGCACAAAGAGTTCCGTAACATTATCGCAAAATATGGCAAAATCACGTTTGTTGTATGGGAGTCCCACTTAAATATTTATTTTATTCTGTTTTTATTTGTTGTTATAGCGGCAACAGATATACATCATCTGTGAAAATTTCAACTGTCTAGTTATCACGGTTCATGAGATACAGCCTATTGAGAGACAGACAGACCGTAGACTTACTAATAGAGTCCTATTTTTACCCTTTGCGTACGGAACCCTAAAAACAGGTCACATGAAGCGCAGTACACTTTACCATCTCCCCTAAAAGCCCATAGTTCCATTCAAGTACTCCGCCGAATCAAAATTTCACCGGGTCACGGTACATCCCATTTTTACGATCCATTACCCCTTTTTCAACCGGACCAAGTTAAGCTGATTACTAGTGAATCGGCGATGCAAATCATACACTGCAATATTGTTGCAGGACGGTGATAAAATTGAGAATGAATAGTAGCAGTCGGTGTGATGAATTGATGTAACATTTTCGTAAATTGGATTAAGAGTTTGGAAGTGATATTGAAAAGTGAGAATATTGACGGCTGTTTTGGTATTTTTTAAAAAAACAATGTTGTAGTTGAATGAAAAAAAAAATGACTTAAGTGAAGTGAACTAGAAATAAACTGTCAATCCCAAGCTTCGATTTTTAGTCAGTTGGAATGATAGGTCACTTTCTCTTCTTATGTCATCACATTGAGATGTCTACAGAATCGACCAGCTCGACTGCCCCATTTCGAAATTTAGTTAGTATTGATACCCACTAACTGCACTATTCACTCCCTCGTGGCCAGTTTAAAACCTAGTTAATCTCTGGGCTTGCTAGGTTTTTACCAATAGTATTTTTTTTACCCAACAGAAATACTTTTCAAAGGCAGCTGACCTATTTTACGTTTATGCGCCTGTTGAATACAGGCATGTGAACCACAAGCCAATAGGCAACACTGGGGCCCATAAGCAATGCTGCGACTCTTGGATCCTACAAGGTCTATACCCGCAAAACCGCGATACGCGGCAGCGGCTGCTAGGGGTTTGTCTTTTGGGATACCATTTCCCTTATTTATAGGTGGAAAGTGATACAAGCATGCACAACTTACCACTTCAACTCACGTTTGTCCCCGTGGTGGTCTCGTTCAACCTCGTGTCCGGTCGAGGGTTATAGGGGGAGAAAATATAAAATAATAAGGGACAACCGACGTGGTCTGGATCGAGATACTGGGCAGAAAGCTAGACACGTTCCCGACAAAAATACTTCGCCACGCGCGAAATATCCACAGTACCACTCGCGGATGGCGAACGTAATTTCGAGTAACGATGGATTGATTATCTGGCGATTCCAACAAAATCAAAGCATTACCACCGTATTACGTATAGCCATGTCAACCACATTTTTTCCAGCAAATTGACACAGTGTTGCAAATAACAAAAAAAATACGAAACATTGGTTTCGAACAGCGCCCTCCTGTAAAATTTAGTTTTAGTCCCTTACTAGGTTTTGAAATGGGGTAGCCGAGCTGGTCAGGGAACAGTGGAAAATATTAGCGGAGACTTTGTACACAAAGCTCTACCTATACGTAAACTTATTGTAAAAACCAAAACTACAAAGACAAGCGTGCTCTAATATAGATCACATTTTCTTTTACCACTGAGATAGTCGTCAAATTTGAGTCTATCAATATTATAAAATCTTATCGATGGGCTATTTATATTTTTGGACGTTTTAACATCTTAACATAATTTTTCTTTAATTTCTTCCTCATTAAACATAATTTTGACTGCTCTTACAAAAAATATTCTTTCTATCGATCTTAGATACAGTAGCAAACAAAAACAATAGCAACCCTCATCACTACCATCTTAAAATACTTAAGACAAAACAATCTCCAAGCTTATTGTTCCAAACAATACCTACAGGACACAATTACACGGACTCCACTAAATTACTCGACTTAACTACCCATTCTACCTACTAAATCCTAAATCTCTGCCCGATCTATCGTATTTCAAGAGCTCCTAACACTAAATTAATCCGGCAAAGTGTCACTCATCCTTTATATAGGTATTGCTCGAAATAAGGAAACAAAACAGCCTAGCCCCGATCGTATCACAGATATCGGCTCCCGAATAGAAGCAGCAACCCTGGATATACTATTACTTAAACAAAAACACGAAAATAGACTCTAAAGCAAAAAAGTCAAGGTCTATTTTGTCGTGTTGTGCCACACGGCTTCTTAGCATCGTTTACATCGCAGATAAGTTAGGATAGTGGAGTTTTAGGTGAACGTTGACACTGAATAGATGACATTTCAGAAGTTTCACCACACTGGAAGCGTGTAAACAATATGCACATGTGTTTTTCTGAGATGTGGTAGCGCAGTCACATTTTTATCAACTTTCTTCTGAAGTTATTTCAATGTGGTTGGGAAACAGCTGTTTTGGTGTTCAACGGCTTTGTTGCACTTTAGTGCGAGTGAGACTTGCTCCAAGTTCTTAACTGAACCGAACACTAAAAGATGTGTGCACAACTTTTACTCGCATAGTGTTCTTTGTGCTGGTTTTGTTGGCTCCTATTTCTTGAACCAAAGAAAATTACTTCTACTAAGATCAGGTTAATATGGAGCATAGAGAGAAGAAAAATATGTATACGCCGACTTTGTATCTGTCACCTCTGACCAAGACTGATTTAAGAGCAAATCCATATCAAATAAACCTTCTGTTACGTTTTTACGTCTAAACTGCAGAGCGGATTTTGATAAAACTTGACAGACAGACAGACTATGACCTGGATTAGGAATTCTTTTAATCCAAAAAGTAAGTTTCCTTAGGAAGATGTTGCGGGCACAAGCTAGTAGTTGCTAAATTCAATAACAAGAAACCAAAAGAGCCGAAACTTTTTTTTATTTTTGGGTTCTTGAGAGGCTTGCGCTTGACCACTGTCTCATGACAGCGGTAAGCGATGATATGGTCGACGATGAAGCACGCTTGCCTAGAAAAAATCTATTCACTCTTGACTTGAATACTCCCAGGTTGTAGCTATCAGGAAATACAGACTTGCAGGGAATTCCACTCCTTTGCTAAAACGTTTGGTGCGTAGGGTGGGATGTCCACCATGTACCGATGACGCATCGTGAGTTCGGTTCGAACTTAAGGAAATCCTTCTTTTTTTAGGGCATATTTACTAATATGCTTAGGTACTGAACCACAATAGATTTTACCAGGGTAGGTACGACCCATTCTTGTGTAGCTTCTCAAATGAACAAGAACCAAACACGTACGCATTTCCTTAAATACCAAACACGAGTTAGTTGACAAACAGACGCATGACAACGGACGAAGTTAAATTCAGAATATTCAAACGAATTACGCGAGCGGCGTGAAGAGTGAAGTACATGAAATACTGGCGCAAAGTGAAATGAAATACGCAAATGAACGAAGCGTAATCGCGCGTAAATTACTCCCATTCCATTCATTAATCTTATCATTCGTTCTAATGTTTGCTTATCGTCGTTTGACATTCTTTTGGAGTGTGGTAATGTCTTGCTGATTTTTACTTTAGCATTTATAAAGGTGTTTATAACTTCGTTATCATCATAATCAACTAGTCATAGTCCATCATCACAACACTAGGCATAGCCCAACTTACTATAGAACTATGGTAAGTATAAGGTAAAGATATCTTTGCAACTACAGTCACAGTAAACACTTTAACTTTGGTTCCTCCTAGGGTGACTACAGTCACATTAGATGGATTCAACTTTTTCATTTGAAATATTCTACACACTTTAATACTCCTGGTAGTCACACACATTCATAGCTTCATAAGCAGGTGGCCCTTTCAATCACACAGTAGAATCCTTCCAACACATGGAAATCTTAGCATGATTCCACCAGATGTGCTTCCATAACCACTATATTGGCATCACTGAAATCTATATTTACCTTCAAGGTGTCTTAGCTACATATAGTTACATAGATGGTAGGACATATATATTGCTTATGGACATTCGGTGGTCGTAATCCGATCCGTCTTGATTTAGATGTATATTTTAATATAATTTATCACGAATCAGATTTTGAAAGCCCTGTTGAATAGAAGTCTCTGCTACTCAAAAAAGATTACCAAATGCTTATGGTCAATCAGGACTTCTGTGAACGCCTTCTGTCCGATCTGGGGGACATAGAACATTAAGAAAAATGGCCAGATAGTAGACATAGAAAAAAATATCACGGTATTTGGTTTGCGGAAATCAGATATTACATTGTATGACGTAAAAAATGTCGCCAGAAGAGAATTAACAAACTGGGCTTTAATGAAGTTGGTTAAAAATATGTATAGGCTGGTGAACTTCTTAGCACTGAAACCGTAAAGCCGGTTAAAAAAAAAAACTAATACTTAGCAAGCTTAGAAGGAAAAACCGAAACGAATCGTTTTATACGATTTTCGCCATTCCTTCCCATACTCTCGACCTTCTGTCTCCCACCTACCTAGTACACAAAACGTATGTATTTTCGTATCGTGAGCACGCCCACGCCTAAGAGTCAGTTGTGAGAATTGGTTATTGGCCAGAACGGAATGTTAATACGGGGTTAAAGAAAATCTGATTGTCTCGTTGACAGCGTGGAGGTCAAGTGGCCTTATTGATAATATTCTGCAGATACGTCACAATATGGCGGAGATATGATGGATATCATGGTTCATCGATATTGGTGAAGTGGAGTCTTTAAGTCGAGAGTGAGAGGTGACTTCTAGGTGAGCGTGCATCATCGTCGACCGTTACCATCAGGGGCCCACTAAATAAAACCTGAAGTGGTTAAGGTTGTGGGAATCCGTTAGATGCGACAGGAACGGTTGATGTGGTGACATCTGAGGAAGGCTATGTTCAGCGGTGGATGTCTTTCGGTTGAAATAATGATAATGGTGATGACAAGTGAAATTCTAATAATTTTGTTAGTCCACTACAGTACTTAATGCAAAAATATGACAACTATGTATTTTTTTATCTACTTGCAAGTTTTATTAAATAGGACCCTAGTGAGTGGTTAAAAGCGACCCAACCAATGATTTTAACTAAAAACATGTGAACGAATATAGCAGCTATTTTGGATTCAAATTGCTGGCATATTAATAAATTAAGCTTTGATTGAATAAATAGGAATTTTAGGTATTTGGTAATCTATTTCATCATCATCCAAAAGCCAAAAGACGTCCACGTCCATAGGCCTCTCCCAATCATCGCCACATTGAACGATCCCGTGCGTCTCGTATCAGCGGATCCCCGCAACCTTCACCAGGTCATCGTTCCACCTGTATTATGTTTAAAATAACGGAATTATATTTAAATCTCGGTAATAAATATCCTACCCAAATAAATGTGATTGGTGATTTTGATCGGCCAACTACACCGTTCGGCAGAAGATTTACTGATTGTAGTCTTGATGAAGCTTGTAGGAACGCCATCGATTCAGAGTTAGATTGTCTTGAGTTTTGGTTAGATCAAGAGAGTGACTATATGACCCTTGTTATAGAAATTACGGTCGTTTTATTGACAGAGCCAGAATTCGAACGAAGATATATGTATGGATAATAGCCTGCATATATAGTTCAGGATATTATATGATTCTAGGAATACAATGGATGATGAAACTTACTTGGTAGAATGGTAATATCATGGTGCAGTACGTAGAGACCAAAAAGCATGTTCGAAAAAAAAACAAATGAACATGATTTTTCACCTTTGAATGTCTTTTTCCTCCCAATTTATGTCCATTTTCGCACGAGATCCATACATCTCGGGTCCTTAGTTTTCCTCGCGTGTCACATAAAAGAATGGACATAAAAATATAGATAGATTTACGATTGTCTCAATGACAGGGGGCCGCGGTCAAGTGGGGTCTTATTGATAAATATCCTACTGCCTCGCGAAACAGAGTCAGTAAAGTCGAAATATTATAGTGAATCCGGCGATATATATGCTTTGTTATGCGTCTTTATTTTTGCCTCTGTGTTTTAGTATTCTTTGTGAAGAAAGTGATAATAAATGAATCAATGCTGCATGTGACTGCCTCGTTGGTTGCAAACGTACGTACTGCTGATCTGATCATAGGGAGCAAGAGATTATTTCATGTGATTCAATGATTATGAGGTGCCGTGTTATATAAGGATTGTTTTCTGGCAGCGGCTTCACCCGCGTTAAAGTCGGAAGTGGTCCCACGGGAACCGTATTTGTAACAAACATACATCCATCCAAACTTTCGCATTCATAATATTAGTAAGAAGTAAGATTAAACTCTAAGGCCCGTAACAGACTTTTAAAATTAACGAACTGTGTTCCTTCAACTTACGGACGAAAATAAAATACGCATTAAAGTGTGCAAGAAGCTTGTATTGTAACATTTACCCATTGTGTATAATCTATAGTATAATCATAAATATTATTGTGTATAATCAGAAATGATTACACACTTGTATGCAAGTTAAAGGCCATGTGTGTTTTCGCTCTAATTTTAGCAGTAGCATAAACTTCTAAATTGTCAGAGTAATGTTATCACTATTTCAATATATAACCTGTTTATAATTTGTACCCAAAAACATTCACCTTTTATAGCCCTCTATTTGCTCATACATAAATGATTCGCTTACTTCAAGTAGGGATTAGGTTACCCTAAAAAGATCTGGCTACCGATTAATTGGGGTCCAGACACGTGCTCGACCTTCGCGTGGCCTTGAGTCTATTTTTTTTGAACTCGTTACGCGGAAATTCAGTGATATTAGCCCTTATGTTTGATCTTGTCTGTCTGCCTCAATTCCAGATTCTGTTGGTAACAGTCTTAGAAGATTTATGCTTTGAATTTTATAGGCTCACTTGATGGTAAGCGATGAAATGATCGATAATAACACTCTAGCCTAGAAGTAAGTTATCCCCTTTCGACTTAAAGGTGAACATGGTTAAATCTATCAGAAAACCCACACTCTGGCAGGGTATTCCACTCTTAAGACGAATAATTTACTGGTATTCAGCAGTATCTGGTCAGAACGGCAGGCTTATTACGTATCTTTTGCAAGAGCAAAACGATAGCGATTTCTGCGCAATAATTGCTCTTCCATACAGAAGTTTTAGAGTTGCTGGTGGTTTTTTTTTAAATAAGTACCTTTGACAAAAAACGAGCGCTTAGCAAACGATTGTGTAGAACCTACCATATCTACACTGCAGGTAATTCCGACTTTTATGACATAAAGCGTTTGATCGCTATCGTTTTGCTCTTGCAAAAGATACGTAATAAGCCTGCGGGATACCAAAATACTTAGGGAAAATAGCTAAGGCACATAATGGACAAGGTAATTTTTACAGGATTGAAAGTTAGTTATCCTGTTATGTAGTTCTTATAGCTATTTACTGGAATTAGGGTATCCTTAATCACCTAGATCCCACCAAACTACTAAATAACAATCCAAAGTCCTACACCCAAGATTTCCTGCTTAATACAAATAACAGGATTAACACAAAACAGTTGACAGAACAATCTACTGCAACTTCAGACGCCTGAGAACTTCAGCGGAGTTCGGATTCATCAACATAATTATATCAAAGTAACACTGTTACCTGCCTGTGTGAAACACCTTTATATTTTGTGTCTTTGTTACAATTGTGTTATAATTTTTTGTTGATGTAATTAATAGAGTGTATCATGAGAGAAGACATTCGACAATATATGCCATCTAATAAACAAAGAAACCTACTAAGAATCATAGGTACCTACTCATTTACAACAGAAGGAGATCATCGATTGAGGGACATCCAACATATTATGTTGTAGATAATTAATTCTATCAACAACAAACTTCTCACTCACGATTCAAACTCGACACGTGCGAACACACATGTATTTAGTAAGTTTCGATGCCTTTAGGCGTTTAACTTAGGTTCGGGCTTTATTGAGCTCCAGGAGGCGAAACTTACGCCAAAATTATTGATAGTTTGTAGGCTTATGCCTGTGTATATGTTGTTATAAATAATGTTGTATATATTATACATATATTGTTATATTTTGGCCCAGATACATGCCTAATAGACAATCAGACTAGAACATTCCCCTCTCTATAAGAGTGAATGGGCCATTATCGACCACATGGGCCTCGTACTGAAGGAAGTAACACGTCTTTGATTTTTTGGACCTAGGTCAGTTTCCTCCCAAAGTTCTCTTCCACCATTTTGAGAACAGTCAGGTGGTGATGAAATAATTCAAAAAGTGTCTGCCTAGTTTCGAAACCATGACCCACTACTTGTAAATTTGTTACGGCCCTGTAACTGAACACAGCTCTCGCAATGGATTCATTTGACTAATATTAGTTACATGTTCCAAGAAATGGACTGTGTGAGGAATGATATGAAAGAAAAGGGAGTCAGTGATAGCGTGACAGGGGACAGGATGGAAAGGAAGAACAAAACGTGTTGCCGACCCCAAGTAACATGGGATAAGGTCAGGAAGATGATATAATGCTCTACGAAATGGATATAATTCTCATCTTCTTGATTAGAGGAATGATTTTTCCACGTGAACTGTCCTGTCGATAGTAAATAAATGCCTTTAAAATAGATAATGTAGGTAACATTATCGCTTACCGTCATATAATTTGAATGATTTTGATGTAGTTTCAATGCATTCTGCTACACCTACTTGATTATCCAACCTTTCCGTAAGAAAGTATGCGATACGAGCTGAAGACTCACGCCACACCTATCGTACTACGGTTTTACGTATTTTCAATATAGCAATGTAATAAAAAAACAAACCACTGTAAAATTGTTTTTCTTGAAAAAGTTTAGATGATGCACACAATCACACAAATAGGCAATATAATTGTGCTGCGTGTCGCGGGTTCGATTCCCGCACGGAACAAATATTTGTATGACCTATAGATACTTATTCCGGCTCTGGGTGTTGTGTATGTGAGTTTAAATGTTTGTTAGTACACCCACGATACAGGAAGAAATTCCAAGTGTGGGTCAACTTTTTTTTTTAATTACTAAATTACTCCATGTAAATTATCTTTAACAGACCAATTAACTCAAAATAAAAAATTGTTCTCTTACATATTTTTATGTAAAATTTTCAGGCTATAAATTACACAGCATAACGCCAAAAACTGGCCACAATCCATGGCCTTATTACGGACTAAATAAAAACAATAATCTCCCGATTCTACCTCTGGCTCATATTTCAGCGCTTTGTTCGGGACAAGTCCATTTTTCATGTTACTGTACCATTATAAGCGAGTCAACTTTTGTGAGGACTGACAATTTACTTGATGTCCCTCTTTTAAAACGTTTGACGGTATTATTTCGGAGAGTACGTAGTATAAAATGGCCGTAATACTCACTCATTTGAATGTTATTATCAATTAAAATCCAATTTTGTGTCGTAATTGGGCCGTATTTTACATTTTCATCTGTGAATGTCGTAATTTTGGGTTTAAAAATTGTTTCTGAGGATTAAATAGTAGGTATTTAAAGTATAATGATACAAAATTTACGATACGAGATTGAAAGTTATTCTGCCATAACTATATATAACATTACAGAGACACATGAGCATTATGCGCCTAACATTTTTGATAATATTAAACAACTGTGACAACATTAGTACACTGACATAATCTTAATGTATTACAATAAAATCCTTTGCAATTTCAGTCTATTAAATCCTTTTTTTTGCCACAGTTATCTGTGAAACTGCTAGCATAGTTTTTAAACATAAACACAGTGCTAATGATGAAAAACATAAAATTTAAAATCTCAGTAAAGTGATTAAGAGCTCGCTATCAATAAAAATACGACAATCTAAGAGTAACTAAAATAATTACTTCGTAGAACAACAAAATTTCAGAGAAACAACACCCCTCGTCAATTTAATCTTATATGTGCCATTATAATTCAGATTTTCTTCAATTTTGTGCCAACAATAGTAATAGTAATTGCTTTATTTACATAAGAAAAATATTACAATTTAGTGAAGTCCCTGATTCCGGTGCTAGGTGATTAACCTGTGTTACAGGAGCCAGTGCCGTCTCCCGGCAACAAATACAGTTCAATCTTATGCGATAATTATCAAAATGAAATTAAAACCAAAGTCGTAAAGATAAACAAACTCTAGCATTTTTTTTTTAAAACACGGGTTATCCCCGTAAGCCGGCATTAACGTATTGCTGTACAGTGTATAGTCCTAAGCATGGCCATTATCTTTATACACATCGCAAAATTATTTTGAACTAAATAATTAGAGATACTCGCAGCATCATGATATTCCGAAGATAGATGTCATCAAGGTTTTTAAGATAAAAAATAAATTTAAAATGATTATTCTGTAAAAAAGGACAAAAAAAATAAAAAAAAATGTTTTTGAATCTTGAATCATTATGCTTACCGCGCTGCGTTCCAACACGGGCATAGTCGAGGCAGGCAAGAAGACTGCCAGGCTTAAATGGAAATGAGCGGGTCACGTCAGCAACATGCACATCGACCGTTAAGCCAAACATACAATGCGTGCTCGAAAATGGAAGGCGCCGCCGAGGCCGGCCCAGAAAGTGGTGACCAGACGACCTGGACGCGTACTTCGAAGGCTGGTTCGATGGGGCAGGGGAAAAGAGTCCCTGGAAGGACTTGTGGGAGTATTAGGCCAGCTGTGGGAAAGTATCGGCAAAATAAAACGAAACGAATCTACTCTAGCTAAAAATTGCACTACTTATTTTTCGAACTTTTGAAGTTTTCTAAATATATTCCTATTTATACCCATAACTGTACAAACAGGAAGATCAACGCAAAACTTTCCCCGTAATGAACAAACATAATAATATATTTAATCGTTTATTAAGATTAAGATTGCAAATGTTAATGCGGAGCGGAGCACGAATCAGGAGTAACGCTTATTGTGGACCTGTAAGTGGGTCGCTGGCTTACAGAGTAAGTTTTTGTTGTATATGTTAATGTTCGCAGAGGAATGATAAATATTATTGTATTTTTTTTTTGTTCTGTGTAATTACGGATGCTGCTGATATTAGTATTCTTTATAGATGAAAATAAATGATAGGTAACAGAAACATTTTAGATCATTGATTACTATTTAAACCCCAACGGAAAAAGGGGGGTATTATAAGTTTGACGTGTATTGCTGTGTATCTATGTGTCTGTCTGTGGCATCATAGCTCTTAAACGGATGAACTGATTTTGATTTAGTGTTTTTTTGAAAGATGACTTTGTCGAGAGTGTTCTTAGCTGTTTGAATAAAATTAGTTCAGGCGTTTAAAAGTTATCCGCATTTTACTCATTGAATCTGGGTTTTTCCGTAAGATATCGTGCCATTGTTTCGATAGATTGTCGATTGAAGCGTGTCCACTACTACTAGGTATATTAAATGTAGTTTAAAAAGCATGCAATAAAATTAAATTTAAAATTTAAAATCCCCGACACAAAAACCTCTGAAAAGCAAAAAATAAACGTCGTACTCGCGTCGGGGAACCGCTAAGTAAATAAAATCAACTGCTGTAAACATTGGCGGTTCCCCGACACGAGTACGAGGTTTATTTTTGGCTTTTCAGAGGTTTTTGTGTCAGGAGTTATTTAAATTTGTACTCGTAAGTTAATTTTGTTACTCAATCAATACGCCAAGCGGCTAGTAGCGGCGGTAGATAATTGATGGTGGGAAAAATCCAAGGCCTCGCCTTTCGCCACCATGTTTGAGTCAGCTTCTAGTCTAACTGGATGATGCTGAATACCAGTTAACAAACCGATTGCCTATCTGACCTTCACAACCCAGTAACTGGGTAATATGATACCTCTTGGCAAGACTGGCGTCAGATTTTCCAATTATATCTAACTACCGCTGACGACTGTTTAAGATCTGTAAATGACAACCAAAACCAACTTAACATGCTTTATTTTTACAAGCCATACTAAAACACACCTTATTCTACTAAACCTCAGAGCAAGAAACACTCACTTATTAAGACGACGACAGTCGCCAACGACCTTGAGGAACAAAATGCGCACTCTTTTCACACCCGCACGACCCAAAATTTAGTGGTTTTTGTACTTTCCTTACTATTTTATGACTTAAAAAAAAAGCTTCGGATCAAAATAGGAACTAGTTATGCAAAACAGAATCTACCCACACAATGACAGTTTTGACTGTTGGCTGTTATATACATTAAAATTGTTTGCTATTTTGAACAAAGTTTATTTTGTTTATAAACTTTATACAAAATAATAAACAATTTTAATGTATGCAACATTTTGACAATAATCGCTTTTTCTCAAAACTGTCAATTTGTGGGTTGATTCTGTTTTGCATAACTAGGTCCGATGTAGATAATTAAATCGTCTTTGACATAGTGACAATTTCATTAAAATACACCCGATGGTTTTAGTGCGATTATAGATGTTTTATCCGTGTTATACATAACTTTACAAAAAAAAACTTAGATTAAATTATTAAGAAAATGGTCTCATTTAACATATATTTTTCCAAAAAACTACGATTAGCTGTTTAGACGTGATTCTCATTTTACAGCTACTGAGGGGTATCTACGCTTTAAATATAGTTATTCATTTTTTTAAATTCCTGCATTTTGGTCACGATTCTATTTTAAACCGTTCTTCCAAAGGAAACTAAATATTTATCTCCCTTTCACGGCTCATCTGAAAAGAACAAAAAGGGGTTGTAGCAATTCGTTGGCTTGTAAAGCCATGCAAGTTATAGGAGTCAATTAAGGGGAATGGGACACCCATTCAACTTAATGTTGTGCTTGCATGCGGTAAGCCGGCAATATGTCGCCAGTTACACGCATCCGTCTCTAAACTGTTCACGTAAAGGCTATGTAAATAGATGGATAGTTGTTGTAAAGTTTAAACAATTTATACATACAGTTTTGAACTTAACATACCACAATGGTCTATCACCTAAACTTAGTAAAGTGGGTATCGATTTTTAGAAGACAAGAAGACCTAGACACGTGACATTCTATAATCGAAAGCGTGGCAATATCGATTGGAAAAATGACAAAAATGTATGGGAATGACAATCGCTATGACATTTGACAGCCGGCCAGGCAAGGGATTTAACTAAGACGGGCGTATGAAGATTTTTAGTAGCATCTCGAATGTCCTATATGTCCAGGAAACAGTTCTAAGACAACAACAACATAAGACCTAACTGTAGCCAATATTGACAGCATCTAGCATAAATTAATAATACTCCAATAGCTTCCCAAGACGCCTGTGTTCATGTTAAATAGTGCAACGGGCGGGGATTAAATACCGACCAATCGCAAGCCAGAGACTTAACAGTTTGGCCAGAACCGCATAATAAATGGAATACTCGACTACACTTTTCATTCTTGGCTACATAAACCATCATTTTAAGCCAAACAATATTTAAAACGTTCGCCAAATTGCCGGCGGCTCTTCTAAAAAAGTCAAGAGGGCCAATTAAATCGTAGTGGGCGCTAATTAGGCCCCCCGGGCCAAGACATTAATTTAATTGTTGCAACGAGCGGTGTAATACGGCCCCTTTTGAAAGTAACCCAGCATTTTTCCGCTAAATGGAACCACTTGTGACTGCAATGGTCTCCTTGTTGCAAAAAGGGCAATTAGGTAGAGAAATATTTGTTGCTGGTAACATTGTGAGGCTGCCAAGTAACTTATATGGAGCTTTTAATTTATGGAGAGTTTGTTTTATTTTATGTTTTACGTCATGATACCTTTGATAGTCTATTTCTTTATCAACCTTTATTGGCCCACTGCAACGCAATAACGATGACCATTAAAGACTCAAAGGTAAACTAACGAAGTGTGTTAAACGATGTTTTACCAATCAATTAAGGCACAACATTGCAAATACTTTTAATCCCTAAATATTGTCCAGAAGAAATTATCGCGAAAAATAATAGGTAGTAATAGGCTTCTTCTAGGCAAGCGTGTTTCACCGTCAACCTCATCATCGCTTACCGTCAGATGAGCTAGTGGTCAAGCACGAGCCAACAGTCGATAAAAAAATGTGTTTTCACATTGGGAAGATAAACCCTTTTCCATACCCATATTATATAAGACGCAACTGGCCATGGTTTCCGTACGCCACCGCCGTAAAATCAGCGCCGTGCTGTGGATCTCCCACGGCACAACATTATGCTGAGTGGAAGCCTTCTTGTCACAGTCACGACTTGCATCTGCTTGTACTTACTCATCATCCTTATACTGTACTCAAATTTGGGATTTTATTTTAATCTTACTTTTTTTCTAACATAAATTAAATACTTACTAAAATTACCGTTAAGGATTTCATTTAAAAGAAAATCAACAAAAAAAATGTCGATTTTGTTGCGAATAAACACTTTTCCTTTCTTTCTATATCCCGCCCCACTCTTTTGCCTCTACGTGGCCAAATATTTTTCTCTAAAAGCGCGTCTAGTGATTGCAGCAACATTTCCTCGTTGCAAAAACGGCTATTAAATAGTGAATTATTTGTTTTGCCCGAGTTTTGTCGTAACGGATAAAGTTGTGCGCTAGTTTCCAAGTATTAAGTGCCCGGTTTATAAAGCCAAAGAAATAGTTAGTAGGTATTAGTGGAGAATTTTTGGCACTTATGTTAGAAGTGACAATTTTTTTTTTATTTATTCAAAATCTGTTTACACTATAACATACAAAAAATCTGCCAAACTGTAAAACAGTTTGTCGGCAGTTGCTTTCGTATCACAATACATTACAAATAATGTTTAAACAATAACTTAAATACCTGAATATGCTTAGCAAACCAATTAAATACCATCAGGATCAGACAATCCCACATTCCACACCTATGATCTACTTTTATAAATAATAAATACAATAGAGCCTGGCAATAGAGGCCTGTTACAAAACATGGCTAGGGACAGAGCGACAGATAATGTGTTTTAGATGTAGGTAGTGTCTACTGAAGGTCAAATTACCCGCCAGGTTAAGGGCCTACATCCGCTTTAGTGCCGTAAAACGGTAACGTTCTAAAGCATACTCCTTAGTAACGGCTAGGTTAAAAGGTATGAAAGAAATGTATATTTATTATTGTTTCATGTACATTATTTTTTAAACATGTTTTTTTTTCGTATAACAATTAGTTTTGCTTTAAAAAAATAATTAGCAACACGATATTTTTCGCAACTTTTGGATACTCCTCCAAAACGACTTGGGTGCTTAAAAATATATTTGCACAGAAAAATTGATGGCTAGAATTTCTTCATAACTGACATAGCATATGTAAATCAAATAATATTTTGCAAACAAAACTGTTCAAAAGGTGTTTCAATATTGATATTTTGGCATCGAGTGGGCGAACGGCAAGTACTGCGTTTACATTGGGGCGTATATATCGCCTTAAGTAAATAAATCGATTTTGACGAAACGAGGTCTTTATGGTCTGTTTTAGAAAAGTCTACCTATAAAAGTTTCTTTCTGTAGGTCTCTTACATCTCAAAATATATGCATTGATTCTCAAAAGATTTTCAGTCCTACCTACCTTACTGTACCTATTTAAGGTCGAATGACCCATCGGGTTAATTAAATAAATCGAGGCTTGTGTCAACGAAGTAGTCCTAAAAAACCCTCTTTCCAAGTTCCCAAAATCTCATTAATTAAATTATCATTAGTTTTGATTGATGGGTAAATCTTCAATTAGATTTATTTTAAGTAAATACCCTCAAAGTCTAAACTAACCTTGATAATATTTTTTTACGTTATAGTGAACAATCAACATGCAATAACAATGAATTTTTTAACCGACTTACCAAAAAGGAAGAGGTTCTATGTTCGACTTCTTGTATGTTTTTTTTTTGTATGTTCACCGATATCTGCGTCGATTGTGGACCGATTTTGAAAATTCTTTTTTTGTTTGAAAGAGTATGTTTCAAAATTGGTCCCATTTTAATTTGGTGAAGATCCGATGAAGAACTCCTAAGATATACGACAGAACTCTTCAATAAATAACGGCAATTTCATTGCATTGCATATGCCATTTCATAACATAACATCACGCCAGTATGCTCTTAAGGGGTACGCAGATCTCTCTTTTCACCGGTTATGTTCAATTTTCATGATATTCGGGTTATCTGTTCTGGCGTTAAGGTAATTTACTAAACAACTTGCCTATTACGTAGGTACAACTAAAAATAAAAAAAATAAAAACCTTTTTTACATAAAAATACTACCGACTTCCAAATAATAAAACTACAAAGTAAAAATAACTTTATTTTTGGAAGTCGGTGACCATAGTGCAAAATATGGTACCTACAAAGGCACCGACTTCAAGAAAGACCCCAAATAGATAAATTACAAAACAATTCAATTTTAACTGAATCAAACTTAAATTACAATTAATCCGTAACAGTTGCAGTCTAAACTAGATCCAGAATGTAAGTTTTAAACCGTGCTTAGAGTATGCTTAGAATTGAATTAAGCAACGCCGCCGGACCAAGTTGGCGCTGTAATCTTGAATTTAACTTAGACACTGCTTACTGTAAGTTGGTCTTAAGTTGAATTGTAACCGGTTTGCGGTCAGCTCCCAGCTCTCGACTTGGTTTCAGGTGTTGGTTCGTTATTTGTGGGATGTGTGGTCTTGGATGAAGTTTTCCAATTATTTTTGGATAATGAATGTTTTTGTCATGACCCTATTATGCATCTGTGCAACAGTTTTCCTCAAAATAAATCGCCATAGTCACGGCAATTCTCATCCAGCTGCCACCAGTCACTCTGACCAACAGTCATCGGCCTCACACCTGCATAATATATTCAGCCCATAGTCACTTCAGCTTTTTTTTTTCTGTATGCGACAAAATTGATTCTCTGCCGGATCGTCTCGTTCCGAATTCAATACCTCAAAGAGCCGAAAACTCGGAAATTATTTTTGATAATTCTTCACCAATTTCATTTACTAAAAAGTCAATTTAAAAATCAAAAACCTAACTGCTTAAGAAGCGAACTAAATTAGGTGGTCAGCTAGTTCGCGAATATGTATCCTCCGCCTGCACAGCATGATTTTTTCTTGTTTAAAGATTTTTAGTTCGCTTCTTAAGCAGTCGGGTTTTTGTTTTTTAAATTAACTTTTTTTTATTTACAATTTTTTTAATATATTTTTTTTTCGAATTTCTTTTAAACATGTAAGTGGTATATATTTTTATAATCACCTCTTAAAACCCTTCATTTTGATACCCCGCTCGATAAATTATGAAGAAAAAAAAATGGGACCCGCTCAATATGGCGCCCAAACTCCACCATGTTTGTTTTTAGGGTTCCGTACCCAATAAGGTTATAAACTGGACTCTATTACTAAGACTCCGCGGTCCGTCTGTCACCAGGCTGTATCTCATGAATTGTGATAGCTAAACAGTTGAATTTTTTACAGGAGATGTATTTCTGTTGCCGTTATAACAACAAATACTAAACTCAGAATAAAATAAATATTTAAGTGCGTAAATTTTTGCGATACTGGTACGTAATCCTTCGTGCCCGAGTCCGACTCGCACTTAGCCGGTTTTTTTTTAAACTTCATTTATCTAAGAACACTTGTGCGGTCAAGACATATCTAACGATGTCTTAATTATTTAAATCCGTCTAGCGGTTTGAAAGATATTAATAAAGAATATTACATACATACAAACAAACAGACATAAATACATAAAAGATTATTTATAATTAAACACACATACACATAACATCACACCTGTATTCGCCAAAGGGTTTGGCACAGTTGCACTCACATTTCGCCAGTTATGTTTAACCCCTTAAGTGCCTAAAGCGTGGATTCACGTCAGACAATGGCTTTTTAATTGTTTTGATAATTACGGCATTCAACCGGTTAAGTCCCATTATAATATGGGACAAATTTTAAACCTCAGTACACCTTTAAAAAAAAAATATTCCAGTATTCTATATATATTATTCAAACTAAACTATGAAAAATAAATTATTCTTCTTATTCCACAACTCTCTTAAATTAAAATTCTTACCAAACAGAACTGTTACCCACTACCTCATCGCCCGTCAAATGAAACTGCACCATCCACTATGTTGTATTTCACGAAACTTTACATTGTTGCAGCTATCAACTGTGACTCACAAACACTATGGAGGGAACCCCAAGCCATTTACATGGGTATGGCAAATAAATGTAAATGCATTTTATGTTTAACCACCTCGGAGTGAAAGGGGGAAACTTGCAGAGTTTAGTCAATTGAAAGAATGGACGGAGTAATTGAAATAATGTGGTGTTTCTGTGATAAGGGAGTTAGAGGAACAAAGGAATGTAATTAGCTGGTAACGTCATCAAAACACAAAATTATTTATGGACTACAGTTATTCGGATTTTGCATGACCGATGAGAGGCATTGACCGTACATTCTATTGGGGAAAAATCAATGTCTGCTATTTATATTGCCGTTTTAAACGAAACACGTGTAATTTGTAGTCAGGTACCAGATGTAAATTGATATTCCAGGCACATTAAAACTTCTCCGTCCCAACTGCTTTGTACCTCAGTAACACAGGTGCTTTGTCACCAAATAGACTAAGCCGAAAAGCCTCAAATGCCCGTGAGAGATTACACCAGGGGATACCCTTCTCTTTTAGTTAGATATGTGGTTTCATAGGTGGATGGGTATGGAAGACGAATATAGTTCCGATACGACGGTGCTGATGTGGAATTTGAACGCAGACTAAGTCTCATCTGTTTTTCTGCCCTATGCGCCCCAAAAGCGTACGTAGCATAGTCAAAACGCTGCCACTGACGATGCCGTAGAAGTGGCAAAATATTGGCACCAAAAAACAAATTAAATAAAAAATTGGTTTATCAATACATTGGTATTTGTTAGAAAATATACGTAAAAATATAAATATTATCTCAAATTTTAAGTTCATAGGTCAATGGGAAGTTAAAATATCAACGGAACAAAATTTTGTGAAAATGTCCCTGACTTTGGTGGCTTTTCATTCCTTTGTTTCCCAATGTTTTAAAACAAATATTCAATATTTATCTATTCCACAAGTTCTAAACAAAGGTACCCCACTCGATGGAGTAGGTCAAAATTGTTTATTCGCGACGCCCTCTATCTGTATGGAATATTTATTGACAATTTGTATGGCTTTGGGTCAACAAGATGCTTATACTATAAAATTTAAAGTTGGTAGCTCCAACCGTTCGGCTATAAATCTGTGTGACAGACTACAGACAGAGAGACGGACACGTGAGTGACAGCAATAGGGCTCCGTTTGGATCCTTCGGGTTTGGAACCCTAAAAACTGTATTATGGACACGAAGGAGAAGACTAAGTACTACTACTACGAATACAAACGATTATTCAATTTCAAATAACAATACTCACTCACTCACTCTTTGAGTAACTTCTTGAATTAGAAACCCTAACATGTCAGTACCAACACTATACGTTATAAGTACGTCAAACACATAGTTTCTACATTTACTCAAGTCTGGTACTATTTGACTTTGACAAACGTAGTGGAGCCACTTAGCGTAGCGAGTCGTGTCGACGAGTAATCGACTCCCCTAGGAATAATATTAGGTAGAATAACTTAGCAACTAGCAACGTTGGGCGATAGTTTTAATGTGTAAACAGTTTGGGACGTATTTTAGAAAGACTGAAATGAACTAAAGAAAAGCTTAGGTCCATGGGGTCCGAGTGTGCATCGAGTTTTTCGAGACATTAGCCCAAAGTTCGTCGACTCTTCACGTGACTGGAAGGCTGGCCTTTTTTCGGCCAGAGAATCAGCATTGCCATCCAACGTGCCAACGTTCCCATTAACATCGATGTGGACGAATTTTATTATGCACAATGAGCCCTTTTCCCTCTCCCCTTTTTATTTGTATATAGGCTTGTTTTTTTTAGAATATTCAATTGTATATATGTTAATATATTTGTTACATTAAAGGACGAAAGTAAATAAAATAATAGTATTTAAAAAGATACTGTTTTGCATCGCGATTAAAACTTATCATAATACTTTAGACAGCACTAAGGCCTGTCTGAAGTATTGTTATTTCGATTTAAATATTGGAATATTGGCAATAAAAAACTTTTTACAAAAAAATACTACAAAGTGAAAAATAACTTTATTTTTGGAAGTCGGTGTCTTCCATAGGTACCAATTTATTGCGTTATGGACACCGACTTCCAAAAATAAAGTTATTTTTCACTTTGTAGTTTTTTTATTTGGAAATCGGTAGTATTTTCTGTAAAAAGTTTTTTATTTTCACTTTTTAGTTGTACCTGCCTAATAGGCAAGTTGTTTAGTAAAGTACTTATAACGCCAGAATAGATTACCCGAATATCATGAAACATGAACATAACCGGTGAAATGAGAGATCTGCGTACCCCTTAAGACGGTACTGGCGTGATGTTATGTTTTAAAATGGTATAAACAATAAACAGACATGCGATTGCAGCAATCCCGAGAGATTTGCTGTTATTTATTGAAGAGTTCAGTTGTATATCTTCGAAGTTCTTCATCAGATCTTCACTAAATTAAACTGGGACCAATTTCGAAATCTTTCAAACATAAAAAGAATTTTTAAAATCGGTCCACAATTGACGGAGACATCAGAGAAAAAAAAACATACATTATGTTGAACATAGAACCTCCTCCTTTTCGGGAAGTCGGTTAAAATTAAGATAAAATGTGTAAGGTTGAAGATATTTTGAAGTAAGTTAAAGTATCGAAGTAAATATAATCATAAAAATGTAATATTTACAAAAGGTATTTTGATTTGTTACATTACAAATAACTTATTAATTATTGTAACACTTTAATAGCTTTATTGCACACTAAAATATCGATAAGCCTTCTATAGATATTATAATATTAATCTTGTTATTAGAATGTTTAATATCAACCTATAGTTAAGACCCCCACAGACATGTGCAACGTGATAACGCGACACACAAAGTCATACGCGGTTCCGTAGAATATTTTCAACGAATGTATTGCAAAATCTTGTCGCATCTTCGCGATGCGCTATCTGCAGGAGCCTTTAGTCTATTAAAATATAAAACATTTTCACGCTTTTGAAAGCGATCCCATGTCAGGTACCCTGTAACAAGCTCCTTTTCCCAATGCACGGTAGAATCAATTTTTATTACTTGTAAATTTTAATTCTTTGACGATCAAAAGTGCCGCTTTTTGGCCTAGTTTAATAAATATATTTGACTTTGACTTTGTCTTTTATAAAAATTATAGCTTTTAATTCATATAAGGGTCAAATAATTGTAGCTACCAACGTTATCCAAAGTGCTGTTTCCAAGCTGGAAAGCCTTTAAGCCCTTTTGGTCCAGCTTTTCCAATAGAGCTAAAACTACAACTACTGGCTACATACAATGTTTCTACCAAATTGCTGAGGAATAATAAAACTGCAACAAAATTGAATTCTAAGTTCGTGAGACTCGGTATCGCATTTTCTAGGTCAGTGGGTCTTAAATTGTGTTCAGTTTGTTGCATCCCTATATGGATGAAGAATGTTGCTTTTAAGCTGCTTTTAAAATTGTCCAGAGTCTTTTGAATAGTATCATTCTCTCAACGAAAGCGTTGCCATCATCAACATCAGCTTTTTGATGCTCCCCCAGCTGGGGCCTCCTCTATGTTAGAGGGAGTTATGGTCCTTAATCCTCGCGGACCTAGTTCGGGTTGCTGGATGTCATCGAACTTTTGGTTCGATGACTTGCCGGTGTCGTCACACGTCACCGAACTCCTTAACGACTTTTTTTTTTTTTTTTGTCGACGGGGAAAATCATCTTATGACAAATCCCGCTCTTGGGTGGAGCGGGAGATAGTGTCAGACTTGTACTGACTAAAAACCCCGCGCCGTTCCTTCTAGCCTTCATACCGGGGCTCTAGCTTCCTTTCGGATAACCCCGAACCCCGGTAGGCTTCGACCCAGCTGGGCCCCACTCTTTGCTGACAACTCCTTGAGGCGCGCGGGAACAGTGCGCGCCGTCGACGCCTTGGCTCGGTCCGGGTAGTTACCGGACGATCGGACAGCGAGCTACCCATGGCTCGCTGTCCACGAGCCCGCGTCTACGGTGGCTGGATATCGGGATTGGGATCCCGGCGGCGGCGGCGAGGGCGCCGTTGCCTGATGCGGTCGGCCTCCTCCTTTGCTAGCATTACTGCTTCGCAGAAGGAGGCGACCGCCTGCCACTCCTCCTCGCTACGGACCATGGCCTGAACCAAGGCCCGGCGCGAGAGGTCTCCGCCGCCGATCGCCCCCACGAGGGCACGGCGGTGCTCCGCCCAAGCAGGGCACACCTCGACTGTGTGCTCCACCGTGTCCTCCGGGCGTTCCGCACAGTGGCGGCACCCGGGCGTCTCTTCCGCTTGGATCCGATGCAGGAACCTCCCGAACTTGCCATGTCCGGTGAGGACCTGCGTCATGCGGAAGGTAAGGACGCCGTGAGGTCTTTCCAGCCACGCCTCAAAGAGGGGACTTACCGCCATTATGGTGGCGTGCCCAGCACTGGGTTGCGATAGTCGCTGACGCCATTTCACCATGAGATCCCGCCGGAGCTCTGTCCGCCATACCTCGACCTGTCGCGGCAGCGGACTTTCACCCCGGCGTTGCATCTCCACGCGCATGTCGTGCATGTGTGCAAGGACTGTTGCCTCCAGATCCCACGGTGGTAGGCCAGCCAGAAGGCTCGCCGCATCGCGGGAGATCGTGCGGTAACCCCGCACCATCCGTATTGCCATGACCCTCTGGCAGCCGTTCAGTATGGTCGCCGGTCGCTTTTGCAGCGACGGCGCCCACACCGGCGCCCCGTAGAGGGCCATGGACCGAACGATCCCCGCGTAGAGCCTCCGGCAGGAGGCGTCTGGACCCCCAAGGTTGGGCAGGAGCCGTTTGAGAGCAGCCCCAGCCCGGTTGAGTTTGGGAGCCAAACGTCGGAAATGTTCTCCGAAATTCCATCGGCTGTCGAGAACGAGTCCCAGATACTTCATCGTCAACCCGACGCCGATGCGAACTCCTCCTACCGTAAGCTGGGAGTCTGGTGGCGGCGCATTCCGAGGGCCATGAAAGAACATGGCCTCGGATTTGTGCAGCGCCACCTCGAGTCCCAACTCCTGGATCCTACCAACGACTATCGCAACCCCGCGTGTCGCTAGAGCGACCGCCGCCGGGTGCGACTCTCCCTGCGCCAGAACCAGCGTGTCGTCTGCGTAGCAGACCACGCTGACCCCGCCAGGGAGGTCGCCGCGCAGCACGTAGTCGTAGCCGATGTTCCACAAGGGTGGCCCCAGAACCGACCCCTGCGGAACACCGCACGACATCTCTCGACGTTTCCAGTCTCCCTGGTGACCGGGGTAGATAATGTACCTGTCCGACAGGTAGGCCTCGACCACTCGACAGAGGTATTCGGGCACCCGGTGGTACCGGAGTGCCTTCCGGATCGTACTCCAGGGTAGGGAGTTGAAGGCGTTGGCGATGTCCAAGGACACCGCCACGACGCTCCCACCCCGGGACACCGCATCCCCTGTCGTGAGGGCTCGCACGCGCATGATGGCGTCCACCGTAGAGCGCGCCCTGCGGAAGCCAAACTGTCCGTCCGACAAGTCCGGCCCCACCCGTGATAGGCGCGCGACGAGGCGGTTTGCAATGACTCTTTCAAAGATCTTGCCCACCTCGTCGAGCAGCACAAGGGGCCGGTACGCGGACGGAGAGTCCGCAGGGCGCCCTGGCTTCGCTATGAGGACCAGTTTCCCCATCTTCCAGCGAAGTGGGAACTGGCCCCTCTCCATACATGCGCTGAAGAGCCCTCTTAGTCGAGGCCCGAGAGCCTCCATGGCCAGGACCCAGGCTTTCCCTGGCAAGCCGTCGGGTCCTGGGGCGGTGTTCTTGGCACTCAGCCTTCGCACCGCCACTCTCACCTCTACCTCGGTCACCTCTGGAGTATTGTCGTCGTCGTCGCTGTTGTGGTTCGCGTCAGACACCGCTAGCGGAGGCGGAGCCATGGGCGGGGGGGAGTGTTCCCCTCGCGCAGGGAACAGAGTGGTTACCACACCCTCCACGAGTTGGGGCCGGAGACTCCGAGTCAGCGGCGGAGCCCAGGGGCGAAGCTTGTCCCGTACCAATTTGTACGGGCGCCCCCACGGATCCGCGTTCAGAGACCCCAGCCACACGTTGCGGGCCTCGAGTTTGGCCCGCTTTATCTCCGTTCGGAGGGTGCGTTTTGCCTCTCTGTATCCCTCATACAGCTCCGCCTCTCTGGCCTCCGCATCCGGTGGGCGGATGCGGCGCCTGCAGTGTCTGTCGTACCGGCGGCGCGCGTGATTGCACGCGTTGCGCAGTGCGCCGATCTCCGGCGACCACCAATACACGTGGCGCTTAGCACGACCTTGATGGACTCGGGGCATTGCCGCGTCGCAAATTTGCGACATGGCCTCCCGGAACCACTCCGCCTCGACGTCGATGTCGACAGGCCTGTCCGGTGCTTGCACCCAGGCCTGTACCGTCGCGGCTTCCAGGAGGAGCTCCCGGTCCATCTGCTTAAGCGCCCACCGCGGACCACAAGGGCTCTGTCGGACCGGCGCGGCCGAGGTTTCGGCGGAGACGTCAAACCGGATGTACCGGTGGTCAGAGTACGTCTCCACCTCCTCCATAACGCGCCAGCCGACGACACGCGGCGACAGAGCGGGGCTGGCGAACGAGATGTCCACCACTGATGTACCCCGCATCCGCACCAACGTGGGGACAGAGCCCCGGTTCAGGACGGCCAGGCCTAGCTCCAAGGCCCAGTCCTCCACCATCCGACCCCGTCGGTTCGTGTACCGAGAACCCCAAGCCGTGTTCCAGGCGTTGAAGTCCCCGCAAACGACCACAGGGAGGGAACCGAACCCAGCGACGACGGGATTTAGCTCCATCAGGGAGACGTGTAGTTCGTCGAGAGATCTGTTCGGGGACAGGTAGACGCCTACCACAGCGATGTCCCCGAACCGTGCTGCCACGCAACCTCGCCCCCTCGTGACGGACTCGGGGGGCGGGGGTACCGGCGGCGGCCGACGAAATTAACGTCACCGAGCCGTCCAAGTCCTGAATCCAGTCTCCACGGGGTTGGACAAAGTACGGCTCGGCGACGACGGCGATATTGATCGACCACTGCGCCATACTCTGGAGCAACAGATCCTGAGCGGCGGCGCAGTGGTTGATGTTCGCCTGGAGGAGACGTAATGGTGTCTTTATAGACATTCCATTACCGTCTCCTCCTGAGCCCTTTGTGGGGGTCCTGCCGCGGCGGCGGGAGCGGCGGCGGGAGCGGCGGCGATAGCAGCGCTAGCCAGGGTAGCGGCTGCGGTGGTGAGGACGTCAGGGTGGATGGGGCTCCTGACCTTGCCCTTGGCCTTGGTGGGAGGGTCGCAGGACCTGCCCCCAGCCCGGTGGTCGGCCGGCTTGCCGGCCGCCGCACATGCGTAGCAGTGCAGCAATGCACGGCATTCGACGGCCTTGTGACCGGGCTTTCCGCACCGGTGGCAGTGGTCACTGCGGTCTACCTCTGCGGCGCAATAGGCCCCCACGTGGTGCCCCACGTGACAGCGGTAGCACCGCAGAGGTCTGGGTTCCAGCATCTTGACCTGGGCTGAAACCCAGCCCACCAAGAGCCTTCGGCCCTCGGCCGTGATGGCTTTAGCCGCCGACACGGGGCAGCTCACCGTAACGGCTCGCATGCCCGTGCTGTCAGCGCGGATGGTGCCCGCCCTGACCTGATCGGTCGTGCACCCTCCCGCCCTGACGATGGCGGCCACCACTTCCTCCACCCTGACGGAGTCGTCCAGACCCATGATGCGCATGTCTACGCTCTTGGTGGGTCTGGACACTCGGGCCTCCTCGACGTCCAGAGACGCCCTGATCCTTTCGGCCAAGGCGTCAGCGGCCTGTCCGCTGTCCGCACCTGGGACCTCCAGGATCCGGGCTCCGGTTGCGGTGCGCCTCATACGGAAGCCCCCGGAGGCTCCGTATTCGTCGAGGTGGCCCACCACCGCCTGTTTCGCCTTGGCCATGACCATGTCATAGTTCACGCCCCTCTTTTCCGCAGCTGGCTGTAGTGTGATCACTACAGCTGCGGAAGTTGGGGCGCGAAGTCTGGCGGCCATGGCGCGCTTCTTCCGCTCCTGTCGCCGCTTTCGCTTCTTGGCTGCCCTAGCCGCCTTGCTCGCCTTTTGCTTGGCGCCGGCGATCGTCCACTCGGCGCCAGCCGAGGAGTCTTCGGGCGGAGGAGGAGGCGGCGGCAGGAACTCCTTAACGACTACCATCACGAATGTGTAAATTGGGTTATTATGAGTATTTAGTCAATCCTTTAGGTATGCTTTGCTAACTTCTTACTGATGTTGTACCAAAACAAAAAAAAGAGAAAAATGAAAACTGTTTTCAAATAAAATAAAATAATCTTTATTTCGGAAAAGTAACCGACTTCGGTTTATTTTACGTGAAAAAAGTTTTCCTTCACCGTTTTGAGAGCGTTGCGTTGAGTTGCGTTGTTGAATTGGAAAAAAGTAAAAAAAATGTATGGGATTGCCCCAAGCGCTATCGAAATGCCATGTGATCTATCCTTTATCTTTTGGCATTACGATCATTGCCATCACTGATAGAATGACAATTTGTGAAGAGCTTTAAATAGGCATTTTATAAGCTGCGTCCACATTACACCAAAAGCATTAGCGCGTGATATTTTTATTAGATACAAGCTGCCCGGCGAACTTCGTACCTTCTCAAACAAATGTATGGGAAAATGATATAACTATCCCGACTTTAAAACAAAGTCGGGATAGTTACATCAATTTCAGAATAATCGACAACGTCATCATCATAATGGCGCTGTGTTCGCAAAACGTATGGAAAAATGAATTATCTTCATAATTTCGTTAATATTGCCGATATTTTAATATTAATTCTGTTATTCGGGGCGGAGATAAATCCAACAAATCTAAAATCATGAGAATCTATCCAGCCGTTCTCGTGCTATAAATGGTGTAACTTACACGACTTTCTTTTATATACAAAAAGATTTAATATATTTTATTTATTGATTAACTAACACGTGTTAGCATTCTGCTGCAATTTTTTTTTATTTCAGCAGTGGATATATAGGATTGAATATCACAAAGCTCGCTCACGAGCACAAGATTCCTTCGGAATGAAGGTTCTAACTATACCAACGCCCTTTCTAATCACTAGATATAACTAATTTGAATGTGAATTATTTATTGACTCACAGTAACAACCACTTGAATGAGTGCTTTTGATTGGTTGATAAACAGAACCTCGTCGAAAGCATAAAGGTATTTCAAAATAATACTCGTTCGTGCTGGAACGGCGTGTTCGTTCATTTGTTTTGTGTCCACTTTCATCACCGTTCCGTTGATATTTTCACAAATTTTATGAAGCTCCAGAATGTGAACTAAGACAAAAACACATCTAGATGCAATTCTTTGCTGCTTCCTGCAATTTATGGAGCTCACTGTTGCGGTGTCGCCTTAACCATAGAGCGATTTTCGACATATCTGGCGCAGTAAACCAGTGTCAAAATACCAAAATCGTTTACCTAGTGATCTTCACTGTATCCAGTAACAGCTATCAAGACTAAGATTTTTTCACTCATAATTTTAATTGTAGTAGATACATGAAAACATGTGAATGAATTCGGATGCATGGAGAGGCAGAGGAAGGCCAAAGCAAAGATGGATGGACTGTGTGAGGAGTGATTTGAATGAAAAGGGAGGCAGTGATAGCGAGGGACAGGACGGTATGGAAGAAAAACCGTGCGGCGTCGACCCCAACAAACATTGGAAAAGGGCAGCCAGATGATGGTGAAGTAAATGAAAACGTATTCAATAAATTACTTTTTTATGTAATAACACCCACATAAAAAACTCAAATAGAAACCTTTTCTTAATTTAACCTTTCATGAAATACCAATACCGACAAAAATTGCCTACGAAATCAAAGTCGTATTTCTAATATAAGCACATATACCTAATACAATACACAATTTGTGTCCAATTTAAGCGTTGACCTCGATAAAAGTTTCTTGTAGCGAACTAAATCCTTTACATGGCCTCTCGATTGGAACTGAGTAAGCCTTTATTGTGTATTTCTGTATATGCAGTAAGTATATTTATTTATTTCTTGATCGGTGATTTGGACTGTGTACTTATTACTGTATTTATACTTGAAATGTTTATCGGCCTATCACAACACAAACGACACAACACACTGCAAATAAAACACACACCTAACACTGTATAATGATCTATTTAGCCACAGGCTACTTGTTAGCCTGTGGCTAAACAGATCATTATACAGTTTTGGATACTTGTACCACGGTAAAGATATCTAACAGTATTCTATATTCATACAAACGGTCGGAACGCGAGTCATACCTACGCGTCTCGAGTTCAGCCAACACACGATACACTACAGTCGCAAACAATAACGAACAGTGTGATTTGTGAATATTTGATTGAAATAAGTACAAGTGCTTACTTAATATGGCAGAGAGCATTTATAGACTATATTATACAGTATTTGGTTGCTTGAATTCTTCTATAACGCACCCAGAGATATCATTTTTTTAAATTACTTGGCACCTCCGAAAGGAAAGACGATAAAAAAAATATAGAACCTAACTTACTAGTACGTAATTTGTTTAATAAGTAGGTATTTCGCTTTTCCCACCGAATAAAATACCTGGATAAATAAATAAATAATTGAATAGGGTGATAAAGTGCGCCACGAGTGTCCTACCTACGCTCGCGTTAAAAAGAACTAGTAGGTAGTGGCCTAGGCTAGGCTATATACTTACTTATGTACTTAGCTACTTACATATATAATTGAATTAGACGAAATAATATCATTATGAAATGATTACCAATGAGAGTAATAAATAGTAGGTACCTACCTAGTAAGATTTAAATAAGTATAATAAAAAACATAATATTTACCTCAGATTAGAGAAAAGAATCTGAGATAATTTACAGTCCCCAAAACTAGAAAGAAACTCAAGTAGGTAGAAGCGGGCAGCCCTAACGCGTGTTTACGTGACACGAGTGTGTAGGCACTTATTTCAAGGACACGGCCGAGTCACAATACTGTTAGATATCTTTACCGTGCTTGTACAAAGGGTAGTTTCCTGAAAAAATCTATATGGTCGGTAAGTTAGAAAAAACGTGTCCAAAATATTGGATACGTTTAAGGTTTCCGTGCCTAAATGGTCCAAACGGAACCCTATTGCGGTCACTCACTCGTCCGTCTCACTGTTCGTCGTCTGTCACAAAATTTTGTTTCAAATAATTTTTTAACTTCCCATTGACCTCTGAACTAGAAATTTGGTGATAATGTTTATCTGTATGTGTATATTTTTTATACGTTTATTTTAATAACCAATACTAAAATTCTACATTTGTTACGGAACCCTACATGTGCGAAGGACGACACGCACTTGGCTGTTTTTTTGATTATCACGTAAACAAAAAATACGACAATAAAGTGCGTTGAAATTTCCCATTATAACTGACGAGCCAAGCACTTTTATTTTAATCAAGGAAATATACTCATTTGTGTTCATGGTGCTTGCCAACTAGGCTTATCCCAGTGGTAAACGTCCCTTTGTGCCTAGATCTATCTATTTGTTGATATCTAGGGTAGTATCCCGATTTTTTGAACTTCGTGGTGATTACCACTGTGGATTCTGGTTTCCATCAGTTGTAGTGGTAGGAAATACTATGGCGGGCTTGCCTACAATGAAATTCTTTCAACAGGTATAGTAGGATGTATTTGGCAGTGAATTTTTCGTACTGAGAAAACCAATATTACTTAATGAATTTCTTACTTATTCACCAAGAATTTGATTTCTATTCAAGTTTATTTAACGACAGTTTATTTAATTTCAGATTGCCTGACCTCGACAATTTACCTATTCAACGTTTTCCTTAATTCATTGAGAAAGTTATTCATTCATATTAACTCAATTAAAATAACATGAATACTCAGCCTGTTTCATAAACTTTATTAATTTCATTTCCATCCGTTTAATGAAAACGTTGTCGAGTACATCATGAGTTCATTGGAATAATATGTACCGTTTGTTTTCGAAACGTTAGAATAAAAGATTGAACAGATAATATTGCTGGTTGTTATAATAATAATGTAATTCTATGTTTTAATTAGAGGAATAGCCGATGTGTGCCCGATATAAGTGCTATTGAACTTAACGTTATACTAATAATTATAGAAATGAACCAGACGAATACTTGTTTGGGATACAAATAGACTTTAAGATTACACTAGTCGATCATTATTCCATACAAACGTAGTCTAGCCATTACTCCACTGTTTGACTATGTATGTTCAAAATAAAAAATTATATCAATTTGTCTCATCATTATCTATCCCTGTATGGAAATAAAAAAGTAAAAAAAATAAATAATAATTTATGAGCGTCGAAAGTTCCATATTTCAACACTCATTTTAAAGCATCTTTTGGCGGAAATAAATACCATAAGAAGAAGGAAAATTGCAAAACAGCCTCCATACAGGGATACCTATTAGTAATTCAACAATGCAAATAATTTTGTTTTGGAAATATACATTTAGTCATATTGCATGATATCTAGACTCCCAAAGGTCTGTTTATAAAATTTCGCGCGCTCGTTTTCGTCCTAAATCATCATCCGTTTCGATACAAATTTGCAAAAGTGTTAATTCATACGCGAACTAGCTTCTTACTGCTCATCACAGCATCTATCTCTTTTGCACGTGTTGTCGGATGAGATAGCATGCATTTTAACGTCCGCCGCGCACAAAATAGTTCGTGCCGTCGACTAGGGGAACCTTAAGGAGTAACCGTAACGCATCACAAATCCCCGTTTTGTTTACAAAAGAACATTGCTATAGGTACCGATTTTGTTTATGATTTCTACGTCAAAATTCTGAGTACCTTGGGCTCAACACGAATTACGTTCTAACAGCGGTAACGATTGTTAAAAACTCCAAAATTAATGGGATTGGCCACCTGATATTTCAATAGCGTTTATCAAGCCCCAAAACATTTTGGACTTATAGACAATTTTTACCGCTAATGTAGGGGCATAGACAAACGACATTCCATCAGCTGTTGTTTGTGGGCTGTCCGCTCTACTTCCAAGTTTACTAACTGGCTGAACAGTCTTGGATGAATAACTTAATCCACAATCAATAATCCATTCTTTTTTGGAATGCGCTTCCTATCGAGATCAGGAAGGCCACCAGTCGGTAAGCATTTAAGCGGAAATTGCGGATTTATTTCAATTTAAGCAGACTCATCTCACTTTCTTCTTTTCTGTTACCTAATAAATATATAAATATGTATATTTATATAGATATATATTATAAGCAATGTATATTTTCGTGTATTGTACCAGCTTGAACTACAAGCTTTTTATTATTAAAATTAAACTATGCACCTGCCATATTGTCTCTTCACCACCGCCGCAGTCCGCCTTTGTACCTTTGTGCATGAAGTCTAAATAAATAAATAACTCACGAGCAGAAGCTCTAGACAAGTGACATTCTATCATCGGAAGCGTGGCTATAGCGATTGTCAAACAGGCAAAATTGTGTGGGATTGTAATGTGATATCGAAAAATCACGTGATCAATTCCTTACTTTTTTGATATTTCGACTACCGCCTTCACTGACATCGCCCATGTCAGCGAACACATGAGAGAAGAAGAAGACATAACATGAGTCAATTCTGTGTTAATTTTTCCACGTCTGGTATACAAACCTCATCTCTGTGAGAGATCACTGAATCAACATCAAGCGTAGAGATCACAAGGGTAGCAAGAAAGTGGACTGTTGCGATCCAGATTCGGTTGTTAGTTAAACTAAGGTTTGACTGTCTAGTCTGTAGTGTAGCACTGTTCAGAAAAAGCTTTCCTTTTTCATATACTTTCCTAGAGGATATCACACGTCTCAGAAAAATGCCGTCAAAAACACACAAATACAGTCATCTCAATCACATATAGCTCCAAAACTCAGTCAAACGCCACACAGCACAGCATCAAAACTGACACTAGCTTATTCAGCGGTATAACAAAAGGTTCACAAGACACAATGGACAAAGTTCCTGAACAGAACCATTTGCGATGTCTCAATGCTCTTTGTGTTCACTTTATGAATTGTCTCTGGAACTTTTATCCGCGAATGAAAATTTTAAACAGTATCCTGCTCAGTGCCTAATAGTAGACCTTTGTGGTTTTAGCTTAGAGAATAAATAACTAAAGTATAGAGTGCTAGTAACGCACCGGACGCCCAGTGCGCAGCGTAAGCAGATGAGGTATAGCCACAGAGTACTTTTTAGGGTTCCGTAGTCAACAAGGAACCCTTATAGTTTCGCCATGTCCATCTGTCCGTCTATTGCTTAGCTCAGAGACTCTAAGTACTAGAAAGCTATAATATTCCATGGACATACATAATAGTAACGCCGACAAAGTGGTAAAATAAAACCATGAAAATCTTCTTTTAGGTACCTCCTGTACCCGCCCACGCCGTATCACGGCCATTCCAAAATATTACGGGTCTGCGAAAATCCATTTTTCGGTTCAGGGATTAGTTAGTTTAAAATTAAGCTTTAAATGGTAATTTTTTGTTAGAGTCAATGCCCCTCCTTGCCAGCTAAATGGTTGGTTTTGGATATATGAAAAAATCACGGCAGTAGTATATATAGCGAAATTCAAAGGAAAGCTATCACAGCTAAGTAGGCTTTACAAGTTTAAGAGTAATAGTCGACCAACTTATAAAATGTACTTGAAAAAGTAAAATAATTGTATATTACTTATTTATTTATTTCCACCAATTATAACACCTTTACAGTTTGATCCAAAATGATGCTACAAGTCACAAAGACACAAAATAACATGGTACAAAAATTATCCAGCAACAAAATTGCACACAATAAAATCTTCTTCTTCTTTTCGTGTGAGGATGTGACCACCTCTGGTGTCAGAGTTAATTACCCGCCTCTGGGAACCCCACAGGCCTCTGACTTGGCTATTTCAGACTTACATTAAGTATATAAGTCCAGGTTTCCTTACGATGTTTTCCTTCACCGTTGCCTGTGATGTCCAAGATAAAAATTATTTGAGCTTTTAGAAGAAACCTCGATAGGTTTTGCCCAAATATGTCTTCCGACGCTGTCATAACATTACGCGCGGCTCGTGACATAGGAGCAAACTTGAGGAGGTTAGTCCTAGCCGCTTGCACGTCTAACAGAGCGGGGCGGCGGCGCGCGCCCACTCACCCGTCCGGCGCGCGCAGTCACTGCGCTTCTAGCAACTCTGGGTGGTGCAGCAACCCTAGTAGGATGTTCGCCACATATTTGACCTCTCTTCCCGTGACGTCCCTTCTTACTGCTAGCCTGGTTTACCCGACCATGCCCAGCAGCCGTATAACGTAACACAGACGGAAATCCACATCGCGTCATTCATCTCGCATGTGATTGGTCGGTTTGGTCGATTGGATAGCGGTCAAACTCTTTGCGTTGCCGTATTCACTTACGCAATACGGCTGTAGAACGAACAGACTCGGATACATCAGGGCATGAAAGGGATAAACACCATTCTGTTTGCAATAAAGAAATCTAGAAAAAATTATTAACAATTTTTTCCTACTCTAGACTGTATTTCTCTTCATGTGGATTCCAAATTAATGCACTTGTTTCCAGATGACTCCTTACAATAGCATTATACAGAACTTTTACAACTGCAGTATCGGTAACCTTACACTGTCTTAAGATGAAACCTATTGATGTATGGGCAAAACATTTTGCGAACGGCAAAGTTATATTTTGTCCTTTCGTTAGAGCAACGTTCGGTGCTTTCACTGTTTATGAACGTTAGTTATGTTACCTATTTATTTTGGTGTATGAAGCTTTTTATACGGGACCCTCTGTGCGCGAGTCAGACTCCCACTTGGCCGGTTTTATTATATGTTTTGCTGTCCAACCTAATTTTACAGACTTAAATTAGAAAGAGCGCTACCGGCCGGCGCGGAGCGATGTTCTCATCCGTGCCTTCTAAAAAAGGCCCGTTTTGACAGCATTAAACATATTAATTAATAATTAGACTTAATGCTTGCGAATGATACTCGTTGTTATAGTGTATGGGTAACATAGTAATTAAAGGCATATATTCGTCCCAATATTAACGCAGTACTGGCCGTGCGCCCGCTCGGAGCCAAAATATCAATATTGAACCTCCTTTTGTACAGTTGTGTTTGCAAAATATTATTTGATTTACATATGTTATTTCAGTTATGAAGAAATTCCAGCCATCAATTTTACTGTGCAAAAATATTTTTTAAATCCAAGTAATTTTGGAGGAGTATCCAAAAGTTGCGAAAAAATATCGTGTTGTTAATTTTTTTTTAAGCAAAACTATTAGTTACACGAAAAAACCTTGTTTCAAAAATAATGTAAATGAATCAAAAATAAAAAAATATATTTTTTTCAAACCTAGCCGTTACCAAGGAAAGTAACCGTTTTTCGGCACTGAAGCAGTGGAAGGCCCTTAATTAGGATAATGAATTTGATTTTTAATTTTTTTACGTAGAAAATTATCGTGGCATGTAAAATGAGAAACGTCAACGGACTTCTTAGATTGTGAAGACTCTATACTTTAGTGTTTTATTCCCTAAGGGTTTGAGTTATTAGATTGAGGGCGTGTCGCTCTCGGTATATGTATTTACTCTACATTTTCTAGAAACAAGGCTTCAGTTCAGAGCAGAAGAAAAATATTGCGCATAAAAACGTCGTTGCAAGGCTTTCCAATTTCATTTGTTTAGTAAATGTCAAACTATGGGCATCTAGGGCGTTCTGGATCGAGCTAGGCTCCAGGTGTTTTTGTACGATAACATTCGAAATGTGAAGAAACCGGAGTCAGCTTACAAATTTACCAGGCTGAAGCGAAGCGTGGGAAACCTCCACTTAGATAGCTGACGACCTTAAAAATATACCTGGGATACGTTTAGCTGAGTTGATGAGTATACTCTTATGCACCATATTATGAAGGACTTCTAAAAGACGGAGGATGTACCGAATAGGGTAGTTGACAACAAATATTTGTTTAGTCCGTCAGTTAGACAACCTAAAATTATTTGATACGTATTTTTATTTTGCTACGTAAATAAAAAAAATACGACGACACATTGCGTTGAAATATTCTGTGACGTCACGGTATGGTACACTTTATACTGACAAAGTGACGTCACAAGCCCCCACCCCTGAACTTTGATGCGCTTTATATTTGTCAATTTGTTTAGGTATAGTTTTTACGTATAATATTATTTGATAATCTCTCTGATGGACCAAACATAATTCTCATTTTTCTACCCAGAAAATATCCCTATTCTAATAAAAATGTAAGGAAAACGCATTTGCAATAACCAGCACAAAAATAACAGGCTAATAGTAGCATCCCTCAAACAATGAACTACTTATCTTCAAAGCAAAGAAACGAGTTTCGGTGCCTATTTCATGTTTTTCTTTTGTCCCAAATAAGCTGGGATAAGATAAAATTAATGACTTAACTTTAAGGCCTAGCGGGTTTCTTACCAAATGACAATTTACGTTTATACAAGATATACCTATAATAAAGTATGGCTGTTACTTCGTCTTATTTATTTGTACCTCGAGGCAGCCTTGTGCCTCAGTGACATAGTAGCTTCATTTTCGTTAGTACGTATCGTCTTTGAAATTGATATTGTTACGAGTATGTATAAATTGAGGGTTTTTTTTAAGATTATATTAACTTTGGCATAATGTCTGTTGTGTAACGAAGTACTTACTATAGTTTCGATTCAAGATAAAAAAATAAGCAACTAAAAAGACGAGTGGCTGATGACCCTTGTGAGTTTAGATTACATAAATAAAAACTTCTTCTGAATACGTTCTCATCATCTTCATAACAATGTCATTAACTCCTCACCAAGAAGACCATTAGTCAGCTCTTCAGTACACATTCATTCTATTGAATTGTCTTAATAAAAAAAACACCAGTAAGCAACCTTATATCGCAACAATTTATATCTTAACTAAGCGTAAACAGCAATTCAGTAGTCTGTCTAGTTTCCTTGCTTAAGTATTCAACTAACAGCATCTTATTTATTCTCGCCTCGAGCCTGCCTCTGTAAGAGTAGCAGTATTTACTGAATTTGATCGAAACGTCGATCTCCAAACGAGGCTTCGATCGTTTTAAGCCCTATTTTATAGTCTGATAGTTTTTTATTGCCTTTTTATTTACTCCGAACAATAAACGACCCAGAAAAGAATGGATTATTTTCTAGCCCTCGATTTATTTTCACTGTCAAATAGATACATTTCTTTTTTTATTTTCCTGTGAGAAAAAGATGGCGATTTTTTTTTACTTTTTTCTCCGAAATTATCATGTTTCCTTGCGCTGAAAAGGTAAAATGTAACACCGTTTTCCTTTTCCGTTTGTGAGTCTATAAATTATTTTTTTTAATATGCACAAACAGGGCGGAACTTTTATGAGTAATGAATGAGTAGGACGTCCAATTAAATGGTATCCGACAGAGAGGATATTTCTGCTCTATCATTGTTTCCATTTGTACCTTCTTTGAAATGCTTCTGAAAATTTTCATGATTTTATAAAAGATTTAGTGTTTTTTTGTAACATGAATAAGTCATTTTAAACGATTACTTATAAGTAGAGATTAATATGATATCTGTCAGATTTAATTTTAGATATCGAGTAAGTATACTTGAATGTCTTCTTGAACCGTGCCTACAAATCAAATATCGGGTCAATATTAGAACCTTCTTCAGACGAACGATAATGTATGTGCATATATCGTGGCGTGTTCTCAACTTGTTATATTTTTTTGTCTTCTTTAGCAGAATTTGAGATTTTTTCTTGACATTGAGGACACAAATTGAGCAGCAGTGAGCCCACGCGTCGGTTGATTATGCTATTAGAGAGTAAAGGCAGAGTATAAAATAAGATTCTCCGTGGAAAGGTTAAGTAAACATGGCCGATAATGCCTCTTTCTGCTGGCCTAAGAGTGTACATAGATAAAGTGGAAAAGTAAAATCGTGAGGCAACCTAAACATAGTCGTGGGGTCGCATCCCAAACAAAGAAACAGTCCCGACGTACTGCACTGATTATACTGATTCATCTATCAATATCGATTGATTATTAGATAGTGATCTATCTATCGCCGTGGAACGGAACTGAACGCGATCGATATACAAAAAGTAATCGGTATAATCAGATTTAAAACGCCAGTTACGTGGCGCGGTTTCTTTGTATGGGATGAGGCATCTGTATGCTAGTATTATATCATCTGTGACATAGTTTACTGAAATCACCAACCCAACTTGAGCAATCGTGGTGATTACTGCTAATGCCTTCTCTGCATAAGCCTAGCAGCGGGATAGTTACTACCTGAAATTTTAATAGTGTACAAACAGAAACTCGTACAATATAATGAAGTTAAAACTACCCACATGTTCACATCGCATGTTTCCAACTGCTCTGCAAATGTACAGTAAACGGCACAATTAAGTTCCGCGCAGTATTAAAATTAAATGCTTTCAGGAAAAATCACGCATGGCTTTATAATAATGTTCATAAATCCAGCTTAAACTACTCGTAATTTAGTTTGTTATAATTACTTTTTAAATGCAGTTCGTGTATTAATAAATGGGTTTGCATTCGCTTAGCTCTTTAAAGTTTGTTATTAATATAAACGCAGATTAAGGGTAGTTGGATTGTGGAAATGGATAAGTATAATATCACAGCTATTTCACACAAAAGGTAAGGCAGAGGAGTATTCTATAACAACATTTGCTAAGTTTTTTATACTATCTTTTCACGAAGCTTCGCGCTTCTGGCCTATCCCGCAGGAGTCGTGTAGTTTTCTGGGATGACAAGTAAAAATTTTAAAAACCCCAACAATTTGTTTTCATGCTTTTTAAACTACATAATTTAGCTAATGGTAATCACGCTTCGATCAACAATCTCATCATCATTTCAGCCGAAAGACGTCCACTGCTGGACATAGGCCTCCCCCAGGCGTCGCCACAGTGACTGATCCCATGCGTCTCGCATCCAGCGCCTTCCCGCAACCTTATCAATAATCTATCGAACACGTAATTATGACAGGATATCTTTCGAAAATACCCCGATTCAAACAGTAAAACGCCCATAACTTTTGATCAGCTGAACCGATTTTCATCAAACACAGCTAAGAACACTCCCGATAATGTCGCCTCTCAAAAAAAAAAAAAACGAAATCGATTTATGCGTTTAGGAGCTATAATTCCACAGACAGATACACAAATACACATATAAACATAAACACATAGATACACACGTCAAGCTTATAAAAACCCACTTTTACCGTCGGGGGTCATAAATAGTCTGTGACACTTAATGATAGTTTAGCTTATTATCATTAAAAGATTTAAAAAAAATGGATGAGCCTTTTCGGCGATTACATCTTTTCTATTCCAAAATTCCAAACTTACAAAGTTTACCTCATTGAAAGAGTAGAAGTGTAGAAGAGCCATGTAATTAGAGCTGTATGTTTCTTAAGGCAAGCTAAGACTTACGAGGTAGACTATGACATTTTCTAAATACTGAAAATATAGCCTTAACACAGGACACAAATATAGCAGATAAATGTTTTCGTTTCATCTTCTTTTGGTTGTAAAATACAGTATTATTTGTAGCGGGAAGATTTCTAGAAATGCTCCACAAATATGACTTTACCAGTAGAGCACAACACAAATCCTAAACATATCGATTCTAAAGCTTAGAACAGACTACATCACAATTCACAAACCTTTCAAAACGTAGACAAAACAAACGTTCATGACAACAGAATTACCTCAAAAAAGCCAATGGGAGGTACCCGTCATTTGTCGACAATATCGAGAACACAAAGCCTGTCTGCACTTTGTTGTCGGCTTTGTGAGCCCGGCTTTATCTGCAAAACGCTATGCAATTGCACAGAACGAGTGCGACTGCGACTTCCACCGAAGACTTGCTTGTAATGTTAGGGTAGCGAAAAGTCAGAATTACAGGCCGTGGTCTTTGGGAATGGTACTTTGATTGGTTAATTGGTGGGTGAAATTGGTAAACAATATCGTTAGCTATGCTAGTGTTTATATTTAGTTCATTTATAAAGTCCCTAAGCCCACGAGATTGTCAACTTGAATGCCAGCATCGATCATAAAAGAAGAAACAAAAAATCTATTTTGGTATTTAGACGATCCCTTCATAATATTCCCAACCACTGCAACTCCTGAAAGCCAGAATAACCAATGGCAACCAGCAGAAAAGTGCCGTAGCAATGAAGCTCGACGTTTCCGATAAACGATTCAACTGGCTTGCACCCCGCAGCAAACTAATCAGAAAAGAACAGCGGAGGTCCAAGAAAAAAACGTTTATTGGTTTGTGATAAACCACCACGAATTTTACACTACGAATTTAACATCTTCTTCTATCGAAAAAGTCCATTCTCAATCAATACTCACCAAAAAATAACCAATCAAGAACCAATGAAACGGACCTGGCTTCCAATGTTACGGAGAGCTACGTACGCACTCTCGTAGGGCGTACTAACGAGACTAGTAACAACGTGTGACGCCTCGTTTGCATGAATTTTCAACCACTGCAACCCCTAAACCGGAAAGCCAGTATCAACAGTGACGTCCACCATAAATGACTATGAAGCTCGACGAGTACCGTCGATATTATGAAAAGAGAACAGCGGAGGAGTAATAAGAAACAGGTTTTCAGCTTGTAATAAATCACTAAACATTACAAATTTAACATCTATCAACCAAAAACCATTCTCAATCAATACAACCACTCACCGAAAAATAAGCCCTCAAGTACCAATGAAACTGGGTTCTAATGTTGCAAAGAGCTACGTACTCACTTGTAAGGCGTGCTAACGGGAGTAGTTACAACATGTTACGCCTCTTTTACATGCATTTTAACCAAGAGGGCCATTGTTGTTGATGATGATACTCGTGATGGTGATGAAGATGATGGTGATAATGTCTGTGATGATTATACGGTGACATATCCATCGACCAAAAACCATTCTTAATCAATACATCCACTCACTGAAAAATAAGCCATCAAGAACCAATGAAACAGATCTCGGTTCTAATGCTCCAAAGAGCTACGTACGGGCTCTAGTAGGGCGTGCTAACAGGAGTAGTTACAACGTGTTACGCCTCGTTTGCATGCATTTTTAACAAGAGGGCCATTGGGCCGGGAGGGACGTTCCGTACTCTCGTTACGGAGGGAACTGAGTCAAGAGGCGCAGGTTCGTTCTTGAAAATAATTAGGACTGCGTCTAATGTGAGACGTTTTCTGGGTTTCGGGATGGTTTGGGATGTTACAGCGTTTGTATGGTCATGTTGAAGAGTAATCGGATGGGTAATGAACCGGGTTTCTGGACTGAGGATTTGGAGTTGAAAACTTGTCAAACATCTATGGTGTAGGTCTGTTATAGGTCAAAATAATTGTTTGTGTAACATAAAATTACATACAGCAACCCACCTTATGTAACATTACTAATCCACATTTAAATAGTGTATTTGTTTAGTTATAATAAGATTATACCGAAAATAACCCACATAACACCCATGTGTTTGATGGCCCAGATGGTCATAAGTTTAATATTAAATAAACCTGCAATACATGTAATAGTTGAGTGTAGAGTAGGCGATATTCCTCTCCGCGCACCATTTTATATCTATTTTTAGTGAACACATTCATTGTTAAGGTCGGGTCCCACTTGTTAACGCGGTATCGGTTTTCTCTATTTAATCGGTATCGAGAACTCCTGCAAAATAATTCGATGATATCGCCCTCCATCCATAAAAACGCTGAAATTAGATCGATTATACCGAGAAGAATCATGTTCAAAACAATTCAATATAAAACGGTTCTCAGAACTTTAGCCAAGGTATTTTGAAATAACAGGTATACATACTTGTAATCTCAACATCAATGATGTAACCAACACTGAACATTATTATATCGGTTTGGAACGTGCAACTTACTTAATTTTTCTAATTTACTGACTCCTTGACAATTCAAGTGCCTATAAATGATAAATCCATTGAGTTTTTTTACATAGCGTCATGAAATGCGTGGGTGGTCCGAATAGAGATAAGTACAAAGTTTCCGGAAAAAAAAACGTGTGCGGTCAGGAACAAAGTACCTCACATAGAGAAAGAAAAAGAGAGATAAGTCGCTTGACGATAATATCCGAACTAAACATCTCGAGAAAGATTTTTTGTGACGTGATAATTTCTTACAGACAACCGCAAACCGCGTCAAGGACTTCTTTCAAAAACTATCAGCCGCATCAAATAATCTAGTTTACAATTTTATCCAAACAGCAGGTTAAAATATAGGAATCGGTATCGCTACTTTTACGGTAAACATTAAATACCGATTCCGACGGCTCCGTCAGGTGTGGAGACGTCCTTATCTTAGGCATATACTGCATGGTCATCGCGTATTCATCTTCTTCCTAACCTTTTCCATGTTTGTTTTGGGCATCGCTTTCAGTCCATTGAGGTAGTATCAGTGCTTTATAATGAAAAAGAGCAGTTTGACCTTGAGAAGGTACCCTCTATGTGGGTTTGACATTGCGTCAGAATATTTTTTATTGGGTTTTTTTGCACTTTAAATGATATATAATATTTATTTATTTAAACCAACGTATGTAGATGAACTTAATGCCGCAAGGTTTTCTCTTGTCCTTCACGTACAATACAATTTTATACAATAATAGATTCACAAAATACTACCGAATAATAACAATAAATTTCGAAAAAACGCCAACACCTCTATAATACCGTAGGTAACTGAAGCTACATAATACCAATACTTACAGCATCATCAAACTACATAAATAGAAGAATTAGAAAATAACATTTACATTGCACAATTATATTTAATCAAAGAACAGTTCTTGCTTACTTTGCGAGCATCTTTATGTACGCAAACTTCCAGAAAGAGATGAGACGCTTAAAGAGATGAGATAGCATCTTAGCGGTTCGTGCCTAAGCACACTTGTAAAGATAATAAAAAAAGTTAATTCAAAAAATCTAAAAACCCGACTGCTTAAAAAGCGAAATATGTACAAAGTCGTAAACAAGATGAAGTCATGCTGTGCAGTCGGAGCATACATTTTCGCGATCAGGCTGACCAAAACCAGACGTATCCTCCGACTGCACAGCATGATTTTTTTCTTGTTTACGCATATAATATAATAATATTTTTTTTTAGTATTAGGTACATTTAAACATATAAGTGTTTTATATTTTTGAAATCACCTATTAAAACCCTTTATTTTGATACCCAATACGATAGGTTTGAGAGAAAAAAAAAATTTGGTCCCCCACAATATGGCGCCCTAAATCCGCTATTTTTCTAGTATCCAGTTTTAATATAGCTAGTGACACTCGCAGGGTTAAGACGAATCGATTGGCATAAGAATCATCAAAATCGGCCAACGCGTTTGGTCTCTAGAACGCCACATACGAACAAACATACATACATAGACTGATAAACACATTACCTTCCTTCGACAGTCGAGTAAAAACTAAATTCGACGCTTCAAAAATCATAGCTTGATCAGAAATGACATGAACTAAATAGTACCAAATATCGTAAAACATAAAAAATTCATTATCATCATCAGCTTATTAATGTTCTCACTGCTGGGACACAGTCCTCCTCTCAAAAAAAGTACTCCATAAAATACTCTATTAAAAAAAAGTACGATTATAATATTTCTGATATAAACGACTCCTATTATATTGGACTTTAACATGATTGCGGCGGATACACACGAATATATATATGGGTATGGGTCTCCTCTGTTTTACCCTTCGGAGAAAACGTGGGAGGTTTTGTTATGGAAACAACAATCACTTTTCTATAATAAGATTTTAACAATATTATTACATTACACCAAAGAACAGTAGTCTCCATCGAATACAAGAACTCCGTTGACGAGTTCCCCCCTTATGTCAGCAAACGTGCCGCAGTCCACTCCAAGAGATGCGATAACATCTGTAGCGATACGTGACTAAGTACAGGTACGCTGCTCTTTTTTCAAAGTGTTTGTTGACGTAAAAATAGTTTCCACATACGGAAGAGACACGAGAAATCATGATAATATCGATAAATATGATACCTGCAACAGCGACTGTTGAACAATGAAAATTTGGTTTATGAAAATTCACCATTGTCCAACTAAAAATAATGATTGACCCTAGCGAAGACCCGTAATCCAACTGATTGGAATGGACATTACAGTTCGACCACGACCCCTAAACGAAAAAGAGTAGGTACTTATGAAGCGCAAATTCAAACCATCAGGAACAAGTCGTGACAGTATTTAACCCCTAATATTCTAGCGGCTACAATAAGAAGTTGTAACCTAACTTAATCAAAATACAACATAATATTAAACAGCATTATACACAATCAAATCAATGAAACACTACAAAAGGAAGTTTTCGCTCGGTCCTGAGCAAACGTCTCGCAGTCCACTCCAAGAGATGCGATAACATCTGCAGCGTACGTGACTAAGTACAGGAACGGTAAAGAGTACAGGTACGCAACTCCTTTGTATGTTTGTTGAAGTAAAAATAGATTTGGTATTGCGTAACCGTTCCACTTGAACATTGACAAGAGAATTAGGTACATCTTGTAATATTATATTACAGTTCTGTCTGGTAGAAAATGATGTATATGACGTAGGTAATTAAGTATTGATGCAAGTAAACATTTTTCCTTTCTAGGAGGTGCTTATTTTGAGCCAGCCCTCGCAACACAACACATTGTCCTCATAAATACGAGTAATCGGTATTACTTTTAAATTCACACACTGGTGTTATTGTCAATCGCCCCAACAAAAATAAATTATGTGTGTACCTTGGTGACGGTTAATCAACCAACTGTGTTAACTTGTTTGGTTGTACTAATTTTCTTTGTAATTTGTAATATTACTTTTTCATGCCTCGTCATTTTAATAATTTATTTATTAAAATGACGTTCATTCGAAAATGACGATCATTTAAGTGAACTGTATTATCTTCTTTTTGAGAAATAAAGATTATTCAAAACCTAAATTATATCAACTTTATACGTGTCAAAAAATTTTCTTGATAGTTTCCTTCAGATATCCTACGATGCGACATTCGATGGTAATAATAGAATGGAAATACACTTTTGCTATACGCCATTCCAATAAAATGTTACAACGAATGAATTATATGCATGGTCAACGATAGTGTCACCATTTGCAATAGTGGAGGAACATTGAAGTGAAGTATTTTAATGCCGATGTATGTTTGGAATGTTATATAATCTATACTTATATATTATATATAATATTATAAAGCTGAAGAGTTTGTTTGTTTGTTTTAGACAAATATTTGAGAGTTTGTATGATTATGTTTGTGTTGGATTGTCCATTTATCGAGGAAGGTTATAGACTATATAACATCACGGTACGACCAATAAGGAGCGGAGCATAAATGAAAAATGTTGCAAAAACGGGAAAAGATATTCCTTTTTGAGTGCTTCCGTTGCGTGCGCTGCGTAGTGTAGGTAGGGTATGGAAGGTAGGGTAGATGGGTAGGTGCGTAGCCAGTTGACGGAGCGAAGCCACGTGGGACAGCTAGTAATTAATAAAATTCAATCCTACTTCCTAAAACTATTATAAACGCAAAAGTTTGTGAGGATGGATGGATGGATGGATGTTTGTTACTCTTTCACGCAAAAACTCCTGTACGAATTTTGATTAAACTTTGCAGTAATATAGCTTATACCTCAGACTAACAAATAGGCTATAAATTATAAAATTATTGGGGGAAAAATTGATACCACGTGGGTGGAGCGGCGGGCGCCAGCTAGTGTATAAATAACGTTTGTAAAAGGTACTCTTTGAAAATAATAATTCGAATACAAAAATTTAAAGTTACGACGCTATTGCCGAATGTCATGAATATCTATGCATTTGGTACCTAAAGTATTTAACAAAATAGATTTATTAAGAGAAAAAGTAAAATTTGTAAAGGAACAATAAGGACAAAATTAAAAGACGTTATTCAGGATAGCAAGCAGAACTAAATATTTATTTATTATTTATTATATGCTTTATTGTACACCTTAAAATACAATTATAAGAAGAAACTTAAAATTAATACATATACAATGGGCGGCCTTATCGCAATCCGCGATCTCTTCCAGGCAACCTGGTATGGACAGTAATAGTCTGGACATGAAGTGGGGTTGTCATCGGTGTGACAATAATTTTTCAAAATACTATATTATAATAGATACACAGATAAATATATATGCTATGTAATATATACATAAATACATACATACTAAATATAATGGCAATAAAAATAAATTATGAATGACTCTATTGATAACCACAATCACAGTGTCAGCTTGAAATCAACACGCTAAGACGAAGACAGCGACAGGTAATGTTCCTTTACAAGTCTTTTGAACACAGGCAATGATTGAGCACATTATTATTATTATTTTTTGATATGTACATTGTATAAGATTAAACCATAGTAATATATAAGTAGTAGGTATGTACGTATGGTGCTGCATTGTGATGTAAAAGAGCGCATCTCGCCATCAAACGTAAAAGTTTGGCTAGTTTAGAATTAAGTAAAAAACCATAAAAAAAGGTAGTTAGTTGATATATTTTCATTAGAAACTAAAATAATTAAAAATACTCTAAACAGCACAACCTTTACTCTTCAAACCCACTTAAAAAACCGACTCCGAACAGAACAAAAGCCATATCTCAATATATCCAATTGTCTTCGTCGCTCGCTACTGGAACATGCTCAAAGGACGCGCCTTGCGGAAACAATAGGACAAGATGCTTGATAGGACACACGTTGCCTTATCGAACATCTTTAATATTAGTTGTGGGGTACACTGGTGACTCTTTGGGGGTGTTTTTCGACCCCTCACAGGCATATGGTCGTAACAATCGATATATTTTTGTACTACACACTAGATTTGGCGATCCGAACACTCACTCTTTACGACTGAACTGTACTGCAATCTGTACACCTTACTTTACACCATGTTGAACGAAACGCGTAAATACCATGAAGCCCTATCATGGCGTTAACGACGTTTTAATCTCGAGTAAACTAAACTAAGCGATCTAGTACTGCATGTTATAATTATTTGATTAGTAAACATAAATAATGTTTAGAGCTGCAGCGAACTTTAGACGTAACTCACCAGCATTTAAACAAATAGTTTTCTTGAATATTCTTGTCTATCGGTAAAATGTGTGTCAATGGTCGTAACACTGTTTTTATGGAAAACTAGATCATCCCAAGAGAACATTATACCGGGATAAAAAAGTAGTCTATTATTATTATTATTATAACCTTTATTTAACTTATTTCTTATTTAATACATTTTTAAATATTAAAAAAAAAAAAAAAACATTTAAAAATATAAAAAATAGAGGCCCACCGGTATCGGGAACAGGGTCCAAGCTACCGGCGGTCAGGGCTCCAGAGAGAGGAACCTCCTAACAATACGAGCCGTGTCCAGCAGTACTGCTTTCTGGATCAGGCCCTTGACCCAGCCGCCTAACGAGAGCCTCCTAAGGTGTTGGTCGAGGCTCGTAGCTATTAAACCATTGGCCGAAACGACAATCGGTACAATAATTGCTGTGTCCACATCCCACATGTCGACAACCTCGCGAGCCAAGTCAAGATACTTGATTTGCTTATCTTTCTCGGCTTTCACGAGGTTCCCGTCATGCGGGACGGTAATGTCAACAATCATTGCACGCCTCTCGATTCGGTCCACCACCACAATATCAGGCTTATTGGCTACAATAGTCCTGTCTGTGATGATGGACCGATCCCAGTACAATGTGATATTGCCATTTTCGAGAACTGGGTCGGGCACATACCTGTAGTACGGTACCTCCGATACTACGAGAGTGTATTTCAGAGCAAGTTGCTGGTGGATAATCCTGGCTACAAGGTTGTGCCTATGCAAGTACTCTTCGTTAGCTAGACGAGAACAACCAGAGATAATGTGGCGGATCGATTCACCCGGGCGGTGGCATGCCCGACAGATGTCAACCGTGCCATCCTTCACAATAAATCTCCGGTAGTTATTCGTCATGATAACTTCGTCCATAATTGCACAGGTAAAACCTTCGGTCTCCCCAAAGAGGTCACCGAAACGCAGCCAGGCTACGGACGCTGACTGATCTACATCGGACCCATGTAGGGCCCGGAAAAAGCGTCCGTGGAGCTCCTTACTCTGCCATACCTCCCTGCGGTCGTTTGTGTCAAGCACTACAGGCTTGCGCCAGTTCTCATTCGCCAAGGAGAGCGGGGTGAGTCCCTTGTCCACTGCTAATACATCTCGATGCATACCCACGTCGGCGTGTAGAAAATATTCTCTGAGATTGCATATCTCGCGGTTGTGGAGGTTTTTGGCATTTAAAAAGCCTCGGCCTCCACACTTCCGTGGGATATACAATCTCATGACCGACGATCGTGGGTGATGCATTCGATATGCAGTCAGCAATGTACGGACCCGCCTATCCAGGGCGTCAAGTTCCGTTTGAGTCCATTTGAGTATGCCGAAAGAGTACATCAATACCGGCATGACCCAACCGTTGAAGGCACGCACCTTGTTTCCGCCCGAAAGAAGGATTTAATACCTTCTTCAGGCGGCCAAAGAAGCGTTCCTTCAGCGATTGCTTCATGTCAGTAGTGCTGATACCTAACGCTTCCGACATACCCAAATACTTATAGGTTTCGTTTGGAGAGAGGGATCTCAGGTTTATTGAATCCGCGAGTTGAATACCCACGGATTCCATAATCTCCCCTCGGTTTACATGCATGACCGCACATTTGTCCACACCAAACTCCATCTTGATGGCGCTACTAAAAGTTTCAGTTACCTTCAGTAGCTCCATAAGCTGAAGATTGCTGGGGGCAAAGAGTTTCAGGTCATCCATGTAAAGGAGGTGAGATATAACCTGACCACCCCTCCTCAACCGATAGCCTAGCCCTGACTTCTCCAGCATCATGCTTAGAGGATTCAAGGCTAGGCAAAACCAAAGTGGACTCAAACTATCGCCCTGGAATATACCTCGCTCGATCCTTACAGGTTCGCTATTCCTCTGGATATTTCGACATCCTGGATAGCGAAGGACTGTGCTCCATTGCCTCATACACGATATCAGGAAGGTGCGTAGAGTTGTATGTATTTTATACAATTCTAGCACCCTCATGAGCCATGTATGAGGCACCGAGTCATAGGCCTTCTTATAATCTATCCAACATGTCGACAGATCCTTTCGGGAACGTCGAACCTGTTGGCTAATGGCCATATCTATGAGGAGCAGCTCCTTAGTACCGCGAGACCCGTTCCTACATCCATTCTGAGAGACCGACATGATGGAGTTATCGTCGACGTGTTTATTAATTTTGACTCTCAAAATAGATGTAAGAACCTTATAGACCGTTGGTAAACATGTAATAGGTCTTTATTATTATTATATACTTTATTGTACACCATAAGTAACATTTACAAAGGAAACTTAAAACTAAAAATATATACAATGGGCGGCCTTATCGCATTCCGCGATCTCTTCCAGGCAACCAGGCATGGATAATAATTACTGGACACGAAGTGGGGCTGTTAATGGTGTGACAATAACAGTGTCAAAAAAAATAATATATATATATTATTAAAGATATGCAGATACATACATATGCTACATACATAAATACATACACACTAAAATATAAAGGCAATTAATAAAATTATATTATATTATAAATAAAACTATGTGCTATTACAAACTATAATCTATCTCTGTGCCAAATTTCATCCAGATCCGGTCAGCCGTTCTGGCGTGATTGAGTAACAAACATACATCCACACACACATACATCAAAACCTTTCACATTTATAATATTAGTGAGAAGTAAGAAAAGTTTCTGTTAGCGAGTTTGAAGTGCGAGAAGTGTTTTATTATCACAAAAGAACTTACTATTGGGATAAATAGTATTGTATGTCTTAATTCCGGTTCTGGTCTATCCATATGCCAAGATTAATTTAAAAACGTTCAGCTGTTAGGCTGATTTTAGAGTCACGCTGACCGACGCTGACCCTCGGCGCTGACAGTCGCTACGAGCTAGTCATTGGTCCGCTCGGCTAAGTGCTGACGGCCATCAGAATCGACAAATGACGAGCTCGTGCCAACCGTTAGCGCCGACGGTCAGCGTCGGTCAGCGTGACTCTAAAATCAGCCTTAAGGTGTGAAAACATAACAAACAAAGTCGCATTATTAGTTAGGTTTACGGTTTCCTTCGACGCAATCAATTTGCTAAGGCTTTTCCAAACTATATTGAGGCTTGTTTCCAGTGTAACTGGATGGAGCAGAACACCATTTTTTTACATGGACTGAGGACCTATCTGACTTTCCCAATCCAGTACATAGGCGACACGATAAAAATAAAATCTGACCCCACTCTTGCCAAGAGGTATCGTGTCACCTCTTGGCTAGTGCTGCTGTGCTGTGCTTAGTTGGTTTCTGAGTATCTCTCACAGCTGTCAAATATTTTCAAATGTTAGCTGCGACCTAGGGCCTAACGTTCTTTTTAAGCCATGTAGGTGTATTTTAAGGATGTTTAACCTTGAATATCGACCCTTAAATCTGTTATCTATACATATAAATAAAATTGGAGTGTCTATTTGTAATATTGAAATAACCGTTTTTTACTACATGTATATGAATATATATACGGTACATACACCAAAATATCATTTTTTACAATTTTTGTCTGTCTGTCTGTCTGTTTGTTCCGGCTAATCTCTGAAATGGCTGGACCGATTTTGACGGGACTTTTATTGGCAGGTAGCTGATGTAATAAGGAGTAACTTAGGCTACGTTTATTTTAGAAAAAATCTTTTATTTTAGCAATTTGTTAGGCGGAACGAAGTTCGTCGGGTCAGCTAGTTTATTACTAAAACCGACCTAAAAATAGTTTATGAACTAAGCAAAGCAATATTCTCTCCTGTAACATTATACATTTTATCGTACGGCCTTATGCGTAGCGTAAGAGGAGGGTGGGTTTGTGTGAATTAGGGTGAGTGTGTATGTGTGTGTGTGTCGGAGTTGAAACATTCAAGGTTGGGGCGATTTTATCTGTAATTACTGTGCTGAAATATTTCTTCTGTTTTCAAATTGGGATAGATTGAGATCTTATCTCTGAATCACATTATTCTTTCTCGTCTTGTGAATAGGTGTTCATATGTTGATGCACTGCATTCTGTTATTAATGGGGTTGTTTTGAATGACTGAAGATGATGGAATAATAAAGTTCCAAACACTGCAAAGGCATAGCTGCGTCATCAAATATTCAGAAGAGTGAATTGGTTGTCAGTTTTCACCAACCAATTTGTCCATTCATTCGCACGAGATCGGTCAATGCGGGGACGCCTGGGGAAGGCCTAAGTCCAACAGTGGACGTCTGGTTCAGTTTGGCTGAAATGATGATGATGAAGTGGTCATTCTAATTATACGTACGCGATTTTGGAAAAGTGCAGAAATAAGCCTTATTCTTTTATTAAATCTTTCGATTTTTCACATTAAAACTAGGATAAAACATTATAGAAAAAATTGGTGTAGCTTGAATTTGTCAAATAATATTTCGTTTCTCCCCCTTTACGGTTTCGATCCACGCCACAAATTAACAATACTGTTAAAATTACATGGAATTGAAGAAGACAATGCACTATCGTGGTTCTTCCAACGCGTTGCAATATGTCAGTACAAAGTAATTAGATATATTGTAGTGCAGTGGCCACAGAGCACGGAAACCTAGTGCTGGCAAGCACTAGAAACACCATTACTGAAAATATTCTCACCCACCTAAATGTGCACAGGTTCAATTTTATCAGTACTCATATAGACCACCTTCTATCCTTGTTTTCCTCTGCACCTATACTCTGCAGGATCTCAACGTGGTAAAGGTCGTCAAGACAGAACTGTCAAGGTAGCCGCATTCGGTTTTTTTTTAACAATTGAACTTTCAATATATAGAATTAATATAATAAAGTAATCGGCAACACGAACTGAAACGCTTAATTTGTATAGAAAGACTAGCTGACCCGGCAAACGTTTTTCGCCATATAAATTATTTCTAGGTAAATGGCTATTAAAAAATAGGGGTTGGTGATAAAAGGGTAAAAATTTAGAGTTGTATGTATTTGTAATACCACATTATAGAAAATTAAAACAAAAAATGTTGTCCAAAAATTAAAAAAAAAATGTTAAGGATGAACAACCCTTATCACTTATCACCCTTATCATTTACATGAAAAATAGATAGTAGTTCTCAGAGCTACTGAATATGCATATAAAATTTGGTAAAAATCAGTAAAGCCGTTTCGGAGGAGTAAGGTAACTAACATTGTGACACGAGAATTTTATATATAAGATTTGACAATGCTGAATGCCGTCTTTAGCAGTGCCCGCAGAGACGTCTCGTGCTCTGTGGCAGTGCTATATGATATGTACGTGTGTGTGTGGTGTGTTGTGTATTGTACTGTAACTATCCCCAACATAAGGTTGTGTCAGACGTTATCTTCGACTTGTTTCGTCTGATTTATTTCTTTTGCGTCTCGTAAGAAGCTTTATCTCCCAATATGGTGGGCATTAAGAAGGGAAATACGAGATTAATATGTTTTGTTTTTACTCAATTATGCTATGATTAGATAAAACGTTTATTAAGTTAACCATGAACAAACTTTAATTAAACGTAACAATGCCTGTAGTTCCCGAAGGATTTCCCATAGATGGTACACCCAGATTTTGGCAGCTATTTAAGTCAAACTAAATTATGAGCGAGCCTGTTGCCGCTGCTGTACTACATTTGAAATAACATTAGATTCTTTGCAGCCATTTTTTACAGTCAGTTCAATCGATTTTGAGTTCTATCCCATAAATATAAGGATGGCACAAAAAGCTTAAACCTGTTATCATAACTAACTGTTTTATTCAGCTGCCATTTCTCATACGTTGAACAAGCTATAAAACGGGAATATTTAAATGTATTTTACTCAAATGGAGTATCCTGGGCAATTACAAACGAGAAAATTCAATAAGCAGTAGCGCTAGTAATTTCTACACCAGAATTTGTATCGATTGGGTATTCACTGCAATACCGGTGATACCATAAATACATTATCCATCTTAAATATTTTTATTTGTTTTCTATTGTTTTCGGGAGGAATCATAGAAAAGGCTCCTGAAAAAAAAAAAGAGAGAAAAAGTTTTTATTTACCACAAAAACTACATATAAATTTATAGATTATACTTAAAATTAATCCCTTAACAATAATTTTATTAAAATCTTAAATTATGTTAGTAAAGAAATGTAAGACTAAAAATGAAATGCCAAATTTGAGAAGTTTTTAACCCCCGACGGAAAAAGAGGGGTATTATAAGTTTGACGTGTGTTGCTGTGTATCTGTGTGTCTGTCTGTGGCATCATAGCTCCTAAACGGATGAACCGATTTTGATTTCGTTTTTTTTTGTTTGAAAGGTGATTTTGTCGAGTGTTCTTAGTTATGTTTGAATGAAATCGGTTCAGCTGTTCAAAAGTTATGGGCGTTTTACTGTTTGAATCGGGGTATTTTCGCAAGATATCGTGTCATAATTACGTGTTCAATAGATTGCCGATCGAAGCGTGTTTACTATGTACTAGATAAATTATGTAGCATGAAATAAAAATGTGTCGGAGGTTTTTTAAAGTTCCACCTTAGATACCTACAAAATTGTTAGTTTCATGTGCCTGATATTACACCAAAATACAGCAACCCAGCTTGACGGTAGAAACATGTCCGGTGGTAGTACTACAAAGTACAAACTGTTTTACAAGTACCAAACAATAACAACAAGGAAAACGCAACGCTTTAAAATATTAATTAACCTTTCCCTTTACGCTTATATCTTATTCGCGGATCAACGTAAAGTTATCTACTGTTTCAAAGAGATACCAAGCATACTTCTCCGTAAAGGAGCCAGAAATCTTTCCAGAGGAAAACTCGTCAGAACTTGGGTAAAGTCAGGACTAAACTTTCGTATGGTGTTACAAAAATTATATCAAGTGAGGTTTTATATTACTTTTTTTTTGACGAATTGGATGATTTTGTGCGATTTTCTTTTGTTTTATGTACCTACGTTGTAAAATTCACTCACAAACCTCCGATTTCTAAATTAAATATTTGAAGTTATGTATTTGAAGTTGAGTATTTAAAGTTAAGTATTTGAAGTTGAGTATTTGAAGTTATGTTTCTAAAGTTGAGTACGTGAAGTTGAGTATTTGAAGTTGTTTCTATGAGATTGAGTATTTGTCAATATCTGCTTTACCCTGAAAACCTGTAAAAATTTGGCATTTAAGTAGGGTTTGATACGTTCTTAACTCCAAATACTCAATTCAAACATCGGCCGTTAGCCGCGGTTCTCACTTAATTTTACTGCAATCGTACGTCAGCATCCAACTACTTATTACTGGAATCGTACGTCAGCATCCAACTTTTTATGGTGCAATGTCGTGTGAGGTGTGATCCAAGCATTATATTCCAAATAACGTGCCGAATAATGTAGTGTAAATCCCGCCTTACAGACAACGCTAAGAATGAATTGCTCTCGTTTGTGTCTACTCTAAAGCATGAAATGTACAAGCATTTCTTCTATAACGAAATTAAGCACTAAGGAATGTTTTTTGATAATTCATCCGCTAAAAGGTTCAAATTTTGTATGGAAGATCGTTATTTTTGCCTATGAGAAAACCCATCGGACAGTCGCCTTGAAAGTTAAATTGAAATGATCAACTACTCTGTACCTACCACTATATGATCAAAATCTATATAAAATATGAAGGTTTTAAAGTTATTACAAAAGATAAAGTTACCTACACTTTTTAGGAAGGTAAATAGACCTCATTAGGTAATACAGTGTACCTAAAAGTCTAGCTAAGTTAAATCTTCTATAATATTTTATAAGCCAGTGTAATACAAAAAAATATTTGCTTTTGGAGTTTCTTTTACATAAAATCAGGCCCTTTGCCCATGGAGGTGAGCAGAAACTACAGAACACCACCTGATACGATCCTTACATACGCCATTTTGCTTAAGGACCTTCCACCGCATTAGTGCCGTAAAACGGTTAATTTCTAAAGCATACTCCTTAGTAACGGCTAGGTTAAAAGGTTTGAAAAAAATACATATTTATTATTGATATGTACATTAGTCGTGATGCATGTTTTTTTCCGTGTAACCTGAACCTAGTTTTGCTTTAAAAAAAATATGAACAACACAATATTTTTTCGCTACTTTTGTACACTCCCTCAAAACGACTTGGATGATTAAAAATATTTTTACACAGAAAAAAAATGGCTGCAATCTCTTCATATTTTTTTTTATGTTTTCCAACAAAAGTTACATAAGTGGGTATTATACAAAACGTCTGCCAAACAGACAGACAGTTTCAATTCTGACAGTTTGTCGGCAGTGTTCTCGTGAATACATCTCTTAGTTAAAACAAAATTAAGCTTAATAAAGTTATGCTAAAAACTGAAATAGCATATGTAAATCAAAGAATATTTTACAAACAAAGCTGTCCTAAAGGAGATCCAATATTGATATTCTGGCTCCGAGCGGGCGCACATTCACTATCATAGGGGAATATATACGCCTTAATTTACGTTCAAGTACTACGCACGACGCCTTTCTAAAGAACGTCATCAATAAGATCCGTGTATGTCATTCCGTGTTGTTCTTTTGTGTGGCAAAGAAATCAGATACTTAAGATATCTAATAATATTTGTAAACCATATTACTACATTATAAGTTACACTTTTCAAGCAAACAACACAAAGTTTATTCCAAATAACATGTAATAAATAACTTAAACATTTAATTTGTAATTAAGGCTTTGACATCGTCCGATCACAAGTAAATAAGCAAATGTTGACTTGTATAGACAACTCGATGAAACTCGGTCGAGAGCCCTATGATGGCGACGTAATTAAATTTAAAATCTATTTTAATAAGGTCAAATGTATTTTAGTGTCGCATTGAGACACTGGGGATTGAATCTTCAGTGAGTGTTATTTGTGTGAGTTATATTCCTAAAATTCATAAACGTAGGACGTAGATAGATGGTATTTTCTCGATAGTACCTACAACTTAATTTATTAGAATACCTAGCTCTCGTCACTCGCAAGAGAGTCAAAAACTCTAGCACGAGAACGTATCTACCTATTACCGGGGTAATAAGTTAGTATCCTATGTCCAATTCCAGAATTCAGTCTACCTACGAATATGTTCTCATCCATATTCATTTAGCCGTAGTTGAGGCGCGTCCAAAACGTGCAGACTTTCAAATTTATAATAAGAAGTATACTTTAAGGTTATTTCGAAAGCTAAGAAGCTTTAATCAAGCAATTGATGTAATAACCAGTAATGATGTAATAGGGCTTCACTTCATTTTTTGGCATATTCGGCGTTCAGTCGAGCATAAGCTGCTTCGGTTAGGTTCGTTTCAGGTTCGTTGCCATAGTAGTAGTTTATGCAATGGTCATATAATAGGGGTTATTAAAACACGAACGTGGGTTTATCACGTGAGGCAAAGCCGAATGTGATAATGATAACACGTGAGTGTTTTAATACCTAATTATTATGCCGTTGCATACACTACTTTATCTTCACTCATACAGTTGAAATAAAACAAAAGTGGAAACGGAAACAATATGTGGTGGGTATGGCGGGCAATTTAGATTATCATTGGGCATGACAGCGCAGCGCGCGCATCCATAGACAATTACACTATTTTTCTACATTAAGTCAATGAGTCCATATGCGCCAGTAAATTAAAAAGTAAAAGTGTGCTATAAAAATTAAGAAGATATTTTATGATGCAGTTGTTTGAAAATAGAAGGAAAATGTTGCACTGTAATGGTTTTTTTTTTAATTTTACCTATCCACGAATATAAAGTACGTGTTTATACACGATTTTTTGAATTCATATTTGGAACATTACGTTGTGAGTGTAGATAAAAACATATAGAAAATTTATAATATATAAATGAGGCTTCATAAAAAAAATATTAAGGTGAGATGTTTAAGTCTCTCGCTTAAAATAATATCAACATAAGTTATTTAGAGTTACTTAACGGACACTAGCGTGTCCGTCTGTCTGTCTTCCGTCCGTATGACTGTCTGTTCGTCGTTTGTCACACAGATTTAATAAATATTTTTTTAACTTCCCATTGACCTATGAACTTGAAATTTGGTGATAAAGTTATAACGTATATTTTACTAAGAAATACCAATATATTGATAAATCAGTTTTTTTTTACCCGTAGCATAAATGTGGAAGTCCGAAGTCCGACACTCACTTGGCCGGTTTTTATAAGTCAGGGGTATGTAGTATGTTTATTGGAAAATGACCTTATTACTTTTCTAAACATATTACACATAACCGTACATTGTACTACAAGATGTGTCACAAAATTTTTTCAATACAATGAATGCCTATCCAACAATAATATTATCCCGCATTTACCTAGTTAAAATCACATACAACGTTTATATCTGAGCCTACCAGACGAATGTTCGTCGGAAAACACTCGCCTCCCCTAGAAGCACAAGTTCGAAAAAACTGATAAAACCGTATTGCACCTCAGCGAGTGTTACCCACTGAAGCATAAACGAAATGCACATCTGGGGATGCACTTATGTGGCCCAGACGAACTGCTACAAACCTGCGCTAAGAAAATCCGATAGTTCTTACCAGGTGTAGGTTTTAAAGAACTTTAAATTGAGTCGAACACAATAAGATTTCTTTATAGAGACGTGTCTGTGATTTTGATAGTGAGTATGTACAGATACAGATAAATGTGCAACATTGAATGTTTACTATGGTACGACTTGGGGAAGATTTATGATTTATATTCGTACTTCATAATTTAAGACGAATTGATAACGACTAGGTACTATAAACGTATTAGGGATATGGAATAATAAATAAGGTCTAATAAAATCAATCGGCGCAAATTACATAACATTTTGTTCAGGTGTGTAATTGTCCCCGGATTATTGCAGACACCGTAACTTTGAAATGAATCTTGCGAGATTGTAAACTCTCAATGTGTTGTTCAATAAATCCTATCTAATTTCGATAGTGTCAAATATATCCGTGCCTTATAAAGAAGAAAATTTTACAATATCGCGTGATTTAATATAAATCGTGTTTGCAATAATCCGGTGACGTGAATGTTCATCATCATCATCATATCAGCTGAAAGACGTCCACTGCTGGACATAGGCCTCCCCCAAGCGTCGCCACATGGACCAGTCCCGTGCATCCCGCATCCAGCGGATCCCCGCAACCAAGCAATTACAAAGTTAGGTCTAGGTAAGTTCATACATTTAATTGATTCATTGTCTTATTTATTTATTGAACACAATTCATTCGCATTTATCCTATGATATTTAGAATCAACTGCAAGTTAGTCCAGCAAGGGCATTAAAATGCCTGACGAAGAATTTGCCATGAAAATCTATCAACTTGAAACAATACCATAAATGCCAAATTACACATGCTTGCCTTTAAAATGATCTCTGATAAGTTTATTATTTCATACTTGATACGAAATAAAAAGTAAGTGTATAATCACACGAGTGACCATCATTTTCTTTTCAACCTTTCAGCAGCCAGTAACAAATGAGGTGTAACTCCATACATCAACGTCACAAAAGTAACTGAGGCCATAATACAGAAATAAAAAGCGAATATATTGCGACAAGGGTACATTTTTCGCACCTAATTGTAATTTCTTATTTTTCTCACGTGTGATTGACGACTTGGATAATGATGCACTATTCAATTGAGGATTCCATTACAGGCTCCTCATTGGTGATTTTTTTTTCATAAAGGCCAGGTGCGTAGTAATCACAAACGGCGTGCGTATTTGTCAATGAAAGAGTGAGAGAGAAAGAATGGGAATGTCAAACGCTATCGAAAAGTCGCGTGATCATTATCTTACATTTTGATATTTCAAGCATCGCCATCGCTAACATCGTATGTCACTTGTCTAGAGCCTCAGAGACTTAAGGCGATATAAAAACCCCAAAGTTAACGCAGTACTGGCCGTGCGCCCGCTCTGAGCCAAAAAACCTCCTTTTGAACAGTTTTGTTGTAAAATATTATTTGATTTACATATGTTATTTCAGTTATGAAGAAATTCCAGCTATACATTTTACTATGTAAAAATATTTTTAAACATCCAAGTCGTTTTGGAGGAGTATCCAAAAGTTGCGAAAATATATCGTGTTGTTATTTTTTTTTAAAGCATAACTATTAGTTACAAGAAAAAACCTTGTTTTAAAAATAATGTACATTAATCAAATATAAATATATATTTTTTCCAACCATTTAACCTAGCCGTTACTAAGGAGTATGCTTTAGAAAATAACCGTTTTACGGCACTTAAACCCTTAAAGGTGATATTACAGTAGAATATTACAAAGTAATGTAACGTTCTTACGAATGTTCGACGTAATGCTCACGGCGAGTGAACATTTACCTGTAACATTTCTTTGTATCTTGCGTTTGTTAGAATTTGAAATTTGTGCGACGTCATTAAATCACGAATTTTTATTTTTCAAGTCACAATGGTTTGCTATATAATACATACTTACCTGTCATATTTAATAAGCACCTACCGACATATGTCTAAGTACCTACCAAAATTATTATTGTGTTAATTACCTAACCTTACCCTTACCTAAGTAAAGTTGTTAAGTGTACAGGAAATAACTCTAAACTTATATTTAAGCCACATTGATGATATTCCTATAAATTATTACGTAATTTGTAATGATCATTGTTATGTGTATCCTGGATTTTATATTGCTATATTAATTATAAGTCCTTTGAAACAATTAGTACAATATTGTCTGTTAAAATAGTATCAATATTCTTTAGAAAATTTATTAAGAATGACTAAAGAGGTGATGTTGAATTCCTTGATTGTGTTGTTGGAGTGGACAGAAACGAGGCGATTGGTTCAAATTATAAGAATAAGCTGGGAGGAATTCTGAGGGGTATTCTGAAATGACTTTCGTAACTACGGTCGTGACGCAAGTAAAAAAAGTGAAATTGATTGAAGTAGAATTGAATTGATTTGTAATCCCTGTATTTATTGCTGATTAGGATAAATTCTGGTGAATCAAAATTGAAACTAATATTGCAAAGATCTATAAGCTAGTAGGTACCCAATAATATAGTGCATTTATTGGATTCCACAATATGAACATAGGTGGTAGGTTACAAAGGTTATGATCCCTGTGAACCATCAGATCAAGTACAGCAGAGCTAAAAAGAGTAAGAGAACTCCCTCCATCTGCTAATACATTAAATAGATTATCGCCTACTTATACAAGTTGGTCCTCGTATCTATACCACACAACATTATACACAGTACTTATAAACAGCATTGCTAGCAACGATCTAGTGTGCATCAAGACGATGACCTTTAAACATGGTTTAATTACACGATAGTTAATTATTTTTCACCTAATTTTGAGAATATTTAAAGCTATGTAGAAAATGGCGGGATACCGCGCCATTTTCTCATATTGGACGTATTGAGACACAGATAGACCCGATATTATAAAATATTGTGTAATTGATATGCTGACTTACTTTTTTGTGAACTACAAGCCAGTACAGGCCAGATATTATAATTAAGAAGTTAATACCTGGTGTAAGATCGACTACACAAGACTAACGTAAGTTATTTGATATTATAACTTTATATTGCTAACGGTTGTGTTGAAACTGTATCTACATCATATTACTCATGTACCTACATGAATGAAAATGTATCTATATCAAGCTCACTGAGCCTTCTCAATATGAACTAATTGACAAGCCTAATTTATTAAATAAATATCTATGATGTGATTTTTAATTTCGTAGACCAAACTGACCTTTGGGGGCTTGTCACTTTATCGTTACATAAAAATTGTGTCGTATCCTGACTATCCCGTGTGATCGAAAGTTGATCGAAAATCGAAGTAGATCGAAAATGAAACTATTTCACGGCAAAAGAATTACATTTGTTAAGAAACTACCGGCCCTTATTTAGTTTCTACTAATTTATGTCAGACTTCATTTAATCGATCGCATTTATTATATTGTTGATTTCATATTTAACACAATAAAAGTGTATGTACTATGTGTATGAATACTGTTATATTTAAATATGTTACGATTATTATACATAAAACATTTATTTACACCAATTATTAAAATTAAATTGAGGAATCATGTCTCATCGATTCGATGATCAAATAAGGCTAAGGCTCAATCACTTATGATTGAGCCTTACCTACAACACTATGCTTCATACTTGCAAGATTAAAAAAAAATAAGATCATTGGCAGCTGTCAGTTTAGTCTACGAAATTAAAAATCACATTATAGTCTTGTCTTTCTATGCTTTTGTTCATAAAACCCTTCCCTTACACACCACATACATTGGAACTCTTATACACAGTAAATAATCAACAACCATCTTGAAATTCAAAGATTGCTGTCTTGTACTCTAACACGTTCATTATTGACCTCACTCCACGTCACCCGCGCTCGTGCTTTTGCTCGATAAAATGTTATACCAAAACGCTCGTTGGTTTTTAAAATCAGGTTGTAATAAAATATCGAGCGTCATGTTCGAAGTGGGGTTCGAGTAAATTTAAAAACAGCGAATGCCGGTGTTCTGTAGAGGTAGGTTTAAACCAAATGAATAAAGAGCTAGAGATAGAAAAAGAAGAATCTTTCTTGATCTTTTAGTGTAAAAAAGCTCGATTTCAGCGTTAAGACCAAAGTGCCAACAATCAAGAATGAGAAGCAAGAACAAGATTTTTTTTATTGTCAATAGGCTCGCGCTTGACCACTATCTCACCTGATGGTAAGCGATGATGTAGTCGACGGTGAAGCACACTTGCCTAGAAGTAACCTATTCACTCTTGACTTAAAGATTGCTAGATTGTAGCTGTCGGGAAACACAGACTCCGGCAGGGAATTCCACTCCTTAGCTGTACGTATAATAAAAGTGTCCCCAAAACGTTGTATGCGTATGGGTGGGATGTCCACCATGAATTCTTCTATCATTCACTCATCTGATGTAAGTCAGCCTTTAGAATTCGCTAGAACATAAAATCGCTTTGAAGAGACCGCTCCAGGGGCGTACTTACCATCAGGTGAGATAGCGGTCAAGTGCGAGCTCATAAAAAATTAAAAAAAAATCCTTACCTAAATTAGACATTCAAAAATCTCCAAAATATTATATTCCACGTTGCATATAAACACCCTCATCGTAAACTTTAAAATAGCCCAAAAGCGTCATTATTTCTCCGCAAACAAACAGGAAAACATCAGTGGCATGATTGATGCGAGTTATTCGCGATGGGTTCCGCAGGTAACAGGAGTTGTGCGGACTCCTGAAATTAATCATACGTGTCGTCCTGAGCAAACGATAGCGGGGTAAGTTGTTAGGTCGGTTAATAAACATCCTGATATGGCTCGGGACGAGTTTTTCGTATCTTGGATTCTTGGGCAAGTTGTGAGACGCTTATTAGTTTTGGGAGATTGTTTGATTTAAGGCTCCTTATCGCCAATTTGAAGAAAAGTATACTTTATAGGGTTAAAGTAGTCTTTGAATACCCGAAACATGCGAGACACAATGGCTTTTTAATTGTTCCGGTGATTATGGCATTCAACCGGTTAAGCAAACTAGCGAAACTCAGCAGATGTGATGGGTATCGGTATCTATGACGATAAAAGAAACAACTCGTAATTACAATACTATTCATGCTGATCTGTAATTGAAATCAACTGTTAAGATTGTTCGTTCATTTCATTATAATTTGATACCAATCACGAATTTAATTTTTCCCTGAACGTGATAATGGAAAATCAAGAATATTGTCGGCATTTGTGAAATAATTAAGAATTTTTGTTTCTAAATTATGATTAAAAATAAAAACACGATCTAAAATTGCAACCCAAAACCATTATTCATTACATAAATGTTGGTCCATAATTATACTTCATTTTTATTAAAAATCATCTATCAAACAACGACTGTTTGTATTAACCCGAAATTTTAGATAACATTCACAGTTATGTTATTGTTAATTAATTAGGGATGATTCTAAAATAATGTAATTAATATGCAACATTCTATCTGCCTACTTCTTAATTGAATTAAACTAAATACATCATCATCGTCATCATCAGCCTTTCAACGTTCCCACTGCTGAGACACAGGCCTCCTCTCTGTGAGAGAGGGAATGGGCCTTAATCCACCACGCGGGCCCAGTGCGGGTTGGTGGATTTCACAAGTCTTCGAATTTTAGGTTCTAGGACATGCCGGTTTCCTTACGATATTTTCCTTCACGGTTTTTAGAGCAGTGGTGATGAAATAATTTACACAAAGTAAAGCGCCTGCCTGGGTTCGATTACACGGCCTACAAAACGGAAGTCGGACCCGTTACCACTAAGCCACCACTGCTCATACTACTACAACTAAATACATCTCATTTATATATTAAACAATGTCACTGCGCTGGGCGTTACCTCAATTTTGAAGAGCTCATAATAATTAATGCTTTGAATGAGGCGCACGTAATTAGAATGCTTACACGCGAAGATTGAGGGTCTCTTGTCTGAACATACATAAACGAGAAATTTATACTTGTATTGAAATCTGGTGGTGGGTGTTTGTTTTTTTTTTAATATGGCATAATGTTTTAATTATTTGCATTGCATTTTGAATATTTGAATGTTTGCTTTTATGTATAACATTTAAATAAAAACCGGAATTATGTAAGTATATACATTTTCGTAAACAGTTTGGTATTTTTTAATTTTTTTTTACTCATTCACAATGTTGTCCTTTTTAACCCAAAGGTTGACTGGTAGAGAATGCGAGAAATAAATTATTATTACTAACATTTATTGATGAATTTGACGAATATTAAAAACCATTATCTCTCAATATTAAAAACCATTCCAAAACTTTACCGTTGCTCAAAATATTATTAAGCCTTATTTTTGCACAAAACTTCGCCATATACATAATACTAAGTAGATACCTAATTATTTGTTTCTTGCACACAAAGTAAGTGGGAGAATTATGTAACATAATAGTTTGCGTAACTATCCAGTGCGAACTTAAGCTATTGTGGTGAACCTACCACTAACAGACATAATTAGCTAGCCTGGAGGAAATAAGGAATGTTGGTAGAGCTACTTACCTAGCTTTTGTGTCGCAATATTACGTTTATAGTTTTAAAAACAAAAAAGAATTCGCTATTCAAAAATAAAGTTACACCATAGAGAGTCATCTGTCAGAAATTTTCTAAAATTAAACATTTCAAGCATATTCAGATATGACATATTATATTATTGACCAGCCAGTATTTTTTGTGAAGTTATGACGAAAAGGTGGTTTCCTGTGTGTAATGTAATATAATTAGTACATGGAGGACTTATAGCTAATAAAAACAAACAAAAATGGAAACCATAGTCACTAGAAAGCCAATAATTTATGGTGATTTATTAATTTACTGCAAATAACGTTACGTTCATCTAAGACAAAAATATTGGACTTTATTTTATTTGAACTTAATGATGATGAACATTATCAATGATCTTGCAAGAATCATTACAAACTACTAACCGTGGTGTTTGCTATCCGGCCATAACTACAAACATTCGTTATCAGAAAATTTCATTTGCATTTCTCTTTGTAATATTTAGACATCACTATTAGTTAAAATTTTCCAAGTAGATGGACATTATTAACTTATTTCATTGAAAATCAAAAATATTTCTAGTTCAATCAATCAAATAAATAATTGCACAAAAATAATTATATAAGCCCACTGTGCTGTGTAAGTCCCTTCAAAAGTATTCCCAAGAACTTTTAAAATTAGATTACACTTTACACATTAATGGAATCCTTATTTTGACAGCTGTCAACTCAAATGTTACAATATTAATTAACAAAAAACATTTAGCAAATAAATAGTTTCTATCGAAATAAGCGACCTTAGCAAGAATGTTGAGGTCTAGTCTAGACAGGCAAATAAATCATTGAGAGATTAGAAGTGTGATAGCTCAATTAAATATTTTTGTTTTTAATCGATGTGGTGGGCTCTTCTCCTAAAACGGTTGTAAACACCGTTAAATTTTGGTCGTCTAAATCCCGTGGAGGGTCGATCCGGAAAAATAAAATCAAAAAGTAATAAAAAAGATCACAAAAAAAAGAAAAAGACTTCCAAAGCAAAACACTAAAAACTGCAAAAATAACTTTCGTTTCGGAAGTCAGTGGCTTTGATATCTCTTGTTTTATCATTTTGCAACATCCCACTGCCGAAATGACAGTTATTTTTGCACTCTTTAGTGTTTTGCTTTGGAGGTCGGTTAATTAATTTTTTCAATTTTTCTTTACAAATCGATACGGTTTCATGTACCGGATCGACCCTCCACGGGATTTAAACGACCAAAACTTAACGGGGTAAGTATGTGCGACTGATAAGAAACTCTGTTCCGATTTCGGACACCGTTAGCAAGTGTTACTATCTCATTCTATTGAGGAAATCTTAGACAGGAGATTCGATGAGCAAAGCGATTAGCTTCTATTTTGAAGTCAAGAGTGAAAAGGTTAGTTCTAGGCAAGCGTGCTTCACCGTCGACCACCTGATGGTAAGCGATGATGTGGATAAGTCGGAGGATACATTTGATTTTGGTCAGCCACCTCGCGCATATGTTAGCTTATTGTTATTTGATCGGCGTTTCCTTGCGTGATCGAATCAGAAATGTAAAGAACCTTAAGAGAACCAGGGTTACCGACAAAACCCGAAGAATCGCCAAACTTAAGTGACAGTGGGCATGGCACATTGCTCGCAAAACGGATGGCCGATGGGGCAGAAAAGTTATGGAGTGGCGACCGCGAACCGGAAGACGTTGCTTTGGAAGGCCTCCCACCAGTTAGACCTATGACCTGGTGAAGGTTGCGGGGATCCGCTGGTTGCGAGACGCATGGGAGCGGTCAATGTGGCGACGATTGGGGGAGGCCTATATCCATCAGTGGACGTCTTTCGGCTGATATAATGATGATGGTGATGATGATTAACATCCTTGATTCGAGATTTTTTTCCGTTGTCATGACGACTGAGTCGAGGGTAGTTTCCTTCTTAGAATATGGGTGATATACCTTAACTGAAGCGTACATGTTTTCTTCTTACCCAAGCGCAAAATAGGTTCATGCGTGATGACTCGTTACAAATCTACGTGTGATCCTCGGAATAGTTATTAAATTTTAATATATTTTACGTAACCAAAAGCGACACATAAAATATTTTACAAAATATGTGTATTATAGTTTCTATGGCTAATAATAGGTTCCCTGTATAACTGGGATATATACAACATGCAAAAGGCCTAATAAAAGATATTTAAAATTAAAAGTTGCAATACAATACAATATCACTGTTTTATGGTTAAGTTAGAATTATTAAAATTTTGAAAAAGTTAAAACAAAAAACGTTGAATAATAAAAGATTTCGATTCGAATCCCAAATCCAAGTTCTCGTGCGTAAATTAAATTAAAACAAAGGCGTACAGCTGTCTGTCTCCCGCCCAACTGACTCGAATACTCGTGTAAAGTTTAATGTACCGTGGATCGTCTACCATTGATATGTTCGGGCATATAATATGGTGGGGGAGGGAAAATGACGTGGATCTGAAGTTTAAAATGTTACTTCATAAGCAGATTGTAGCGTTGTAATGTACCAAGATAATTCATTATTTAACAGGAAGAATTTAATATTTAACTGACCAGTGACCAAAAACACCTTAAACGATAATATAGTCGTAGTAATAGATATTACCATAATACTGACCTTAAAGTGACCTATAAAACTGCATAATACCAGTCCATTAAAGTTTCTGTGCAGAACGAAGGCCCCTTCTCACACAGAGAAGGATCTGATCATCGATCATTTATAGTATGTTTGCCCAAGGCGGATTGGCCACTGAACGAGCAGAGGAAAACGAAAAAAATATGGGAATTATTTGCATTTTAGTGGTTCAATCATATTTATTTAAACTAACAAAAGACAATCTATTATAATCTTCAATTTTTTTTTAAATCTTTTTTTTAAGTTCCCCTAGTTCTTTATTCAATTATCTCAAATAAAATTAACATAGCATAAAATACTTAATTAACAATAGCTACCTACATATACACTTAAATAAAAATAAAATAAAACTACGATCTCGTATAAAAGGGCAGGGGTCATAGGGCGTCAAAAAATTCGTCCACATCGCTGTCAACGTGAAAAGTGCCCAGAACGCTGGCAGCATTGCCACGTTGGATAGCAATGCTGATTCTCTGGCCAAGGAAAAGCCCAGCCCTCTGGTCATCTTCTATTTTAGGTATATAAATTACTTTGCTATTATATGTTTTTTATTGTGCTTCGAAAAATAAACTTACTACATTACAGCTACTCGTAAATTTGGTATTGCTATTAAATTAAAGACATTATTACTGTTTCAAACTCGGCTCCCTTTCCGTAAGCAAAGCGGTTTCCTTCCGAAAGCCATTCGCTTATATTTTTTTGGTTAATGGAAAATTTTTCATTGAGTTGTTTATTCAATGAAGTCGGTTAGGTACCGTCGATTTTTTTTTTGTTTTTACATAAATAGCAGTGTGCTTGCAAAATCAAAGGTCTGTTATAACCGTTTATAGGTAGACATAATTAAATCATTACCCACCTATCTCTTGCCATCATAAATGGGAGCAACTTTCGAACCCCGATTTCTGAATTAAGAATTTGATCTACTCAACCTGTCAAACTCTACTTAAGCCTATTATCTGAACGGCATAATTAGATGAACAATTATGAAAAATTCAAACTTAATTCTAGAAAAACTTTTTAACAAAAAAAAAACAAAACACTATAAAGCGTAAAATAACTTTGATTTTTAGGAAAACAGTTTGATTTTTTGTTAAAAGTTTTTTTTTAATTTCTTTTCAGTTTTGATTGGTACCTATTTCCAATAACCATAAAATCATTTGAAGCCAATGTAAATCTCATGAGGATGCCAATAAGCCTTAAAACGACTAGGATACATTGTTTTATTTCAGAGTTCCAGTGCCTACATTCCGGTTTTATCATCAGATCAATTCGATGTTACCATTTTCATCAATACCATTTATTTATAAGTATTTGCTTCATCATAGTCGGTTAACTATTCGATATATCTTATATCCGTGGCATACTTGACATTAAGGACTTCCAGTGGCCATCTGTGGTCTTCTTCATCAGTTCAGATTTACCAAATGATATTTTCTGAGTGCAAATGATTGCATTGTTGATGAAAATACCAAAATCGCTATATGTATGCATATAATATTTGGGAAGTTCTCTCGATTTCTCCAGGAACCCATCATCAGATCCTGACCTGATGACCATGAAACCACCTGGGAAGTATACTATTTCAAACAAAAGAAGAATTTCAAAAACGGTCATGGCGTCTTTGAGTAATCGGGGATTAAACTGTAAGAAAAAGATGCCGACGAATTGAGAACGATCTCCTTTTTTGATGTCTGTTAAAAATAGGTTTGTGAAATTATAACCTATTTTTCTCACCCTGTTACCTATATATACCTTATTATAAATAATGAATACATTATAAATCAATACTGGGTATATTGATTTACATAAAGCATATTAGATCTATATATCTATTATTCGACTCGTCTTATACCGCTAAATGGTCGTAAGTAAATATTCCTATAAACACAATCCTTAGCAAACAGATTAGAGATCGTAGTATGTTAGTTATTATTTCATATGAAAATAGTCCGCATATACTTGAAATTCGGTTCCCATATAAGATCTAAAATTCTTTGAACTTGAGTTTCTCTTAACAAATAATCAGTATCTTTAATCTTATCTTTGATCTGTTTTTTTTTTGAGTATTTAATTATTAGATATTTTTTGTACAGAAATGTAAAGAGGCGGCCTTAGGCGTTTTCCTTCAGTCAACTTGTAGCATTATCATCATCACCTCAGCCGAAAGACGTCCACTGCTGGACATAGGACTGATCGGTCCTGTGCATTTCGCTTCTACCGGATTCCCGTAGCCTTGTCAACTTGTTTACTTAACATGATTTTTTATGGCGTCTTAATAGTTAATTAAAGTCGTGACAATCTAGGACGTCGGATTTGACAGCTATAAAAATCTATATACAAGTTAAACTTGATGCTCACGAATGATACTCATTATAGTGTTATAATGTATGGGTAACTTAGTAATTAATTAGGATTATGAATTTGATTTGAGAAATGTCATCGGACTTCTTAGATTGATACGACTATAAGCATGGTTTGATTATCATAATCTATATATTTTTATAATTGTGGTTTTATATTAAATAACATAAATTCTTCATAATATGAGATACACTATTCTTTTCATAACTAGATATAGTCGACATACTTAAGTTACATTGACCATTATAATCAATCAAAAAATAACATCGAACCTGCGGTGTACATGAGAGAAATAATTTCTGCCACAGAAGAATTAAGGAAGCCAAACCGATTTATACAGAAAATGTTCATCATCATTTTCTTGTTCTTGTCCATATCTATCAGGAGTGGGTGCAACATGTCTTCTTAGTCTATTATTATCATCTATTCATCATGTAACTAGACAATTTTTTCAGTGTTCTCCTAGTGGTGTAATTCCTCTGGGGATTCTGCTGGATACAATTTGGGAAGACGTCTAATTATGTCCTCATGTGTTTCTAGTATTTGTGGTACAATACTTTTGGCCGGCAATGTATGTGTAAGATGGAGACGATATCCCAATTTTCCAGAAATGCCAAACAATTCTGTGGTCTAATTTTTTATTGGAGGAAGGCTATGTATATTCAGTTATGTATTTAATCGCCTGTCTTATATCCTTAAAATAGTAAATTAAATATTTACTTATCTGATAATTTAATCAATAAGTATTATATATTCAACTCTCGCAAGCAATATCAAATGTATACCGGTTCAGTTATTATTATGAATATTTTATTAAGTGTGCTTATGATATTCCCTTTATTACCTTTTTCCTCGGTTACGATATCAGGAAAATATTTGCCCAAACGAGGAAAATAAATACTCGAAAATCTCAGTTCCGAAAATTATACTTTTGAATTGCCAAGTCGTTTCCTAAGAAAACGAGACATCGTTGATCAATTAATTAAAATAAACAACGAGGAAAATTTGATATAACTGAAAAAAAAAAAAAAAAAAAATTTCGACAATTTTTTTATCGATAAAACTTACCTCAATAAAAACTCACATTCACTGTTAACACAACACTAACAACACTTGACCGAATCACAGGTATCGTCACCAATTATACGAAGGTTCTTAAATACGTAAACGTTAAAATCGCGTCGCGTCGCGAGTAGGCGCGTGGTTGCGACTCGGAACGTAGCGGTGGTCACAACCAGCGCGGGTACACTGAGCGCGTAGCTCAAAACCATGGCTACGACCTACGGCGCGCGCATCGGTCTACGAAAACGCTAATTCAAACACATTTATCAAGCTAATTCTGCAAATTGGACTAAATAATGACGTTACAAGGCTGTGTTCCTTCGCCAGTAACTGTTTGTTGAGCCACTCAATGGTGTTAATAACAATGTCTTCGATGTTAATAAATTAGTTAAAAGTTGATTCATTGGGTTTGTTTGTGAGTTATCGCGGCCCGGCGAGGGCGGCGTTTGAGTCGGAACTCTCGGACATTGTTGAGGCGAGCGGAACTAGGAAGCTGATTTGTTGCAGATTGCACACACACATTGTCTTGTAAACAGCGTGTGATTAGTTTATGAACGTTCTATCAAAATATTAAATAGGTTCGATCTCTAGCTGTGTTAATTTTAGGCATGGAAAATGGGAAATTATGTATTTTTCAGCTGAAAGATCGAAAATCATAATCTCACTCAAACATTAATAATATCCGATTTAGAACGAGACATTTAATCAACTGATAACTCTTAAGGTAAGAATCTTCACAAGAGAGTTATTTTTAGGTTTATCGAAAAATCCGCTCTGTAAGACTTATTTTTATGGGTACTAGCAATAAATATGAGTATTTATCACTATTATAGACGGCAAATAAGTTAAGTATACCTTTCTAGAATCGAATGAAGGTCATCAGTGTGTGCAACGTTTGGGCATCAATCTCTTGCTTAAGAGTCTGTGCCGTAAAGTTTTATTGATGTAAAAAGTTTTAAATAAAATAAAATCCCTTGGCACCTAAACTTTTATTCACTGTATCATAGAGACCAGTGTCTTTGCCTATTCCAACTACTTCACTATTGACGCTAACATTTAAAGAATATGCACCTTATTTATCAGTCGAAATATACACGTTTATCACTATACATGTTACTAATATATTTTATTACGAACTATCTGAGCAGTGGAGTTGTCTGCGAATCGAAGTCAATATTAGGCGTGGTCGTGCAAAATGCTACAGGCAGGATAGGTGGCGGTGACAAAAACACGAAATATTCTGGTAACTATTCTTGTATTTCTTGATCATCAAGCAGTCCAGAAATAGCGAGTATAATACAAATTCGGTAACAAACTTAATAAGAAACATCAGGCACACATAGAATAGGAATTTAGGAAGGAAAAACATAGAACGTGTGTTCACACCTCTGTGAGTTTTTGATGAAGAGGAAGTGGACCGACCGAGCTTTGCTCGTGTGAAAATAGAGAAAACGACGTTTTCTAAAAATGAAACCCAGCTAGATCGATTTATCGCCCCCGAAAGGCCCTGCATACTAAATTTCATTAAAATCGTTGAAGCCATTTCCGAGATTCAGATTATGTATATATATATACCAGAATTGCTCGTTTTAAGTTATCAGATGGAGTGTAAACATTGTGGCCATTGTCTCCAGCAGTGCTGCATAAGCTCATATTTCTGTTACACATTTGACACCCAAATGTCCCCTATTTATTATCTTGGAACGTGCGAATAATTGCTGTGAGTACATGTTTATCTTTGTTTTGTTTTCGGATAAATAGCAGGGATTAAAGAATTATGATTATTTGTAATTATGATGTTAACGTTTAGATGATATTTTGTTGTTAAGTTCTTGATTGTTTTTGGTTGTCTTATCATCACGTGCAATATGAAATCAGAGTTTATTACTATAGTTGGTTGGTTGGTAATAGGGTGGATACGGAACATCAACTCCGCAAATCTGTAAGTTTTGTGCAGAAATCGTACTGTCGCATCCGCATCTGCAAGTGCTTAGCGAAATTGAAAATCGGCAGAGAAAGTGAATATATTATAATTGTGCCTGTATTTTTCCACCTACGGCGTCGCTAACACGGCATCCGTCAGGAGCTCAGTCAGATGAATTGGTGATTGCAGTGCTGGGTTAATAGCTTGATTATTGAGCTGAGCTGAGCTGAGCTCAACTGCTAGAGAATCTTAAGGGCGGTTACGCACTACACGTCCATGCCCGTGATCCGTGTCCGAGATTTGAGTTCCGAGTTCAAAATGGTCTGAATTATGACAGATTATGACGGATAGAGTTTGGATGTAGTGCGTAAGCTTCCCCACAAGAAGTACTACGGCTACTTCGGAACCAAAATTTCTCGGACAAGATGTAGTGCGTAACCACCCCCAGAAATTGTACGTCTTATTGTGTGCAAAAAACTAACTGATCTAGAAGAACTTTTTGAACACACAGATTATATTAAGTACCTCTTTAAAAGTCTAAGAGACTCCTATCCATTCCTCACTAAGTACCACGTTTATAAGCTTACCTACAGCAATGAGTATACATTTATTAAAGTAGCATACACTTTAATTTAAATACGAAATCCTTGAAGCCTTTAAGCCTGGATTATACGTTGTACCAAGACTTACACCACCTACTAATTACAAGAGGTTTTATTTACATTTCACACGTAACCTTTCATTTATTTACCGTCTAGAAAATCTGGGATATAGGGCTAGGTAAATTAAATAGCCCTGATTTAGATAAGGCTCTACATTGCCTACTTATAAAGTGAGGTTTGAAGAAAGCAATAACCTAATATTTGCTACTTAAGGTTACACTAGTCGATCATTCTTCCATACAAACGTAGTCTGATGATGTACACACGTTCAAAATAAAAAACATATATCAATTTGTCTCATCATTATCTAGCCCTGTATGGAAACAAAAAAGTAAAAAAATATATATATTTGAAAGTTATAAGCGTCGAAAGTTCCATATTTCAACACTAATTTTAAAGCATCTTTGGGCGGAAATAAATACCATAAGAAGAAGGAAAATTCCAAAACGGCCTCCATACAGGGATAGATTAGTAATCCAACAATACAAATAATTTTATTTTGGAAATATACATTTAGTCGTTTTTTCATGATATCTAGACTCCCAAAGGTCTGTTTATAAAATTTCGCGCGCTCGTTTACTTCCTAAATCATCATCCTTTTCGATAAAAATTTGCAAAAGTGCTAATTCGTACGCGAACTAGCTTCTTACTGCTTATCACAGCATCTATCTCTTTCGCACGTGTTTTTGGAGGAAATGAACGTCTACTTACTTATTTAATACTTCATGCGCACAAACGTAAAGAGGCGGCTGTCGTCTTCTTTTCGATTCGATGATGATTTAAACTTTAGTCAGTCTGGGCCTAGTATACGGCCACGTTAATAGGGGTCCGATCAGTGGCGTACATTAAGTCCTCAATGGGTAAAAATGATGTACGACTTGTGTATATACATATAGTCCTTTTACTCAATTTATTACTCAAATCTGAAATGTTGATGAAGTAATATCGTGATCTTTCATAATTGGAATTGGTAATTGAACTGATTCGAATGATTAAGAGCTAATTTCTGTATTAGAAATTTGGATTTTAGATGGTATCAAACCCTGCTTTAATGCAAAAGTTTGAAAGATCAGGCTAAATTATAGTTTGAGAAATCATCATCTTCATCCTCATCATATCAGCTGAAAGACGTCCACTGCTGGACATAGACCTCCCCCAGGCGTCGCCACATTAACCGGTCCCGTGCGTCCCGCATCCAACGGATCCCCGCAACCTTCACTAAGTCATGCCTGCTGGATGGTCTCCCCACTGCCACTTAAGTTTAACAATTGTTCCAACAAGAATGATGTAACCAAATACTTACAGTCAAAACATTTTCTTTCTTTTCTTTTCTTTTTTAAAAAAACGTTGCCCCACACTAGGAATTTCTTCCTATATCGTGGGTGCGTTTATAAACATATAAACTCACATACACAACACCCAGAGCCGGAACAACTATCTGTAGGTCATACAAATATTTTTTCCGTGCGGGAATCGAACCCGCGACACGCAGCGCAGTAGTCAATCGCTCAACCACTGCGCCAACCGTGCGCCCGAAACTAATTTTTACATTGAGGCAAAGGCTCAGCTGGCTTCCAAAAAGTTGGGGATCCTTGCGAAGGTGAGAAAGTACTTCACGCCGGAACAGCTGCTCAACTTGTATCAAGCGCAAGTTCGACCGTGCATGGAGTACTGTTCTCACCTCTGGGACGGTTCTGCCAAATACCAGCTTGATGCACTAGAGTCGATCGAAAAGCGGGCCAAGAGACTTATCGCCAATGAGGCACTGGTCAAATCAAAGTTCCAGAGCCTTGAACATCGTCGCCGAGTTGCCAGCTTGTCGGTTTTTATCGGTTACATTTCGGGGAGTGTGCGATGGAATTGCATGATTTAATTCCGCCCAGCCCGTTCCATCATCGGACAACCAGACGCACGGCGATGCGTCATCGGTACATGGTGGACATCCCACCCATACGCACAAAACGTTTTGGGGACACTTTTATTATGCGTACAGCTAAGGAGTGGAATTCCCTGCCGGAGTCTGTGTTTCCCGATAGCTACAATCTAGGGGTCTTTAAGTCAAGAGTGAATAGGTTACTTCTAGGCAAGCGTGCTTCACCGTCGACCACAACATCGCTTACCATCAGGTGAGATAGTGGTCAAGCGCGAGCCTATAACAATAAAAAAGAAAAAAAAAAAAAAACTAATACTACTAAAGATACAGGGAGGCCTATGTCCAGCGGTGGACGTCTATCGGCTGAAATGATGATGATGATGACGAATTGAGTTCGGATGTAGTAAGCTTCCCTACAAGAAGTACTACGGCTACATCGGAACCAAAATTTCACGGACACGGATCGGATGTAGTGCGTGCCTTAGGAACGAAACACAACCGCGTTGCGGCGGCTGAAATCGGCGTTGTATTTCGGCCCGAAATGCATTGCCATGCGACGTCGTTTTTGCGATACGACGCCGAAACGCAGTGTTGTGGCCTCGCCCTTAGGGCTTGTTCTCATCACCACGTCACGACATCGTTCACGTGGAACGGTGCGGTGCCCCGGCGCGGTGTATAGACGTGACGTGCGAATACACGGTACGGCAACGTCGCCGCGGAACGACGCGTCGTATATCGTCGGAAACGGTAAGTGGCGATGCGCTCGCTCAGTTGATGTTTAAATGTTTTAGCGATTAGTTGTGCAAAAAAGATGTCAGAAATGTTGTAACTGTCAGAAAGGGTTGCGGGAATGCGGTGTATGCGAGACCCACGGGACTGGTCGATATGTTGACATTTGGAGGAAGCTTATGTTCGACTTTTGATAATGATAAATATAACTGGCGTAATGTGATATAATGTGTGTGTGTATGTGGGTCCGTCCTTCGGGGAATACAAACGTTAAATTTTACTAAACTTTAAAACTAAACCTACTCTTTAAACCTCCCTAAACCTTATTAGACATCACCTTTGTGGACGTACGCAATTTAAAATGGAAGATCTGACGAGCGTGGCACAGTAATTAGAAGGGGATCAAAAGTACACGTCAGATTTAATTGAGGTCCCGTCTCTGTAGTCTGTAGGTATTCATATTGTGATGTTATATGAATTTCAGTCCTAAGTGAGTGTTTGTGGGGTGGGCAGAGTTTGAAGTTGATGGGAAAGGAATTGGGAAAGAATGTAGTTGTAAAAATCGTTTGAAATCTTTTTTTTTATTACCGACTTCAAAAAAAAGGTGGAAATCAATTCAACACGTATGTATGTAATATTGTTGGAACTGCACAATATTCACATATGATATTCTATGTGGACTTTCTAAACACGTGTGCTTAATTTCATAAGTGTATGTATGTTTGTCCACGCATATCGCCGAAACTAGTTATCGGATTGTGATCTTTTTTTTAATGGATTAGGTATCTATCAACTTAGGGAACAGTACGTATGAGTTTCATCAAAATTGGTTGAGGTGTTTTCAAGATATGGAACATACAACCGACTTCCTTAGCGACAAACAGCACGAATGTGTAAATTAAGTTACGAGTATTATGGGTATTTTGTCAAGCCTTTAGGTACTGTACTATAGACATTGCTCATTTTTAGTGATGATGTAGTTAAACTAAAAGGAGAGAAATAAAAACTTTTTCACAAAAAAATAATGGTGTGTTGATATTTTGCTGTTTTTATCATTTTTCGACACCGACTTCCGAAACGAAAGTTATTTTGCACTTTTTAGTGTTTTGCTTTTGAAGTCGGTTTATTTGTTTTGAAAATATTTTATTTTTAATACCGACAAAAACGGAGGTTATCAATTAGATACGTATTTAAGAAATATTGTTGGAATTGCATAATATTCAGATATGTTACTTTAAGCGGGCTTCTAAATACGTGTATGTTGTTTGTATTTTCGTTTTGTGTATGTATCTTGTACACGCATTTAGCCGAAACTAGTAATCGGATCGTGATAATTCTTTTTTATTGGATAAGGTATCTCTCAACTTAGAGAAAAACATTGAAAGTTTCATCAAAATCGGTTCAGCAGTTTTCAAGATATGGCACATAAAACCGAACTCCTTAAAGACAAACAGAAAAAATGTGTAAATTGAGTTATTATGGGTATTTTGTCAATCCTTTGTGATTCTTATTACAGGTAATGCAATGTTATTCGAGTATTATGTATATATATATATGTAAGTATGTTTGTCCATTTATAGAAATGGAGGCCTTTTAGGCTGTAGAGCGTGCTATAGAGCACGCTCTATAGCCTAAACGGCTTGAAGAATTATGAAAATTCAATGAACTGCTAAGGACACATGGCTAAGAAGATTTAAGATTAGGTAAAGACCTAATTCGTGTAAAATATGCAAAAACCAACTCCCTATTGATCTCACAGACTCTAACTCGGCCATCACGAACAATTTCCATCTCCTCCCGTTATTTCTATTTCACTAACTATAAACGAATTCCTTCCAGCTTTTCAACGGGTGCAACAAATCCGACAGCCAATCAGATGGCGTTAGCTAATCAAACGTGCCTACCAAACCTCACGCCGCCTCCGATTGGCGTTAATCTAATTTTCTAGCTCGGGGCCGTAGCTTTTTCTTCACGGAATTCGCTTTTTTGTTTTATATTCCCTTGATGAAAATATTTTTGGACACTTTATGCTATTTTTTTTATGAATAAGGTGTTAATGGTTTTATTGTTGGTTTTAAAAATCACGTTTTTTATTTTTTTATGGCCCGCTTGCATTTAGTGCTAAACATATTTAAAAAATGTCTTCGACCTCTTCGTCTATTATTACCATCAAGTGAGAAAGAAAGAAAGAATAAATATTTATTTATGACCCGCACAGGCAACACGAGATAAGCAAAACAATAATAAAAATAAAAATAATAAACCCCATGCGAGACCAAAAAGGCTCCTATCTCAGCATGTGCAACGATATTAAAAAGAAAATAACGCTGCGCTGTAAGTGAGATAGTGCTTAAACTAAAAAAAAAAGATCATCGTATCTCGATCATTCTAAAACGCTTGGCAAAAACAGAATAATGTTTTAGATTTGTGAAGTTGAACGTAAAATAATTATTTTTGTACGGTTAAAGTTTTTGAATTAAAAAGCCACTTTAGATTGCTACCCGAAACATAATCACGAAATTATATAACTATTCTTTCGAAATACAACTTTATTTTTGTTTAACCGGCACTTTTACATTTAAGCCAAAAATTTATGGACACTGAATGATCTCAATTTAATATTATACCGCACCGAACAGAATCAATAATAACACCATTGAATCTGTTTCTCCGAAATCAATCAATCTGCCTAGTCTTTTCCCAACTATATTGGGGTCGGCTTCCAGTCTTACCGGATTCAGCGTAGCACTAGTGTTTTACGTGGAGCGACTGCCTATCTGACCTCCACAACCCTGTAACTGGGTAACACGGTACCCCTTGGCAAGACTGGTGTCAGATCTCAAGGTTCTGACTACCCGTAATGACTGTCAAAGATGTTCAAATGACAGCCGGGACCAACGGCTTAACGTGCTTTCCGAGGCACGGAGTAAACTCGGTATGTTAAAATGGTCACCGATCCACGTAGCGACCTCGTCAAGCGTTGCTTAACCGTTTGCGTTGTTTTTCCGAAGTCATAAATACAATAATACTCCTATACTAATTATAGCTTTAAAACTCGCAGGCTCTGTGAATACTTAACTTTCAAGTACAGCGAATCATGAAATAATACAAACCTCTTATCAAAACTCGGAATCCATGTCAGAACTAAGAAAAGAAAGCTCTCAAATACTCAGGTCTTACAAGAAGAGAAGCACTTTCTATGAAGTCTTAGTAGAAAAAACAGCTTTTTGTGGATAAACAAATGTACTGGAGAACATTTACTAAGCCGTAAACGTTACCCGGAAATGTTTGATGCAACAGATCTAGGAGTGGGCCAGGGAGGCAGCGAGTTTGGATAACAGTGACGTAGCGGATACGGTAAGAAAATTTTATATATCAATAATATATGTACATAAATAATAATAAAAATATACTTATAATATTATATTGTCATAAATAATAACGTACGTAAATGAAGTCGGTTAATAAATATCATACAAAAATAACTAACTATTTATACTAAATCTAATGGACAAAAATAAAATAAAATATAATCACAGCGTACTTAGGCGTCGAATTATTGCTCTACGTCGCTGTCATCCAAAAACGTAAGACCTAGAAAACTAGCAGCAGTGCCATGTAGAATGGTAAAACTTAATCAAATTAACACGGTTTCATAAAATCCTGAAATTTTCACTTATTTGTTTAATGCATTCTCTTTGATCAAGGAACAACAGAGTAAGTTTTAAGAGAGATTTTTTTAGTCAATACATGCCGGGAACTCACAACTAGCACTGTGTCCTATAAGTCTGGCAGGTCGGTTCCGCTTTTGCGAAAATTCTCTGTAAACAACTTCAACGAAACTTCAACGTAGAATTGCGTGTACAATATTTGTATGACCATCTTACCCAAGTCTTTATCTTATTAAACAATGTCAAAATCTCATCTCGCTTCTCAAATACCATTAAGTAGCTGTGACAAACACTAAAAAACTTGACAGATTTCTGCGAACAGCGCGAATATTGCGCTCTATTAAAACACAAGCGTATTCTAGTCCCCGATATCTCGCTGCTCTAGAGGCCCAAGCTTAAGATATGTCCGCCTTTCCCACAAAGGCGATAAAAGCGTGCAAGCTGACTGTGCGATGGCGTTGTGCGTGTGGCGCAAAGCATAAGAGGGCCTAGACAAAATGACCCAAAATGAGCGACGGCAATCCCTACGCTTATTACTTTTGACAATCGGTGCCGTTGATATAATATCACTTCTAGAGCCCAAGCTTTTAAGCTTAGCAGTTAGCGATAAGCAGAGGTGTACCTAAATTTCGCCAATTATGTTAAATTCCATGTAAGTATATATATAGTATTTATTATAGAACATATTTAAGTATGTTTATTTAAACTATATGCTCTTGTACTAATTTTGCGTTTATAATATTATTATTTCATTTTTTATGCACCTGCCATGCTATCTCTTCACCGCCTTGGTTGACTGGTAGAGAATGCCTCAGGCATTAGTCCACCTATGTACTTTTATGTAGCATGAAGTTTTAATAAATAAAATAAATATGTAATGAGGGACGAGCCTATTGCAATTAACCAGTCAAGACCAGACTCCAGGACGATGCTAAAGAAAATTTGGTTACCAACATATAAATCTGTATACAATCATACAGTAGGTGGTTTTAATTTTGTTTATCCATGTTCGTCTACATACTATTATAATGATTTGCAATCTCAACATTTAATTTCAATACAAGATGTTTTTCCATGGCTTTAGTAACCAATTGAAGTCACATAATTAAATACCAGCAATTCACACCAAACGCTTCCAAACATCCTTCATAAAGCATTCAACCCAAATCTCTTCAAAGTTATAGTGAACAGGCTTCTTCTGGGTGAGCTCGCTCCATCGTCGACTTTGTCTCTGTCACCTCAGACCTAAACTAGAGTCAGGAGAACCCATCTGGAATAAAAAACAAACACTTTCACAAAAAAAATAAACCGACTTTAAAATCAAATTAGAAAGCCGGTGTCTTTGGTACTTCTTTTTTAGCGATTTTCGACACCGACTGCAAAAACGAAAATTATTTTGCACTTTTTAGTGTTTTGCTTTTGTAGTCGGTTATTTTTTTGTAAAAAAAAATGTTTTTCTCTCTTTTTAGATTTATTACACTATCACTAAAAATGAGCAATTTCTATAGTACGGTACCTAAAGGATTGACAAAATTCCTATAACACTCGTAACTTTATTTACACATTCGTGCTGTTTGTCGCTAAGGAGTTCGGCTGTATGTTCCATATCTTGAAAACTGCTGAACTGATTTGGATGAAACTTACACTATTCCCTAAGTTGAAAGATATTTATTTCAATAAAAAAGAATGATCTCGATCTGATAAATAGTTTCGGAGGTATGCGTGAAAAACATATATACAAACATACACATTGAATCTAAATTTAGCATACATGTTTAGAAGCCATATTAAATTAGCATATGTGAATATCGGGCAATTCCAACAATATTACATAGAAACGTGTCGAATTGATTACCTCCTTTTTTTAATCGGTAAAAAGATAGGAATCATACAGAAGAATGCTACTTTTAAGCGTACCTTCTTGACACAAAGACACAAACATATGTGATGCAGCAGTCCTCGCAAAACAGTCTTCAAACCCCCCATCACGACTTTTTCACCGCGTATGCTTTGGGCCTTAAGTAAAATAAATCCGTGCCACTTGGTATTCAAAGTGCGCGACAACCCGAGATCTACGCAATATAGTGGCAACATTGATCAATTTGTTGATGTTTGCCCGGCGACGTCGGCTGGTCGTAACGTCTTCTCTTTAAAGAGGGTCCGCTTGACCAGGTAAGCTTGAATAAATTTTGGTGGCAGGCCTTCGTGGAAAGTGGGTCGCGTGGGCAAGGAACTTGACTCGATCAATTCTGTATTCTTCTATTATACTTCAGCACTCTGTATACGAGATTAGCACATGCATTAATAAAAAAGTTGCAAGTTAGCATGTTGGTAGTGTGATAGCAGTGGTGGCCCAGTGGAATTGGCCGCGACTTATAAGTTGTAGGTCGCGGGTTCAAACCCAGGCAGGCGCTTTACTTTGTGTAAATTATTTCATCACCACTGCTCTTAAAAACGGTGAAGGAAAACATCGTGAGGAAACCGGTATGTCTTAGAATCAAAAATTCGAAGACATGTGACATCCTACAACGCTCACTGGGCCCGCGTGGTGGATTACGGCCCATTCCCTCTCACAGAGAGGAGGTCTGTGTCCCAGCAGTGGGAACATTAATAGGCTGATGATGATGATGAGTGTAGCTGCCCAAGATACACTGAAAGATTACTTAATATCATTTTTGTAGACTTATTTGTTCAGAAAATAGAGAACATGGACTTAAACATAAATCGCGAAATGTTCGTGTGCTATGTATGAGTGCAACTCTACCTAACTCTTTGGTGAAAATAGGGATGATGTTATCACACTTATATTATAAACGCGAAAGTTTGTGAGTGTGTGTGTGTGTTTGTTACTTCTTCACGCTCAAACGGCTCGACGGATCTGGATGAAATTTGGCACAAACACAGATTTTCGTCTGGAATTGCACATAGGCTATTTTTTATCCCGGTATAATGTTCTCTTGGGATGATAAAACAATTGTCACACGAGCGAAGCCGCTAGCAGAAGCTAGTGTCATTATATGTTCAAAAAATAAACCCAGTAAATTACAGAACAAATCATTTATTTTTTATTTTGAAGGACCTTCCCCTCACAAAGAAGGAGCAAACACTCATCTTTCAACTAAGATATCAAATCCAGGTCATCTCTTAAATGTTTTTCTTTACCTTAAAAACAGTATTAACCCGATCAAATTAATCCAGATTTAATTATTCCGCCATCAGGATTCCCTCTTGAACGTTAAATCCGATCCCGTTAAGTACATTTCTAGTGTCTCGACCTTGTCCTGAACAAACAGACAAACAGCCGAATATTGTAAATGACGAAGTATTTTAAGGAGTATTCGAGTGAAAAAATATTTTCATTGGGCCCGTTTCACTGTAAAGGTCGAACGATTATTGGAGAAACACTTTTGGATGTATCGATTAATGTTCCGGGAATGGTTTTGGAAACACCATGTTTCTGGGAAAAGTGTATAAGAGTGTCAAGTTATAAGGTATAATTAATTTCAGCACAGTGGCTCTAAAAACGGGAAACATCGTGAGGCAACATTTATGTCTTAGAATCAAAAATTTGTAGACATGTGACATCCACTAAATCGCACTGGACCCGCTTGGTGGATTACGGCCCACTCCATCTTACGGAGAGAAGGTCTACGTCCCAGAAGTGGGAATATTGTAAGCTGATTATGCTACTAGGGAAAGTGTGGGCGCAGCGGAAAAAAGGCAGTAGGTAGGTACTTACGGGTGCGGAATGGAGCTTTGAATAATAATGTCCTTCGATAGTTTTAGCAGTGGAGTCTTCACTATAGTTGAATGCTGGTAAGCCACCCACAGAGTCTGTTTTTCACACACAACACTTATACTTGAGTTTTCTTTGAGAGCGGGAAAGACGGGCGCGCACACGCGTTTCCAGAGTTGTGACTTTTTGACAACTGAAGTGCGGAATGACCGGATGACCGGAAATAGGAAGTAGGCGCACACCCCTTGGTGTGCGCGGGAGTTAAGGATTGGTCTTCGCGTATTTGATTGAATGATGTGAAATGAATGTAAGTGTTGCTATTGTAATAATTTGAGTGCGTGAGTAAATATTTATAATATTTAATTTATATTTTTAATGAGGCGCAGACAGAAAGTAAGCGAAATAAAAGACACAGGTAACCCATAACGCAAAGATTTACGTAATGACGTAGCTTATAATGATCGTCCTTATAGAATTACATCGATGAGAATAGATTACTAGCGGATGTCATCACAACACAAGAATGTAGTCAATCATCGAGTTTTATTTTCATTCACTTCAATAAAAATAAATTCCACCACATTTTTCATTAGTTGTTTAGGTCCATATTGCAAGTACAAGGACCTCCAGTCAAAGACCTTATACGTATTTCTTACTACTAGACTGAGTACCAAAAATTTTTGTTTAGCTAAAATGAAATCTATCATCATCCACCTGGGTTAGCTATTTCCTTATAATCGGTAGCTAATCATAAAAGCGGTCCTGGCGAGAGGGTTTCCGCTGGTAGTGTGTCCTTGTCTGACTTCTTGCAAGCTCAAATAATCATTGGGTTTGGTAGAAACGGTAAAAAATTAAAAAAAAAAAAATAATTTTATACCAAAACAAACGATTCATAGACTTTGAAACGTATTTAAATATTTCTACAGTTCCTATAATTAATCAATTCGTTGTATTTAAAAAATAATTAATTAATACTTAGTAAGAGTATTACTTTTAAATATTTGGACTAAATGTAAGATGGTGGTTTGCGGAGTTTTTGGCAGGCTTTGTTCGAGTGAAATTCAGCGGCTGTTAATATTATTTGCAAATTGATTCCTAGAGGAATAAAATTGGCGTAGTTTTGTTTCTCAACTGTCGACGCAACTGGACAATATGTGAAATCATTGAGATCCTTTGAGGTATATTTAGCTGCCGATACCACAAAGCATCGTCTGAAGACTGCAGGATCATCTCACGCCTCTCCTTCATGAGCTTTTGAGAGTAGGATCAGAGAGCTTTTTGTTCCTATCTATACGATGGGTCTTGCAGAACGAGACTTGAGGAGACTTGGGATTTGAGGATTATCGAGTCCTCCCCCTCTTTTCGGACTTCAGATAACCCTATATACTCCATCATAAACTGCTCAATTCCTCTTCGAGTTTGGTGATCTTTTCGTCGGACCGCAGTGTGCGCGTGTTGTACGTTGCCAGGTCCAGTCGTCGGTATTTGTTGGGGTAACCGGATCTCGTCCAGGATTCTTAGCACCCCTTGCCATACCGTAAACTCGACCGCTACCGTAGTCGAGGGTTGGCAGGCTGCCGGGCACTATATTATACTATGTTTTACTCGTGCTGTTCATGGGGAGTGCTTTGCAGGCGGGTTGGCGATCGCAGTATGGTTGTTACAAATGCACAGAGAAAGTTGCTGCCCATTCTCTGGTTTGTCCCTTACTCGCCTCTTACGACACCCACGGGAAAACATGGGATGGTGAAATTATTTACGCCTGACATCATACGGTAAATGTTGTAGATTCCAAAAAAATATACATACTATTTTTTCTATTTACAATATTTTAGGTAGGCTTAGGTAGCGTATTAAGGTAGCATAAATATGTCGGGATACTTACACTATCGTTTTTACAATCAATTTGTCCCGTGTTCTGTTTGGTCATGGTCACCTCATTAGAAAGAGACACACTACCGACGGGAGCCCTCTCGCGCGGACCGGTTTTTGCGCCATAGTGCACAGTCTAGTAGTAAGAAGTATAAGGTCTTTGCCTCCAGTCGACTTAGTCGCCATAACAACGCTATAACTGTCAATTTGATGATTAGAGGCAAAGGTGAGCTGAAGGATATGACTTGGAATGTAAGGGATAATAATAATAATTTACAATTTAGTTCCTAACTACGTCATAATACTTCAACCTCAGTTCTAAAGCCACAACCATACGACAATTTAAAACCCGAACACATTCTCGATCCACCTGAAATAATCCCTAACAGTCACTGAAAGGTATGGAACACCCTATTTAAGCCGGCACACTACCGCCAGGCTATTAACACAGATTTCACTGTATCCTTTACAACGCTCCACCGAACAAAATCCTTTTAAACCAAAGTCAATGGAGGATGTAGTAAAAAGTGCCGATAAACTGTCGCTAATATATTTGTATAGGTCTGTTTACGTCGCCGAGGTGCAAGTTCGGAGCTTCCTTTAGTAGTGCCAGTGAAGAGACTTGAAGGCTAGCCGTTCTACACTTACTGCCAGCCGCGTGTTTAGAAATTGCTGTATATTTAAAAATATATTTATGCTGTATTATTTTTCGGAAACTGTGAACGCGCTGGTCAGGAATATTCATTGAATAGCATCTTTGCCCGTTTGTTAAGGCGGTTTTCTAGGAATTCAATATGTTGCTAAATAGTTCCTCAAAAAAACTCTCCTGAAGGGTGGCTGGCTTGTAAAGTCTTTCGATAAATAATACCTGAAAGCGGTAGTAAAAAAGAGGTAAAGTATATCAGAACACAATCCGCAAAAAAATAAAAATATCTTCCCATTCTCTCTTCATTATGAGAATCTCACAACATTGCTGCACGTTATAACAAAAAACAAACGGGGCCACATTTTTAAAAAACACCCTTCTTTTCCTCTATAAAAACTACTCCCAACGTTAAACATCTGTAGAAAAATTAACATAAACTATGAGATGAAATGAGCTAAAAAATAAACACAATACTTCATAAAGGTTTTAATTAAAACTGCAATCCTCCTTGGTTCCAGCGCAGGTATAACCTGACCGAATTGAGAGCGCTTTAGAATTCGGGTGGCGTCGTTTGCGGTGGAAGCTTCCGGCCTCGGTCGGTTTATCTCACTGTTTTAGCACCTGACTCCGGATGGGACGGCGACGGTGCAGCGGTGCCCGGGCCTTTTGCTAGTAAAACTAGAGGAAACTTTAGCGTTATACCTGTAAGTATTTATTTTTCAAGCTCTTAGATAAGGTTCGGTTTTAAATGTTAAAGGTAGGATGGTTATTGCGTAATGGTTGGAGAAAAAGGGTTTCGCTATTGTGGTCAATTTCGACAACTGAGCCAGTAGAACTATTGTTACTACTTACCTAACGTTTTCTAGGAATTTCGTCTGGTTTGTTCGGTGTATCATTATTCGAAGCAAAGGTACCTATCCGCCTTTTCAGTAATACCATTTACCTTCTAAAAATAAATACGTACCTACTCAGTTACATTCAGTTGCTTTTCCGAAAAATAACTTTCAGTTACAATTAAATAGTAATATTAAAATAGAGTGAAACATTTAAAGCGAGTGCTCTCAAGTTTGTTTGTAACCTAGTTATTAAATCACGTTGCCGGAGTTACAAATGTCTGTGTTATTTTTACAGGTGAAGTTTATGACATTCCTACCTACTTAGATGTGAGTGGATGTATGGTTGGAACACGATTTTGTTTTTCTTGACGGTAGTCTCGCATTTGGTCACTATCACGCCTAATGTTAAGCGATGATGTTGTCGATGGTGAAGGAGCTTGCCTAGAAGTAAACTATTCACTCTTGACTTAAAGACCCCTAGGTTGTAGCTATCAGAAAACAAAGACTCCGACTGGGATTTTTTTACATTTTCGTTAAACACTGTATTATGTAATTGTTGTTCCCATGGCTTCGTTTCTATAGAAAGATAGTGGAACAATAAAAATTGAACAGTGCAGCTAGCTTCTAAAATTATAATTTTAAAGGATGGACGTAGTATTATGTAAAAAAAATATTAAGAAATATTTTTTTTTAAGTTTGCAACACACTAGGAATTTTCTATCCTATATCCTATGCATGTGCGTAAGCCCATGAAACTAAAAAGCTTTTTGTCAGTGAATTTTTTTTTGTGTTTAATTATTATTAACTCCGGCACGGAATTTCACTCCTTTTACGCATAGTGAAAGTATTCCCAAAACGCTTAGTTCGTATGGGAGGGATCTCAACCAAATACACATCTTGTAGTCCGATGATGGAGAGGGCTAGGTGGAATCAAATTGAACAATTCCATCAGACACTCCCCGAAATGTAACCCATAAAAACCGACAGGCTGGCAACTTGACGCCGATGTTCAAGGGGCTTTTTTATGTATAACGCACTATATATAACGCACCCACGATACAGGAATTTCTTCCTGTATCGTGGGTGCGTTTACAAACATGTAAACTCACATACACAACACCCAGAGCTGGAACAACTATCGGTAGGTCATACAAATATTTGTTCCGTGCGGGAATCGAACCCGCGACACGCAGCGCAGCAGTCAATCGCTCAACCACTGCGCCAACCGTGCGCCATGTTCGGGCTCTGGCTCGATCAGCGCATCGTTGACAGTGAAACTCTTGGCCCGTCTGTCAAAACCATAGATTTAGAATTTTTTTGCTACGCAAAGTCAAAACACTAATCTAATATATTTAAAACTGACCCAGATAAATAACGAGAGTTGCTAGACTAGTTATTTAAAAAAAGAAAAAATTGATTAAAAAAAGAAAGAAAACATGAATTACTCAAGAATAAGACCAGAACAACATAATCTCACAGTTGTATTTCCCGAAGGGTTAAGAGGAGGTATGCATTTATAGTCCACCCACAATTCACCGCCTATGTTACTTTTATGTGCAAGACATACCCAAAAGTGCACTTTTTCAGTTCTACCAACGTACCCAATCACCCTTCTAACCTCACCGTACAAAAACCTAACAAACACAATAAAACAATCGACGCAATCGTCGCGCAGTCACCATAGCTTTGTATTGGCGAAAGCTTTTAGAAGATGAACCCGTTCCTCTCGCGGGCCCTTATGTCTGCTGATACGGTCCAGTGACTCCGGTCACCAGCATTGTTTATTTACGTGGTCATATTGAGTGAGATATGAGTGCTGTTATGTATGTCAAAGGCTGGGTAAGGGAAATCTTGATCAAATCTGTAACAGTTGTCATGTTCGATTTGTTGCCATAATTTATTTGTTACGTTCGCTAGGCAGTTTACTGCCTGAAATATAAGGAAATAAATGAACGTAATAAAAGAATCCAATCTTTTACATAAATGTGTTAAATATGATTGTTTAACATCCTATTCAAATTCATGTAAAAAGAATGTATTCGAAAAATTCACAGTGTTGAAGTTGTGGGCATATTGCTATTTATTGCAAACTGCTGCGTATTTTTCCTGAAAAATTTTGATGAAAAAACCTGTAATAAAGAATAATTCTTCATTCATATTTTAATTTTGTAAATAGAAATATTTCAATACGACTTTTATTATTAAAACTTATTTAATTTATGAGTTAGCAAATGACACAATCTTTATTAAATCTTAGTTTCAAATCATTTAAAAAAATATTAATATCATGCATCTTAAACATTAATTAAATCTTAAAATGAAACTGAGTGCTCAATATTTTACAATTTAATAAAAACTCGGTATGTAGGTATGCCATCCATAAAGAAATAGCACAAACATTCGTCATATTAAATCTTTTCATTAAAATATACAGATTAAAACATTCTTGCGCAAACTTTCTCAACTTTTGTTTTAAAAGTGGTTTGTATTCAAAGACTTTTTTAAACTAGTACGAACGGGTGAACGGGGAAGAATGGGGCAAAATGGGGGCAAAAGGGGGTAGAATTCAATTCACCCTGACCGTTGAAAAACAGCTCACCGCGGATTGAGCGATCGATCGCTTTCTATAAAAACGTTAGACATAAATACCTTATTAAGGGCCCTTTTGTGCAAAGTTTCAAGTATTTTTCAGAGAAGTATGCCGTTGATAAGAATTGAGTTAGGCGGGATTTGGTTTGTTGCTATGGTAATACCGGGATTATGAATAAGAGGGAGATGCTTTACGTAAGGGGTTGTTGTTTATTTGTTTGAAGTTTGTTTTAATTGGGTTGTTTATAAACATAAAATATGATGGGGACGAAAATATGGTTGTTTCGCTTTTGGATCGTTTGGTAGTTGGATGTAACAATGCCTCAATCGATCTTAGACAGATTAATTGAGGGCCTTTTTCCAACTAGTCGAATTGTATTGATAGTTCAACTCATATGTGCGCGCGGCGCCATGTGTGCGTGCGTATGTACATTATGCATTTGTGTGCCAGTGACGTGGTAGGTAGTAGTCCGAGCAAACAACCACCCACACATGCTTACCCACAAATAGCGCCGCGCGCAAAGATGAGTTGAACTATCTATACATAGAACGACTCTCAAACTCAGTAACTAGTTAAGATTGGTTTCTGGTGTTTGGCTACTGTCAAAGCTACAAATGACAACCACGACCAATGGTTTAACGTGCTTTCTGAGATAATATAGTGTCCGGTATGTAAGTTGGCAAGGTTTTGACGAAGTGGGGGTAAGTTCGCGCATATTCCGCGAACTGACCAACCTCCATATAGAGCGAACGGAACGTGGACGCGACACGATTGGTCAGTCGATCCTTGTGACAACTGAGCAACCAATCGTGCGCTCGGAACGGTCCTTAACGTTCTCTGCGCCCCGCTTCACTACCAAAGAAACCTAAAAAACGACTTCTGCGCATCTAACGACTGTTGCCAACTTACGTGCCGGGGGTTATAAGTCAGCTTTTTTTACAAAAATATTGTCTCCTGCCTAGCCTTTGCCAATTATGTTGGGGTCGGCTCCCAGTCTAACCGGATTCAGCTGAGTACCAGTGTTTTACATGGAGCGACTACCTATCTGACCTCCACAATCCAGTAACCGGCTAACACGATACCCCTTGGCTAGACTGGTGTCAGATCTCAAGCTTCTGACTACCCGTAACGACTGTCAAAGATCTTCAAATGACAGCCCAGACCGTGCGATCTTAACATGCTTTCCGAGGCACAGAGGAAACTCGCAATGTTAAGATGGTCACCCATCCACGTACCGACCTCCGCAAGCGTTGCTTAACCTTGAAGATCGATCCGTGCGGCTTTTATTATTTAGTCACATGTCTTCGAATTGTGGGTTCTAAGACATTTTCTCACGATGTTTTTCTTCACCGTTTTTGAAAGCAGTGGTGAAAATAATTTACACAAAGTAAAGCACCTGTCTGGATTCGAATCCACAACCTACAACATGTAAGTCACGGCCTTTACCACTAGGCCACTACTGCTCGCCCTTTTTTACAAAAACATTATTTTACTTAAATCATTAAGTAACCATTTAATTGGTCTATATTTCCTTTTGATTTCATGTTTCTTTCCCCTTTTGTTTTTATTTTGAAAAATAATATTACCCACCCGTAGAATTCAGGTGACTATGTTGGCTGATAAAACACTGCTTTAAAACAATGTTTCTACCATAATTCGTTCTTTGTTTCTTCGACCATCGAAGAGACGAGTTAGTAACAACGTTAAGTGGTCTCCAAGTTACACTGCAAAGGAATAAGTTAATTTTAAAACACTTTGGTGGAATACTTAAAGAGGGTCAGTGCACTTTTTAAGTACAATAACTACTTACAGTAACAGTAAAGTTTTTCTAATTTTAATTAAAGCCGTACTGTTATAGTGTTTTATAAACGTTGACTTCTTAATGTAGATAAGGAACATTGTCCTTGTTTGTATAATGGAGACAAAAATCAAATCAGAATCAAAAATGTTAATTTCGTTATCACCCGTTATACAATGTTATACAGTTGGTGGCGTCCCCTTGCCTTATAAGCATGTCGATGCTTGTACCAGGAGGCACCGCTCTTTTATTACCCGACTGCCGAAGGAAGGTAATGTGTTTATCAGTGAGAAGCGAATAAAACTAGACAGTAGTTGGCGAGCAGTGAGAAGCGAGTGTGTAGTTCCGATAGTTTTGTCGCTCGGCCATAAGCGAGTATTCTTGTGCGACGGGCGATTAATTTTACCACTTGCGGCCGACTGGCCGGACGCAAGGACGTGTAGGTTTACGCAGGACTCTGCGTAAACCTACACGCGCTTCGCACATGACCGCTGGTTGGTCTCTCGGCGTTAGTTCTTACCGCCAAGCGAGCATCCCTGACGAGTGTTATATTTGATAGCTCTTGTCGCTGCGAGAAACTAGTGGTGAAACAGTTTTCGCCGGCAGTGTGGACAGCCAGCGATTAACTATTAATATAAATGTGTCTGTTTTATTGAGACGGGATCTATATCTTTTATGGAATAGAATAGAATAGAACATACGTTATTGTACACCAAAAAATGAAGTTACACATCTCTTTTACAATAATACTTATATCTACAGGTACAAATGCGGCCTTATCGCTGACAGCGATATCTACCAGACAACCTTTATCCGTTTCTTCAGCGAGAAAATGGCCGATAGCTAATCGCTTCCTCATCGGCGGTGGGACAAGTACCTGTAACTGTCCCACTACAGGCCATTTCATAGATCTATTCTCATACAAGCTTGCTTTTTGTGAGTTTACGATTTCAATCTTATTTTAACTTTAGGTTCAGCTTTCCTTAAAATGTTTTCCTTCACAAAAAACATTTAGACCTTCCAATTTCATTAAAGCATAAGCTCGTCGACTTATTGTATATCCTGCCTATCCTAATCTACGGCGCTCAGACTTGGTCTTTAAATAAGGGTCAGAATTTCACTTAAGGTGTGGCAAAGAACGATGGATCGTAGCTTTCTGCATATTAAACTGACCGACCGAATCCGCAACACAATTATACGCTCCAATACGAGTACAGGTATCACTGATGTTGGTGACAAGTTTGCGAGGCTAAAATGGGGCAGTGCGGGGCAAATTTGCAGGATGCATGGGGACATATGGGCCACGCCACGCAGTGGGTACCTAATGACGGTCGTCGCAACCGAGGCAGACCTAAAAAACGCTGGCGTAACTATCTGGACTCATTCCTGCCGGATTTTCCAGAGAAGGCAAAGGACAAAGTTGCCTGGAAGAATGTGGGGGAGGCCTTTGCCGTGGGACAGTACTAGGACAGTAAAAAAATAGAACGTAATTTGAATAATTTTGGAAGCATCCTAATTCCCACCCCATTCTCCAACATACTTTAGCAATATGAGCTCATCACAATTTTTCAACAATACCCTCCATTCATACGCCCACACTCGGGCCGGATAATTAAAACGAGACTCAATGAGGCGTTCAATTAATGACATAATAGTTCACTTAACACGGCGATCATTTATGAGAATGGGACGCTATTCGTTCGTTCTTTCCGGGGTGGAGGGAATATGAAGGAAACTATCTATTTTTTATAATAATATGTCCTCATAAATGTTCGTTGGGACAAATGTCGGTAACAGTAGTGTACCTATGTGAAACTCTTTAATATTAAGATCTTGTATGTACCATATACTCAGAAATAAATAAATCTTTATCTTATTATTATTAAAAAGAAATGGCACAGTTTGGTTGACGAATTGCCGATCGTTGATTGGTGTCTTTAAGGACATGAAAAACTGCTCGATAATAAGCTAAATTGCAATCCACTATGTGTTGTCATCCAAGGACGCTTTATTACATGATAATTTCTTGTATAAACTTACTGGTTGAAAGGTGAAAGCCCCAAAGTCTGACGACCAGTCTTACCCAGTAACTGGGTTGTGTAGGACAGATAGGCAGTCATTCCATGTAAAATACAGGGTATCAACCGCATCCGATTAAACCAGAAGCTCGAATCTAAGAACTCTCAGAAAACTTTGAGAAAGATTACAAGATGTAATCCTCGAATCATCTTACTATCTTTCATTGGTAGCTAACTTTTTACTGGAAACCTCAAATTATTTCTCATTAAATACACAATTAATAAGAAATAATCCCCATGCTATCATTTCGAAAACTTCCGTTCATACCCACGTATCGTTCATTCGCACACGAATCGTACAATTAAAACAAAGGCCTATTGAGGCGCTCACTTAATGACACAATCATTCAGTTAACGCTCTCTAATTTGCGGGTTAAACCAACATTATAATTGTCTTACGAGCTGTTAAACTTAACGACTAATTCATTACCGCCATTGTTGTATTATTACTGATTAACTGATCATTTTTAAGGGCTTGGTTTTATGTGAAATGAGGGTTTTGTTGTATATTAACGGTTTTATTAATTGCTTACTATGCAAAATTACAATTATAAATAAAAAAGGTGTTATTACAATTAATTAATCATGCACACGCCCACGTAATATAGTTACTTTATCAAGAAGGTTTTACATAATGTGAGAACTGTAATTATTTTTGAGTATGATACTAGCTGCACGGTAATGATATCTAACAGTATTGTGACTCGGCCCTGTCCTTGAAATAAGTGCACACAAGCGCACGTTACGTAAACACGCTTTAGGGCTGCCCGCCTCTACCTACTTGAGTTTCTTTCTAGTTTTGTGATTGTAAATATCTCAGATTCTTTTCTCTAATCTGAGGTAAATATTTTATTTTTTATTATACCTATTTATTTTAAATCTTACTAGGTAAGTACCTACCACTTATTACTCTCATAGGTAATAATTTCATAATTACATTTCGTCTTATTCAATAATATATGTAAGTAGCTAAGTACATAAGTAACTAGATAGCCTAGCGTTGGTAGGTCACTCGTATGTCACTTCACGTATGTCAGTTCACCCTATCCACCTATTTATTTATTAATCCAGGTAGTTTACACGGTGGAAAAAGTGAAATACCTACCCATTAAAAAAGAAACAAATTACGTACTAGTAGGTTAGGTATATAATTTTTTTATAGTCTTGCCTTTCGGAGATTCCTGGTAATTTAAAAAAATATCTCTGGGTGCGTTATAGAAGAATTCAAGCAACCAAAAACAGCACAATATAGTCTATAATTGCTCTCTATCATATTAAGTAAGTAAGTACTAGTACTTATTCAAATATTCACAAATCGCACGCCTACTGCTTACAAAACCATCACACCGTTCGTGACTGTTTGCGACTGTAGTGTATCGAGTGTCGGCTGAACTCGACGCGCGAAGGTATGACTCGCGTTTCGACTGTTTGTATGAAGATAGAATACTGTTAGATATCATTACCGTGCTAGCTTTCATACATAATGTAATACTATATTTAAACAGTTAACAAACTACGAAAAATTCTCGCTACTATTAAAACAATTCTGAAAAACAGAGACACTTTCTATATATCACACTTATCTCATTTAAGTCTCTGTCTTTTGTAAATTCAGGATCAATTTGTTCTCAGTGTACTTTACCCCGGCCAGAATGTCTAATCGCAAATTTTCATACAAAAACCAAATCTAATTGAACGCTGAATAACAATCCCAAACAACAGCTGTAAATATTTTCTATATATATATGTAATAGAGTATCTAGTTTATTTTCTAATCACGTAAATCTCTCGCACAACAACAATGTTGCTGTTGTTGTTTCATACCGTAAACATGTGTGAAGAGCAGCTCGCTAGAGCAACTTTATAATTAAACAAACAAGCTAAAAGATTCGACAACTTTGCTCAACTTACCCGTTTTCTACTATACCATCGATTATTTTGATGCACTGCTAAACTAATCTGGACGAGCGACGGGTTACTCGTAATTAAGATATGTTGCTGTATGTTGTTATGAAGAGGGTGCCCGATACGCTGGGATGAATCTTGAATGCAATGGTAGCGATTATATTCATTACTATAATTAAGGTATATTATTATTCAATTTATTCATTTAATTTAAATATTTTTATATTTTTAAACATTATTCTATAAAAAATAAAAAACAAAAATAGTAGCCCACCGCTATCGGGAACAGGGTCCAAGCTACAGGTGGTCAGGGCTCTTGAGAGAGGAAGCTCCTGACTATATGCGCCGTGTCCAGGAGCACCGCTTTCTGGATCAAGCCCTTGATCCAGCTGCCCAACGAGAGCCACATCAGACGTTCGCCGAGGCTCTTGGCTATTTTGCCATTGGCCGTCACCACTCTCAGCACAATGACTGCTGTATTCACATCCCACATGTCGACAACCTCGCGAGCCAGATCAAGATACTTGCTTTTCTTATCTCTCTCAGCTTTAACGAGGTTCTCGTCATGGGGGACCGCTATATCAACAATCATTGCGCGACGCTTTAATCGGTCTATCACCACTATGACAGGTTTATTGGCAACAATAGTCCTGTCAGTGATGATAGACCGATCCCAATACAATGTGACATTGCCATTTTCGAGAACTGTGTCGGGCACATACTTACAGTAAGGCACTTAAGATTTATTATTATTATTATTGGGTATTGTATGGAACCAAAAAAGAACTAATTTAATAGGGTAGTTGACGAAAAATATCTATGTAGTCCGTCAGTTAAATAACCTAGAAATATTGGACAAGTTTTTTTTTTCTTTTGCCATTTAAACTTGAAAATACCACGATACAGGGCGTTGAAATATCGCGTGATGTCATGGAGTGCTAAACTTTATACTGACAAACTGACGTCACAAGCCCCCGCTCCTGAAATTTTGTGCGCTTTATCTTTGTCAGTTTTATTTATTTGATATATCAAAAATTTAATACTTTAGCTCTCAACGTTTGGCAGTAAAACCTGTGTGACAGACGACAGACAGACAGACACGTGAGTGACAGCAATACTGAGCTCCGTTTGGACCCTTCGGGTACGGATCCTTAAAAAGGAAGAAATTAAAAAAAAAAACTTAATTATCAATATATTGGTATTTGTTAGTAAAATATAAATAAACTTCCCATTGATCTTATGAACTTCAAATTTAGTGATAATCTAAATTTGAAGTTCATAAGGTCAATGGGAAGTTAAAAAATTCTAAGAATGTTTTTTTTATGCTTACTTCAGTTGTGTCATTCCTTTGTTTCCCAGTATTTTTAAAACAATTAAATTCAGTATTTATTAACTCAATGAGCTCTAAACAACGATACTACAGTCGATGAGGTTGGTAAATTTTTTTTTCGCCCCGTCCTTTTTCTGAAAGTAGGTATGTGAAACCCTTAAAACATTTAATATATTTTTTGACAATTTGTATTTTTTTGCCTATAAAAAGCCTATTCACTCTTGACTTAAAAAATTGTAGATTGTAGCTATCGGGAAACACAGACTCCGGCAGAGAATTCCAATCCTTAGATATACGCATAATAAAAGTGTCCTCAAAACATTTTACGCGTATGGGTGGTACTATCCACCATGTACCGATGACGCATCGCCATACGTCTGGAACAGGCCGGGCGGAATTAAATCATGCAATTCCATCGCACACTCCCCGAAATGTATCCGATAAATAACCGAAAAGTTGGCAACGATGTTCAAGGCTCTGTAGCTTTGACTTGACCAGTGCCTCGTTACCGGTGATTCCCTTGGCCCGCTTTTCGATCGACTCTAGTGCATCAAGCTGGTATTTGGCAGATCCATCCCAGAGATGAGAACAGTACTCCATGCGTGATCGAACTTGCGCTTGATACAAGTTGAGCAGCTGTTCCGTCCAAAAAAGGACTACCTAGGTAGTACAAATTCTCAAACATAAATACATCGATTCGTCTACACATACAATATCAAACTTACATGCCTTAGAGCTGATTACACCAATGAAACTAATCACGATTAATTCAACTAATCTCAGTTTATACAAATACAGCGTTCTGATTCGTAGTTTCTCAGCGGTCTCAACCAATCAGAACGCTGTATTTGCATAAACTGAGTTTAGTTGAACTAATCGCGATTAGTTTCAATGGTGAAATCGACCCTTACAGGGTAGACAGATCACGACGTTACATACGACGAAAATCGGAGGGTAAAAAGACGTAACAAAAGTGTAATAATGATCCCACTAAAAGCATACAAATGTGAAAAACACCAAGCTCAACAAAAATATAAATGTGAAAAAAAAGTAATATCAAAAACCCGACTTTGTGATATTTTACTTCTTGAACACTTTAAATTCATCAAACGTTTGATAGACTGAACCGATTGCGATGAAACAAAAATTTCATAATACTTCAAGTTAGGCACAATTTTAATTAAATTAAATGTTGATTTCGTACATTTTACGTGATGCGTGCACAAATAAACAGGCAATGGGTTCTGTTGGTTATTCTTTAACACCCTGACAATTTTTTTTTTTAATATTTTCGATGTACAAAAACGACTTTTCTACAGATTTATTATATGCATTGATGATTGATGATTATGAAATAAAGAACTCATTTGCGAAACTCATCAATTTGTTTGTATTTAATTTTTAAAACATTTCTGGCAATGGCTCATTATGCAAAATACAAAAAACAGTCTGCGGTCTAGGATCTAACCTACATAAACGCCCAGGGTCAGTCTGTGTCCGTCTGTCTGGTCTGTGAGTGGTGTGCGTGTGATTACGGGAAAAAAGAAAAAAAACATTAATGTTATGATTATTTTACTATCTAAGTTCTAATTTTTGTCTTTTTAGAGTAGGTTATATATTATGTGCTCTATTTTTCTACGAGTTCAGTTCCTCTGTGTTGTCTGTGTTCTCTGGTCTATTTAGGTCCTAGAAAGACCTTTTTCATGTATCCGTTATAATAATTATAATAGAATAATAACGGCAATTTTATGTTAATCCAGGACATAACCAGTTTTATACCGAATTTTATCCAAATTGGCTCAGGCCGTGCGTGTTAAACAAACAAGCACATATCTTTATTAAGGGCCGATTTCACCAATGAAACTAATCGCGATTAGTTCAAATAAACTCAGTTTATGCATCCACGGACCGACCTCGTCAAGCCTTACTTAACCTTGAAGATCGACCTGTGCGGCTGTTATTATTTAGCCACGAGCTAACCATTGATTTCTGAATTTATAGTTTGAAGTTGAATATTTGTCAAAGCTGTTAGTTTCTTTCATTGAAAAATTGTTTTAATGCCAAATTTAATAGATTCTATGTAAGCTAAAGTGGACTTTGACAACACTTAACATCAAAATGTTAATTCAGAATGTGAGGGAAGGCCAGATATGGTGTCCGAATACATTACACCAGTGTTATCTATACTAATATTTTAAAGCTGAAGAGTTTGTTTGTTTGAACGCGCTAATCTCAGGAAATACTGATTGGAATTGTTTTTTTTTGCGTTGGATAGTTCATTTATCGGGGAATGTTATAGGCTATATAACATCACGCTACAATCAATAGGAGCGGAGCATAAATGAAAAATGTTGCAAAAACGGGAAAATATTCCTTATTGAGAGCTTCCGTAGCGTGCGCTGCGTAAGCGGTTAAAGTTACGCAACATTCATGTATGTAGGGAAGGTAGGCCGCTAGTTGGCGGGAGCGAAGTCGCGTGGGACAGCAAGTCTGAAATAAAATCTATCTAAGTGAAAAAATCTAAGTGAAGTAAAAACTATTTTTTCTAAGAACAGCTTCAACATTGTTTTTAAAATAGCGTAGGGGTCGGCGTGCGATGCAGCACTGGTGAAACGCCCGCTTTCACTACACAACACAACTACAGCTAGAACCTGCCGGGAAATATGCTTATAGAACAAACATTGATTTTATTATTTTTTGGGACACATCTCCCAACCATTGAAACTCTTGCAACAGTGGCGACAACCAAAAAATCACCGAATCGATGAATCTCAACAAGTTTTGGCAAAACGATTCAACTGTCTTGGATCCCACAACGAAATGAATTAGAAAAGAACAGCGGAAGAATAAAAAATATAATAGCCATTGGGGAAGGATATTCATCATCAGCATATCAGCCGAAAGATGTCCACTGCTGGACATAGGCCTCCCCCAAGCGTCGCCACATTGATCGGTCTCGTACGTCTCGCATCCAGTGGATTCCCGCAACCTTCACCAGGTCTTCGGTCCACCTGGTTGGAGGTCTTCCAACGCAAGAGGAAGGAAGAGGAAGGATGTTGTATACTTATAATTCTTCAAACCTAAGCCATTTAAGGAAAACTTATACAAATACAGTGATAGCTCTGCCACCAACAACTTTTTATTTCTAAGAGTAATCTTCAACAATAAGTGTGGGGAACAGTAATTGTTTTTAAAAAGGCGTGTCGGACGGCGTGCGGTGTAGCACTGGAACCAATCTGTTGAAACGCCCGCAGTCACTCCGCAACATTACCACGACTACAGGCTGCCGGGAAATAAGCTTTTAGAACAAACACTTCTTTTACTATTAATTCTCTGGAAATAACTTCTTGTGATTGTGTAGTTAAGAATTTGTTTATTTTTGCTTTCTGTTTTATGTCGATGCCCTCTGTGTTGGAACCGAGTGAAGGGTCTGTGGATTTCCGGTTGTGTTTAAAACAACTATGTTAATTCTCTACAAAACTGCATCGATTGTACGGAAATTCAAACCAGGGTTTTGCCTAACTACACATTGTGCTCCGTGACCACCCCGGGACCAAATCAGCACATGGGTGCCAGACGACCTCGTGTATGGTACCCATAGTCCTTGTAACCGGTCAGGTCAGTGGCCTCGCCAACTACCATTTTTCAGCCGTTGGGGATAGGGAGAGCGGTCAACGCTATATCGAGACTCCTCCTCCCCTGCGGCTCCAACGCGTCCGCCATCAGACGGTGGAGACCCCGTCCAGGCCCGGAAGGCAGAGAGAGCGATGCACCGCAATACCGACAATCCTCTCCCGCCGCGGCCTCCTACCTTCAGCCGCGATGCCTGCCATACGACATCGCGGCCCGCCTCAGTTGCGATGACGCCTGTTACCAAGTGGCACCGCAACCTACTAGTTGGCCGCTACGTCGTCGGCTTATCGGCAAAAGCCTGACGAGCGGCCCCTCCTGAAGCTCCTCTTCGCTTCACCGTGGGTGACCAAGCCACGGCTACTGAGCCCCCCCGCCTCGACAATCGCAGAATCCAAAGCGGGGCGACACGTGCGCCTATAAACACGAGCTAAATCACAAAATACAATTAATTATTGCTAAACACAAAAGATCATTGTGTCTCTGTCAACCTTTGAAGTCAACAAAGACAATATGACATTTTAATTATGTTTACCGCAATCCAATTGTTTTACCTTTCCCTTGTTCAAGCAGGCCGGAGATGCTATTTATAAAGAGTTATTTCCTTCATCCTGTAAAATGGATGAATAAAAAACCCTTTGCTTCTTTTTATGAAATGAGGTTATAGAGCAAATGTTGACATTAAAAATTATGATGATGTCGTGGCGCGCGTATCGTGCTTGTAATCGTGGGTTCAAATTCAGCAATTACTAATGTAATTTTTTCAATTTATATCATAGGTATACGTTCTAAGTTTATCTTGGAGATTGATGATATATGTGAAGGAAAACAGCGTGAGAAAACCTGGACTTATATAGTATTGTTAGTCTGAAATCGCATAACTTGCTTTGAGCAAGCGTGAGGATTAATGCTCGTGCCTTCTCTGTATTAGAAGAACTTTCCCCTACAGTGGGACAGTAACAGGTTCTTATTATTTTACCATAAATCAGACCTGTGGTTACCATGCTGTTATTTTTATTGTCCTTCTATCAGCAGTGTACCTAGCTACACGGCTGGCATGGATTAAAGCGTCACCTTAGCATAAAGTTACCTCAGTTCTGCTGCGTATGTCAGTAACTTTGACTCTGTTTCTTAAGGTGATTCCTAGACAACTTCTCTCCATTGCTCTCTGTGTGGTTTGAATTTTAAACTTTGCAAATGTCCATGTTTGGCAGCCGTAGGTTAGACATGGTTGTATCGCTGAGTCCATAACAGTCTTTTTCAGTTTCATTGGGAGCTGAGATTTTAATATCTCTATTCGTCTGATTATTTCTCCTAAATTTCTTTTCCTTTTGAAAGATACAAGGTAGACATATTCCTGAATATATTCTAGTGGCTCATTGTATACTAAGATGGGTACCACTTTATTATTAGTCATATTTTTTTTTTGTCAGGTTCGTCTCTAGTCCCACCCGGTTGCTTGCAGCTGCTAGATCGATTATCATAACGTTAAGTTTTTCTGGATTATCCAAAAACAGGATTATATCGTCTGCAAACCTTAGATGGCTCATGAACTTTCCATCCATACTGATTCCCTGCATTGACTAAGGCCTTCATAATATTCTGCAGTACCGCTATAAATAGTTTAGGTGATATTGGGTTGCCTTGTCTCACATCTCTATTGATTTTTATGCATCCGCCTATCTTCTCTAACCTGACTCTACCTGTGCTTGTTGTGTGTGTTGTTTGTTTTTGTTGTAGATATTTTTCAGGATTTTTATATGTTTGGTATCTATATTTTGAAAACTTAGAGCCTCCCGGATGCTGTGGTGAGAAATGGAATAAAAAGCTTTTTTGTAATGTATGAATGCTAAATATGCGGTCTGCGGAACTCTAAGTACTTTTCTACTGCCTGTTCCACCGCGTTGATGTGATCAATTGTACTGAAGCCCGATCTGAAACCGGCTTGTTCGTAGGGTTTGATGTTCATCTATGTCCAGGGATGTCCTATTCAGTAGACATGATGCGAATAAATTGTACAGACAAGATCTAAGGCTTATTGGTCGGTAGTTTCCTATGTCTGCCGGGTCACCTGTATTGTAGAGTAAAACAATTTCTGATTCAGTCCATGGGAGGGACCACAGGGAACCTGAAGCAGAGGTAGACCATGTTCCAGGTGGCAAGATGAGATAAAGGCAATTGTGGGCAGAAACTGATTTGAGAAAGCGAAAGACAGAGACATTTGGCACTCTTTGGAGGAGGTTTTTACCCGAGAGGGGTCCATGCTTGAAACTTTAATATGTCCTTTAATTCAGTTATCTTAAATATCTAATTTATATTCAATTATAATATCTAATATAATAATCTAAATCTAATTTAATAAACTTCAAAATATAATCTAATAATCAATTCTAATACCTTATTTGCTAATCAACTTTCAATATCTATTTAATAATTAATTTAAATTTATTTAATGAAGCAATCAAGTCCATTATCTAATTTATCAATTGTAATTTAATGATCAATTTAATCTAATAATTCAGGATTTAATGTTCAATCTTAATTGGATACTTCTAGATTTAATTTCCAAATTTGATTCAATATTTCTTGATTTCATAGCAATATTTGAATGTTTAAATGATTTAATATTATCTTATTAATTGCATTGAGTGCAATTAATAAGATAATATTAAATCATTTCATTGGCACATGAAAATTGTTTTTTTTATTATTTGTTTTTTTTTTCTATTGAGTGATTACTTTAAGGCTTAAGAATATATAGAATGAATAAAGCTATTTTTATTTATTTATTTTAAATCAGGTATAAACCCAGATTACAATGAGTAATTGCCATCCCAGAACACAAAAAGAACTCTGATATGCGTCAAGATTGGTTTGGCTCTGATACGCTTCAAGGTTTAGTTAGCCCTAATACGCTGACAAATAGAGTTACGTCGATCTCAGTTCCGCTAGGTCCTGGTGGCGGAATGGAGGGACAGGCTCTCACGCCCTACCGCACCGCATGACGAGGCGTCACCATCGAGGCGGTCCGAACAGTGCTCGAGCGCTAGCTCGGGAGGAGGTACGGCTCCCTTACGTTTCGGGTGACGCAGGTGCTCTCGGGGCATGGTTGCTTCGGGAAGTACCTGGATGAACTCCAGATGAAAAACACTCAACAACACAGCTCATCCTGGGAGTTAAAACCAAGCTCGATAGCAACTCTTGCAACTCTAATAGTCGCAAGAATCAACGAGGGAGTCTCAATAACGTGGTTGGATTCTATATACATATTATTAACTTTACATACCTATAAACCCACAATACACACGACATTCTATTACATACGACATTAGCTAATTAACTCCCGAGGCGGTCGCAATGTGTCCCCACGCAGACTGTCATCCTACTTTTAAAGTCATATTTAATAAGTAAAATTATTTATTTCTTTGTTAGGTATCTATACGTTTGTTTCAGGAAGTACTAATGTGATAGCAAAAAATATTTTACTTAAGGGCCTACATGCGCTTTAGTGCCGTAAAACGGTAACTTTCTAAAGCGTACTCCTTAGTAGCAGCTAGGCTAAAAGGTTTGAAAAAAATATGTATTTATAATTGTTTCATGTACATTAGTTTTTAAACATGGATTTTTCGTATAACAAATGGTTTTGCTTTAAAAAATAATTAGCAACACGATAGTTTTCGCAACTTTTGGATACTCATCCAAAACGACTTGGATATTTAAAAATATTTTTACACAGAAAAATTTATGGCTGGAATTTCTTCATAACTGACATAGCATATGAAAATCAAATAATATTTTACAAACAAAACTGTTCAAAAGGAGGTTCAATATTGATATTTTGGCATCGAGCGGGCGCACGGCCAGTACTGCGTTTACATTGGGGCGTATATATCGCCTTAAGAAAGCTTCACTGTTGCCTGCCGGCGTCTTTGTTTCCTGATAGCTACAACCTAGGTGTCTTCAAGTCAAGAGTGAATAGGTTACTTCTAGGCAAGCGTGGTTCACCTTCGACCACATCATCACTTAACATCAGGCGAGATAGTGGTCAAACGCGAGCCTATAACAAAAAAAAAAAAGAAAAACAAAATGGTTTATTTCAACACTTCTTCTTCTTCGTATCGCTGGTACGACAGTCGTTCAAGTTTGTTTGGCCCAAAACTGAGCCACTTCCGCGGCATCGTCGGTAGCAGCACATAGATCACCCTGATCGCATACTAAACCATTTAAAGGTACTTTAGAAATGTCGAACAAAAGATGATCTAGTTGCACATTTGCAAGCCTCAATAGGTCTCTATGAAGAAGAACATGCAAGCACCACGAACACTCTTTTCCATCAGTTTTAATTACTAGTATTTGGTTACATCATGCATGATGAAAAATTCGTGAAAATGTGTGAGAACGATGTAAAAAGCCATGCACGTAAAAGCTTCTAGAGTAAAACAAACAATTCAAAAATACAATAAGTACCTACCTAATTAAAAACAGGCAGAGGTAGCCAAGTTATGACCAACCCCAACTGGCGCCCGTTCACGAACAAGACGCATGGATCGGCACCACTCAGCTCAACCATCATGAAGGGAACCGAGTGACCCAACACATGTGCCACCATCAGAGAGCATGACAGACTCAACTGCTCGGGCACACACAAGTCGACGTGAATTTCTTAGATTCTTGTAAATCAATCACGCCTCAACGACACAACAGATTTGGATGTAATTTTTCATACCTACGGGTTGCCCATAACCATTTATTATGATGAATCGTTGGATTCTTTGCCATGTAAACTGGTATCTTCACTTGAATAAAAGCATGTATTATCGTATAAATCTATTAAAATTTCTTCATTAATAAAGTTGATTGTTATAAGAAATCGAATCGGTACCGCATTAGTCATCACTAAACATGGACGCATGGTTGCGATGGGCGCACGGTTGGCGCAGTGGTTGAGCGATTGACTGCTGCGCTGCGTGTCGCGGGTTCGATTCCCGCACGGAACAAATATTTGTATGACCTACAGATAGTTGTTCCGGCTCTGGGTGTTGTGTAAGTGAGTTTATATGTTTGTAAAAACACCCACGATACAGGAAGAAATTCCTAGTGTGGGGCAACGTTTTATAAAAAAAAGGAAAAAGAAAGAAAGAAATCATTAATTTTTGAGCTGTTAAAAGTAAAAGGCTGGTCGGAGTTTCCGTCAAATTAGGAACGGCCACAAAGTTATGTTCATCGAATATGACAGCCAAGGATGAGAAGAAAAATAAAATATTGCTATATTATTTGTTACGCTCTTTTCTTACTAGATTGGGCTGGTTAAACTGACTGTAAAAATAACAAAGTTAGACAGTTAAAATATAGTAGAGAACCTTTGAACTTGCCAATTGAATATTAATTTTCTGTATCTACGTAAAAAACATTTAGTTCAAGTTTTTCTCAATGATTACAACTGTAGACATTAATTTCTTGGGTAAAAAAAGTTAATCCAAAAAAGTCGGAGGATACCATATTCGTGAGCTGGTCGACCAAAACCAGATGTATGCTCCGACTGCGCAGCATGATTTTCTTCTTGTATACGTCTTTAGTTCGCTTCTTAAGCAGTCGGATTTTGATATTTTGTATTTTTTTTTATTTATAACTTTTTAGTTTACATTTTATTTGCCAACTGTGTAGTACTTAAATTTAAACATATAAATGTTATATAGTTTTTGAAATCACCTCTTAAAATCCTTTATTTTGATAATCCACACGTTCGAATAACGGATTACAATGGGTACAAAAGACACCGACTTCGGAAAAGAAAGTTATTTTTCGCTTTGTAGTGTTTTCTTTTGGAAGACCGTTTGTATTTTTTTGTAAATAGTTTTTTTTGTAGTTATTTTTCGAGTTGAGCATAGCGGGACTAGAGCACAGCGACTTTAAAGTTTTTTTTTTTATTTACACTTATTAGTTGTACCTGCCTAATAGGCAAGTTGTTTAGTAAGTTACTTTAAAGCCAGAATAGACAACCCGAATATCATTAAACTTAAACATAACCAGTGAAATGAGAGAATTGCGTACCCCTTAAGAGCGTACTGGCGTGATATTATGTTATGAAATGGTATAATCAATAAACAGACATGCGATTGCAATAATCCCGAGAGAAGAGATCTGTTGTATATCTTCGAAGTTCTTCATTTGATCTTCACCAAATTGAAATAGGACCAATTCGGAACATACTCATTCAAACAAAAAAATAATTTTCAAAATCGGCCCACAATTGACGGAGATATCGGTGAACAAATATAAAAAAAACATACATAATGTCGAACATAGAACCTCCTCCTTTTTGGGAAATCGGTTAAAAAGTGGCGCTATGCTCGCAATTATTCGATTCTACTTAAACAATGGAAGGTACAGTTTGGAAGAAAAGTGTTTGAATTCAATTACATTGAGCAGGAAGCTCGAAAATAATTAAATTAAACTAAAAATATCGAAATATTTTAGGCTAAGTTTCTCTTTTACGGCAAGACTTTTCGTTTTTCACAGTTCTAAGGAATTGATCGACACTATGTTTATAAAATGAATGAAGCCACGTGTTGAGTGACGGCGAGGCGATTGTGCGCTAGTATGATGAAACGGAACGTTTACTAACTTTTTTTCGCGAAAGTAACGGAATTTACATACTAAGTTTTTATAATTTACTTTTTAAGTGGTTAAACAAAATATTACACTGTAACAGTTTTCTTCATCACTACCCGCGAATGTGATTTCGTGTAAAGCGGCACTTTTTAGTAGGTATTTTCTGAGTCGAGCATAGTGGGTCTAGACTTGACCAGAGTATAGGGGGACCATGGACTAACCGGAATTTCGTGCCCAAGATCTCTAGAAAATACATGTATTTGAAAGAAAGAAAGAGAAAACCTTTATTTGCGCCAGACACAACGCATACCATAAAAAAAAACAAAGGAAAACTTAAATACAAATACAGAGTATGCGTCACAACCACGCAAAACGGTCATCGCTCAGCATAAAAACCAAAAACTAACAATAAACATATATATTTAGCACTGACTAAAAGACACAATACAGGTGCTAGATATATCATAAAGTTGTCTTTTCTCTAATGCACGACCATACACGAACACTCACACTCCACATTCACCACTCTTACACATATTGTTTATATTGTCTTATTAAATCACTTCTTCAACTTGCGACTCTCTGATGTAACGTTTGATATGTAACACAAGTGTGAGGATCCTGTTACCCATAATACAAGTTAAACCTTTCTTTGGGTGCCAGAATTTAATACAAATAATATTGACATACATTGTTACTCGCTAATATGAATTTGTATTTTACATGATGTTTGTTCGTAAGTGTTTGACTGTACACATGTTTTGATTCTAATTAAAAATTTCTTTATTATTTATTTATTTAATATACATCAGATAAAATAAAAATAGTTAAAGTCTGATGTAAGAAGTTAGCAGGAAAGTGTACCTCACGACTGCGCCAAAAAGACCCAGTTCAGCAAAAATGTCAGACAACTAGTGCCTGACTCTGTCCAGCCAGTTTTAAACTGGACCTGATGTGTGAGGTGACGGATGTCAATCAGATCTATACTGCAAGTTGACGTGTGTATGTATACTTAAATAAACTAAATTTGGGTCCGTTAAAAAAGTGAGGAATATGAAAATATGTCTATGACTAAAATTGGATCATTAAATTAGCTGACAAAATATCTGTACAAGCGTTTTCCTTATCTAAGGACTAAACATTCAAAGAAAGAACAACACAAAACATTCATTCATAAACTCACGCCTTTTTCCCATGGGGGTAGGCAGAAAATACAGAACGCCATCTGCTACTACCCTTACGTTAGCCTTGACCTTTAGCTTCAGTTACATTCATACGTAATCTTCCCTATAATCGACTATGGTGACGTGTGCTACTTTGACCTGAACGCGGTATTTCTGGACAAGCTTGATACGCTCCTAAACAACTGCACCCGGTACATATTCAACCTGAGGAAATATGACCATGTGTCGACTTGCAGATCTGAGCTCAAATGGATGCCCATTAGGCAGAGACGAAATTTGCACGCTTTGACCACGTCTTTCTCTCTACTCAACTTTCGCACCCCTCCTTCTTATCTCACTTTTAACATCTGTCTACTTCATACGCTAGGAATCTGTGTTCGTCTATCAATCTTCTCTTGCTTTGTCCTTCTCATACTTCTGATTTTATGCTTTCTTCTTCAGGCCATTCTTCTCTAGACTTCACTACCTCTTGATATCAGGACGGCCACCAGTCAATAAGCATTTAAGTGGCATTTTCGGCATTATTTTCTTCACCTATAGTAGAGAAGTCTCAATAAAACGCCTTTCTATTTAATCTATTATTATCTTTTAAATATGTGTGTATATTTATTTGAACTATATATTTATTTATTTTTACCAATTCTTCTTCAATAATATAATTATTTCTACTTTTGTAATGCATCTGCCATGTTATCTCTGCACCAGCTTTGGATGACTGGAAGAGAATGCCTCAGGCATTAAGTCCGCCTATGTACCTGTATGTTCCATGAAGTTTTAATATATAAATAAATACATCTAGTCAAACACGCACGCTGGTTATGAATACTGCGCACCTGGCCTTACTGAAGAATATCACCAAAAAGCTACAAATGTATAACCTTCTAAAGCGTTTCCACTCACTTGTTCATTGTAAATACCTTTTATTAGTCACCTTTCATTAATCCTCTCAACATGGCCAAACCATCTAAGTATACTCTTTCAAATTTTTATCATTAGATCTTATTTCAAACCACAACACATAAATATATTTATGGTCTTTTAACTAAAATAGCTCAGAGAGCAAGCCTATAAAGAAATAGACAAAAAAACTGTTCCGTTATATTTTTTAAGCGTTTACCCTAACAATATACTCGAAAAACATTATCACTATACGCTCCCCACATGCTACCGCCTTGTAATATTAATATAGGATGAAATATCAAACGGTGGCAATGTGAAATCGACTGTAAAATTGCAGTAACAAGGTAGACATTCATGTGATAGAAAGTGGAAATGGTGCAATTAAAAAGTGAAGAGCGTTGCTGTATTTAATTATTGCAGTAATTCTATTCAAATCTAAAATATTATTTGAATTAAACTTAAATACAGCATTATCAATACAGCAATATCCTGATATTGCAATACTTTAAGAGTATTTTAACAACGACGACTAAGACTCAAACAAAAACAATAAAATTCACCTCACTATCATCTGCTTGAAGCAATTTTTTAGCAGGCCTCTCCTAACATACTTCTTTTATCTCGATTCTCGGCATCTCTCAGCCAAAAACTCAGCTGCTGTCCAAAATCATTAGAAGAACACTAAAAGTAGGTCTTTTACATGGCATGGTACCAGACCTATTCTGGATGCTATCCGGACCCTAAACAGGCTTGAGAAGCATAACAAGTTAAGACTGATGTGGGTCCCTGGACACAAAGGTATCCATGGTAACGAAGTGGCAGATGAACTGGCAAGAGAGGGCTCAGCAAATGATTTTGTGGGCCCAGAACCATGTGTAGGCATTTCGACGTGTCTCGTAAACTCCCTAAAGATTGCAGATCACAGACAACGAACACATTGGCTGTCTAATACCGGTCTACAACACTCAAAGAAATTTCTAGGCTCTACGTTCAAAGCCCGGAAATGCATTTGGAATATGAGCAGGGGGCAAATCCGCTACCTGCTTGGGGCCTACTGGGCACTTTGGAACCAACGACATGCTCATGAAGATGGGTCTGGCCGCGACACCCATGTGCAGGTTGGGTGGGCAGCATACGGAACGCATGGAGCATCTTCTGTGCATATGCGATGCACTGGCTGGTAAGCGAATGAGTCTCCTAGGGGTTGGCTATCCAAAACCAGAAGACAATAGGCTCGTATCTCCTAGTCTTAGAGAGATTGGGGAGGAGTAAGTTATCTAGGGGACCACAACAGATCCTAATGGGTCGAAGTGTCCGAGTTATTTCTCGGCCCCTCCACAAGATAAGATAAGAATGCATGGTAAACCTCAACCCTACGAGCGGGTTTTAAAACAACTGTCATAATCGACATGACATTACATTCAAAATCGCTAGAAGCTTCTCACTTACACCACCGCCCACACCTAAGGAACTAGTCCCCGAGGTGTTCAGTTTCCTGCGGCACCCAGCTCGGTGATACAACAGGTAATGCAGGGTGTATAGCGTTGTATGTTAGAGCTTACATACACAAGTTATGCATAATGGCGGCTAGAGATCTATTGGGATGTGTTGCTAATACACGGAATATGTTCGGCTATGTGACGAGGAATTTGCATAGATAGATAGTTTTATAGGTTACGTGTAGTTAGCTTTGATGAGTAAGTATGTGTTGTGTATGTCTTTGTGTGTGTGTGTATGTTGTTTCGTGGTTGCCCAGTGGCTAAGACCTCGACTCTTGTGCTTGAGGTCGTGGGTTCGAATCCGGGCAAGTACCAATGTGAATTTTTCAATTCATATGTACATGATGTATGACATTACAGACAACGGTGAAGGAAAACATCGTGAAGAAACCTGGACTCTAATAGTGAGTTTATTATAAGATTGTGCTCCATTGGTGTAATTGCTGCAACGCGTTCCAGTGCGAGGATAAACTAATAAATAAATAAATGTCAGGTGACAGTTTGAATACTATATTAGTAATGTATTAGCTATGGAAACTGTTGACTTAAAAAGCTCTCTTTAGTAGCTCTTACTAAATACATATTCTTCATTGGTTCTAGTCATATAAATAGCACAATCAGTTTATGAGTTCACACTGTTTAGACATAGGTATTTTCTATGTGAGAATGAGTGGGTTATATACCACCACGCGGGCCCAGTGTCGTTTGAACCCAGGTCATCGCCGGAAACCAAAACTTCAAAGTCATGTTACATTCATCAACTCGCATTTAGGTATATAAGGACAGGAAAAAAAATAAAGAGTGCAATACAAAATTCATAAAGTTTCACCATTTTCAGCTAGAGCTACCTTCATTATTTGTAACTCACATGAAAGTTAAATAAAATTATTTCTGAGCCGTTTTTAACCGAGTTAAAAAAGGAGGTGTGGTATTATATAATTCGATATGTGGTTTTTTTTTTAATGCATGTTCACCGATTTTCTTTGATTTGATGCGGAATACTTGCCATTTGGTCCCATAAAAATTTAACATAGTTTGACGCAGTAGTTTTCATTTTATGAACATTTTTGTTTACGTGTACGATGTAATTAAAGTTTGTGCACGGCTTAAAACTTTTTCTTTTCTTTAATAAAAACTTTTTCACAAAAAAACCCGACTTCAAAAGTAAAACACTAAAAAGTGAAAAATTACTTTCGTTTCAGAAGTCGGTGTCGATAACTGATAAAAACAAGAGGTAGGTACCAAAGGTTGCACGTTTTAGTGTTTTACTTTGAAGTCGGTTTATTTTTTGTGAATAAGTTTTTAGACCAGCATTTTTATGATTTTAATCGACATGAGAAATTGGAAAGCTGTACAAATTTCGGTATTATTTTTGACATTGAACTATGATATTCCAGACAGATGATAAGTGGCTACATTTTGACATTTCATAGATATATTAATAATTCACGGGCCGGTAGCCCTCGATTCGATATCATGTGGCGTGTGATAGGAAGGACCGCGCTATACAGTGATAGACCATTCAAAATATTCTATATTTAGGTAAGAAGTAAACTGAAAATAAGTATTATATGGCTAAAAAGCTGAGCCGCAGGTGTTAACTCCCATTACAGCCATCAAAATAACTTGTTTAAAAGACATTATCCTGTCCTGAACAAGAAGGACAGGATAAGGATCCGCTGGATGCGGGACGCACGGAACCGGTCAATGTGGTGACGCTTGAGGGAGGCCTATGCCGTCTTTCGGCCGATATTATAATGTCGATGTTCCAGAAACTGTTCAACAAATATTATAATATGTACTCGTATTGTTCCAACTCCCACTGCGAGGCAAAGTACTTCCTTCTCTCTATCTACTCCTTTCCATTAAGAGCTGCTTAGGACCAATTTAATTAAAGCACTCTATCTCGGTATACCGCGATGTCGTCATTAAAAAGGATCCATTAGGTCGTGAGTTTGGCCTATTCGACAGATATCTTACTGTATAGCATCCAACTTCAACTTAGAATAGTACATTTTGATGCAAGTAGGTAAACTTTGCCATTGCCGCCGAGGCGGAGTTGGCGCCCGAACCGAAGGCAAGAGCGTTATGGAACCAAGAAGAAATTATATGTCGTCATTAAAAAGGATCCATTGGGTCGTGAGTTTGGCCCATTGGTCAGCTTATATTGACAAGCGATATCGAGAAATCGTAATTTTGAATTTTCGTCTATCGCCTTCGCTGACATCGAATGCCACTTGTCTGGACAAAAGTTGCTAACTCTCCGTTCGCTAAAAAACACGTTGATTTCATTCCCTCCCAACAAGTGCCCGCCTGACAAATAGCTAGCCTATCAACTAGCACCTCTACTCCATTTCCCACGCTACAGTTAAATTGCACCCCAGAATAAACGATCTACCCGACAACTTCCTTTTTTACTACTTCATTAAGTGAATAAACAATTTTATTGCAGTTTTTCAAGAGCTTTTAAAGAGGTTTTCCAATTGTTTGTAAAGGAAGGTTCTGTTAAGACGAGAATTGTCTCTATTCATATTTATGAAGATTCGAAAATACGGCAATCGAAATAATGGGACCTGTTTTTGGAACGAAAGTTAATATTATTAAATTATTGTGACGCATCGTCTATCGCGGGTAGATGGATTGATTGAATGAATGAATCGAATCACCGGCCTAAGATCAATATACTCAGGTAATTTATTTATTTATTTAGACTTCATGCACAAAGGTACAAAGGCGGACTTAATGCCTTAGGGCCTAAGGCTTAGGTATTCTCTACCAGTCAACCATGCCGGTGAAGAGTCAAGATGGCAGGCGCATAGCTTAGTAATAAAAAGCTAGTAGTTATTACACAAAAATAAGTAAAATACACGTACATAATAACATATTCAATACAATAAATAAATATAAATTTAATTTCTGTCTCTTTTAAGTGTTTTGTGTGTATATAAATAAATAAATAAATAAATATATATATATAAATATTCATGAAGTAATAGAAAAGAAGAAAGTGAGATGCTTATTTGTGTTGAAAATAAATCCGCAATTTCCGCTTAAATGCGTACGACTGGTGGCCGTCCTGATCTCGGAAGGAAGCGCATTCCAAAAAAGAATGGACTGGATATGAAAGGATGAGTGAACGATATCGAATATGAGAAGGACAGAGTAAGAGGAGATTATTGGAAGAACGCAGATTGCGAGCGTGTGAAGAACTTAGATATTGAAAGCCAGAGATAAGATAGGAAGGATGCGTGGGCGAATTGAGTAGAGAGGGTAGCGTGGTCAAAGCGAGTAAGTTTCTTCTCTGGCGAATGGGCAATCATTTTAACTCGGACCTGTAGCTCGATACATGGTCATATTTCCGATGACTAAATATGAATCTAATACAGTTGTTCAAGACCCTATCTAGTAATTGAAGAAGGTATTATTTTAACTCCAAAAACATGTTAAATACTAGAAAGTTTTATTCAATCCTTATTTGGTAGCGCAAAAATGAGTAATTCTTTTCCGAACACATTCAAAATGACCACAAAAAATAAATTCGAGATAAATAAGGTTTTAAAATTTTATGTCGGAACTAGCTTTTACCCGCGGTTTCGCTCGCAGTGAAGCCATTCATTTTTTTTTTATAATAAGTATCCTATGTTACTTCTAATACCTCCAAGAATATATGTATAAAATTTCATGATGATCGGTTCAGTAGTTTTTGCGTGAAAGCATAACAAACAAACTTACATTCACATTTATATTATTAGTATGATTCATTTTTCCGATACATACCCATACAAAATTAAAAGTCCACCTTTTCTTTTGCCAACTGCCACGCTTGCTGCTTGCTGTCAACTGTCACGTTATCACTCACTCTCATTTCATTCATATCACTCTTCATACAATCCATCCATATTTTATTTGGTCTTCCTCTCCATCCACAGTATATTGCACTTATCATCAAAATTAATTAATTAAATATTTCCCCGCCATATTGTTATTTTGTAACATGAACAGGCCATTTTGTTTAATTATTTGATATTAATTAATTTATGTGTGGGAACGTGTTTGTTTTGATTTATCTGGCTGTGATTGGACGGATTTAATGCTTTGGCTTTTATACAGTGTAGTCAAAACACTCATCTTTCTTCCGCTATAATGTCCCTAAGTAGGAATACATTGAAATCATTACCCTGAAAAATAACAAACCTGTCCACTGAAAGGCAAAGGCCTCTCATATGTAGAGAAGGCATGCGCATAAATAATGACATCTTACTCAAAGTGGGTTGGCTAATTCAGGCAAGCCTAGGTTTTCTCTTGAGGTTTACCTTCACCGATGTCATGAGTTGGCGATTTCAGACTATAAGCCAGTGTTTTCCTTATCTGATGCCAGTGATATTCAACATAATCTTAGGAAGACTTAAAGGCGGCTTAATAGAGTATTTTTCATATTTCGGTTAGGTTATTACAACACTATTCCTACAGCTAACTTTACAATCAATGTCCGTTCACGTTCGCAACAATTTGTATGCGTCGACTTAGGTAAATGTAAGAGCTTGTACGATGATGTGTAGTCTAGTCGATATGCTAACAATCCCTCAACGCATCTAACTTGTGATCAGATTTAAGTGTGTTTGGTTTTTTGCACGCTTTCATTGCATGCTGATAGTTTTTGATTGTACATGATCAAGCACACTCGTTGGGATCGCAGTCGTGCGACGCGTAAATTGCGTGATTGCAACGCGTTTACGACGCGGTTGCTATTCGTGCGGTGAGTTTATGCGGCGAGCTTGATCTTGTGAAAAGACGTGAACAGATTTGAGTGCGATTTGTGTATATAAATATATACTTTTTTCTCTATTCATCTTATCATTTAGTTGCACCTGCCTTGTTTTATCTCTGCACCACCCTAAGGTCGACGTGCAGAAAATGCCTAAGGCATTAAGGCGTATATATTCCCCGATGTTAACGCAGTACTGCCGTGCGCCCGCTCGGAGCCAGAATATCAATATTGAACTTCCTTTTGGACAGTTTTGTTGCAAAAATATTCTTTCAATTATGAAAAATTGTAGCCATTAAAGTTTCTGTGTAGAAATACTTTTTAACATCCAAGTCGTTTTGGAGGAGTACCCAAAAGTAGCGAAAAATATTGTGTTGATAATTAATTTTTTAAAGCAAAACTATTAGTTACACGAAAAAACAAAATTCACAAGTAATGTATATGAATCAATAATATTTTTTTTATTTCAAACCTTTAAACCTAGCCGTTACTAAGGAGTATGCTTTAGAAAGTAACCGTTTTATGGCACTAAAGTGGTGGAAGGCCCTTAAGGCCGCCTTTGTACTTGTGCATAATGTTTTAATAAATAAATAAAACTCACACTCGATCGCGTTCTTGTGTAGGTACTCGGTTGTTTATAGGTATAGGTAAGTAATTACATAGTAAACAGAACTATTATTTTCTTCTTCAGAAAGCTCAGTCATAAAATTAGTAGTAGCCTGAGAACAAGAGACAGAGCTGATTGCTCAAATTGTGCTAGTTGTAAACAGTTTAGGATTTAATGCACTTACAAGTCTGTTACCTTCAAACACAACAAACATCTATTTGCAATATCTATTAAAACATATCTTACAACATAATTCATCATCATTGGCAGACTGGTTCCACCCACTGCTGACTTACTTCCTTTTTCCTCTAGTCTGTGCGAGACTCGTGCAGATTTTGTCCGCGATATTATGCATTAGCTGTCCCACGCGGCTTCGCTCCCGTCAACTGGCTACCTATCTACCCATCTACCGTAGGGTAGTTGGGTAGGTTGGTAGTAGGTACTTATCCTACCTACATACATGATTGTTACTCTAACTTAAACCGTTTACCCAGCGCACGCAACGGAAGCTCTCAAAAAGGAATCATTTTTCCCGTTTTTGCAACATTTCTCATTTATGCTCTCCTTCTATGGGTCTTAGCGTGATGGTATATAGCCTATAACCTTCCTCGATCAATGGACTATCCAACACAAAAAGAATTATTCAATTCCAACCAGTAGTTCCTGAGTTTAGCGCGTTCAAACAAACAAACAAACTCTTCAGCTTTATAATATTAGTATAGATTTCTTCTGGCTATTGATCTTCCAACGCTATTCCAATAGTTTCTTGGCAGTTATTCCGTAAGTGTTCTGCTCCAACTGCTATCAGCACATATCCAAGTATACAAGCCACCTTCATTTCACAAAAAAAGTCAAAACATAAAAGCCCATGGAATGTTTTACGAACTACAAACGACAGGCAAAGGACATTTAGGCATTTTCAGAAAAATAAATGGCTGTTTTAACACTCGGCAGTTCATCACAAGAAAAAGTCTCAACGTAAGTACCTTAACTTAAAAAAATACACAATGAAATATTGTGGGCAACTCAACAAATTTTACTTTGTGATTTCCCTAGGCAGGCAAATTTAATCTAGACCATAACAAGTAATAAATTAAGTAAGATGATGTAAATATTTACATTTTTCATATCTAAGCGACCTTTATCTGTGTGATGGTGTTTTATTTCAAGGAAAATTAATTTATTTATACCCAGTTGATTTTTTAGTCTGAATTTACGAAGAGAACGAACTTCGAGAGAAGTGGAAGAAATGAAAGACGGTTTAAGGCAGCAGATAGTTCCAATACCTACGGCAAAAATTTGAAACTATATAATTTTCTAGGGCAATATGTGAATATTAATGAATGTGACTCAATTTTCTAATGATTTAATTTACTTTCAATTGTATCATAATAATTCTTTTCTTTTTTGTTATTTTAATTATGTAATGTTCGACACAATGTAAATTGTTTGAAAAATAAATAAATGAAATGAAATGAAATGACTAACAGTGGTGCCCACCAGAAAAGCGTCGAGTCAATGATGCACGACGAGCCTCAGAGAAAGGATTTCCTCCACTGTTCTTTTCCAATTATTTTCGTCGCGGAATCCAAGACGCTTGTTCTAAAATTGATCAACAAATAGAACAATTCCTATAAAAAAGCATCGCCGCATCGTTGTCGGATTGTCGCATCGCAACTGTCTGCGGAAAGTCCTTATTCCAAGAGTGGGTGATTAAAAAAGTTTTTATAATTAAGTCTGAAAAATATTATTTATGTATATAGAATGTCCACAACAGAATGCTCAATATATCTAAGCCTACCTTATACCTAATCATAAAATCGAACTATGACAAACTCACGAAAATGCGTCATTCGCACATAACCCCATCCCTCAGCCCAAAGGTGTTGAATGTGGAAGGCAACACGACAAAGCTTTCAACTCATCGGTCATGTGAGTCCTTCCAATGAAAAGTAGCCACTTTACTCGTCAAACGCCAATCTTGCCGACCCGTGGGGAGGGGACCCGATATACTTCGTTGCACAGATGCAAAGAATTGTTAATTTATAAGATACGATATATTCAAATATCATGAATAAAAAATTAGCATATCATTGTAAATCATTACCTTGAGTCTTGGTTGGTCACTCATCAGCAAAGCAGTTAAATTTTTACATAAATTAAAAACTGTCATGTTTCGCAAAAATTACAAAACCACGGTACCTCTGTGCAACGCCTGTTAGGGCACATCCCTGGGCAGCCTGTAAAGGGGTCTCCCCTGAACGTTGTTAGTACGCCAGCACGTGATCACTGTACTAGACAGAGTCTCACTCTTTAACAGCAACAATAAACAACCAGCAAGAGATCAATCAATCTGCCTAGCCTTTTCCCAACTTTATTGGGGTCGGCTTCCAGTCTTACCGGATTCAGCTGAGCACTAGTGTTTTACGTGGAGCGACTGCCTATCTGACCTCCACAACCCAGTAACTGGGTAACACGGTACCCCTTGGCAAGACTGGTGTCAGATCTCAGGCTTCTGACTACCAGTAACGACTGTCAAAGATCTTCAAATGACAGCCGGGACCAACGGCTTAACGTGCTTTCCGAGGCACGGAGGAAACTCGGTATGTTGAAAATGGTCACCCATCCACGGACCGACCTCGTCAAGCGTTGCTTAACCTTGAAGATCGACCCGTGCGGCTGTTATTATTTAGCCACGAGCTCCTATTATTGTTATTATTTAACAACCAGCAAGAGATATTAACTTAAAATAATTATTAAAACTGTACACTTAAATGGTTAATCGAATAACCTAGTTATTCCTATTTAAGCAGGGGTTAGTTTTAGCAAACGATTCGATAGCCAACACCAATTTTGCAAAAACGATTCCAACCTCAACCTCTTTGTTTGTCGAACCTTTGTATCGGAACACAAAAAGACATGTCACTTCTGCAACCCAACTCTTTGCCTAAGATATAACATACGAAGAAATATCATAAGATATTAGAGGGAATTAGTCGCGACTCGCGGGCCAGTCCATCGAACTCAATAGTCGGAGACGGCATTAAATTGAGCAGACATTATTGCTTTATAGTTTATGTGAGCTACTTATTGCAATAGAAAACCCTTTGTTTTGATATTTTTGTTAGGGAATAGGTATTTTCACTATATCATTTAAATAAGTTACTTTCATTGTGCGTGTTGGCTGCAATTCCCTGGCGGCGTCTGTGTTTCTGTTAGCAATAACCTAGGTGTCTTTGAGTCAAAAGCGAGAAAGAGGTTATTTCTAGGCAAGCGTGATCCATCGTCGATCATACTCGTATCATCGTGTAAGTCAAACACGAATCTATTAATAATAATTAATTCCAAGGTCTGTGTTACTTGATAGCTATTTTCTTTAAGTCAAGATTGAATAGTTTTTCTTTCTAGGCTTGTGTGATCCACCGTCGACCACATTTTCGCTTACCAGGAGTGTTAGTCGAATGCTTATTAACAATTAAAAGAATCTGTTTTCGATTATGTTTGGTAAACCGAAAGAAACCAGTGTAAACATGAAACTAAAGCAGAAACTACTGCTCATATTCCTTTTAATAAACCCAGTATTTGGATTCTTTGATATCCAAGATGTGACGTCAGACCTGTTGCCGAGGCTGCCGAAAGACTTCTCAATAGCTGTCAAAGATATTGCAGAAGCTTTGCCGACGAAGAGCATAACAATAGTGCGGGGTAACTCAACGAATATCAGGTGAGATTTTAAATGAAAATTTAGATGTTTGTGATGTTTATGTTTAGAAAGTTACCCAGAGATTGATAGACAATAAGTTTACTATTAGACATGATGTGCGATGTTTTGAAATCAAAGGATGTTTACTCGACTGTAGGGACAGCTGTGATTTCAGGGTGAAAGCTGTTCATACAAATGAGTGTGGAAGGACTTGAAGAAACCTTTGCCCGGCAGTGGGACATCAACGGCAATATAAAAAACTGACCAAGTTCGAGTCGGACTCGCGCACTGAGAGTTCCGTATAAACAGCTACATTTACAAAAATAATTTAATAACATTACTGAAGTTCATAAAATAAGAGGACAACGAACATTGCTCTAACGATAAGATAAACAGAATTGAGGGACAAAATTAAATTTGCCGTTGGAAATCTGTGGTCCCCTTAAATCGACATAAGTCGCGGTCAATTTAACAACTGCAAAGAAGTTAATAATCTTTTTTTATGTAAATATTTTTGGATTTTTTCCTTTAATTGCGCTATAAAACATTATATCTTTATTCTTCTTGCCAAATTTCATGATTCTAGATCAACGGGACCGTGTACCGAGTACCCAGTAAATTTGGATTCCCTTGCGAGTGTAAAATATGCGTCATTAGGGCCTGTATCTCTTGATTGCGTTGATATAGAAGTTTGTTTTTTTCACATGATTTAGAATGATTTAGAAGTTTGTTTTACGCGTTCCCAAGATAAAGGGTCTTGACAGATGACGGACAGACGGACAGACAGACAGACGGGCAACAAAGTGATAGTTTAAGCTAGGCTTTTTCGCTTTTAAGGTTCCGGATTTTCCTTTTGAGGGACGGAACCCTAAAAATATTGTCCTACTACTGGGCAAAGATCTCTGACCATAATTATTTTTTTAATGTCCATAAGTTTGCGCCCTTTATTGATCGAAGCTTGCGCTTGACCATTATCTCACCTAATGATAAGCGACAACTTTCTTCAGGGCCCTGTCTTGACTTATACCATAATTCTTCAAAATTTCAGCATAGTTAAGTGGTTTGAGTTTGAAAACGTAACAAACAGACAGATTAACTGTCGCACATCTAATTTTTAGGATTCCGTACCGAAAGGGTAAAAACGTGACCCTATTACTAAGACTCCACGATCCGTCCGTCTGTCTGTCCATCTGTCACCGGGCTATATCTCAAGAGCCGCTAGACAACTAAATAGCTAGACAGTTGAAATTTTCACAGATGATGTATTTCTGTTGCCGCAATAATAGCAAATACTAAAAACAGAATAAAATAAATATTTAAGTGGGGCTCCCATACAACAAACATGACTTTTTTGTTGGTTTTTGCGATAGTGTTACGGAACCCTTCGTGCGCAAGTCCGACTCGCACTTGGCCGGTTTTTATTATTAGGTACCTATGGATGATAATAACCAATTTAAATTTGCAGGTCACGAGATGTATTTGAACTGCTGTGTATGTTGAGTGAACATAATGTACTGATGACTAATTTGGACATAGCAACAAAGGAAAACAAACAAAAGGTAAATTCTCCCTACTATTTCCAAGAGGGCATGACATATCATTTTTCCAGGAAAAATATTTTCCGTAAAAGAAGTAATTGAAAAAGCTATACACAAAAATAGTTATTTCTGATGAACCTTACTTCAATAAGAAGATATTGTGGTTGCTGTAACTAAGTACCTTCCTACATAATAAATAGCACACGTAGAAATAAGTCTGATATAATGTATGTCTGTATCCTTTTGTATTTGTAATATTTATTTTGTGTACAATAAAGAATATGAATACATCAAACTTTAGCTTTGTGCATCTCATCTAATCTATCTAATACCTTTAAACGAGCAACTCTTGTATTTATGAATCTATATATATATAACTAGCTGTCCCACGCGGCTTCGCTCCCGTCGACGGGCTACCTACCTACCGATTTACCCTACCTAGCCTACCCTACCTACACTACATACATGATTTTTGCGAAACTTTAACCGCTTGCGCAGCGCACGCAACGGAAGCTCTCAAAAAGGAATAATTTTGCCCATTTTTGCAACATATTTCATTTGTGCTCTGCTCCTATTGGTTGTAGCGTGATTTTATATAGCCTATAAGCCTTCGATAAATGGACTATCCAACACAAAAAGATTTTTTTAATTCCAATCCGTAGTTCCTGAGATTAGCGCGTTCAAACAAACAAACTCTTCAGCTTTATAATATTATAGTATAAATCTGAATCTCGGAAACGGCTGCAACGATTTTCGTGAAATTTAGTATGCAGGGGGTTTCGGGGGCGATAAATCGATCTAGCCAGGTTTCACTTTTAGAAAACGTAATTTTCTCTATTTTCACCCGAGCAGATCTCGGTCGCCCAGGTATTTAACTTAAACTTAAGAAAATATTATCCAATTCAACAAGTAAAGCTTTTTTAATACGAATGGTTACTAAAAAGAACTTTGTAACAAAAAAAAATAACCGACCTCCAAAACATAACACTACAAAGCGAAAAATAAATTTCTTTTCGGAAGTTTGTGTCTTCCAAAAGCGTGAGGTACCTATTTTCTTTTGTTTTTGATACCGACTTCCGTAAATAAAGTTATTTTTTGCTTTGTAGTGTTTTGCTTTGGAAGCCGATATTTTTTTTTGTTAAATAGTTTTTACCCAATTGCAAGGAAAGGTATATGTTTGTTTGTATGTATGTAATATTCTTGATTACCTCATATCTTTCAAACCACTAGACGGATTTATATTATTAAGGCAATGTTAGATACGTCTTGACCGCCAAAGTGTTTACTGTATTACGAGGCATGCCTTTTAAGTTTTGTCGTTTGAAGAAAAAAACACAAATATATAAACACATATTATAGTACTTTTTATTGTTTTTCAAAGTATTCACCACGTAGCTTAATACAATTTTCCATTCGCTCAAACCAGTTATTATAACATTTATTCCACTCTAAAGTGGGGGTGTTCAAAATGGCTGACTTGAAAGCGTCGACTGCTTCTTCACCGGACTGGAACCTTTGACCACGAAGACTTTTCTTAATTTTAGGAAATGTAAAGAAATCTTTAGGGCTTAGGTCAGGACTGTATGGAGGATGGTCAAGAATTTCTACTTTTTCCTGCTTCAAATACTCAATCGTTTGACGAGCGCTGTGTGAGCTTGCGTTGTCGTGGTGCAGGATGATGCGTCGCTTTGAGTTAGATTTTCGAAGTTCAGCGATGACTTGCGGTAAACAAACTGTGGTACACCACTCTGCGTTAACCGTTCTACGATCTTCAAGTGCAATAGTCGCAACATGGCCGGTTTTTCCAACGAACGTGGCCACCATCTTCTTTGAAGTGCTTCGAGAACGAACAACTTTAGTCGGCTTTGGCTCGTCTTGAAAGACCCAGATTGTAGATTGTTGTTCGAATCAGGATCGTAGGCATAGATCCAAGATTCGTCACCACTGATGATGTCATAGACGTCATTTGACTCTCCTCGGTTGAATCTTTGCAGAGTTTTCTTACACCATCTGACGCGGGCCGCCTTGTGATCGTCGGAAAGCAGATGCGGTATCCAACGGCAAACTAGCTTTCTCACACCAAGCGGTTCATGCAAGATCTTCTGAATGATTGTCCCTGAGATGCCTAATAGAGTCTCTATCTCTCGATACGTCACATGACGATCTTCGAGAATTAGTTGTCTCACAGTAATGATGTTATCTTCACTGAAGGGGGATTTTGAGCGTCCTTCGCGAGATTTGTCACTGGCACTAGTATGTCCACGCTGGAATTCTAAATACCAGCGTTCGACAGTCCGCAGACATGGGGCTTCATTACTGAACACAGATGTTAGCTCTTCAAAACACTGAAGCCGTGTCAGGCCTCTTCTAAAGTTGTAGAAAATTATTGCACGAACATTTTCCGAAATTTTTAGAAAGATTTATTTTCGTACGTAACCTGACAGATTCTAATCGACGCTGTGACTAAACAATAGCATTAATCCTAATACTTTCAACTGGTTTTGAGATTTAAAATTTAAACACATTGGAATATAGAACAGTACCAAATTCAAAATTGCAAATTCAGAACTTAAAAGGCATGCCTAGTAGATAAGTGAAGTTAAAAAAACAAACATGGCCGATTTTGGGCGCCTTATTGTGCGAGCCCAATTTTTGTTTTCTTACAAACCCATCAAAATGAAGGACTTTAAGAGGTGATTACAATAATATATACCTATATGTATATATATACTTTTATACATATAAGTATAAAAGTAATTCGAAAAAAAAAACAAAAAGATTTAAATAAAAAAAGTTTATTTAAAAATCAAAAACTACAATTGCTTAAGAAGCGAACTAAAAAGCAGTAAACAATAAAAAATCATGCTCTGCAGTCATATTTCTTTCTTTTTAGTTTTGGTATCTTATATTACCATGAAAAGCACTTATAGCCAAAGGGCTTCTCATAACAATTCTAACAAGCCTAAACACGACTGCGACGACATTGCTTTTTTACGGATTTCCGGTGCCTATCTTCCGGCTTCATCACCAGATCGGTTCGGTTGTACCATTTTCATTAGAACCATTTATTTGAATTTCCTTCATCAAGTCATTTAACAATTCGAGATATCTAATATCTACCTAAAATAAACTTCTCATCGAGAAGTTCCAGTGGCCATCTTTTGAGTGGCCAATTATTATTTGAGGAGTTCCCTCGATTTCCATGGGATCCCCTCTACAGATCCTGACTTTGTGACAATGGGACCTTGAGAGTACACTTTTACAAACAAAAAAAGAATTTTCAAAATCGGTCCACAATTGACGGCGAAATCGGAGAAAATACACAAAAAAAAAACAAACAAAGTCGAACATAGTACCTCCACCTTTTTGGAAAGTTGATCAATAAAACAGAATTAGATGAGATTCTCAAGTACAATGAATCGAAATTTTTGTAGATGCCATTAAAATCACATAGCAACACTTCACATGAAAACAGTGTTTTAAGTCTAAACCTAACTATTAACTATTCTGTTTCAGTATTACAAGTTTCTGCGGAAAGCTTTGGATGTGTCAGATCAAAGAACCAGCCTCATTCTATGCGAGCCCTATGAATGTGAGAATATTCTGTTTGAGGTGAATAATGATTATCAAAATAATACTAAGTTCTACTTCATACTATCACACTAATATTATACAGCCGAAAGTTTGTGAATCACGCAAAAATACTGAACGGATCTGGCTGAAAGGAGGATGACCAAAAAGTCTCACGCATCAAGACCAAAATTGTATAGTAATATTTCATAATTTTTTGTGGCATTCCGCGTCGGGGATTTGATTTTTGAATAGGGAATTTACTTTTGAGTTTAAAAGTATGGATATTGTTTTACTGCCTTTACATGACGTTCCGTTTCAAATGATAATAATATGATTTGGACCTTGATTTTTGAAAATGTCGTGATCACTGAGTGATCCCTGTAAAAAATATAATTTGCCGGTTCTACATTAATTAAAAAAAATAATAGAATAGAATATTTATTTAAAAGATTATCATTATTTTGTCTATGGTTAATTGGCCTTTCACAGCCAGTCAGAAAGATTTAGAATGCAATAGAATCGATTTTTGATGAATGCACTAGCCAGTAATTGTTTCTTGTGTGTAATAAATAATTATAAAGTCAATGTGTAACGTGTCTATATAAAATACGTCGTTGGTATCGTCGAACAAAATAGACCTAATTTTTTGGGTTATTTTCGATTGTATAAAATAACTCCGAAACCCGGGTTTTGTTTTCAAAACAAACTTTTGTAGGAGATAATATGATCAGTATAGTCTACAAAAAACAAAGTTTTATTTTGATGCAGCATGGTACGGGATTCCATACATCCATGAGCCTTCTCCTTTGGCACAGAGATAGATTATAGTCTGGAATAGCATATAGGATACTTTTTATCCCGGGAATATGTCCCCTTGGATTATTTTTCGACATATACGCTGGCGAAGCCGCTGGCAAAAGCTAAAAATAATGTTATCACTACGAACCCCTCTGTGCAACGCCTGTTACAACCCCTCTGTGCACATCTCTGGGGAGACTGAAGGAGTGTCTCATCTGAGCCTTGCTGTACACGGTAGCACGTAATCACTGTGCCACCGTCTTGCCTGAAGTCACTTGGTGGGCCGACAGATACCATCCCGAATTCTCATTAACAGCGATCATAGCGTCGCGAGCGGAATCTGGCAGTACTATCTATAAACATCTCACCGTTTCATACAAAGTGCAAAAAACTGTCGAAGATGTATGAAACAGCTGATCTATTTTTTATTATTAAGCGTTGGTGTCGTAGCAAGACGGGCTTATAATCACAAGTACCTACTTTTTCCCCCTGAAAGTTTGTTAGTGTTTAACAAATAAAACCTGAATAGAACTAGATTTTAGGGCCTTATTAAAAAAATAACCATAGTTATGGTTAGTTTAAATACTGAGTAACAGATATTTTGGTCGTATATTTAGTTGTGTTTTATACGTTATACACATACATACTGTGTCTCACCTTCTGTGTTTATACAATTTTGTTATTATTTATTTTATTCTATATATTTTCCATAAATATTGTATGTCCCGTTTCCATGAATGTATGACAATGGGCTCTATCAGAATATCAGTACTTATTTTCTTTGGATATCGCTGCACATGCTGCGATATGAACCTTTTTGGTCTCGCACGGGGTTTTTTTATATTTATTCTTGTTTGTATTTTGGTTATCTCATGTCTCCTGTGTGGGTTACAAATAAATATTTTTTTTTCTTTCTTTCTTTATATTACGAATCTGCTAATCAGTGTTTAATATTATCATATGGTTATTTCTTTTTTGAATAAGGCTGTTTATGTATATCAGACAATAATAAACATTACACTGAACAGATTATGAATATCAAAACGTACTTCATAATTAATATTTCAACAATTTTCATTAATTAAAAAGTTGGCGCTGACTGCATTAATAAATCACTTTTTGTATCTCTATTCGAATTTATTAACGGCTGTGAACATTATTAAAAGCATGCAGTTTATACCGTAAGGCCATTCAACACACAATTTTAATTTATATAATGTTTGCGTCATTATTTATTCTGAATATTAATTTACTTGGTGTTTAAGCCCATTGAGCTCGGTTTCCCGTAGTGAATAAGCTATCCTGAATCCTTTATCCCCTTGAGTTATAAAACGAAAAATGAGCAGTGGGCCAGTGATTATGGCCCCGCCTGAGATACGAGTCGGAAGTGGCGGGTTCGACTCAGGCAAGCGCATTATTTTGTATAATTTACTTCATCACCTCTGTTCTCTTGAAGCGGTGTAGGAAAATTAGATACCTAATTGAGAATCTATAAGTGCGTTTGTTTGTCACCGGGACGTCAACGAGAACGTGATGACGGCCCGATACAGCGAAACATACATTTACTATAGACGCTTGTCCACCGCAAGCCCGTCGCCCGAGCGCCGTCATCCAGGCCGCCGCCGCCGACAGTAAATCGGTGCGACCGCTAGAACTCGGCCCGGGATTTTGATAGGCCGATGTACCAGCAATATAAATAAGTATAAACTTGTCCACCACACCGACGCCGTGACGTCGCACCGCACCGTTATTTTGTTTTCAAGATATAGTGGTTTGTGTACCACCGAAATCGTTGCGGTGAACAAACGATTGCCGTCACGTCACCGTGATCTTGGGCAGACAAAAACACGCGTCGTCCCGGTGACGGTGGACAAACGCACTTAGAGTCGGTTTTTTAATTGAGTATTAAGAGTTAAGAACGTTTCAAAGTAGGATACTTTAATGCCAAAGTTTGATAGGTTTTCAGGGTAAAGTAATAATGAGTGTGCTTAGTTTGCTACGACAATAATCTAATCTCTTCCAGTTGACAGAGAACAACCTGATCCACAGCATGATCCTGTACTTCTTCTACTGGCCGTACGGACCGGTGAGCGAGACCTTCCTGATGACTATCAAGGAAGCCATGAGGGTCGCTGTCATCACCAACCCAAGAGAGAGTGTGTAAGTAGCTATACGTTTTTTTTTTGTTTTCGTACATTAATTCGGCTGTGATAATCATCGTAGCTGGGACCAGCTGTTTTCACCCGACTTCAAGGAAAGGGTTATGTTTTTTACCCGACTGCCGAAGGAGGGTAATGTGTTTATCAGTCTATGTATGTATGTATGTATGTTTGTCCCTATGTGGCGTTCTAGAGAACAAACGCGTTGGCCAATTTTGATGATTCTTAACCCTGCGAGTGTCACTGGTTGCATTAAAATTGGATAATAGAAAATGGCGGATTTTGGGCACCATATTGGGGGAAAAATATATAACACTTTTATATTTAAATGTACCTAATTCTAAAAAAAAATAACTAAAAAGTTATAAATAAAAAAAGTTAATTCAAAAAATCTAAATACCCAACTGCTTAAAGAGCGAACTAAAAAGACGTAAACAAGAAGAAAATCATGCTGTGCAGTCAGAGGATACATCTGTCAGCCAGATCGCGAATATGTATCGCGAATAGTTCGCTTTTTAAGCAGTCGGGTTTTTACATTTTTTGAACTAACTTTTTTTATCTGTCAGCGGTCTATGAAAGTATCACAAAAAGTGAAGTCCTACATATGAATAGTTTACAGAGACTCATGTTATTAGACAGCTCTGTCGTTGCAGCACTTTAAGCAGTTAGCAACATGGCATTTGGCTTGTATACTTTAAAAACTACATCCGTTATCACAATTAAAGTCGATAAATCATTCAAAGGCAAACAGAGTAAAAATAAATATACCGGCGTCGTAAATGCAATGATAGGGCTGGCTAAGCTTTAGCCTCCGATCGGTGCATCCTACGAATATGCTGTAACAGGATCTGAGTCCGGCTGTGTCCGGTACCGCAAAACCGCAGCGTGGTGCGTCCTGATCAAGAGAACTCTTAAGGCGCCTCCCCGAGTAAAACTGCGCTAGCCGTTTTTGTCCAGTTTTTAAGAGCTATCTTCTCGTTATTCAAAAAGAAATATCAATTAATAAAAATACATTAAATTTCTACATAATATTGATTCCAAAATGGTAGTATACTTTTTTTAAGAAGTATATGTTTCACTGATCTCCTTCCAACAAAACTATAAAAATGAGAAATAATTATTGATAGCGTGCATCTCCTTGGAAAATGTGCATTAATTATTTTTTAACCGACTTCCCAAAAAGGATGAGGTTCTATGTTCGACTTCATGTTTGTTTTTTTTTTTTTTTTGTTTATGTTCACCGATATCTCCGTCAATTGTGGACCGATTTTGAAAATTCTTTTTTTGATTTTTAGAGTATGTTTCGAAATTGGTCCCATTTTAATTTGGTGAAGATCTGATGAAGAACTTCGGAGATATACAGCAGAACTCTTCAATAAATGAAGGCCGATCTCTCGGGATTGCTGCAACCGCATGTCTTTTTATTGTTTATACCATTTCATAACATAACATCACGCCAGTACGCTCTAAAGGGGTACACAGATGTGTACAGTTCACCTTGAAACACTTTCATTTCACATGTTATGATCAAGTTTCATGGCATTCAGTTAATCTATTCTGGCATTACTACCTCACTAAAGCAAGTTGCTTAATAGGTACAACTAAAAAGTGAAAAATAAAAAATCTTTTTTACAAAAAAAATACTACCGACTTCCAACTAAAAACACTACAAAGTGAAAAATAACTTTCTTTTTCGAAGTCGGTGTCTTTGGTAGGTACCAATTTTTTTCGTTATGGACACCGACTTCGAAAAAGAAAGTTATTTTTCACTTTGTAGTGTTTTTAGTTGGAAGTCGGTAGTATTTTTTTTGTAAAAAAGATTTTTTATTGTACTAACACTAATGGATAGACAATTTGATAACGAACACTTTGTAACATTTTTTTTTTAATACCAATATTCGATTTTATAAAGATTTTATTCTAAAATCTGGGCGTATTCACTATGCATGCGCCACCAGTGTGCCGCTAGGGCACTAGGAATGCTCAAAATTGTTTGGTAAGGGCCTTAAAGCACTCTGCCTGATTCTCAGCCTACTTTGTATGAGTTCAAGTTTGTTTGCTTTAAATGATAAATGATTTTATTTCTGTAAGTAGGTTTGTACAAACACTTTTACATGTCGATCATATTTTTTAAAACTAGATGAAGTCGGCGTTTCCTATCTGACTACTCTGAGAAGAAAGGCCGAAACAAACTCAGAGGTCACAGTCTCTTTTAAAGTCCAGACAAAATCTTTGTTAGATCATGTGAAGACCATGTAGACTGAAGTCTGAAAAGGTCTTTTGAGGAAAGAACCAGCCAGATTGAGTGGACCTGTCCAGTCAGTGCACACATTTGTCAATAACCGTGCAGCTCAACTCAGAATTTAAGGAGCTCAACGATTCGATGAACAATACCAGAGAAAGGACATTCGGGTAGGCCGCACAAACTACTCAAACTGCCAGACCATGATTAAAACTAACTTGGATAAATTAAAATTAAAAACAAACAAAAACATGAACCACATAGTCTTCACATTCACCACTTTTCTACTGATCTATCTAAATAAAATTTTGTTCTTTAGTAAACAACACTGTTGAGACAAGTAAGTAAGTCAGACTTTCTATTTGGTCCATGTTCCAACTCCAAAAGCAGTTGTAGCCGTCCTCCTAATGGTGCATCCTCTACCTAGGGTATTTTTAATAAAGTCGATAGGTCGATAACAATCTAAGAAACCGACAGTTTTATAAGTATCTATAATTTATTTTCTACGTAGTAATCAGCAACTGTCGCAAAAATGTGTCAATTAAGTATTTTTTTGACAAATATGTGGCATTGTTAGTTATATTGAATATGTTATAATATATTAACATACGTAGTGTAAACAAAAATTTTAGTCAACTCCAAGTTCTGTTAAATATGACGAAAATCAATTTTGACATTGTTATCTTGACGGAATGCTGGCTTGGTAAAGTCCATAACCTACCTGTTTTAGACGGATTTGAGTCCCATTCGACTTCTAGAAATATGAACCAAAATGATGGTGTAATAATCTACACGAAGCAAGGTTTACATGGTTCTGTTTGGGAGCCGAATTTTGTAGGTGGGAGTTGTCTTGTTTATCAGATCGAAAAAAGGTTAGCTGTTCTTGCCGTGTATCGCTCTCCATCACTTAATTCAAAAGAAACATTTGATAACTTCACTGAGAGCCTAGTTAAAATATATGATAAAATATCCTCCTGTTCTAGTGTTGTTCTCGTGGGCGATCTAAATATCGATATATACCCAAGTAATAGAAACGACCGGAGCTTAGAATATCTTATGATAAATGCCTCCTACGGGCTCATGCCAACACACCTATTTCCTACCCGACTAGAGCACTGCATTGATCATTTACTCCTTAAGTCAAACCTTCGTGCAACCACACTAGTTCTGGAATCACATATTACGGACCACAAGCCTATCCTCTTGTCTATAGCTAACGTTGCTCCGACTAGGAAAGTTTGCCAGGTCGCCACCCGTCCTGATTATGAAGCCATTATACTTGAGCTAGAAGACACGGACTTCACAGTTATATACCAAATTGAAGATGTAAACGAATGTTTGACCAAATTTATTAGTATTATTAAATCAGTTATCTTAAAACATACAAAATTAGTTAAAATCCCTAGACAAAAAAGAACAATAAAACCATGGATGACTCCTGGGCTCTTAAAATGTATTAAAAATCAGGATAAAATGCATATGAAAACAAAAAAGGCCCCAAGTAATCATATTCTAAAGACCACATATACACGGTATAGGAATTTTTGCAATAACTTGCTTCGAAAATTAAAAATAGCTTACGAGAAAAATGAGTTAGAAAAAGCAAACAATAATCCCAAAAGCATGTGGAAAGTAATTAAAAATATCACCAACACAAATAAGACTACTGTCAGTGCTTCAGAGCTGCTCAAAATACGAGATGACCCTAAATCATCAATAAACGGTGTTAATCTCTTTTTTAGCAAGGTAGGCAAAAATTTGGCCACGAAAATAATGTCTCAGACACTTACAACCACCACCACCAGTAATCCTAGTCCCCCAACTTTAATCCATGACCGCTCTCAAAACTCTGCCGACTCTCTTGTAATACTGGAGGTTGACGAAGCGGAGGTTGAGACTGTCATACTCCAATTGCGAGATGATAATGCTGTGGGATGGGACGGAATATCATCTATACTGCTAAAGAAAAGCCGACATGTACTCTCTGCAACCGTTGGATCCAAACAGGTGTATTTCCGGATGCTCTTTAAAAAGGCAATAATTCACCCTATTCATAAGGGGGGGAGCAGAGACAGTGTCAATAATTATAGGCCAATATCAGTCTTGCCAGCCCTTTCAAAAATTCTTGAAAAGATTTTAAACAAACGTCTGAAGAGCTTTCTAGACAAACATAAAATTATTGCTGAGAATCAGTACGGATTTCGGCAAGGTGTGTCGACAGAAGATGCCGTACTGGATCTCACGCAACAGGTTGCTAGAAAGTTAGATAGTAAATCAAAATGTCTGGTTATCCTACTTGATCTTGCCAAAGCATTTGACACCGTTTCTGTTCCCAAACTTATTGCTAAACTGGAACTCGTCGGTGTACGTGGAATACCTCTTGAAATGTTCAAAAATTACCTCACAAATCGAACACAAGTGGTCAAAATTGACACACACTACAGTGACGAGGAACCAGTAACCTATGGCATCCCCCAGGGAAGCATACTTGGACCTACACTTTTCCAAATTTATGTTAACAACCTGTGCAAGATGTGCCTTACCAACTGTAAGATCTACGCGTATGCTGATGATACCGCGATACTTGTTTATGGACCTACATGGGATATGATCAAGGCTACCGCAGAAGATGCCTTATGCAAAATAATGAAATGGCTTAGTTCAAACCTCCTGACACTCAACTTAGGCAAAACAACATACCTACCTTTCGCAATCCGACGTAACACTGCACCTTCTCATACTTTCTCTGTAGTTGCTCACTCATGCCCCTATTTAAACGAACCCTGTGTCTGTCCAGCCCTCACCAGAGCTGACAGTGCTAAGTACCTTGGAGTGCAGATTGATAGTGGCCTAAGATGGGACAAACAGATTGATGCCGTCACCACAAGAATAATGCGCCTTATCCACATCTTTAAGTCTCTTAGAGATTCGGCTAATCTTGACACACTGAGGATGGTTTATTACGCTCTGTGTCAGTCAGTTCTTGGATACTGCATAACTGCGTGGGGTGGTGCAGCCAAAACTAGTATTTTGAAAGTGGAAAGAGCACAAAGAGCCATTCTCAAAGTCATGACTAAAAAACCTTACAGGTACCCGACCACAGAGTTGTACTCTGACTGTAAAGTTCTGACGGTACGGCAACTCTATGTGCTCCGATCACTTCTAAGAATACATCTCAGTCTGCCTCCGCCAAATCCAAATAAGCGAGTAAACCTTCTTCCAAGAATCCAGCACAAAACCACCTTTGCAACACACCAGTTCTACACACTAAGTACACACATATACCAAAAAATTAACTCACAAATAAATATTATAAATCTAAACGTACACAAACTTAAACCTGTAGTAACAGAGTGGCTATTACAAAAGGACTACTCCTACACAGAGTCTTTACTCACATACATCGTCTAATAACATAAGTACTCATTCTCTAACACACACTAACAATTAAAGGACACACACGCCTATATTCCCTAACCATCAACTCATGCTCGCATTACACTTCATCCATCACTCACACACACACACATACGCCACACACACACACATACGCACACTCTCACACACACACACACACACACACATACGCACACTCTCACACACACACACACACACACACACATACATACGCATGCGCACACACACATACATACACTCACGCTCACACGCAAGGTACTCACCTCCTATCACATGCACATATACACACTTCACTACCACACTTCTCACAAAAAAAAGTATAACAAAAATCTTGATTTACCTGTACTATCCACCTATTGTAATAAATTATGTTTAAGGAACTGCTCGGCCGAACACTGCCTCTTAAAATACAGGTGATCCTAGTTTAAGAGGCAGGGTTATATAAATTATTGTACAGATTTTGCAACATTTGTATTGTTATATGTATATCTGTAGCTTTTGTTGGTGAATAAACAATTTTATTATTATTAACTAATGGCCGACAATAAAAAAAACATTTTCTATAAATCCCATATGAAGTTTTAAAATCCTGTTCTTTAATTACTTCCTAAGTAACTATCAAATACGCCGAAACCGATAAAAACATTTCACATCCCATAAAAACTTGAAAGGAATTTTAAAAGCTTCTGCCATCCCTGCACTAGAACATAATGGAAATACTGATGAAGCGATAATTAATGAATAATTCAATAAGTAGATACCTACCTGAGTGTAATTGGGTTACCAATACACAGCGCGCCGACGCACGCCGAGGCCGACAGCGGAATGTGGGAAAATTTACGAGAGGAAAATTATGATTTTTTTGAGGAAAAATACATCCTAGATGAGCGTTTATTTTAAGGTTTAGTGACGCAGCCATTTTGGCGAATTTAGGGCTGTCGAAAGATATATTTATAATAGGCAGTACTAACATTCTGTAACAAAGTTTTCAGTAATAAAATACGAAGATATTAAACTCAATTATGTTTAAATTCATACCCTGGAGTTAACATGGACCACGCTTTCAAATAAATCGTTGTAATTTTTTTTCCATCAACACGGTAAAAAGGACAAGCAGTTTTGTTACCAAATTGTTGATTTAACAAAACATTTTTACAAAAATTACAACCGACTTCCAAACAAAAACACTACAAAGTGAAAAATAACTTCAATTTCGGAAGTCGGTGTTCCTGTGTTCGTTTCTTCGTTTTTTGACACCGACTTCCGAAATTGAAGTTATTTTTCACTTTGTAGTGTTTTTGTTTGTAGTTCGGTTGTAATTTTTGTAAAAATGTTTTTTTATTTTTCACTTTTCAGTTGTACATAATGAACCAGTTCTAAAGGCTATGTACCTACGGGTATAGTGGCCAAAGTGAAGCCAGAATAGATTACCCCAATAACATGAAACTTAAACAAAACTAGTGCAATGAGAGTATACCAGGGTGAACTGTTCATACCTGTGTATCCCTTTACCAGTGTGATGTTATGTTATGAGATGGTGTAAACAATAAACAGACATGCGATTGCATCGATCCCGAGTGATTTACGTCATTTATTGAAGAGTTCTGATGTATTTCTCCAAGTTCTTCATCAGGTATTGATGAAAATTAAATGGGACCACATCACACGCACCAGCTTTCAAATAAAAAAGAATCATCGAAATCGGTTCACCCAATACAAAGTTCTGAGGTAACAAACAAAAAAAAATATACGGTCGAATTGATAACCTCCTCTTTTTTGCGAAGTCGGTTAAAATACAGTCGAATTGATAACCTCCTGCTTTTTGAAGTCGGTTAATAATATTTCCTCTTCTTCTTATCCGTTATCTTCATGACTGAAGGTGTTGCTCGTCTTAGAAAGCTTTGGCGGAGTCATTGACGAGCTGCTTCCAAGCTACTCTGTCTTCGGCTCTTCTCAAGGTAGTGGTCATCGTGATTCCCGTAATCGCCATGATCAGGTCTGACTATCAAGAGGGTGAGCGTCCGGGTGGCCTTTTTCATCCACTTTTTCCACAACAACCAGTTTGTTCAGGTTATCCGGTTGTCTCCGAGCGTAATTTAAGACATACTAATTATAATAGACAAAGTAATTTAAGACTCTTTGCACGATCTGCTATAGGTCGTGGATAGTCTAGTTTTGGTGGTCAACAGGTCGAGGGTGAACTTATTGGAGCGTTTTGCTGTCCATGGTATGCACAACATTCTTCTCCAGCACCACATCTCCAAAGCCTTAATCTTTCTTCGATCCACCGAGCGTATTGCCCAAGATTCGGAGCCGTAAATAAAAATAAAAAAAATTGTATTCTAACGAGTCCCTTCTTGGTGTTATTAGAGATGTTCCCATCTTGCCATACTGTCGACATCTTGCTCATAGCAGTATTGGTCATCTGCGTACGCCTCCGAATTTCCCTTTAAATTTTTCACGAATTTCCTCCCTGATCACTGATCATGGTATCCAGGTACACAATCCTCTTCTAATCAAGCGATAATGGATAGTTAAATAAAGGAAGGAAAATATGGTTTCATTGAAAAAAAAAATCTTTACTAATGAATGCTTGTTGCTTGTTATTTTGGTCAAAAGTGTTATTTCACACATGCTGTGAGCCCGATGGGCTTTTTCGTCGCCAATAATGACAAGCCTCCGCACAAATTGTCATCACCAACCATATGAGTTCCCCATTGGGTATGAGATTTCAAAAATCTTTCCTATATACTTTCGTGTCGATTTGAGTAGTGTAGTCGACGATAGGAAGAAGAAGAAGGATCTTTTATGTAATATTGTGTGCTTCTATACCTTGTGATTCTCTTGAAGCTTTGCGTTGGAAATTCCAGAATTTCCAGAAATTCCCAGAACAACCGCAATTGCAGCATTCTACTATTTAATTGCCTCTTCCCGCCATTAAATAACTGGCAACACTCAATATTTCCCTCATTTTAGAGCTCAAAATCAATTTCCGCTCCATTTAAACCGTTAAACAGTAAATGCAGAACGGTGACGTCACAGGCCAGTAAACAAACGAGTGTTGAACGTTTGACATATTGACGTTTTAATAATAATATTATAATGGACGGACCATTGTTTAGTGTTTTAGGTGGTCATAACGTTAAATACAAATAGGTTAAGCGAATTAGGAATTAATGAGGCAGATTCAAAGCGAAAATATAAATAAAAGCGCACATTCCTATTTCAAAATAAAAATGTACTTTACGTTGTGGAGAAAAAGGTCAATATGCTTTTTTTTCACTTCGACTTTGCGACCTGCATCAACGTGACTCTAAGTGCGAAAATGCAGTGACAGATAAGTTTTGAGGTATGGGCCTGTGATTCAGAGGAATGAAGAACACGTCGCGAGTGAAGTTTTCAAAAAAACAATTGAAAATCGCCAAATAGAACAATTTTAAAGTCCATAACTAAACAAATGATTATCTTGTAAGAGTCCAAGCAGATAAAGCTTGTTACCCATTGAAGGGGTATGTGACTGAGAAAATAAACAATACAAGTGTCTGAGAGAATACGTGCACCATATGAACGTTGGCGCTTTTATGTACAGGCTGGGACACAAGTATATTTATTGTCCTTTTTATCTTAGTTGACTTGAAAGCATGTTAAGCTGCAACTGACAGCTGGTACCAAATACCAGCGGGTTTTTGTTAAAGATCAACAGAAGCGAAGCAGGCAATCTGACACCAGTCTTGCCAAGGAAAGAAAAATAAAAGAAAAAGAAAAATTGTTTATTTGCGCCAGGCACGACGCATACCATAAAAAGAACAAAAAATCTTAAATACAATCATTACAAAGTATGCGTCACAACTACGCAAAACGGTCATCGATCAGCATAATGCTGGCACTCGTTTGCGAGACAGAGCCACAGCGCTGGTTTTCAGCGATAGCCGGTGTCGACTGGCACCAACGCTGTGAGGATATCGTGTTGCCCAGTAACTGGGTTGTAGTGGTTAGATAGGCAATCATTCAATGTTAAATACTAATACACTGTCGGTACATAACACACATCAGGGGTCTACTCGCTAAGCGCGAAGTCCGTAATTTCGGCGTCCGTAAATAATAAGAAGTTAAAAAAAAAAAGAAGTTTAGGGATTGTTCTACTATAAATCACGAAGAAACATTCGAAAAATGTCACCCTTCTAAAAATAAACAATTATTTGTGCGTTACTTATTAAATTGTACACCATACAGTGCTCAATATCTCAGCCGGTCAGACTATCAATGACCTGCACTATACTGGGATACCTACTTAGGTACAGTTTGTAGGTTACATTGAAATTTTTCGATCCTGTTTATAAAGATTAATTACAAATATTTACAGAAAATCTTTACCTTATTTACAAAACGCGGTGAGCGTAAAAATATAGTTTTACCAAATATTTAATATAGGTTTTTTTTGTGAACAATTATTAAAGTATTTTTTTGCATTTAATCGTTTTGTTTACCGATACCGAGCATCCTCTTATAATTCTTAGAGTTATTTTTTAAGCCCTGGGAAAAGAAGGGAAAGGTCTAAGCAAATTAATAGATCTTAGCTGATTTCTGCTGTAGTTGATCGACTACTTTAATCAAGGTCTCAAATAAAAAAAATATTAAAGTAAAAGATCAAATAAAATATATATGGCACCGTAGTCGTTAAAGCCAAACAGTAATTGTATCGATCAGCTGGCCAAACAAAACAGTCCGAGTTCTATATTCGGTAATATTGGATTTCAAATATTTTGTTCATATTTTTTTCCATCAATATCTTTATAGAAAGCCAAGCCTGCACTCAATATTTATCATCACCATCATTTCATCTGAAAGGCCTCCCCTATATGTCACCACATCGACCAGTTCTGTGTTTTTTGCATCCAACAGATTCCTCACAGGTAGGTACAAACCTAAAATAAACAATCAAGAAAAATACACCAATCACTCCCCATTGCAGCCAATAAAACAGAACAAGGCGTTCAGAACAACAACATTAAATTACTAACAGTCGAAAACCCTTCTGTCTGCACCAGTACTACTAACATCAGCTGATTGCCCCACCGCTCCTCCTAGGGTATGTCTAAAAATTACACCCCCTTCTCTCTGAAGTTCAATAGCGCCACAACGAATACAAAGTCTTGGACAATCACGTGCCTTGTAATCCGATTGTGATGCCAATTGAGACTTGGCCCACGCTGGGATACGAACGCCCACGAATGGCCACGATATTTTATAAGTGCCAAAGAAAATATTGAGGGACTTATTGTTAGTATTTTATTAGCTTACCACAATGAAGCTGTCATTCTTCATTTTGAAATGACTTTACGTGGCAATTTTGCTAAATGAGGTTTGTTTTTAATTTCGTTTTTGTTAGTAATGAGATTAAGTTGCTTTGTGGAGTTAGTGTCAATTTAGAAGTCAATGTCTATACAATTTGTAAGTGATTTAGAGCGAAATTTAAAACCAGTCTTAATTGAATAACAGAGATTTTTTAAAGCCTTTATATTGGTTTTATATTCAATTACTGAAACCAATCCGATGACTTGAGGGCCTAGACAAAGTTATATTCGATTGCCGAAAAGTCTAAAATTGTGATACTAACTAAACCATACGAAGGCAGGCAGACACCCACATGCATACACAACTCATTCATACACGACACATACAACTCACATACACAACACACCCGACTCTGAAAAGACATTCCCTTTCCCTTTTCCCTCCTTTCCAAATCCCGAAATTATACTATGTTAAATTAATTATTTTTCGGTATATTTTTTTATGTTCCTCCGCATCACTAATTTGTCTATTTTATCGATAATGTAATGGCGAGAGAGAACAGAGGCCATCTATCCGTAGATGGCCTCTGTAACACAAGTATTTACTAGCGTGGGGGTCATTGATAGTATATTTTGTACCTCACCATTTGTATCCTAAGTTAAGTGTCACCTGTAATTCTGTACTTTTTTGCCAAGTAAACCCACGTGATTTTTTGGACGACTAACCATCTGCTGATTGTCGATCACTGATAGAATGTTACTTTGCATAGGGCTCTAGGCGGTGAAGAACTCAGGAAACTAATGAATAGAGGAAGCAGAGGACCGGATCATATGGGATGCTTAGGCAAGACTAATGTATCAACAGTGGACGACTTCTGAATAAAAAATGTTCTGGTACTTTTTGACCTACCTTAAGACCCTTTATCCTCAGGTTTCGAATCTACTACAACCAAGGCACTTCGGACCGACTGAACCATTTGACCCTGGTGAACTGGTGGGCTGGAAGTCTGTACAAGTCTCCTGTGCTACCTCCGCCTGATAAGGTTTACACAGACTTTAAGGGAAGGGTCTTTGAAGTTCCTGTGCTGCACGTAAGTTGTTACTGTAAGCATGGGGCTGAGCAGGAATAATATTATCAAATAGGATACCTACATCTATTTTATTACATCTTATTTTAGAAGAACAGAGCAGTGAATGCAATCAGAAAACGTGCCAACCCGAAGTTACATGGAACAAGAACGTCGAGTGATATCATCGGCTTTCTAATTTTTGCTACCATGAAATATTGTAGAACACTGCCATAATAACCACTTGCCCAACGTAGTTTTATCAACATGACAGTGCTATCTACTTTTAGATAAATTCCCTTAATCACCACTCAAAACATCCTCAACAGAGGTCGTGGCAATGCTTGTTTAAAAGTTTTTTTTTAATCTATCTATCTATATGTATATATATAAAGAAATTATGTATATATGTTACTTATAGACTCCGAAACGGCTGGACCGACTTTAATGAAGTTGTCAGACAATCTTTAGATTGACCAAGCGGATAATCCTGTAAAGTTTGGTGGCGATTGGATAGTTCCCCTAGACGGCGGCACGAACTATTTTGTGCGCGAGGTTAAAATGCATGCTATCTCATCCGACAACACGTGCAAAAGAGATAGATGCTGTGATGATTACGAATTAGCACTTTTGCAAATTTGTATCGAAATGGATGATGATTTAGGACGGAAACGAGCGCGCGAAATTTTATAAACAGACTTTGGGAGTCTAGATATCATGCAAAAACGACTAAATGTATATTTTCCAAATATAATTATTTGCATTGTTGAATAACTTATGTATCCCTGTATGGAGGCCGTTTTGCAATTTTCTTTCTTCTTATGGTATTTATTTCCGCCCAAAGATGCGTTAAAATTAGTGTTGAAATATGGAAATTTCGACGTTCATAACTATCAAATATATATTTTTTACTTTTTTGTTTCCATACAGGGCTAGATAATGATGAGACAAATTGATATATTTTTTTTATTTTGAACGTACATCGTCAAACAGTGGTATAATCGCCAGACTACGTTTGTATGGAGGAATGATCAACTAGTGTACCTTATGTATAAATAATAAAAATAAAACTTCTTTTTTTCAAAACCTTCTTTGTGACGGTATAATCAATCAATTATACTATTAATTTTTCCACAGGCACCTCCTTGGCACTTCGTGAAGTACAACAATGATAACACGATCACCGTCACCGGAGGACGTGATGATAAACTGCTTGCGCTTATTGCTAAGAAGCTCAATTTCAAGTAAGAACAAACAAAATCATGGCGTCATAGTATATACAAAATTATTAACTCCCATCTCTCTTCAATCTATTTTAGTAGCTATGCAACTGTATGGCCTTTTTTTAAATCTATGAGAAACAGGATTTAATGTTATACAGATAAGAGAGAATTCTCCAACCAGACGGGTATTGCGTCTGAAGGGTTTCTGCCCGAGGGTTATTGTCGGGTTTCTGTCTACGTGTTCCACGGATAACTTTAGTAATGTAACCTAGAATACGCCAATTTTAGATTGAATATAGCGGTGTGTGTTCTCAAACCTATTTTTTTTCTGTTGGCAACACAGCAGACACTCTAGACCAGGGATTCCCAAAGTGCTTGATATCGACCCCTCGGGGTAGAAATCGGTTACCCAAAAAAAAAAAACCTCGGCATAAACGAAAACTGATTTTGGGGGTCGACGAGATCTAAAAATTGACCCTTATTTGAAACTTTCAAGATACTGTATAATTGGTTGTGTTACGTGTACCAACTTGTTATAAGAATGATTAATATTTTAGTTGCAAGTATCATTATTGTACTTTTAAAAAAACTCAACAAATCGATAAACGTGCACAAACCGTACAAGATGAAAAACTCGGCAAGTCAATAGGCGGATTTTAAATAATTTGGCTATGGGGATCTGAGATATCAGTTAATTTTGGGTGTCTTGCCCAAAATAGTTTGGGAATCCCTGCTCTAGACATTTCAATAAGTCACTCAAGTTGTAAACGCATCGGCAAGCCTCTCATTGTCACATATCTACAGGGCAGGAGGCAGAGAAAACACTTTTTGTAGGATTGGGATAGGTTAATTTTATGATGCAATTACATCCCTGAATCCACGACACCAAACTTCAATTCCAAACAATACCAATTACAACCGTGAAGTTATTTACGATACAAATTAAATTCTTGCACGAGTTTACCTTTACACTTTCTCCCTAATTAAAGATGGTCAGGGAAACTAACAATCTACTTTAGACCTTATATATATTAAGTTTTAAAGTTCATTTTCCAGGTATAAGTACTACGATCCACCAGACAGAAGCCAGGGGTCAAGTATTTTAAGTAACGGAACTTTCAAGGGCACTCTGGGTCTGATCTGGAAACGTGTAAGTTTTGCTACAGTACTATGAAAATATTTCCTCAAAGGAATTAAGGCTTTGCAAACAATACAGAACATTTAATTGCCAATTCTAGGTATATTTTCAACATTTTGGTAAAATAAATGAGAGTATTAATTTCCTATCCTATCTTTTTTGCAGATTGATATTATATTAGGCCTAGAACAGATAGGTTATTTTTTAACTTAGTCCTTTCAGATTATTTTTGACATGAACGGTGGTTGTTTGTTGTTGCCCAGTCAAAATCATTTATTTTTTAAACTACTTTTCTAGCGTGTGGGTGTCAGGTTACAGGTGCCGTCCATTTGTAAAATATTACCAAAATTTGCTTCTGAGAACAAATTTTGATACAGCCTTGAGAGCCTACCCAACCCTAACATATCTTCTTTGACATAGTTTTTCAGTGCTTTTTTGCCAGTTATTGTTTTTTTACCGACTTCAAAAAAAAGTAGATAATGAATTCCATACGTATGTATGTAATATTGTTGGAACTGCACAATATTCATATATGTTACTCAAATTGAGCTTCTAAACACGTGTGCCAAATCTCATAAGTGTATGTATGCTTGTATGTATGTATGTTATTCCAGGCATTTCTCCGAAACTACTTATCGGATCGTAATCATTATTTTTGTATTGGTTTGTTGAGTATTTCTCAACCTTGATTTGGAAACTGGAAACTTGCATTATTCCCAATAATGCAAGTTTCATTCAAATCGATCAATCAGTTTTCAAGATATGGAGCATACAACCGAAAGCCTTAGCGTCAAACAGCAGGAATGTGTAAATTAAGTTTTATGGGTATTTTCTCAATCCTTTAGGTACCTTACTAAAGAACTTGCTCAATTTTAGTGATGGTGTGTAAAACCAAAAAGAGAGAAAAAAAATCATTTTCACAAAAAAAATAAACTGACTGAAAAATGATAAAACCAAAGGTACCAAAGACAGCGACTTCTGAATAGAAAGTTATTTTGCTATTTTAGTGTTTTGCTTTTGAAGTCGGTTTTTTTTGTGAAAAAGTTTTTTACTATTACTTTTTTGTTTTTATTTGCGCCAAATAAAATTAATTTCTTTCTTTCAGCAAGCAGATTTCTTCCTAGGTGATGTAACAATGACTTGGGAGAGGTTACAAGCAGTAGAGTTCTCGTTCATGACTCTGGCAGACTCTGGCGCTTTTCTGACACATGCTCCGGCGAAACTGAGCGAAACCCTGGCGATTATCAGACCTTTTCAGTGGGAGGTAACTTTGTTCGAAACAATTATTTTAGTTGTTTCTTGACCATATTTTTCTGATTAGAAACCGATAAAATAACCCGTCTTATGAGCAACAGTTTTTGGAGTAAATGGAATGAGAACAGTAAAAACTAACACATCTTCAAACATTCAATTAATTCAGTAGAGTGAAGTTAATGTTTACATGCCTAAAATACTTTTAACACTCCTTGCTTGCAACAAAGTGAGGTTTTTCTGTATTTGAAAACTCCAGCATCTACAATATAAAGAAAATAATAAAATTAACCTATTTATAACTGTTAGCTCGTGGATGAAGTAAGTGGATTGTATGAAATAGGCGATTGGTACTAAATTCGTGACAATCTAAGAAGCCGAATTTGACAGCTTTATAAATACATAATATAAGTTAAACTTGATGATCACAAATGATACTCGTTGTTATAGTGTATGGGTAATTTAGTAATTAATTAGGATCATGAATTTGATTTTTCTTAAACGTTCATACAAAGTCATCGCGGCATGTAAAATGAGAAACGTCATCGGACTTCTTAGATTGTCACGATTATAAAGCCGTTATATTTAAATGACAACTTGTCCCGGCCAACAATAAAGAATTGGATAGAAAAGTGTCGACTGTCGCGGTGGAGTCCGTGGTAATGAGTGCCCGCTAGGCTGTGCCGCAACGCCGCCGTGTCGCGCGCTCACACTCTGATACCGTGTCCGCATGTAACTTTTGTTTTTAGGGTTCCGAAAAAAAAAAACCTGAAGGGTCCAAAGGGAGCCCTATTGTTGTCACTCACGTGTCAATCTGTCTGTCCGTCTGTGTGTCCGTCTGTCTGTCCTTCGTCTAACACACAGGTTTTACAGCCAGCACGGTTGGAGCTACAGTCTTCAAATTTTCACAGTATAAGCATCTTGTTGACGTATGTACGGCTTTACAAATTTTCCAAAAATGTTTTTAAATATTTTTGGAAAATTAAATACAAAGGAGAGCGTTAAAAAAAGTTTAACCTATCCCATCGCCTACCACGTCGTTGTTTAGAGCTCGATGAGAAGATAAATATTGTCTTTTTTTTTCCAAAAATGTTGGTAAACTAAGGAATAAGGAGCCACCAAAGTCAGCAATTTTTACAAAATTTTGTTCCGATGAATTGCTTAACTTCCCATTGACCAATGAACTAACTAACTTACTAAAATTTGGTGATAATGTTTATTATTAAGTATATTTAAACCTACAAATACCAATCTATTAAACATTTATATTTTTCTCTGAAATTCCCTCATTTTTCCTATTACAACAAACTTGACTTGCAGTTTGGTACGGAACCCTAAATATACGAAGTCCGACACGCACTTGGCCGGTTTTTGCAGTAAGTATTTACCTTCATTTTCCAGGTATGGCCTCTAGTCTTCGCAACCTTACTAGTAACTGGACCAGCGCTCTGGATAGTAATAGCAGCTCCTTCGTTATGGCAGCGACAAAAATGTGACCAGCTGGGACTGTTCAGCAGTTGTTGCTGGTTTACTACTACGCTGTTCTTGAGACAATGTGAGGAACACTTTTACTACCCCATTTGTGTACAATTCATAACTTTGAGGTGTAGTTAAACTGGCAAACAAGACACTCTCTCTCATAACTTTGATCATAAGCTGCATCTTCTCTCAAGTGTTGGTTTGGAAACAAATAATGGCGATCAGAAAAGGCGGTGCTCGTTTTAACTTTCATAGAACTTCTATAAGCTTGATTTACGATAGGTGAGCCGAGCACAAGTTCGTACTCATTGGATGTACTCAGAGCCTCGAACAAGTTGGCTACGCTCATTCGAAATCACGCGCGTTTTATGCTCCGTTCGTACTCGACTCGCCTTGCGTAAAAGCAGCTTTTACAAAAACCGTTTTCTTGGCTTGCGGTGATGACGCACCATTGAATAAACTAAAACACTTTAGGATAGTTCAGGTTTATCTAATGGCTACCCAACGGTACATCCCACAGCATCCAGCAAAGAACCGTCCAGCACCCACAAGGCCCGACTGGTCTCCGTGCTTATCTCTCTCGGAGCGACCTACGTCATTGGAGACATGTATTCCGCGAACCTGACCAGTCTGATAGCCAAGCCTTCAAGGGAACGTCCCATTGGAACCTTGCCAGCGTTGGAGGAGGCTATGAGGGACTACGGATATGAGCTGGTGGTGGAAAGCCATAGCTCGTCATTGGCTATTTTGGAAGTAAGTTCTTAAAAATTAATTTGGGCAGATATATGAATCTTCTGTATATGTATCACTTGATTAAACAAAATCGCATATAAAATTGGGTTCCGTGATTTTACCTAAGGTATGGTATGCACATTCTTTTGTTTTATTTTTATTATTCAAAACTATGATTCATCACAACCCTTTTAACGTTCCCACTGCTGGGACACAGGCCTCCTCTCTGTGTGAGAGTGAATGAGCCATAATCAACCACGCGGTCCCAGTGCGGGTTAGTTAATGTCCACTTGTCTTCGATTTTTTGCTCCAGGAAACGTATGTGTTTCCTCACGATGTTTTTCATCACAGTTTGTTTTCCGTCTCCGTTACTCTGATTAGTTAGCGAAAATTTATTATTCATACATTTAATTTATACCAAATGAAGATTTTGTTCTTGATTTCATCAGACAGGACTGGTCCACACAAGCACAAAATGAAAGGAATAATGGGACACCTTTGCGGGACAGAACAGGCTGAAAAATATCACAAAATAATAATACCGCAGCCATTATCTATTAAAAATTTTATCTTATTCCCTAAGTATATAGGTTTTTTAGCTATAAATAGAGAATCAAATAAAAAATAGATCATTTCAATAATTAGATTTAAGGGTAGCATAATCATTTTTATAATAAAGGGTTTTGTTTTCATACATATCCAATCCTGCATATTCGTTCATGCAGACACAATATATTCATGCATGTTATGATTTCGTGCAAATTCGAGCGAGCGATGATAAGCTTTGTTATTTCAGGTTTATGTATTTTTATGCTTCATAACACGATCCCATGTAAATAAAGCCGGATTAAGGCATGTGTTTGATAAATGTACAAATATTTCGTGTTATTTAATATTTGGGATTAATATTAGTGTGATAGTATTAAATGCTTTATTACCACACGTTAATAGAATAGAGAATAGTGGTGGCCCAGTGGTAACGGCCCCGACTTACGGTCATGAGTTCGAACCCAGGCAAAAGCGCTTTACTTTTTGTAATTTTTTTCATCACCACTACTCTAAAAACGGTGAAGGAAAACATCGTGAGGAAACCGGCATGTCCTAGAACCAAAAATTCGAAGACATGTGACATCCACCAACCCGCACTGGGCCCGCGTGGTGGATTAACGCCCATTCCCTCTCTCACAGAGAGAAGGCCTGTGTCCCAGCAGTGGGAACATTATAAGGCTGATAATGAATTCGTCTGTGATTTAAGCTAAACGCTATGGATGATGAAATGATATCTGATAAATTTGGAATCCCACTTATTCACTAGGAACCATTATCTAGGGAAGGTGCTTTTCAGTCTCCTCAGGGATGTGCCCACAGAGGTTACAGATACTACGTGCCGATGATCGCCGTGGTGGTTTTAATGAAGTAAAAATCCCACAGTCCTTGGTTTTTCCCCAAAATTCCAGGCGTCAACGAGATAACTGTTAATCGTCAGTGAAAAAATAGGTTGGAAATATTAGCTGTTAATTTACTTAGCACTTAAGACGCATTACTTCAATGGTCTTTATTTTACTCAGTTCCAAAAGAAAACGGTTGAATATATAAATTGTTAATTTACGTCAACCACTCAACGGAATATTTCACTATAATTTTATTAATATCTGAGCATCAACTAGTATGCCAAACGAATACTTCCGAACGATACCGAAAATCGTCGCTATCGTTCGTTTTCTGAGTTTAGCAAAGACCTTATACTTCGTAGTAAGAAATACGTATAAGGTCTTTGGAGTTTAGTTATTAGACAAGTGACATTCTATCGTCGAGAGCGTGGCGATAGTAATTGTCAGAAAGGCAAAATTGTATGGGATTGACAAGCGATATCGAAAAATCGCGAGATCAATCCGTTTTAACACTTCGACTATCATCTTCGCTGACATCGAATGCCACTTGTCTAGAGCATCTGGATACTATTTGTGCCCAGCCAGTCCTAAGCCTGAAAAGATTACGAAGGGAATGTCATTACATTTTTTTTATAGTTATCAAATCTATAAAATATTCAATTAATATGCAAAAAAAATAACAGTGATTGAAAACGTAGACATAAATTGACGCTAAACGCTTCCGATTGAACATTCAAAACCTGTTAATAATTTAACCGCTTTTTTAACCTGATGACCATTGATGATTAACAGTTAAATTACATTAACCAAAAACCCATCAATGACCCAAGGTTTACTCCCGCTAACAAAAAAAAAGTACAAACAAAAATACAAAACAAAGAATATAAAATACAAGAACAAAAAACATTACAAACAAAAAGAAAACATAAAAAAACATCAAAAACAAAGAATATAAAATACAAGAACAAAAAACATTACAAACAACAACAAAACATAAAAAGAAACAAAGAACAACACAAACAAAAACATTGAACTAAAAAGAATAGTTGCCGTGGTTATAGCCTGAGCCTCACCTGCCTCACTCCAGTGTACCTTACATGTAGAGACCCTTCGTGCCTCTCAATGCATCTTAAGCTCTTGGCCACGGCTGTCATGATGACAGTCATTACGGGTAGACTGCAGCCCAATGGATATCATGTTACCTTGTCAGTAAGGTAGGGTGGTGTAAGTTTGCGCAGTTTTGAATAATTCGAACATAAAAATAAAACATACGGATTAATCACAGGTTTCTATATTATAATTAAATCGAAAATTATCCGGCAATAACTTTTAATACTAATTATTTAGCAAACATAATCACTTTATACTTCATCATTTCAGCCGAAACAAGTCCATGGCTGGACATAGGCCTCCCCCAGGCGTCGGCACACTGACCGATTCCGTCCGTCTCGCATCCAGCGCTTTCCCGCAAACTTAAACAGGTCATCGATCCACCTAGTGGGAGGCCTTCCAACGCATCGTCTTCCTGTTCGCGGTCGCCATTCCAGAACTTTTCGGCCCCATCGGCCATCCGTTCTCCGAGCAATGTGCCCTGCCCACTGCCATTTCAGTTTCGCAATTCTTCGGACTATGTCGATAACTTTGGTTCTCCTGCGGATCACGCAAGGAAACTCCAAGCATAGCCCTCTCCATTGCCCTTTGGGTGACTTTCAGCATTCTGATAAGGCCCATTGTATGCGACCACGTGTCGGTCCCATAGGTGATCACTGGCAACACACACTGGTTTTTGTCTTGAGACACTGAGTTAATTAAATGAGTGATCCTAATACCTACCTAACAATTCTTATACTTAATAAACAAAAAAAGAGAAGCCAGGATTTCCCATTTTACACACCCCAGTTTGTATATAATAGATGGCGATAAGATTGCGCAGTGTTTGTTGAGGCATCAGACTGATACCTGATGGTTACGTGTTAGACGACAGATCGGCAGTAGCTCAATGTAAAATACTGGTAATCAGGTTACATCCGCTTACACTGATAACCGACCTCAGCATGAATGAGGAAAGGTTAGGAAGCCTGATACACATCAGTCTTCGTCTAACATATGATGTTATTCACCCTCAGTTTCCGTAATAATACCGTAATAATCAAGTTTGATATAAATATTAAAAGTTTACCCACATTTACTGTAGTATTATATTACCTGTGCCTCATTCAAATTAAAAGCATTTGTTCAAGACCCAATTAGCTAAATACTTAAACGTTAATCTTTATGTAAACTGAATCCGGCCTCGAGATTTATTCTATAATTATTGGAAAAAGAATTCTAAGATTTAAAATATTATTTAAATGAAGAAATAGATATTCATAAATTAAGTTATTTCTTTTTTATTTTTTTTTTTTAAATACGTTGCCCCACACTAGGAATTTCTTCCTGTATCGTAGGTGCGTTTACAAACATATAAACTCACATACACAACACCCAGAGCCGGAACAACTATCTCTAGGTCATACAAATATTTGTTCCGTGCGCGACACGCAGCGCAGCAGTCAATCGCTCAACCACTGCGCCAACCGTGCGCCCGTATTAAAATTTATAGTAATAATAATTTGCTTATATTTCAAGTTAAAAATAATATTTAAAATGTATGTCATGTGATGTCGTCTATAGGCACCAATCCATCAATGATAATAAACATGACGATAAGAAAAGTGACCTTTATTTTTTAGAACGGTACCGGTGTGTATGGTCGCCTCGCGAACCTGATGCGTCGCCAGCGAATACAACGCGTACGCAACATAGAGTTGGGCGTACGACTAGTGCTATCCCACAGACGAGTTGCTGTGCTGGGTGGTAGAGAGACGCTGTATTATGATACTGAGAGATTTGGTAAGAAAGAAAGTACGTTATTATTTCAACACAGACACCAACAAGGCCGTAGACATGGGAAACTACTTCTAAATTATAACAAAGTGTACAGATTGGATATTTTTCGATTTATGTAATAAAAAAACCGCTGTCATTTCATTCATTATGAAATGGTACTCCCACACCGCTGTTAAAAATGTTTACAAACATTTTCTAACACCAATACATTTGCTAACAAATATTGGGAATTGTTACATTTTGGAATTGGGAAATGTTTTGTTAATTATTTGGGGCCTGATTTATAATTATCTCTAAACTGTGTAGAATAACTATAAAGTAGTTATAAAAATCTTCAAATTCGCTAGAATATAGAATGTGCTAAGCTATCACTAAATAGTGTAGAGATAGGTGTTGTTTGTTCGAGATTATTATTACTAAGGCCCTAATCACATGATAGCACATAATTATAGAAGTCACCATCCAATTAAATGAGTGATCCTAATACCCACCTAACCTTCAATCCATATTTAGCGATGGACAACGATTCCAAAATAAAAAGTTCAGAACAAAATTTTGTTTCAGGGTCCCACAACTTTCACTTAAGCGAGAAACTGTATACCCGATACTCGGCAATCGCCTTACAAATCGGATGTCCTTATTTGGAAACTTTTAACAACGTGTAAGTAAAATATACGCATAAAAATATACTAAGTCTTTCATGAGTAAAACCGGCCAAGTGCGAGTCTGACTCGCGCACAGAGGGTTCCGTATAAACAGCTACATTCACCAAAATAAATAGGTAACCTTACTAACGTTCATAAATAATGAAAGCACCGAACATTGCTCTAACGAAGGGACAAAATTAACTTTGCCATTCGAAATTTTTTACTTTACTTGTACAGGAGGTAGTCTAGAAAAAAATGTTTTCGTGATTTTATTTTACCACTTTGTTGGCGTGATTAATATGTATATCCGGGAATGATATGAAGTTCCGAATGACGCACGCTATTTCGAAAAAAATTACAAGTGGTACGCCAGTTCGAAAACACATTGAGTCGAAAACCGCTATATTTTCGACTCAAAGTATCGAAAACATAGCGGTTATCGAATGACGTTATCACGAACACGCTGATTCGAAAAACTGTTGGACTAGTACGCTAGTATGAAAGTCTTGGTATCGAAATCCACCATGCAAAATTCTAAGTCTCCGAGCTAAGTTGTGGACGGACAGACAAACGGACGGCGACGGACGACATTGCGAAACTATAAGGGTTCCTTGTTGATTACGCAACCCTAAAAACCTTCAAAAGTTTTCTGTTGAATTTGAACAATAAGGGCCAATTTTTCAATAGCAGATAACTTTAACCTGAGGTAACAGTGGCAGCAGTTTGACAAGCTTTTATTCTGATTAATTATTCTTCTGAATGATTCTATCTTAAAAAATTGCCCTTATATCTCTTTTTTAAAACATTATTGACGTAATGTGTGTGTTCTATTGGCACTCCTCTGGCCATAATTTTCCTTTGGGAAATTTAGGCGTGATATTTTTTACGAATTTATATCTCTGATACATTTTACCTACCTCATGATTAGAATGTTGGGCTGTGAGAAAGATGGATGAAAAGAGATTGCATGTAGCAGAGATGAGAATGTTGAGATGGATGTGCGGAGTGACGAGAATTGATAAAGTGACAAATTAGTATATTAGAGTGAATAGGTGTCTTCTAGGCAAGCGTGATACACTTCGACCACAGCATCGCTAACCAACAGTTCAGATAGTGGTCAAGCGCGAGCCTATCAATAATAATAAAAAAAATGTTTGAAAGTGGCGCCAATGACAGAAAAGTTGAAAGGAAACCTGATTGTCCTGGTATGGTCATGTGATGGGGAGGGATGAAACGCATGTTACTAAAAGAGTTATGAATATAATCTGGATGTATGGAGAGTGAGGGGAAGGCCAAAGAAAAGATGGATGGACTGTGTGAGAATTGATATGAAAGAAAAGGGAGTCAGTGATAGCGTAACGGGGGACAGGACGGTATGGAGAAAGATGACGTGTTTGACCGACCCCAAGTAACATGGGATAACGGCAGGAAAACGATGATACATACATTTTACCTACCAATGTGTCTTTAGAGTAAAACACAGCTAAGGGCCAAGTTATTCAAGTCTGTAATATTTATATTGTCATTCGCCGTATGAATCATATTTTACTTGTTTCATTCATCCTTTAGGTCCCACTGCTAGGCAAAGATCTCATCCATTGACTTCCACTCTTCCCGGAGTTTTTCTTTCTCTGGCCAATCTCCCGAAAACGCTTCTTCATATCAGGCCCTTTCCTGATGACGCAACGCAATTTAAATTGCATTGAAAACGTATCGCATATCGTGTCGTCATGCAACAGGCGATATCGCGCGCGTATTTTCTAAGAAAAATTTAATTTCATTTTTTTTTATAAGCTTGCGTTTGACCACTATCACACCTGATGGTAAGCGATGATGCGGTCGACGATGAAGCACGCTTGCCTAGAAGAAACCTTTCATTCTTGACTTAAAGACTCCCAGGTTGTAGTTATCAGGAAATACAGACTCCGGCAGGGTATTAGTCGAATTGCATTGCGTCCATGTAAACATACTTGCAATTTTCATCAACATATCAGCCGAAAGACGTCCACTGCTGGACATAGACCTCTCCCAAGCGTCGCCAAATTGACCGGTCCCATGCGTCCCGCATCCAGTGGATGCCCACAACCTTCACCAGGTAATCGGTCCACCTTGTGGGAGCCCTTCCAACGCCACGTCTGCCGGTTCGCGGTCGCCACTCCAGAACTTTTCTGCCCCATCGGCCATCCGTTCTGCGAACAATTTTACTCAGTAAAAAATGCTAATCGGTTAGATATAAATCGAATTGCATATATAACGCCATCAGGAAAGCGCCAAGTCAAGCGCTAAGTGATATTGTATCCATTTTAAAAGTTTTTCAAAATTTCGAATTTTTAGGGTCATGACTCTCTTCGAAGCCGGCATCATAGCTAAGATGACGACAGACGAATATAAGAACCTTCCAGAACAAGCTAGAAGGTCGGATCCCGTCACTGAGAGTGACAAACAGGGTGGTGAAGTTATGGCGGACTCTACTGCTTCCTCATCACAAGCTGTGCGTATTTAAATAAATAAAATAACCGTATGTAAAATTTAAGTATTAATTATGTGCATGTAAAATTTAAGTATTTTGTCTGATTAAAGGCTCTTTTTATTTTATTTATTGATCTTTTTAAATTCATAAATCTACAATAATAATTTAAATTGGGATATCATATATCCCAATTAAAATATATTGTGGAAATTTGAAGTCTGTAAGCTGCAACCGTTTGGCTGAAAACCTGTGTGACAGACGACGGATAGACGGACACGCGAGTGACAGCAAGAGGTCTCCGTTTTGATCCTTCGGGTACGAAACCCTAATAGAAAATAAAATAATTCGTATGTCGGGTCCCAATAGGTAATCTCTGAAAGATCCGAATTTATTACAAAAATCTTTCGCTGGTAATCCAAACTATCACTATCTCTTAAGCTACTTTTTAACGGAAAAATTCTCGGTTTCTGCAGGTTGACCACGGGAGCAAAGCCGCGGGAAAAAGAACTTCCACTCAACATCTTAAATTAAATCCTGGGGTTCTATACAATTAGTTGTGGATCGTAGTTGATTTATTATACAAGTTTGTGTTTGCAGCCACAAGGGGAATCCACAAAAGGATTGCAGCCGGTCTCTTTGAGGATGTTGAGAGGCGCTTTCTGTCTGCTCGGCATTGGACATCTGTTAGCAGGTAGTTCAAACATTAATTTGAATTTACTTTTAAGAATTTGTTTAAAGGAACTTGTTATAAGTTTACATAACTATAAAAAACATGAATCATGGGAGCAGTGGTGGCCCAGTGATAACGGCCCCGACTTAGGTGTCGTAGGTCGTGAGTTCGAACCCAGGCAGGCGCTTTACCGTGTGTAAATTATTTCATCACCACTTGCTCTTAAAACGGTGAAGGAAAACATCGTGAGGAAACAGGCATGTCCTAGAACTAAAAATTCGAAGTCGTGTGACATTCACCAAACCGCACTGGGCCCGCGTGGTGGATTAAGGCCCATTACCTCTCTCGCAAAGAGAAGGCCTGTGTCCCAGCAGTAGGAACATTATAAGGCTGATGATGATGAGCGACGACATCACGCCTGTGTTCCGCGAAGGGTTGGGCAGAGATCCACTTATATTTCGTCAGTTATGTTTATGTCCCATGTTAAAGGAGGTAAGCCTGTTACCATCAACCGGACACAAATCCAGACTCCGGACAATCTAAATGGAAAACAATTTGCCTGACCCGAGTGCTGAACCCAGGACGTAGGTAGCTCTTGAGACCACTAAACCAACGAAACAGTTTACTATAAATAAAAAATAAAATAAAAATCATTTATTTCAGACAAAAATCCATAGACAAGGCAAGGTTGTTAGTAAGAAAAAAATTATAACTATGTTAGTTATTAATAAGGGTCATTTTTAGGGTTCCGTAGTCAACACTGAAAAAAATATAGAATAAACGAGACACACCGTCTAGCCCGCACAGTAGACTCATCGGTCTCGCAACACATGGAGTCCAATGAACCTACTGATCAGAAAAGTGTCGGTTCTCTCGCCAATCATCCTTAGGACGCTATTCGGGCTCCCCCGTACTCGTCGCACCACCGAAGCAAATTTTTTACGCATGATTGCGAAGAAATCATCTACGCTGGCGTCAATAAACTTATACCTTTGTAAGAATAATTCATAACTTCTCTTTACAATGGGACCACCTCAGCAGTATACACAAAAATAATTTTCAAAATCGGTCCACAATTTGGCGGAGTAATCACGTAATCTTTTTTTGAAGTCGGTTAAAAATGATTCAAAAATATAACATACGATAGAAATATTTATAACGCGTATCAACCCAGTTACATTTCTACCAGTAGGTTTAGACCCATGGTCACCGTAAACAAAACTCACAACAAACCTTCAAACTCCATTACGATATGCCCGTAGGGAACTTTTAGTTTCAACAAATTCGCACTTTCCCTTACATAAAGTAAATCACTGTCAATTTATATGTGTTTAATTCTAAAAATGTCAATAGGTTTGAATATACAATATGGGTCGTAAAGTAAAATTAAAGCTGCCAAACTATTTATAAATTATCGCCGATATTTTTTTTATTAACCCTAATTGCATTCGTTTCTCTCGATGATGAGCTTCTCTTTAGTTTCTCTTCGAAGTTGTCTTCCGTCCGTCACGACGCCGGCTAGCTGTGTCAGGGCTCCAGTCTTGCGATATACTGGTCCACAGCTCAGACTGAAGTCCAGTTATGACTGACATGACAGTAACGCTTTCTGTCTGTCTGTTACCTTTTCACTCGTAAACCGCTGAACCGATAAAGATGAAATTTGGTAAGGAGTTATTTTGAGACCCTGGAAGGTATATAGGATAGTTTTTATTCCAGAAATCATCCTAAACGGGGTGGACAGTGAGGTAGAAGTTTGTATGGTTTCTCAAGTCCACACAGCTCTAATATAATGGCGCGATAAAAAAAATGGCTATTCAAGTTGTAATGCTACGCAGACGAAGTCATGCGCAACAGATAGTACATCCATACGAGTACATACTTAAGTGATTTTCTTTGCATCTGTCTTCACAAGCCATCCTATACGTTTTACAGGTATTTTCAAACACATAACAACCGCACGCATTTGTTTTCCAGCAATATCTCTCGCCGTAGAGATCCAGCTTCACCGCCGTTCCAAACGTCGTCGTGAGCCTCCGCCGAGCGAGCACAGAAAGACACAGAAACTGCTGGTGCTCGGCAAGTCTGTCATGCTGTTCAAGCGAGGGTGTAAGAGAGTGTGTGCTACTGTGTATACTGGGATTGATAAGGCTTTGGGGCCTGAGGTTAAAAAGTAATATATAAAAAGTAGGTTTTTTTTTTGGGATAGGTTATTCCCGCAGTAGGTATGAAAACACAAAACTGCGGTGCGACATCGCATCGTAAAATCTACGAGCTTGTTGCTTGTTAGGGCTTGCCCCATCACCACGTCACGACGTCGTAAAAATGGAGCGTTGCGGTGTCGCGACGGAACGACGCGTCGGACGTCGTCGGAAGCAGTACGTGGCAATGCGCTCGCTCATTTGACGTTTAATTTTATAAGCGATTAGTTGTGCAATAAATCGTATAGAAATGATTGATTCTGATTTATTGATATCACTTGTTTAGGAAAGTCTAGAAAGAGACTGCTATTTCACAGGTTCGTGAGTAAAACATTAAACGGATTTATACAAGGCACAACATCGTGTAACATTGCGGCATCATGACGTGCATTTTATGACACGGTAACGTAAATTGGCACGTCACGTCATAGTGCCACGCTGTGACAACGCACCGTTCCAAGTTGACGACGTCGTGACGTGGTGATGGGAACAAGCCCTTATGTGTAAGAGCCCTAAACTGCTTAGCTGTTATCTGCGTTGCGAATTCGCATCGCGTCAATTCGCAGTTTTGTGTTTGGGCACTAATGTAGTACTACGAGTATCGCCTATTTCTGCAACCAAGCACTATGCAACATGTCTAAATATAAAATGTGTTATATTATCTAGGCCATAAGGTTGTTTGTCACTAGCACTAGCATGAAACACGTCAAGAGGGTCTTTTTTTTTAAATCAAATTTTCATATTACTAGCGATGGCGATTGTCGAAATGTCAAAATATGCATTGATCACGTTATATTTCGATAGCGTTTGGCATTCTCATACATTTTTACAAGCTTTTATTATTACCTTGCTTTCGAATGTATGTCCGGCAAACAGTAACCAATATGGTCACTAACGTTTGACTCTCTTTCCTGGCGCACGAGGAGAACGCGGGGCGCCGCACGTGTATAGCTATCGCCAAAAGCCTTGGCCGCCCTGAAGTTGTCTACAATGGCTGCGCAGTAGTAAATCTCATACAAAAACAGCACTGAACCGTGCCTTGCGCGTCGGAATGCCAGCTTCAGGGCAGACCAGAAATTTGATGAGAACTGCATGCGAGAGTGGGGTCGAAGTGCACAGTTATTTTGACCGTGTTATAGTTTTAACTTTGGGTCCCGTCCATTAATCCCGAGATGTTTTTTAGCATTTTTTAACCCTCCCCTCCCCCATAGTTATAGCCCCCCCCCCCCCCCAAACCCCACCCAAAATCACATGTATTTTTAGTGCCTACAAAGAATCTTAAATTTTCTAGAATATCATCTTTAAATACAAGTATAAAGTATAATCGAATTTTATTTTGAAATTTAGAACCATAACAAAAAAGTCTAGACAGAAAGGTGCAGGTTGTTTTTGACTGGCATAAAAATAATATTACACGAGCAATAACACTACATGCCGCTTTTCGGTTTAAAAATAACGCGTTTGACGAAAAAATAAATACACGTAATATACACCACCCCCTTTCAAGCCTCACGTGATTAATGGACGGTCCCTTAGCAAAGCTTCAATTAAGTGAGAATTATTTACAAAAGTGGTAAAAATATAGTTTCCCTGACTTTAGCTACGGCTACCTAGATTAAAACCTAATAAGGCTTTTTAACGTTATCTCTAGGTAGGTATTGCATTGTCAATATAGGTTTTAAGTTGGTAGAAACAGCCAATTTATCGAGATGAACTATCTACTTTTTAGGTCATACAAATGGATATTATAGTCGACTAAGAAATTAACATCTGCACATTGTTTTGTAACAGTAAGTTCAAGTTAGCAGGAAGTTGCAACAATGTATTCAGTAACTCACTAATCAGTCCCATAAATTGGTTCAGCTAACTTTGTCGAAGTTTGTTCGCAGTATAATCCTATAATCACCTCGCTTAGCAGATGATATGTTACGTGGAAGCTACTCAGTTCACATAAGCTGGAGCTAGTCTATACTTAGTATGTATACCTAAACAAATTATACACAAGTTTGTATAGCTTTCGATAACAATGCTAGAAGATTGAGCAGTGAAAATTCACACCTGTAGGATTAATCAAAACTTGAGCAGGGAACTGCAAGTAGATAGTACCTTTAAGGTTTGCTTGTAGACTATTGTCTGTTTCCTTGTTCTCGCACTTAATAAACAAATTGTAAAAGTATTTTGTTTAAATTGTGATCTACCTGGTGACGTACTCTGGCATGTTATAACATGATTTCGTTGTAAAAAAGGGATAGTGCTCTTCGTCTTTCTGTCACAGTGGAACCATGATAGTATTGATACGTCAGAGTAAGGCCCCTGACCAAGATTAAATTATCCTTGATTATCTTAATACAGGATATTTTCCAGGGTCAGGACTTCCTTTTCCCTGTTCCAATTTTCACATTTTTTTCGAAAAACGGGTCAAGAGGCTCATCTCAAATGAGACACTGGTCGAGTCAAAGCTTGTAAGCTTTGATTCGGTTGCATTTTAGGGGAGTGTGCGATGGTATTGCATGATCTTATTCTGCCCATTTCATCATCGGACTACAAGACGTACGGCGATGCGCCATCGGTACATGGTGGACATTCCATACATACGCACTAATCGTTTTGGAAATACTTTCAATACGCGTACAGCTAAGGAATGCAATTTCCTGCCGGAGTCTATGTTCTCCGATAGCTATAACCTCGGTCTTTAAGTCAAGAGTGAATAAGTTTCTTGTAGGTACGCGTGCTTCACCGTCGACCACATCATCGCTTACCATCAGGGGAGAAAATAACAAATACACTGTTCTAGCCTGTCACGTCGTCGTAACTTGTTCTCTGGCAAAAGAGAATCGAACCTACAGTAGGCGGGTGCAAAAATATCAAGCTTACTTTGCTCGCTATTATAAACTCAGTTCTCAAACTAAGGTTAAGTTTACAAAGATACTATAAAATCTGTATGAATAGTAAAAACAATCGAATGTATCCGAGGCAGAATGCTAAAACAATCGAATGTATCCGAGGCAGAATGCTAAAACAATCGAATGTATCCGAGGCAGAATGCTAAAACAATCGAATGTATCCGAGGCAGAATGCTAAAACAATCGAATGTATCCGAGGCAGAATGCTAAAACAATCGAATGTATCCGAGGCAGAATGCTAAAACAATCGAATGTATCCGAGGCAGAATGCTAAAGCAATCGAATGTATCCGAGGCAGAATGCTAAAACAATCGAATGTATCCGAGGCAGAATGCTAAAACTTTTGAGCTCGCTACGCTCGCTTTAGCATTCTGTTTTTTTTCTTATAGCTTTCTTTCGTAAAACACCAGCACCCTAATTGTGTAAGTTCAAAGAATAAGTCACGGTATGCTTTCCTTGCAGTCATTGCTTCATATGTTTAAAAATCCATCTACTCGACAGCGTAAAACGCGCAATGATTACTGTTGAGCTATCAAAATGAAATGGGAGGTGTGTGCTTCGTGCTGTTAAAAGAGATAATAGCAAACAAGTAAAAAGCAAACAAGCAAGCAATAAAGGAAAGCAATTAGGCAAATAAGCAATTAGGGTGCTGAAAATATGACTCCCCGGCATTGCCTGCAGGGCGTCACTGACATACATTTTATAAGCGTCTGTTTTGTAGGAATGCAATGTATTGATCGTGAGCAAGTCTGTAATTCGACTCATAATTGTTCGATTTACGGGTGGCCGTTACCACACCCTATTCTGACGGCTGGATCCGCCCCTGATCTTTGGCATCGTGTAAAACAAAGGCAAAGTTTATTTTCCTATCTAACAAATGGCTTCCAGGTAGCCTTAACACAAACTTCGCCCGACTCCGTACAAAATATAGCAATTTTGTTGAAATTTCAGCTACATACTCATCAAGAAGCTCTGTGCCTGACACAAGACAGTTTCCTCATTAAATTAGCGAAGTGATTAAGATGGACAAGTAGACGGGAAGAAGGTTCACTCGATATGATTTTAAAAATGGCTTTACCATTATCACAGAGCACCGAAACGCCTCGGCGAGCACAGCAGCATTGTCAAAACTTTATACTGTTTACTCATAGAAATATGGACCTTAGTGCCAATTTCTCCCACTAGGTTTCTTACTGATTCACGGAGAGAAAAAAACTGCTTCTATCACTTCTTTGATTATGCCAATGTTTTTGAGATTATCCTGTTTGACATATTCATGTGCATGTTTGTTAAAAAAAAATCCGCGCTTTTTAGGGTTCCGTACCCGAAGGATCCAAGCGCAGCACTATTGCTGTCACTCACGTGTCTGTCTGTCCGTCATCTAACACATAATGTAGTTCTTTATTTACTCGTATTTATTAAAACTTTATGCATAAGTACAAAGGCCGACTTAATGCCTTAGGCATTTTCTACCAGTCGACCTTAGGGTGGTGCAGAGATAAAACAAGGCAGGTGCAACTAAATGATAGTATGAATAGAGAAAAGATACGAAAAAAAAGGAATAATAAATATATACTTAGATACATACACAACTATAAACAATGTTACATAGAATCCGAAACGAACAAATCAATTTTGTGATGATTCTGCACACGTCTTGCGAAAGTGCTCACGTGCCTAAAATTACGCCAAAAAAAATTAAAAAAATTGTGCCTTTAACTATTCTGTTGGATTAGTTTTGCGTAATGTCCCTATTGACGACTTTAGTATGATAGCCAAACGGTAATACTCACTGACACTTTCGTTTGTGAGGAAACGTTTGACAATCCATCTATAGCCATCCATGGCCATTTTGGCCATCTCTAGCAGTGGTCGCCGACTCTGTCATTTTGGTGCTCAGTGGGATACCTAATAACACCAGCATTTATTGATCCGTAATTTTGCTTGTTATTATCAACAGATTAAATTATAAAAACCAGTTCGCTTTTTAAGCAGTCGGATTTTTTGTTATATTTTTTTAATTTTCAACTTTTTAATTGTTATTTTTTAGAATTATGTACTTTTAAACATATAAGTGTTAGATATTTTAGTAATCACCTCTTAAAATCCTTTATTTTGATACCCCACACAATGGGTTTGGAAGAAAAAAAATGTTTGGGCCCCTACAATATGGCGCCCAAAATCCGCCATTTTTCTGTTTTCCAATTTTAATGTAGCCAGTGACACTCGCAGGGTTAAGACGAATCGATTGAAGTGAGAATCATCAAAATTGGACAACGCGTTTGGTCTCTAGAACGCCACATAGAAACAAACACACATACATACATAGACTGATAAACACATTACCCTCCTTCGGCAGTCGGGTAAAAAGTGGACTTTCTGTGCCTTCTATACCGTGTTGTACGACAAGGGAACAAACGAAGACCTCATGTCTGGCTTATGTCAAATTTGATATTTTTATTACTTTTTAAAGAAAAAACTCACTCTTGCGTACAGAAAAAAACATCAAATAGAAATAAAATTTGATGATCTAATTTATTCTAATTTAATTTATGTAGTTTTTCATCATCATCAGCTTTTTAATGTTCCCACTACTGGGACACAGGCCTCCTCTCAGTGAGAGGGAATGGGTTCTAATCCACCACGCGGGCCTAGTGCGGATTGGTAGATATCACATGTCTTCGTCACGTGATAACCTATAGATCTGAGACGTAGTTGCTCATAATGGCTCACAAAGCTTACAGTCACCCAAAGGGCAATAAAATAAAGGAGAGGGCTATACGCGGAGATTCCTTGCGTGATCGAATCAGAAATGTAGAGATCCGCAAGAGAACCAGGGTTACCGACATAGCCTGAAGAAATGCTAAACTTAAGTGGCAGTGGGCAGGGCACATTGCTCGCAGAACGGATGGCTGTTGGGGCAGAAAAGTTCTGGAGTGGTGACCGCGAACCAGAAGGCGTTGCGTTGGAAGGCCTCCCACCAGGTGGACCGATGACCTGGTGAAGGTTGCGGGGATCCGCTGGATGTGGGACGTACGGGACCGGTCAATGTGGCGCTGATTTGGGGAGGTCTATGTCCAGCAGTGGACGTCTTTCGGCTGATATGATGATGATGATGACATGTCTTCTAATTTTCGGTTCTAGGACATACCGGTTTCCTTACGATGTTTTCATTCACCATTTTGAGAACAGTGGTAATGAAATAATTTACACAAAGTAATGTATCTGCCTGGATTCGAACCCACGACCGGCGACACGTAAGTCGGGGCCGTTACCACTGGGCCACCACTGCTCTAGTGCATCATAGAGGTTTTCATGAGCGAGATAAAATCCAATAGATAACAAACACATTAGCTGAGCTGAAGCCACTAGAGCCTAAAAACACTAGAATCACAATACTATTATCATACAATTTTGATCCTTACCAAAACCTGCAATAACACATGTTCAAACGAGTGCAAAAATGCATAATTATAGTAGAAAATCGTGCCGCGACCCTTGTGACCCACTTGCTGAAAACAAACAGCCTGTTTAAAAAAAAAACTTGCTCATACGTGAATCCAGCGCTTTGTTAGCTCTATACAGAAATAAAATCAAAATTTCCTGCTGCACAGTCAGCAATTCAGCATTCAAAGGGGCTATAGATTTCACGTTGTAGGGTGGAGATGCTAGTTGTCGGCTAAAGAGCTCCTTGGATTAAATTATTTCAGCCGGACGTCTTGTTTTAACTATAATTTAAGGAAAGCTATTGTATTAATTAATTCAAGATTTGCACGCTGTTGGCAAACATGTTTGAACCATTTCTTTTATTGTAATCCTGCATGCACTTACTATTATTTTTTGTATGAATAACTTATGAATACACATGTTTATGCAAATAAATATATCTCGTCTCGATCGTAATCTGAATCCGAAGGAATTGTCACATTTGTGGTCCAGGATTTCATATCGTATCCTGCACCATCGTCATATTTTTAGCCGAATGTTTGTTTGTTGCCTCCCTCAAGAATTGCTATATAACCCGGTCCTGTGCTTCTTGAATCAAGTAGACTGCCGCAACCCTTACCAGGTCATCATTCCACATTGTGAGTGACCTTCGAACACTGCAACTTCTGGAACGCGGTCGTCACTCCATAACCTTTTGACCTTATCGGACACCCGTTCTGGAAGGAATAAGTTCTTATTATTTTTACTTTTAATTACTTGCGGTGAAGATATAAAGCCAGCAATATTTATTCATAAACTACAGTTTTGCCTACCCAGACACTTCAACTGGACAATACATTGTAAAGTTTATCTCACTAACTTGCCCGGGAAGCGTAGTCGTTTAAAAAAGAGCATTCCATTAAGAATTTAAATGTTGACTTAATTGTGCTCATCACAATAATTAAGTAAATTACTGGCGCTTTAACTTTAAGAGCTTTGTTTTTATTTTTAGTTTAGAACGTTTATGCTATCAGAGACGGGAAAGGTCGAGTGGTTCCGGAATGCGTTCCTATTTAAACTACAATACTTTATTTTATTGCACTCTGTTGAGTAATCTTAGGCATGATGACTTGCGGTTAAAGAACGTGAGTGAAATTAAAAGCAATTCTGCATGTTACCACAACGGCAAAGGCCAACATTTTGGGTCAGAGATCAATGAAAATTATTTTTCGATTTCTGTTTGTTTTGTTTCTGGATACAAGACAGTTGAATAGTTTTGCCGGGACTCTTCGAACTTTATGTCTTGAAGTTTTTCTGGTATCAGGAGTTTCAGTGGATTTAGTATATAGTATGATGTGATAGTCCCAAAAAAAATGTTTAATAAATGTAAGATCGGTGACTGAAAACAAGCCCCCTTCACCCTACATGTTTTTATTCAGCTTTGTCTATTGAAGCACCGAAAACGGGATGTTACGTCAAAAACTTACAAACAAAAATTCCTTTTTTTATGCATAAAAGGCTCCGTTGTTTTAGTAAAAGGCACTAACTGGACCGGGGCTTCAAACTGGACTGCTCCTGGGAATAACGCATCGTAACTTTCATTTAGAGGGGGCTATGTAAATATGAGATCTAATAAAACTTTTACAGGAAACGAGTATAGTTTTAATTGCACTTTTAATCTAGTATTCATTTGTTTTTTCTTTTCTTTTGGATTCATTATTATATTCACTGTGAGAAATGTAGCTGACTGTAGCCGGCACAGCTGCTGTTGGGTTTTTCTTTTACGATGTAAAGAACCCAAAAAAAATTCTAAGGGTGTCGTGGTATTCAGTTCTAGGAATTTTTATCGGAATCCGTTTGATAACAAGTAAGCTCGAATATATCTTGCGTGCAGTAGAGTAGATAATGATCTAGTTTCATTTCATATCATTATCTGCTAATTTTACGTACCTAGCGTCCTCGTTCGTGAGAAAGTCGAAAATTATCCTACAGTATCATATCATAGTCTGTATTTCATTCAAATTTAGGTGTGATGATAAACAAACATCCAAACATACAGATTTTCATATGCTATCAAATACACAGGACGCTGATGCACTTGCTTTATTCAAGTTGAACTACCCTCCAGAAAAGATAAAGAGAGTTATGTTATTTATTAGTTTACCCTCGCACTGGAACGCCTTGCAGCATTTACACCAATGGAGTTATAAATTACAGATCCTTGATTGTATATGTATTATGGGCAGGGCACATTGCTCATAGGTTGGCCGATGCGGCCGAAAAGTTCTGAAATGGCGACCGCGAACCGGAAGACGATGCGTTGGAAGGCCACCCACTAGGTGGACCGATGACCTGGTTAAGGTTGCGGGAATCCGAGCGAGACGCACGGGATCGGTATGGGATCGGTCAATGTGGCGGCGCCTGGGGGAGATCTATGTCCAGTAGTGAATGTCTTTCGGCTGAATTAATGATGGTAATGATATATATGTATTATTGCATTGGTGTAAAATCCAAATATATTGATGCAAGTGCAGCTGCCGTAGTTAGTTCGCAACTTGTCTTCGGACGTTGTGGTGTGGTACAAAACAAATTTAATCTATCACGTACTATTAACTAATAAGCCTAAAATTGTTCTCAAGGTACGTAATATTTTTGCTGAATACAGTTTATCAAGACATGAATGTATAAAAAAATAACTGGCTATAAATAATACTTCCAGGAATCTATATTTTTTTTTAAACTTAGTGATTTTGGTATTTCCTATCGAATTGTTATTTACCAAGGTCCTGTTCCATATATCTTTAGTATAAACAAAAACAAATTTGTTAATTTTCATAGTTATTGTATTAGTATATTTTTTTGTTTTAAGAAATTGAGTCACACACTGTTCCGTTGTTGTTGAATTATTATTAAATATTTGTAAATACGTGAGAACCATGTTCCTATTTATCAAATGAATTAATTTACCCGCTAATGCTTTTCATATTTTATACCTATAAGAAGTATAGTATGTAGTGCTGTTTTGGGTGCATCATCCTCACGCATAGGGATCTAATGTATGTATGTAAATATCGTACATCACTTTTTTTTTTAAAGAGTAATTTTGCAATTTCTTGTCTTTTCTTTTCCATACAAGCTACTTTTCCGAATGGACGGAAGAATCAATCATTATTACTTGTAAATTTTAATTGTTGACGTTCATATGTGCCGCGTAATGGCCTAAGTGAAATAAATAATTTTGACTTTGACTTTGACCATTGTAAAGAAACAACGAAAAAAACTCAGATGTTTAAACTTAGAGATTTCGAGACAAAGCTGATTTTATCATTAGAAGGTTGTTAGCTACCAGGAGCATTGTTATTCTCTAGCTTTTTCTCCCGGTTTTGCTCTCATGGCCATCCCACCGGAAACGTGTTGTTTCTAGGACAAAACATTATGTCAATTTTGCCTATGACAGTTTTGGTTCTTCTAAAGATTACTTCCTATAAGCAAACTAACAATTTTACCACTCTACCCAATACAGTTTGGATTTAATCTTTCACATTTATATAAAACCCGCTTCATCCCATAACTTAGACCACAAAGTAACATCTGGACTGTAACGTAGGACCAAATGTTTGGATATTTAAAGTTTAATAGGGACCCGGCGCTGAAACGACGGTAGGTAAGCCAATATCGGTAGGTACGTTACTAATTACTTGGACTAACTGCACTTACTGTGTCTAGCTGGCAGGAGTCGCAGGTTGGGTTAAAGGGACACGGTTGATTTATATAAAAATAACTTATAATATCTTATTCTTTTTGTCCATTTACCTGATTATTTTTCTCTTAACATGTGTCCTGTCTATCTCCACTCGGGACGGAAAGAGAAACAAAGGCCGACAAACAAAGCGTTGGGAAGATGAACTTAAGCGTGTGGCCGGTCCAGAATGGATGAAAATAGTTAAAGATAAAGAGAAGTGGAGGCTCTTAGAAGAGGCCTTTGTCGAAGGACAACCTGTGGAAAGTAGTGTTACTTTTCGACGATGATCGATATTGATTAATCTAAGTTGTATTAATAATATTGTAACAGCAAAAAGGCTTATTTTATTTATTTATTTAATTTATATCTTGTTATTGAATTGAACTGAGAAATTCTTTTTGTCTTTAAACAAAACATCATACAATTATTTCTCGTAGCGTTTGGAAATATTGCAATCAAAGCTATGCGCCGAGTAGCTGACTGAAGTCCACTGACAATTTCATGGTAGTGGCAAAGTATTGGATCAATAAATGTAACTACGAGTATATAACTATCATCAACACGAAAATTAAAAAAAAAACCGGCTAAGTTCGAGTCTGACTCACGCACAGAGGGTTCCGTATAAACAGCTACATTCACCAATATAAATTTCATAAACAATGAAAGTACCGAACATTACTCTAACGAAGGGACAAAATTAACTTTGCCGTTCGAAAACTGTTGTCCCCATACATCAATATACAAAAATTTTACATTTCCAAGTATATTTTATAAGTTTTATACTACTATTACTCGTAACTTTGTAAAACCTACTACGCTGTGATAGATTTCCTTTTAATTTCGTTATATATACTACTGCTGTGATTTTATTCACATAGCCATAAGCAACTATTTTGCTGGCAGGGGGTACACTTGACAAAAAATTGCAATTTAAAGCTTAATTTCATCGAAAAATGGTTTTTACATACCCATCATATTTTTAAATGGCCTATAGAACGAACCCCACACCATGGGATAGACGAAAAAAAAAGACTACCCCACTTTACGTGTACAGGAGGTAGCATTTTTTTTCATGTTTTTATTTTACCACTTTGTCGGCGAGATTAATATACATACCCATGAAATTATAGCTTTATAATACTAAGAGTCTCTGAGCTAAGCTGCGGAATGACGGGTATCTACGAACATGATGAAACTGTAAGGGTTCCTTGTTGACTTCGGAACCCTGAAAAAAATCAAGAACCTAAGGCAGAGTTCTTGATTTATTAGGTTCCGTATAAAGCAGAGGCTAAGGCAGATGTATACAGTTTATGCGAAAAGAGCTGTTAAGCAAGGATTGCTACTAAAAGTTTCTTAAAGGGGAAGCTCAATAGAACTTTCGCTCACAGGAAACCTTTCCCAAAATAACTTTAAAACACCGTTCGTTAGCACAATGACCAGAACCAGGTGATATTATCTGTAGCTACCTAATTTTATAATGTTCTGCGCAAATGTTTGTTCCGGATCGGATGTATGTTTGTGTAATGACAACCACAACACGTGATACCAGTGTATGACTATACCGGCTGCCGTCGAGTATGTAAAACTATTGGTGCAGTCAGAGATATAAATCTAACTAGATGACGCGATTGTATGTTTTTCGCGTGCCAAAAAACGGACTAAAGTTACGATCAATGATCGTAATATGAGCTTTTCATTTAGGAATAACCGCACCGGAAATCCACCGAAATCTAGAAAAATGCCTTTTTATGCCATATGAAAAGAATGTAAAGAAAAAGTTGGCCGAGGCATTGGAAATGTTTTCTTTCATTGGTAAGTGTATTTTTTTTAAATTGTTTGAGAAACAGTGGCACGCTTGGTTTTCATACAGATGGAGGGGCTTGCGTCATCTAGTTAGTTTTATGTCTGTGGGTCCAGTTGTTATACAGCTGAAATCTTAATGGCTTGTGAACCAATGTAATGAATTGAAGAATTAAGAGAGCTTACACAGCTACAACTGAACTATTATTGGATTGTTATCGTACTGTGTAAAAAAAATACAACCGCCTTACAAATAAAAACACTGCAAAGTGAAAAATAACTTCAGTTTCGGAAGTTGGTGTTCTTGTTTTTGTTTCTTCGTTTTTTGACACCGACTTACGAAATTGATGTTATTTTTCACTTTTTAGTGCTTTTATTCGGAAATCGGTTATATTTTTTTTGTTAAAAAAAGTTTTTTTGTTGTGGTATTTATTATCTATAATGCCCACAGTTATGCCAGAATAGATTAACCGAATAACATGAAACTTGAACACACCCGGTGAAATTAGAGTGTACTAGGGTGTACTCATATGCGTACACCTTTTGAGTATGTTATGAAATGGTGTAAAGTTTACACTGTGAACAATAAACAGACATGCGATTGCAGCAATCCTGAGTGATTTGCCGTCATTTATTAAAGAGTTCTGTTATTATATCGCCGAAGTTCTTCATCAGATTTTGATCAAATTTTAATGGGAGACCACATTAGAAGAAACAGTTTTCAGAATCACCAAAATCAGTTAACTTAGTAAAAAGATCTGAGGGTACACACATAAAATAAGAATAAAGTCGAATTAAGAACCTCCTTCTTTTTGAAATCGCTTATAAATGAACGGAATAAATATTTTATTTTTTTTATTTTAACTTCTGCTAGTAACAATCCCACTTCCTACTATATACCCTACTTACTACTAATATTATAAATGTGAATGTTTGGATGAAAGTTTTTTACACAATCACGCCAGAACGGCTGAACGGATCTGGGTGAAATTTGGCACACAGTTAGTTTATAACCTGGATAAACCCGGTATATTCTCTTCATGATCATCATCATCATCAGCCTTTTTAATGTTCCCACTGCTGGGACACGGGCCTTCTCTCTGTGAGAGGAAATGGGCCGTAATCCACCACGCCGGCCCAATGCGGGTTGGTGTATGTCACATGTATTCGAATTTTTGTTTCTAGGACATGCCGGTTTCCTCACGATGTATTCCTTCACCGTTTTGAGAGTATTGGTGGTGAAATAATTTACACAAAGTAAAGCACTTGCCTGGGTTTCGACCTATAACTTATAAGTCGCGGCCGATACCACTAAGCCACCACTGCACTTTATATTCCCTTGGGATAATAAAATTATTTTCGGACCCCAAGCAGAAGCTAGTAATAAAATAAAACAGCTTACACAACTGCCTAAAGTAATAACACGAGTACTACCTAAAGGTATAACCCCTATATTCAAAGTCATATCTTCTAACTCGACTCCACCTTGAATCATTAAATTATATCTTACCAAATAACATGGAATTATGGGCCGAACTTACAAATACAAAATAACATGGAATAATGGGCCTAACATCATCATCTTCCTTCCTTTTTCCCATGACAAAAAAAAAGCGCCACTTTCAAACTTCCTTTAAATGTACTCATTTCTCACTTTATCCATTCTCGTCATTCCGCACATCCATCTCAACATTCTCTTGGATACCTTACATTTTAAAGTGCCACCGAATAGTAACGCGTTGGATACCTTACATTTTCAACCAACTTTCCAAAAAGTAGAAGATTCTCAATACATATAATTTTTTTCATTTATGTATGTTCGGCCTTAACTCCGTGATAGACAGAATTTTTTTTTAAGGGTATATCCTCGAAGTGGTTCTATTGTTACTAAATCAGAATCTGATGATGGGATCTCATGGAAATCGAGGCAGTCCTCAAATATTATAGGCAGACATGTAGTGATTTCGGTATTTTCAATAACAAGGCAAGCATTTGCACTCTGAAAGTGAAGTGGAACTATTGAAGAAGACCACAGATGTATAAGATATCTCGAATAGTTAAGCGACTATGATGAAGCAAAAACATAATAAATATTACTGATGAAAATAGTACCATCGAACTGATCTGATGATGAAGCCGGAAGGTAGGCACTGGAACTCCGTAATATAACAATGACTCCTAGTCGTGTTTGGGCTTATTGATATTGAAATGAGATAGATGTACTCTGGCTTCAAATGTTTTTCATGAGGTATCTACACTAAAAATAATAAAATAAAAAATAACAAAAGAAATTAACCGACTTATAAAGCAAAACTCCACAAAGCGAAAAATAGCTTTGTTTTCCGAAGTCGGTGTCGAAAAATGTTAACCAATGAGTACCAAAGACACCGCCTTCGGAAAACAAAATTATTTTTCACCTTGTAGTGTTTTGCTTTAGAAGAGGGTTTAATATTTTTGTTAAAAAGTTTTATCATTACGACCATCGCTTTTGCTCACATCGAATGTCACTTGTCTTGAGACTTACCTTGGCAGTTGATAAAGATAGTCGACTTTTATGGATTCTTGTCAATGACAAGGTGCTTCAGACAATTATGTTTGACCCCTCTATGTATCAATATGATTGGTTCAATTTACAGCTATCAAGATCAGATCAGTAATTGGCAATTAAGATAGATATATTAAGACATAAGATTCATTTAATATTAGAAATAGACAAAACGACGAAGACAAAAGATTACATTTCTATAGCAACAAACACCTATTGTGTATCTAATATAGAATTTTATGAAAATCATGATAAATGGCTTGTCTTACTTAATAACAATTAATTAATTAAGCCGTCAATGCGTATTGTTAAACCCGATGAGACAAAGGATAGTTGGCTAATTAATGAAATCTGATTTTAGGTAAATTAATACCCCATTCAATTATATTCGGGTGGGTAGCGATTGGTTGACGCGCGAGGCAGTGCCAGCGATTTAGAAATAAATTTCTTAAATAAGTTAATAATCGATTTTCTTTTGTTTCTACAAATTTACGGTTCTTGGATTATGGACTTAATTTGTGCTATAATTTTTAAGACATTGCATCTCGCCAAATTTCATGATTCTAAGACAACGGGAATTATCCAATAGGTTTTAAATGCATTGCAATTCATCAAATATGTGACAAAAAGAGCCATATCTTTGATTGCGTTGATATAAAACCAGCCAAGTGCGAGTCGGACGCGCGCACTAATGGTTCCGTATCAGTATCGCAAAAAACGGCATAAATATCACGTTTGTTGTATGGGAGCCCCACTTAAATATTAATTTTACTCTGTTTTTAGTATTGTTTGTTATAGCAGCAACATAAATACATCATCTGTGAAAATTTCAACTGTCTAGCTATCACGGTTCATGAGATACAGCCTGGTGACAGACGGACAGACAGACAGACGGATCGCGGAGTCTTAGTAATAGGGTCCCGTTTTTACCCTTTGGGGACGGAAAAATTGTTTTTTTACAGCTTCAAGAGATTGCAGACTTGACTATGATATTAATTTCAACTCGATATCTCCAGGTGTTCCAGAGAAAAAGGTCTCTCAACGAAGTGATCCTATACGGGTTATTTGTTTTCCTTTTGAGAAACGGAACCCTAAAAACAGACAATCAGCAACCTCTTTCTTAAAATAGAATAGTAAACGTCTTCGTAATTACATAATTATCTTGTTTCAATTCTGGGAAGGGCGCTACAAATTCTCCAGTGAGTTGTTACATTAAGGTTTTAAGCTTAGGCAATTAGTTGAGACACGTGTAAAACCTCCATGTTGCTAAGTACCTAACATGTATAAAAAACCACCCATTTTGGGTTTTAATGGTTAAGTTACCCATTCAACTTGTAAGTTGTAGGTTTTAATGGTTAAGTTGTTGAAGTTCATGAGAGCTTGTTATGTTCATGTTCATGTTGCTTTTAGTAAAATGGTCGAGATTTGGGGTTGACGTTACAAGCTATATGTAGTTCCTATTTTTGGAACGCCTCATCAATACTATTCCCAACCACAAATCTACTAGAACCCATGATCAACCACGAGGACCATCAGGAAATCGCTGAAGCAACGAAGAAAAACAATTCAACTGTCACAGAACGATCCCACAATGAAATTAATCAAAAAGGACCAACGAAGGTGTAAAGATAATCTTCCATTCCCTTTTTATCAATCACGAAACAAAACAGGGTAAAGCCCGTTGCGAAGGCACGAAGAGAACCGTAGACCCGTAGGTAAAACCTGTATTTCTGGGCTCAAGACATGTTAAGTTAGTTAGAATACCCTTAATCACATGGGATTTATATACCAGACGAAATATGGCTGTAAGAGTACTAGATGTACCTCTGCCTTAACCTTCGAAGAATATGGTAGGCGTGATGTTATGTTATTTGTGTCGTTTTATTATGTACACCATACAAGTTACATAAAACTTTTTCACAAAAAATAAACGACTTCAAAAGCAAAATACTCAGAAGTGCAAAATAACTTTCGTTTCGGAAGTCGGTGTCTTTGGTGCCTCTTGTTTTTATCCTTTTTTCGACACCGACTTCCGAAACGAAAGTTATTTTGCACTTTCTATTGTTTTGCTTTTGAAGTCGGTTTATTTTTTTGAAAAAGTTTTTATTTCTCTCTTTTTAGTTTTTGTATACCATAACTAAAAAAATGCAATTTATATAGCACAGTGCCTAAAGGATTGAGAAAATACCTATAATAACTCAATTTACGCTATGTTTGTCGCTAAGGAGTTTGGTTGTATGCACCATATTTTGAAAACTGCTGGACTGATTTTGATAAAACTTGCACTATTCCCTAAGATGACAGTTACTTAATCCAACACAAAAAAATGATAAGTAGTTTCGGAGAAATGCGTGGATAAACATACTTACAAACAAACATACATACACTTATGAAATTTGGCACACGTATTTAGAAACCCACATAGAAAAATATATGTAAATATTGTGCAGTCTCACCAATATTACATACATACGTGTCGAATTGATTACCTTCTTTTTTTTTGAAGTCGGTAAAAAAGACAGATGAAGAAAACAAAACATAACATGACACTATGGGCGATCTAACGCTAAAAGCGATCTTTAAAGAGAGCCTTTGTTAATATAGCCCGCCCACAGTAACACCCCATTTATATATGTATATTAAAATATCTCATTTAATAACAAAACGGACAGCGCTGTCAACTAAAATAATTTATTATTAAGTCATTATCAATTGATAGGGAACCGTAAATATCAGCTCATTTATTATTGGACAGCTGCACGATTCTGTTACTTTGTTTGTATATGTTAATCATTGATTATGTTGTTCAATTTAATTGCTGAGTAGCAACTCGATTTCAGTTTGATTTTCGGTCAGTGGGCAGTGTTGTTGTGGCAACACTGCTGGCTAATCAATTGGCTGTGATAGAGGAGAGGTTGGTTTCGAATGGATCACTAAAGATGGATGGATGGAAGAAGAATGGCCGTCAAGGCCGGCTCAGAAATTGTTGGCGAGATAACTGTTAGGCGTAGTTACTGTGAGGATCAGGTGCCATGACTGGATGGCTTTTTCGAGACGGATACGGGCAAGGAAAGTATTGGCAGGACGTGGTAGAGGCCGTCGCTCAGCATTTTATTAGCAGGAATATTGTTTTTTCAAAAATCCAATGATTCAGTTTTAGTTTTCATCAAAATCGAGCTCCAAATTCCTTGAGCGTGTTTCGCTATTCCTCATAATTTCGGATTTGGCCATACAGCGAGAACATGAAACATTAACTTTGTATACCTACATCAATGTTGTGGGCCCTTATAGTCGCAGAAGTCCCAGCAGTGGGAACAGATTACGTTATGTTAACGTGCGTTTACGTAATATCTCTTAACAAAGCACAACTCTGCATAAAACTAAATACCGACCAACAACCAAAACACAGAACAGCAAAAAACTAAAAATACAAACAGGAAGATCGGATCAGGGGCCTTATTTTATCCCAAAACTAAGTTTACGTTCAGAAAACCCATCCAATAAACTAAATAAGAGTCGATATGTCTTTAGTTATCCTCGCTCCGACCTCCGGCGAGGACTGAGGGACCCTCCAAACTTTATACTTGGTACGACCGCAGAAAACAAGATGGTTGTGACTACGGACCTATGTATTGTATGGCCAGATTGTTTTGGACCAAACGGGTAGGGAAACGGATTTCTATTAAAACTTTTGTAATTGTAATAGAATATGCAATAGTTCTATTAAGACTTAAACATATTTATTTCATTCAATCAATCAAATTGATTCGAAAATACAGGGTATGTTTACAGATAATTTACATAAAAATAAAACTTTCTACTAAAATCTTCTAATTACGCAAGAAAATAGGATGTGGATAGAGTTCTTATTGATATAAATAGTAGTACCTGGGCGACCGAGCTCTGCTCGGGTGAAAAAAAAAGGAAGCGACGTTTTCTAAAAATGAAACCTAGCTAGCATACTAAATTTCATGAAAATCATTGGAGCCGTTTCCGATATTCAGATTGTATATAGGTTCATATATAATTGAATTGCTCGATTAAAAGTATTAGATCTATGAAGTGAATTTATGCATTACTAAAAGCAGTTTGTGGCTATAACAGTTTATTCTACCTTGAAAAGATTGAACATCCAGAGGCTCTGGACAAGTGGCATTCGATGTCAGCGAAGGCGATAGTCGAAATGCAGTCGAAGTGTAAGTGATTGATCATGTGATTTTTCGATATCGCTTGTCAATCCCGTACCATTTTGCATTTTTGACAATCGCTATCGCCACGCTTTCGATGATAGAATGTCACTTGTCACTTTTTGATGGTTTCACAGATTTAAGGTAGACGAGAGAAAACTAAAAACACAAGACAAGAAAAGACATACACAGAGCTTAATGATGTCTTCTTCAGAAAGTTTAGGTGGTGCGCTTTAACTTCCTACAACAGACATACGTGTATCGTAGTGGGTGGCTTTCTGTATTTTTTGCATACCATGAGAAAAATACGGAGAGTTTTTTTAAGGATAATTTTGATTTTATTACCTTCTGTCTTAATTGTCTCTTTCATTTTATTGATTTTAAAAACAACATGTAAACGCTGTATGACATACCCACCTACAGTTCGTGTCATAACCCAACAATACATATTATATTCACTAGCCATGTGTCCTGACCATCGTCACCGACATCAAACTCACAGGTCCGTATTGTGCAACTTTTGGGGGCCGCCGAACTTCTAATATGCACACATTTACATGTAGATATAAGGAAACGGACGTGTAGAGAAATTGTAACTTTTCGCGAACATTCTTCTATTTAGAATTGTATTAATAAGTGTCTGGAACAGTCTTTTTCTCCTTCCGGTTGATCAGTTTAAGATAAATAGACAAGATAAGATAATAAGTTCTGCTCAGGTGAAAATAAAGAAAACGACGTTTTCTTAAAATGAAACCTAGATTATATTAGATATATTCTTTGTGGCATTTAAAGCACCCGAATTGATTTAATCAATATATGAAAAAATATACATAGATGAATGGAGAGGGAGGTAAATGAAAAGATGAATGGATTGTGTGAGGAATTGTATGAAAGACAAGGCAGTGATAGAGTGACGATGTACAGAATGGAATGGAAGCAGAAAATGCGTAGCGTCGATCCCAATTTCCAAGGAACATGGGATATGGGCGAAAGATGAAGATCATCATCATTTCATACAAAAGACGTCCACTGCTGGACATATGCTTCCCCCAAGCGTCGCCACACTGATCAGGACCGGATCAGGTGCTTTGACCAGGTCGTCGTTCCACCTAGTGGGAGGCCTTCGCGGTCGCTACTCCTGAACTGTTCGGCCCAACGGCTATCCGTTCTGCGAGCAATGTGCAAAGAAACATACTCTCCCCATAATCGCAAGGCTTCTCGAAATTATGAGAGATAGAGGACAACAAAAATAACTATCATTACAATAACTTAACAATAAAACACTTAAATTAATCACAAGTCACACGACAGGTACACTCAGACAAATTAATTATACAAGCGACTTTGTAATCACGGCGATACATTAGTTATAACTGAGACATTAATAACGCCAGAGATTTTAGTGGCCGACTGTATGTCAAGAGTTGCTGTCTGCAGCAAATGGTTGTTTGCGGACGAAGAAAAACTGATTAATTAATTACATTTATGTATATTCGGTGCTCGTTGCTTAGTTATGGCAGCCACACGAGTCGACCTTCAAGGTTAAGCATCGCTCACTGAGGTCGGTCCGTAGATCGGAGACCGTCCATTGCATATCGAGATTTATCCCAGTCATTTAAGCATAATTAAGGGGACCACCTCGGAATGAGAGATAATAAGCTGGAAAGTCGTATACACCTTTATTTTGGCGTTCTGAAAGTTGTTTGAAAAGTCTCATAAAATCTCGTGTCAGGGCCTAATCCCTAAGCACCAATGCCGCAGTTTCGGCCTTAGTTACGGGCATTTCCTACTCCCTAACACCTACGGACGGATGATTCGTTCGGGCCCGAAATAAGAATGAATGACAACGCAATTGAAAAATTGAACTAAACACTTGCTTTTTTCACTCCGAAGTTTCGGAGTACTTTTGGACGGGCCCCATAACTTCGTTGACGGAGATAGGGAGTAGGCCCACTGCGCCGTAAGTTATTAAGGTCAAAAGGCCAAAAATCAGTTTATTGCTTAATTCTCGGCAAGTTATGCTTTTACTGCAGTTTGTGCTGAGGTCGAATTTATTCCTTGCTCAATTGTGCACAAAAAAGTCCTATATAAGATTCACTAATGTTCATTCGTTTTCGAAATATGAACTATAACATTTTTTTTGTGTTTATTTTTTGTATTACATCTGTGCGTATGGTCCATGCTTCCTTGAAATTGTTTTTGGTAAAAAAACACTTGACCCAGGAGAAATCATTCAAAGTAACACAGATTTTAGTATAGAGAAATACTTCGAAATCTAGAAGTCGGTTTCAAATCGCAAAGAAATCAATGAAAAAAAATGTCAATGTTCAGTAAATGAATGATGAATATACCTACGTATTGCGTATAAAGAAAAAAAAACACTTTCATAGCCCTAAAACTCAACAATCTTTGGGTGTGCTCGAAAACATCATACCTTTACACCAACAAGTGCTAACCAAAAATCTAACAGTAGTCATAACTTACTAATGAAAAGCAACCTCTTTCCTTACAGCCATCCTCCACTATAAATTTCCATATAATTTCAATTTCGCATTTACATTATTCCGTATTCAAGTTAAGTCCGATCCATGGTTATGGAGAATTGACTGAGTGTCAACACTCCTACAAAATTTACCAATGTTGAAAGAGACAAAGTGACTATGCGGTCAATTTTGTCTCTTTTCTGTAGGTCGTTGTGACGAGACACTGCAAATCTGTGACGTTGGCTAATCAGAATCATCATCAATAAAAAATACTGAAAGACGTCTAAAGACGTTCAGAACGTAAGCCAAGTGCCGCCACATCGACTGGTCCTGTGTGTCTCGCATCCAGCGGATTTTTGCGGCCTTCACCTGGTCATTGGTCCACTTTGTGGAACCCTTCCAACACTGTGTCGTCCGTTACGCGGTCGCCACTCCAGAACATTTCGGTTCCTTCGATCATAAGTTCTGCGATTAATATGTTCACTGCTACTTAAGTTTGGCAATTAAATTATTCGGGTTCAAAGTCAAATATATTTATTCAACTAGGCCAAAAAGCGGCACTTTTGAACATCAAAGAATTAAAATTTACAAGTAATAAAAATTTATTCTACCGTGCATTCGGAAAAGTAGCTTGTTATGGAGAAGAATGCACATGAAACTCCATGTTCCACTCCGGTTCTGTAGGAACCTTGGTTGTGCCGCGGATATCAACAGAATTCTAGAATAAGACAACTACTGGCCGCACGATTGTTTCAACTTTCTCACACTTATCTGCCCATATTCACTTCATACCAGTCTAAGGAAAAGCTCCGTCCATTCTCTGTGTATACGGTCCGTCCTGATCCTAGTTTCGTGCGGCACAAGTAATTGCACTGCTGGACATGGGCCGTTCTCGTGGACAAAGAAGGGTCTAGGAATGTTTAATATGTTTTAGAACAGGATTTTTTGTTTTACATTGCGTTGATTTTGTAGTTTTTTGGTAGTTCTTTTCGGAGACATCTCGGACATTGGAGGCATTGGAAGTAGGTAGTTAGGTTGTACTTAGGCATTAACATTCAGTTTCTTGATTTTTGAGCAGAAGGCCAATTCTTGTAATTAAAAAAACGTTCAAGTCACAATAATATCTTTGCGACAATCAATGTCAAAAACGTGTCAAAATTTATGTAAATTAGAGATGTTTTGGGCAGATTGCGACTGCGATGCGAATCCTAATATTCCTTAAAAAAGAGAATTGCCTCTCAGATTGACACAGTAAGCCTATTTTGCCGGTTAGTATGACGGTTGTGATTAGATGATCCTAAAATTCAAGTTGCAAGTCTACTTATCAAAGTTACTCTTTACAATGTAAGTATTACTGTGCCAGTTTTTGTGCTATGCGCTGTACACATTTCATCAATTACCCAATATATTATATGTACAATTAAATGATTAAATGATTCCTTGAAATCTGTTGAGAAATAAGTGTGAGTCACTAATAAGACCGAGTTTTTTGACTGTGTGCTGGTGTACACTCAATCCCGGTACTTAGTTAACTCATACCTTACACCTGCCATAACAAGCCCATTCTCATTAACAATGAATTAACTTCAACTTTATTCCTAACTTCGCCGATTCAAAACTTTTACTTCCTCGTCGAAGATGATATTTAATTCTGATTCCCACCCTCATCATCTCTGAACAAGAAAATCCCGAAAACATTTTCGTAAAAAGAACCACAGCATTTTAATAATTACGAGCAACTTGGTAAAGTTCGATTCGTCCCGAAGATTAATTGTTCAAATCGCTCCCCATTGTGCGGCACGGTGTTGACGCTTCGGGACCCTTTTATGAAATTCGCGGGCCATTGTTTTGGCCGGATTTGTAAAAAAAGTTTAAAAAAGTTCTTGCAAGCGCCGTCCGCTCCGCCGTCCACAAACTCAACGCTGCGCTCTATCCTTACAATCCTACCAACTTTAATGCTCCACAACATATTTTTACAACTGCAAACAAAAAATTGTAATCGTAATAACGAGGTCACTTTTTTGTTTTTCTACAGTCATTTAAAACTTTCATTAGTGAATTCGCGTGCGCTTAAATTTTTTCAATTTTTTCCATTTCTGTGCTGAATCGCTTGTGAAAATGTGTACTCTGTTGCAGGCAGCGAGTGATGTTGCGTTCAAAACAGGCTACTTTACAAAATGTTTTAAAAAATGTGTCAAAAAGTAAAAGGAATAAAGAGTTAGAAAGTGAATAGTAAACATTTGATTGCCTTTCACTATGAAATTATTAATTCCGTAATGGTGTAATGAAAGGGCATTACTGATGTACTCGTTGTTCAAGTAGCCACAAGCGCTGTTAGTATGAGATGCAGGATTCCATTCCTGGGTCGCGAAATGTGTTAATGGGATGGGATGAATAATTGGGTCGCCCCCTAATTAATGGGACTTAAGGTTACACTAGTCGATCATTCTTCCATACAAACGTGCTCTAGCGATTACTCCACTTTCACGATGTATGTTCAAAATAAAAAAATGATATCAATTTGTCTCATCATTATCTAGCCCTGTATGGAAACAAAAAAGTAAAAATATAAAATGTTTGAAAGTTATGAGCGTCGAAAGTTCCATATTTCAAGACTAATTTTAACGCATATTTGGGCGGAAATAAATACCATAAGATGAAGGAAAATTGCAAAACGGCCTCCATACAGATATACAAAAGTGCTCATTCGTACGCGAACTAGCTTCTTACTGCTCATCACAGCATCTATCTCTTTTGCACGTGCTGTCGGATTAGATAGCATGCATTTTAATCTCGCGCACAAAATAGTTCGTGCCGTACTAGGGGAACCTTAAACATAATTGGTCTTTCTTTTTTTTCGTGTGAAGATGTGGCCACCTCTGATTTCAGATCCGAGTCAATTAAGCCGCCTCTGGGCATCCCAAAAACTCTGACTTTGCTATTTCAGACTAACATTAACTATATAAGTCCAGGTCTCCTCACAATGTTTTCCTTCACCGTTGCCTGTGATGCCCAAGATAATCTTAGAAAATACATATGAACTTTGAAAAGTCACATTGGTACTTGCCCGGATTTGAACCCACGATCTCAAGCATGAGTGGCGAGAACTTAGCCACTGGGCGACTACGACATAAATAAATTGTGTGTTGCCCATGGTCCACCCACCTAGTTCACCTAGGTGGACTATGGGCAATAATTTTTGTCCATAGTTCACCTAGGTGTACCACGGGCAATTATTTTTGCTCATAGCTCACCTGGCTGGACCACGGGAATAGTTTTTTTTCCGTAGAATACAGATTATTTATGCAACATTCATTAATTAATTTTTTGGCTTAATTCTGATAGTACATAATCCTTAGTTAATCTCAAATCTCAGTTAATCTCTTAATCCTTAGTCCATGTCTACATAATCCTTAGTTGATATAGGCGTGATTTTATTTAATCCTTATATTTTTTATTCTATAGGCTTGCGCTTGACCACTATCTCACCTAATGGTAAGCGATGATGTGGTCGACGATGGAGCACGCTTGCCTAGAAGTAACCTATTCACTCTTGACTTAACGGGAATTTATTTATTTATTTGAGGAGAAAATAACAGTTACACATTAAAATTTACAATAAGAATTATAAAATAATGCCACCAAATGTGCGACCAACCACATTTCCCACGGAATACAAAAAAGAAAAAAAAAATGCATGCTATAAAAACTTCAACCCCACAAAAAATCATCAAACATCGAATTAAAAAAAAGAAAAACATTAAAAATCAGATTAAAAACAATAAATAGAATATAAACAACACATAATTAAAAACACATTAAATCAGGTCAAGAAAACATTAAATACCAAAATATGTCCAATCACATTAAACATCATTATAAATCATTAAAAATGATAAAACATGTCAAGTTACATCATCTAAAAACGTAGAAAAGCATAAAAAAATATACATGTCAAGTTAAATTAAAAAGAATTGAATAACTAAAATTAAATTTTGGGAATTCCACTCCTTAGCTATATGTATAATAAAATTGTGTCATTTTTGTACTAAAATACATAAATATATCACAAAACCAATTTACTGAAGCGTCCCAACAATAAGTTAACAATTCAACTCGATTCAACAAATAAATCTACTCGATCTTATTAAAACCAATAAATAAATACAAAGTCAGAGTGTTGAAAAATCAGCATAGGGGTGCGATGGAACATGGCCGTCGGATCAGTTCGCCAATTTGTTATGTTAAAGCTTGCTGCCGACCCTCGTCCGCTCAACAGATTGAGCCTACGGGAGATGCGATGGATCAAACTAAAAATATACAGCCTTTCCACAAAGAGGTAGGAAGATTTTTTGGAGAAAGATGCTGGGAGAAAAAAGTTGAGTGAAGTTTTTTTACTGAGCAACTTTAAAGAACATAGCTATAACAATAAACAATATAATAATAATAATATATTTTTTATTGTAAAATAAATTAAATAAATAACGATAAAGGAGTCGATAAGAATTTGTAATAAGTGAGAATTTTATCTTACTTATTATTTACCGTATTTTTTAATAGGGCTGAATTCAAAATCACAAGATATGAACAAGCATACTTCAAATGCTACGATTACGTAGCACCGTTCCTACTACGCCGTAGCCGCGTAGACAATGTGGTTTCCATTTTGAGTAGCACTAGCACATACAAATGTTTATGTTGTCATGGATTATGACAACATATGAGCATTATGAAACTACTAGCTCTGTCCTACTAATATTGTAACTGCAAAAGTTTGGATGGATGGATGACTGATGGATGTTTGTTACACAACAACGCCAGAACGGCTGAACGAATTTGTATTAAATTTGGCACAGAGATAGATTATATTTTTTTATTTAACCATTAATGTACACACACATCATAAAAAAAAAATTGATGTGACAGAAGGAGGAACAGAAAATAGGTACAAAGGTACGCTTATTGTCTGGAATAGCATATATTTTCATGCCGGTCATAATATTCCCTTGGGATAACAAAACCTTCACTTTATGCGGGCAAAGCCGATGGCAGAAGCTAGTATATCATACAGGATACCGTGTTTTTTTTTGGCATAAATATAAGGCTATGGGACATAGCGATTGACATTTATATCTAGCTTTCTTTACAGAAATTACCTCAAACAAATAAAAAATACCTAATAAAAGTTCAGATGTGTGCTTTAAACACATACACACACACGCACGCATGCACACTAGAGCATTTTCGCGAGCATTACAATTTAATGTAACGTTTTTACGAATGGTATAATCAAGACAAATGCTCAGTTTCCTAAAGCATTTCCATATAATGTAACGTTCTTGCGAATGTTCGACACTGCGTTCGACGTAATGCTCACGACGAGTGAGCATTTACCTGTAACATTTATTTGCACTTTGCATTCATTATGATCTCACTCCACGTCAAGCGAGCTCGTGCTCACCTTTTCGATTACGTACAAAATGCTGATTAAATTGTATGAAAATAAATTGATTCATTAAAATTAAAATTTAAAACAAACTTTTTATCGTTCCCAGCAAACCCTTTCATTTGATACCTATATCATGGCATTGCACAAAAAATAACTAGTCCGCCATCTTGGGCCATCCGCCATATTGGATTTGGAATGAAGTCACTTAGCTAAACATGCATTGTCATCCAAACTAAACATGTATGCAACATTTTATCTTAATCGGTGGAGGATAAAATTTAGTTGCAAGTTTTGACCCGAACAGACTTACATACATACGAGTACATTGCAAGTTAAATTTAAAAAAAAAAGTTTGTAATTGACACACGCTCGACGCTCGTCGCTCGTAGTTTTTATATTTTTCTTACTATTATTTGCCTTCTCCAAAATCTTCGCATGCCGACACCCATAGAACCTTGGCACACCGAATCCTGGCGCGCTATCCCTCATACATAGTGCCCTCCGGAGGATACCTGCTTTGTTTAGTGCGGTCGGCATTGATCAGTTTACTCACAGAAACCGTTTTATGGAGATTGTAGAACTAGGCTTTTCAGCGAGGGAGGGTACTTGGGTAATCTTCATAAAGTTTGATGTTGGTGGGAACTATGATGGTGTTAAGATTTTGTGGATATTGGTGATAGTTTATTTTGCATAAAAAGTTCTTTGATAGTTTTTCGGACAAACGATTAATTAAAGTATCATGCAGAATTTTGATTTTGTCATAGGAAAGTTACAATATTTTGCTTAACCTAATAGTCCTACTAATATCATAAATGTAAAAGGATGGATGTTCGTTACTCTTTCACGCAAAACCTGAACGGATTTTGATGAAACTTAACATTAATATAGCCTAACAAAATAAAACATTGGACTTGAATGTTAAACGGAACTTTAGACCATAAAATAATCATTTCACTGGCCTAAATTACCGCCAATACAGATTTATTACAAAAATAAACACCAAAAAATATATTATTTTGGGTCATATCTCGAAAACTAATAAACATTTTTTTATGCAAAATTGAACAAAGAATATACTTGTCCTAGCACAAATTGCAGTAAACCCAAAACTTTTCGAGAAATAAGCTAAAAACTGGTTTTTGAGCCCTTTGACAACCCATTTTTTTTGCTGTGAAGGGTTTTTATGAACTTTTCAGGCAATATTACTACTACCATATTAAACATAATTCCGGTGAAAGCACTTAACTAGGATGATTTTCACAGCAAATGTCTTTATTTTTGTGCTACTACGGCAGACTTTCAATGTTAACAAGCTGCCAGATGTTTGTGTAGTCTTTCAATGTCTGCTGAGGAAACATCTTGTGATAGTTCCCCAAGTAACATAATGTAAAATTCAGCTTTTATACTATGACGAAAGTTTCATCACAATTTATCATACTTTGAGAGTGTCAGACAGGGGGTTGCCACCGAATAATATGTATAGATGACGTGAGATCTAATGTTATTCCAAATAAAATATACAAAAAAACCTCACTTTCGTTAAAGTCTAATGTTTAGTAACTTTAGACTTTAACCAAATTGAGGTGCAATTTTATACACCTTTGGTATCTCATATCTCCCAAAGCCACCATGATCCAAACTTCATATTCGGAGATCATTCTTATCAGTATTCGATACATACACAGATAAACTTTCAGCTTTTATAAAACGACGAAGGTCAGTGTAGTGTATTTATCTCACTCACACGTTCGCTTAGTCATCCCCTCTTTCCCCCACACAAAGACAGTCTCGTGCGCACCGCGTCATTATAACGAGAGCCGTTGGCGAGTGTATCGAAGTGTGGTTATTTAGTGCGTGTACGAGCCTGTAGATTGCCCCACAATAGAACCGGTCACTACAGTCAGATCGCCGCAGGTTCTTGGGATATAGAGTTTGACATTCCCATACAATTTTGACGTTTTTCCAATTGCTATCCTTATATCCTTAACACCGCATTCTCCCATGAACACAAACATTTGCCATTGCCACCCATCATTCCAAAAATTCCTGACATAGCTAAAACAGGGGGCAGATTAATTAGTGTGTCACAAGGTTTACATAGCACGTCGGGTGTCTGCTGGTAGGTTGGGACGAAATTAATCAAGCTGTGATCCGACACATTATCTCTGTTCAGATGACTTGAACCCTTGCCGGGTGGGGCATGGAGAACGGCGGGGTAATGATGGAGATTTGTTGTAATTGGTATAGCGAGAGCGGGAGAACAGTTGCAAGAAATAAAATATGTATACTAACATATGATTTATTTTATATTAGGACTAGCATCTGCCAGCGGCTTCGCCTGCGTGAATAGTAGAACGGGATTAAAAGTATTCCAGTCTCAAAATATATGTAAAACGACGCAGCATTGACGCTGCGACGACGCAACGCACTAATGAGGACTATCTCTGTGCCAAATTTCATCCAAATTCGTTCAGCCGTTCTAAAATAATTTGGTAAAAATCGGTCCTACCCATATACCAATTAAACAGAGAGCCCTACCTATGGAATGAGAAAACAAATGAAACACGATTATCATTACCGAATCTTTTGTTGGTAGCTGGATCAATGTCGAAGTAGATATGTATATGTTTTTTTTCTTCACCATAATGGAACCTGTACCTGACTTTGTGTCTTAAAAGCAGATTCAATTCAATACCTCAATAGCAAGTGTATGTTTAGAGAAAAAAAAGTCTCGTGTGACTACATTTCCACTGGTCGCCATAGTGTGTTATTGAGTTGTTTATCAGCAGGTATTCTAGTCCTCTCGCGTTGATCCCACGCTAACTTCGCGGCCACATGACAAGATCTCAGTTACAAGAGTTAACGCGCGGGTCGCTCTTAACAAGAATTGAACAGTGAACAGGGTGTCGGACATGTTTGCCGGCCGCCATCGACACTAATTGAGAGCTCTTCATTAAGTGCTCGTATTGTTATAATTAAAGGAATCATAGCTTGTTTAAACTGTTATGTCAACTAAACTTATATGATGGGTGATCGGAGTAGCTCACACTTCTAGCAGATAGGAAATATAAGGGTTTGTGGAACAGGCTGGCAAGTCCCGCAACCTTATTTAAAAGGGAGGATCCGCCGAACAGACGTATTTGAGCCTGGTGGGCAAGTGCTCGGTGGCTATTGCCGGGCTGTTGTATACGTTCAAATCACGCAAAGAACTCGGAATCTCTCGGAACTTCGAGCCGATTCGTCACGAAACAACACTAACACGAAAACATACAGGTAGCTTGATATTGTGTTGGAGTGTGCGTTAGCCGATGTGTCTGTCGAAAAAATAGAAATAAAGAACCAATAATAAACCAAACCAATGATGTAGTTAGTATAAATATGAAGCTATAATCATCTTTCCAAATAAGGCTTATAGACTGACAAAATATCACATAAGTAACCTTTGCCCTTGCTCACTTCGAGCCGATTCGTCACGAGACAACACGAATATAAACAGAGAACAATATCTTTTGTGAAAGTGACACGATCCGTATCGACAGTGATCCGTCTTCGCATTACTTCCAATAAAATAAAATACTCCAGCCAAACGTTTGTGGATATTATTGTTTTTATTTGTGGGAGCCTTGTCAATGGTTTGTGTTGTCTTGTCTGTTACCTAATGTAATCGAAGATATAAGAGTGTTAGAATATATTTACTAAAATAAAGTCAATTTGAACGCCTTGATGATTGATTGATTTATCTATGAACAAACGAACCGCTTCGGCTTCGCACGAAAAAATTTATATGTGTGTAATAATCTGAGGATGGTTTTTACGTTTGTTAGGGTACCGTACCCGAAGGGTCCAAACAGAGCTATTGCTGTAAGTCACGTGTCTGTTCGTCTGTCTGTCTGTCTATCCATCGTTAGTCACACAGGTTTTACAGCCAAACGGTTGGAGCTACAGTCTTCAAACTTTCACAGTATAAGCATCTTTTTAACCCAAAGCCATACAAATAGGCAATTATTTTTTTTGGGTGCTTCAGATATACAGCTAAAGAGGGAAGCGAAAACGTTGTTTAGAGCTCGTTGAGAATAGATTAATACTGTAGCTTCTGTTTTCAAAAATATTAGAAAACAAAGGAATGAGAGCAAAGTCAGCTTTTTTACAAAATTTTGTTTCCAAAGAATTTTTAACGTCCCATTGGCCTATGAACTTCAAATTTGGTGATAATGTTTATTATTACGTATATTTTATAACAAATTCCAATATATTGATAAATCATGGGTTTTTTTTCTATAAAATGCCCTCATTTTTCTTATTACAACCAACTTGGTAACTTTGGTACGGAACCCTAAATGTACGAAGTCCGACACGCACTTGGCTGGTTTTCTTTTTATTAGTGAAACCTTTATCAAAATCCGTTGCGAAAGAATTAAACTGTGAAACAGATAGAGACAGACAGCATCTTTGTTTGTTACTATTTAGAATATTTAGACGTCCCTCTTCTTAGTCGTAACGGCCGTCGTCATATGTCGTCTGATAGGCTGGTTGCGGCTTTTCTCTATTTCTATAATATGTTACAAACATTTCTTTGTGTGTTTTGGCCTATTTCTATGTTGTCTACTAGAACATTTTTTTCCGAAACTCCTCGAGCGTCATTGCCGCAGTTTTTGATTCTGGCTTTCAGGAGTTGGGAACAATGTGAAGGGCCGTCGAAACGTGTGCGTAGGTTTCTCTGTCTACGGTGCGTAGTAATACCTAGGAATCTAGATTAGGGGATTCATTATTATTAAATAAAAATAAATCTATTTACTATAGATAGGTACATCTACTTACACCTCAAGGGAATACTCTCACGATACATATCAGAAACTTCCATCAAACTACATAGGTAGGTAGGTTAGGTACATGCAGAATTCTTCTGATTGATCGATCGAACCCCAAAAATAATTCGCAGCTTTCGACGAATTTGTCAACAGAACGACACCTTAGGGAACTAAGCTATGGCTTCCCGTTTCAGAAGGTATTTTGGAATTTTATTAGTTGGCGGGAGTACTTTGTTATTGGTTTTAGCAACTCCATGGTTAAGGTAAACCATGAGTAGATTGGATGATGTAACATCTGCTTTGTTAAAATTATGTAAACTAGTTATACTTTGTTTGCCTTTACGCGGCAAATAGTCGTGATTATATGAAATGTGTATCACCAAATCGGGTTAAACTTGTACATGAACGTACAAGTTGGTCTATGCAAAGACATTTTAACCAAAAATTATAATCCATTTTTATATTGACGTTTATTTATTTATTAAAACTTCATGCAACATACAGGTACATTGGCGGATTTAATGCCTGAGGTATTGACGTTGTTGCACATTTCGTTATAAAAATGGAAAAAGAAACCGGCCAAGTGCGAGTTGTTCTCGCACACCGAGCGTCCCGTACAAACAGCTACATTCACCAACATATTTAGGTAAAACTACTGAAGTTCATAAACAATGAAAGCACAACAACAATGAAATTTTCGTGTGAGCAATGTTCGGTACATTGCTCTCACGAAAATATTTTTTTTGCTTTTCCAAATACATTTTATAAGTTGGTCGACTATTACTCGTAAACTTGTAAAGCCTATTTAGCTGTGATTGTTTTCGTTTTAATTTCGTTATATATACTACGGCCGTGATTTTTTTCACGTATCCAAAAGCAACCATTTAGCTAGCAGGAGGACACTTGACTCTAACAAAAATTAGCAACTTAATTACGATAGAATGGTTTTAAAAGACCCGTAATAATTTTGAATGGTCTATCCAAGGATACCCCACAGCATGAGATAGACGAGAAAAATAAAAACATTCCCACTTTACGTGTACAGGTGGCATCCTACAAAAAAAAAAAACCTGATTTTATTTTACCACTTTGTCCGCATGATTAATAATATGTCTATCCATTCCAAATTAAAGCTTTCTAGTATAAGAGTCTTTGCTAAACTGCGGCAAGATGGACAGACGGACATGTCGAAACCATAAGTGTTCCTTGTTGACTACTGAACACTAAAAAAGGCCTTTATCCTGCAGTGGGACAGTATCTGACTGGTATTATTAGTAAAGTATTTTTAGGGAAAGTTCCGGGTGGACGTCGTAGGCAAATTGTCGCCATGTTTTGGTTACCCTTGGTTATTTTGTAGTTTATAAGTCTGTGTTCATTGGTCCAGTATACATTCAATGGCTTGAAAAAAAATACCATGGAAAAATGACAAAAAAAATTACCAGAGCTTAAGCTATTCTTATATTCCTTACTAGCTTCCGCCCGCGGCTTCGTCCGCGTGGTAAGCGTTATATTATCCCAAGGGAATATTAAACCGGGATAAATAGTCTATGCCTAAAACCCTACGTACTTTTCCACATCTAACGTGGAATAATGTACCTATTTCGTTGAAGTAGCTAATGTGCTATAATCTATATCTGTACCAAATTGCATCCAGATTCGTTCTGCCGTTCTGGCGTGATTGAGTTAAAAACATCCATCCGAACTTTCACATTTATATATTAGTAAGATAAGATTTGTGCCAGTACGAAAGCAGAATAAAACTCGAACTTTTGGCTTTGAAATTCAAGTTATCGCCAAAACAATAGCTATTTGTAAAACGCCCACAAAATACCTATCTCATTTGAGTCTCGCCTCAAATCTTTAATGATTTCCACCACAATCACGCCAGTCTCACACCAAATTATCCGACCGCTATAAGAACAAAAGATTCTATTTCTTGCATTAAACCCTATCTGGAATCAGCGCACGTTCGCCCCGCCCCATTGCTTAATTTACAAATGTAATTAAACTCGACTCGCTTAAGGCGATGTCGAAACTTACTGGTTTTGTTTTTTTTTGCCACACCCTTTTTTTAGTGGCAGCTTCAAAAATCTTGACTAAAAACAAACTAGTACTAGATAAAAATACTCGATAGAAATGATCGGCAAGCCCACCTATTAATTCTTTAATTTGCTATCGTAAGTCGATACAATTAATGAAAATAACGAATCACATATCTGAAAAGAGAATTGGTAGTTTTTCAGTTTTAAGAGAAAATGCGGTCGCAGAAATCCGACGAAATATCCTAAGTAAAAAGTAACATTCAAGGTTTGGCTCGCGCTTATTTCCTTCTACAATACTTCACCGATTTAAAAGATATTCCATAAACTAAAAAAGATAAATATATTCTGTGCCGCTATGCTTTTCTTTTTGATGATACATTATCTTTAGAAGCACTAGAACCCTCAAAAATTGCGCTGTCAACAGAGGCCTAGTGTTCAAATTTGACAACTATAAATGAAAAAATAAAAACATAGAAGCTCAAAATATATCTCTTTATGGTATACCTTTTAAATTTGTCCAATACTGGAGGACAAAAATAGGCGAAAGCCAAACCTTGAATTATGATTTTTACTTAGGATATTCAGTCGGATGTCTGCGACCGCGTTTCCTCTTAATAACGCAACTAATTTATGAGTAAATCGATGAAATTCATTTCTTTTATTAATCGCATATTTTTCTTAATTTTTAAATATTGATTGATAGAAAATCCCTAAAGCACTAAGTCCGCCTTTGTACTTTTTGTGCCTAAAGCATTTTCAAAAAGTATTTTCAATAAATATTTATTATTTATTCAAAAAGTATTTTCAATAAATTGCAAGCTTGTCGTGTCTTTGCGCATCTTTTTTTATTTATCTCTTTTTCTATGCTGTCCGACAGTTACCGCGCTTTAAGCTTTGTCACGGCCTTAAGACCGAAATAAAAGCAAAAAAAGGCGAAGGGTGATTTCTCACCCTGAAGGTAAGGGAAGGGCGATTCTTTTGTACAAAACCCCTGATAAGTTAATCGGCTAACAAAAATAAGCGGTTGTATGTGACGTGGTTTTCAAATAAAGGTGTTGATCTTACCTTTATAATTTAATTTGTTTAAATGATGAGGTTTTAAAAAGCACGCTTGTGTTCATAGCATTTTCTGGGCGTATGGGCGTTGTCTGAAAAGTATACTTTAAAACAGACTTAAAATACATACCTATTCTACATACCTAGCTGCTCTTTTTAAGAATGAAACCAAACATTAGTACTTAAGTACGTGTCTACTTATTACAAGCTCATGTGGTCCAGAGGACAAAGGCCTCAACACTCGTTCCATTTAAAATCTCTCGTTCAATCTAAAAGAGTTAAGATCCACAAAGCAGATATTATAATTTATTAATTATTCAGTTATTTACCGTTTACAGGTTAGAAATACAATATTAGTTACTAAAGTAAACTGTTTACCTAAACAGCTTACAAACTAAAACACGGCAGATATCCAAAGCTGCAAACAAGTTTTGCATAATGAGTTTATTTTAAAAGCAAGGCAACAAATAGTTAATAATTATTAAAAAATCGTGCTTTTCTTGCGGATTGAAAATCCAATACAACCCTATGCATATTTTTCCAGGCATTAAGTATCAATCAAAGCCATGATTTATGCACCTACTTACCTTACCTACATAAACATTACCTACATTTAAAAATGGTGACGATGCATTTCCTTTCTTTTTCAATTATTTATTTAAAACTTAATGCAACATGCAAGTAGCTCACGAAAATAGGTGGCTCGTTTAGATGTCAATGTGTGCGCTTTTATAATAAGCTTCCAAGCCACGTACAAGATCTAAGTCTTAATAAATTCAAAACATTCATTAAACGTAAGTTGTGCCAGAAAGCGTTTTATACAATTAAAGATTACGTTGAGGACAAACAGGCTTGGGATTGAGCTGCTCCAATTAATTTTGATTTTTTTTATATTTTGCACCATGAATTTTGTTTTTTTTTTCTTTTTTTGTTTTCTTGCAATGACAAGAATATTTACTTTTTAAAGTATTATATTATTTTATTTTAAGTTCTTTTTTTTTTCTTAATTGTTGTGAATGTGAAGACTATGTGGATCATACTTTTTGTTTGTTTTTAATTTTAATTTATATAAGTTAGTTTTAATCATGGTCTGGCAGTTTGAGTAGTTTGTGCGGCCTACCCGAATGTCCTTTCTTTGGTATTGTTCGTCGAATCGTTGAGCTCCTTAATTTCTGAGTTGAGCTGCACGGTTATTGACAAATGCGTGCACTGACTGGACAGGTCCACTCAATCTGGCTGGTTCTTTCCTCAAAAGACCATTTCAGACTTCAGTCTACATGGTCTTCACATGATCTAACCAAGATTTTGTCTGGACTTTAAAAGAGACTGTGACCTCTGAGTTTGTTTTGGCCTTTCTTCTCAGAGTAGTCAGATAGGAAACGCCGACTTCAACTTCATCTAGTTTTAAAAATATGATCGACATGTAAAAGTGTTTGTACAAACCTACTTACAGAAATAAATCATTTATCATTTAAGTACATAGGCGGACTTAATGCCTGAGGCATTCTCTACCAGTCAACCATGGATGGTGGAGAGATAGCATGGCAGGTGCATAAAAATTTAAATAATTATTGAAGTTAAATTAAATAACAATATAAATGTTGTAGCTAAAATAGACATTCATATATATTTACTATAATAAATACGTTTATATTTATACATATGTACATATATAAATTAATAGAAAGGTGATTGAGACGACTCCGCTAAAGGTGTAGAAAATAATGTTGCAACTTCCATTTTAATGCATTATTCTTCTCCTTTCTCTATTATATTATTAATATTTATTAGTTTATTATTTTGTGTTGTATGTATGTATTTTATGATATTATATATAAGTTACATTATTTAAGAAGTTTTGTACACTGAGTGCCCTATGTCTATCTTCTCTCGTCCAGTCCATCCAGAGTTTGTCTGTAAGAGATTGTCGTGTGCGATAACACCGCCCATTGTACACATAGCTTTACAAATGTTGGTCCTGTAATCTTTATGTGCTATACAATAAAGTATATAATAAATAAATAAAGTAAAGTTTATTTTATTTGCATAAGGTATAAAAAAATACATTAGCCATGCAAACATTCACGAATTAAAATTCAAAACGGATACAATTAAATAAGCTGTTATGTCGTTAAATTGCATAAAACATATTACGATTTACAGTAGAATAAATTTTACTCATTTTCATTTAGAAAATCGTTAATAGAGTAGTAACGCTTTTCAATCAATAATGCTGTTGACATCTTTTTAAAATTGCGTATTGGGGTATCTTTTATTATGTCAGGTATTTTGTCATAAATTTAAGGTCCCATACTAACACATATAACATATTTTTTAAATAAAGAAATATTGTAACTCAACTAGTAAAAGATTTTTGTACTGACTTCTGATTGGTATCTTACTAGTTTGCGATACTGTAGTAAATAGATGCATGTTACGTTTAATAAAAATTGCCATTTCTAAAATATACATTGCCGGAAATGTTAACAGCTTTAGGAACTTAAACGCTAGAACACATGTGTCAGTCGTTTCCACATTTAACATCGACCTCAAACAACGTTTTTGGGGAACATTATACCTTATCTCAGAATGGAAACTACTAGGCCATGGTATGCAACCAAAGTTCTGGCGATGTTAACCTTCTTAGCCAAATTGAATAAACAGTAGTAGTGGTTGGGTTGTGTGGTAGTTACAACATAACATCACGCCAGTATTTCTCGGTGGGTTAGGAGGAGGTACAGCTACAATACCGACACCCACCTTTCGCCAAAAACCAAGTCTTTTGCCATCAGCGTAAGTAAATAGATACTGTCTCATCCATCATATCCGCCCATAAACTTCCACAACAAAACATAGGCAAGTATTGAACAAGCTACGCCATCAAAGGCCGTATATTATGTGGTTTCCCAAGAAATAGAGCGCTAGAACAAGATCATTATCTCAGAGCACGTCACGAAAACAACTTAAAAGAAAAACCGAGCATATTTGCATAGTTATTCGTTAAAGACAGGGCAGGATATTGAAAACAAAGGATACACGCTTAGACTCAGCTTACACCAAGAAGCGAAGCGACGCCATACTCGTACAACACGCACTTTTTTAAGATAGCGATAAATATAATATAGAATTTTATTTTTTACACAAAATTGTAAAGAGAATTCGAATAAAACCTCTAAAAATTTAAAATTCGAATGGTTCAACAGGACCGCTATCGCATCCAATGGGCTCTCGCAGCCTTCACCAGGTTCCCCTAGTGGGCGGCCTTCCAACGCTGCGTCTTCCGGTACGCGGTCACCACTCCAAAACTTATCAGCCCCTTCGACCACCCATTCTGCATTGTGTAGTTCCTAAATCGAATCAAATATTGTATCGCTGTCATGAAAAGTGCACGTCGCGTCGCTTCGATTCTCGGTGTGACCTGACCCTCAAGCAACAAAAGTTACGGAAATTAACATCTCGATCGAACATGGCGTCACTTTCAATCCTTTGTGCTCGACTCAAGTAATCCATTACCGCATTAATGGAACTCGTTATGGAATTACCAAGAGAATATATCAAGTTTGATGTGGAAGTTCGAGTTCCGCAGACTTTTGGAGTTGTTTTAAAAGTTAATTTGTAAGTATGCGGTTTGTGGGCTGTGGGTATGTTAAGGTTACACTAGTCGATCATTCTTCCATACAAACGTAGGCGATTACTCCACTGTTTGAAAAAGTACGTTCAAAATTAAAATGATATCAATTTGTCTCATCATTATCAAGCCATTGTATGAAAAAGTAAAAAAATAAATAAATTGAAAGTTATGAGCGTCGAAAGTTCCATATTTCAACACTAATTTTAAGGCACCTTTGGGCGGAAATAAATACCATTAGAAGAAGGAAAATTGCAAAACGGCCACCTTACACGGATAGAATATAAGTTCAACAATGCTAATAATTTTATTTTGAAAATATACATTTGATCGTTTTTTCATGATATCTAGACTCCCAAAAGTCTGTTTATTAAATTTCGCGCGTTCGTTTTCGTCCTAAATCATCATCCATTCGATAAAAATTTGCAAAAGTGCAAATTCGTACGCGAACTAGCTTCTTACTGCTCATCACAGCATCTATCTCTTTCACACGTGTTGACGGATGAGATAGCATGCATCCCGCGCACAAAATATTTCGTGCCGTCGAGTAGGGCAACCATAATTTAAAATACCTGTAAAAACTACCCGTGATTTTTTTTAAACTATAGGCTTCAAAAAAGTTAGCCTTCTAACTTCATCATCTGTCTAGCCTTTTTCCCAATTATTGTTGGGGTCGGCTTCCAGTCTTACCGGATTCAGCTGAGTACCAGTTTTTACATGGAGGGACTGCCTATCTGACCTCCACAACCCAGTAACTGGGAAACACGATACCCCTTGGCAAGACTGGTGTCAGATCTCAAGCTTCTGACTACCCGTAACGACTGTCAAAGATCTTCAAATGACAGCCGGGACCAACGGCTTAACGTGCTTTCCGAGGCACGAAGGAAACATGGTATGTTGAAATGGTCATCCATCCACGGATCGACCTCGTCAAGCGTTGCTTGACCTTGAAGATCGACCCGTGTGGCTGTTATTATTTAGCCACGAGCTCCTCTAGCTTATACCTTAGTTAGCCTTCTAGCTTATACCCGAAATACAATACTGCATGATGTGATTTTGGAATACCTAGGCACCCCAAAGAAAAGCTACTAAAGCTATCTCATCTTATCAGCTACGAAAACTGTCTCATTTCATCTATTTATCTTCCTTTATAAATAAACAACCAACAACGTCCACTTTGACAAAAACCAAACAGCGCATTCATCAAAAAGGCAAAAAGCTTTAAGTAAAAAAAGCCGCATATTCCAGCAGCAAAAATAATATCGTCGCCGACAAAAATATGCGTACAGAGTGCAGCGTTTCATAACATCTCAACAAACACACCTGTACGAATGAATAAAATAAGAAAATTCCGCGAGAAAACGCTCCCACACCGAATATTTAAAATTTCACAAGCCCCAGTCGCGAGGAAAGCGTAGCGCTTAATCAAAAATAACGCAGCAACAAAATTCAATAAGAGCGACTCATAAAACACGTTAAAATGAAAAATATTAAATTCCAGAGACAAAAAATATATATTATTCGTATTGCCAGCGCACATAAATAATTTAATTTTAAGCGCGAAAAGTTTGTGCGAAGACGTCGACTTCAAAATGCGGTCTGTGTGTGGGATAAAATGGAATAAATCAGTTCTTTTATAAAATAATCAGCATTTTATCACGTTTCTCGGGAGATAAGTCGCTGGAGTAGCCTCTTTATTTCCTTGAGGTGTCTTAACTTGCACCCGTTAAAGGAGGAATGTAAATTAAAGTATCTTAACACCTGTATACATTTATATAGGTAAACATAACGTTGATAGATGGTAAAAACTCCATATTTTATTTTACGGCCATGTTTTATTGCGGTGTTTACATAAAACGGAATAATTGAAACGAAATTAAGAACCGCTGCGCTTTTTAGTTAAATGTTTTTATTAACACATCAATAAAAAGTTTCCGCAAATAAAAATTGGTACGAAAAATGTTCTGTATGTTTGTTATTCAATTATTAATAAAAGAAAAAAAGGAAAATAAAATCCAATTTATTTATTCTTAAAAAAATACTTTTTACCACAACATGAAAACGAGTAAACACAGACAAGTTGTTGACCGTACGGTCTTGAGAAGCGCAGTTATAACTCTTTCGTAAGGACTCGCGACGACTGACACTAAGCTCTTGAAACTTGCACTAGAAGATATCAGCCAGTTTTGTTCCAGAAGAGTAAACTGGAGGACTTACTGTTGTTCTGAATTCTTTGTTTAACTATTACGGCGAAGGTTTGCTTATCAATTCGCCACTGGTGATGAGGCACCATTTGGAAAGGACGAAACTTTAAAACAAAATTAATGTCAAGCGCCTTGCAATTTAAATCCTCTTTTGATAAAGACAGAAACTCCTTTAATCAAACCTCAAGAGAGCCAGTGAGGGGAACAGCTAATCATAACCCGAACGCACTGAATACTAAAAGGGAAGGGCCACTTAAAACCGTAAAATAATTCCAATGGCCATGTTCCCCTAAACGGGCCCGAGGCAATGAACATAAATATTTTAATTCCTCACGGCGGCAGTGTTGCAAGCTAATAAAATAACGGATTGTGGCTACACGGAAAAATAAATTATTAGATTTAGCGACTGTGTTACGTCTCGCGGTGGGAGTTACATTTTATATACCGCAGCGCATACGGTTTTTAAGTGTGGAGGTGTTCGCAATTTATTTTGCTGGGGTCAAGATTTATAAATAAAGCTGGTTGTTTTAAAAGATTTGTAAATTCAAATGGAAAAATAAATATATATCTAGCAAACTGTGAAAATGATTCATAAGGGCGCGAACCCATTTTGAGCTATTATATAGTAGCTTTTTAGATCAAGAAGAGCTACGCTGATATAGGATCTGCAAGGTAAGACAGAAAAGGCAAAGGTCACTAGTTTGGAAATAGAGTAAAGAAGCTTTCGAAGGGACCGTTTTTAGTTTTGATAGGACTCATTTTGGCGGCAATGTTTTAACTAGCGCATCACACCACATCACATCATCAGACTATTAATGTCCCCACTGCTGGGACACAGGCCTCCTCTCTGTGAGAGGGAATGGGCCGTAATCCACCACACGGGCCCAGTGCGGGTTGGTCACATGTCTTCGAATTTTTGGGTCTGGAACATGCGCGTTTCCTCACGATGTTTTCCTTCACAGTTTTGAGAGCAGTGGTGGTGAAATAATTTACACAATTTGCCTGGGCTCGAACCCACGATCTACAACTTGTAAGTCGCGGCCGATACCACTGGGCCACCACTTCGTACACTAGCGCATATTTATTTCTATTACACATTTTCTAAAAGACCACCAATATCCGAAAGCGACTTTTGTGAAAAAACTCGGGAGCTGCTGAAAACCCTAAACTTAATATAATTCTTCTTCTTTTCGTGTGAGGATGTGGCCACCTCTGATGTCAGAGTAAATTAAGCCGCCTCTGGGCACCCCAAAAACCTCTGACTTTGTTATTTCAGACTTACATTAATTATATATAAGTCCAGGTTTTTCCTTACGATGCTTTTCTTCACCGTTGCCTGTGATGTCCAAGATAAACTTAGAAAGTACATATGAATTTGAAAAAGTCACATTGGTACTTGCCAGGATTTGAACCCGCGACCTCAAGCACGAGAGGCGAGGTCTTAGCCACTAGGCCACCACCATATATCATCATAACATATAATAAGTAGATATCTTATCGAAGACAAGTACAGAGAAACAGCGTGGAACGCAACACAACGTGCAATGTATAACGTGTATACCATAGCTACACATAGACATAAGGTACCCAGTGGCTTTATATCAGCTTATCGGGTGTTACATCTCCCACAGGATTACAAACAAGCAGATTGTAACGCAACAGCGCTATATTTAGCGAGTGATCAGCTGAATGCAGCTTTCGTATTAAGGAGCCTCAATATTTCGATAACGTTCACTCCTTTGGTTTCTGAAAGAGAATTTTTTTTTGACACAAAAGTGATTATTTGTAATTTGATGGACACAATAGTAGGAATTGTAACCTCACTTTTATTATTTGTGGAGCATCTTGTCCGTTCTTCTTCACAACAAACTACCATTGCTCCAGTAGAATCAATTATTATTTTTAGGTTAGTATATAAAAGAGCGAAAATAAATTCAAATTAAAAAATACTGAATATGGCTTACTGAAATACTAAGTGGGTGACAGACATTGGGCGAATACAAATGTTTAAAAAAGTGACTTGAAAATAAAAGTGACAAGAAGTTGTCAAGCACGCATTATCTGCTGTGATTGGCTATTGAAAATTCATTCAACCAATCACAGTAGATAACGCGTGCTTGACAATTGGTCACATTCATTCTCCGATAATTTAGAGCTGGGAAACTCAGGGTTAATGGCCTAGTTCAAATAAATATATGTGACTTTTTATTAAAATTCGAAGGACTTTTTTATTAAATAAAGGCAATTATTTTTAATCTCAATTGATGCCATTCGCTAGCCTGAAATGCGCTGTGCAATTATTCATCTGCGCTGTTCAGGCGATTAAGTGAAGAACGACAAAATGCATAAAACTCATTTAAGAGATTGTTAAGACGACTTGTTACTGTCGACATTGACTTTTACATACACTTTATATCACAAAAATAGAAATCTTACAAGGATCATAACACGCTTCAATAGCCCAAATTGACATCAAACTGGCGTATATACCTGCATACATCTTTATAAGTAATTCGATATACTTTTTCAGTAAATTCTTTTATGGATATCGTCTCCCAAACATAGGACGAACTACTTAAGGTCACGCGTGTTTGTTCGCTTTGTGTATTTTTTGGACAAAAGAGGCATATGGCAGACGGTTCTCCCGTTTTAAACAATTACGACAAGACCAGAGATGTCAAAACAAGCCTGCGTTTTGTTAGTATTTCATATTAATGAAAAGGCTTTCGTCTCACCGCTACGCCTTTCATATTAATTCACTCCAGTAATTTTGCTTTTGATTGAAAATATCCCAAAAACCTTTACCGCTGGGCGTCAAGCAATATTCCAATTACCATTTATTATCAGATGAGTATTTGCGTAAATAAACAATACATACATATATAATTATAGTCTACGTTAATAATGGCATTATCGCTTCATTTCCAAATATTTTAAAGACAATGAAAATTTCTGGACCGATTAAAATAATGCCCAACAAAACAAATATTGACAAGGGATTTTAATCCCGTATTTTCACGTTAAACCCACCTCTAGCTCTTCTCTTTAGACTGGCAATAGACCGAATTTTAACCGGATTATTTGGTTCGAACCCAAGGGTTTGTGTGTGGATCAGATAGGTAGTTAATCCTTGTAAAATATTGGTACTCAGATGCATTGGGTTAGAGTGAACCAACCCAAACATAGTTGGAAAAAGAATAAGTAGATCATTTGGACCCATCTCTAGTCACAGTTCTCAATATTAAGAGCCCACTAAAAGGAAAAATCCCTATACCAAATAATAACATCTACTGTTTTCAGCAAAGGACAGAATAACGAAAAAGATATGGCCTCTATTTTAAATCACTTTCAACGTCCATGCCTCAGATATTTTAGGTTCGAACCCTCATTCAGGACCCGATAGGGAATTGACTTGGAATCGTTGAAATCATACCTACTGCCGTTTATCAGTATTGTAATTGTTTGTTCATAAAACGTAATCAATTGACCCGTTTTCAATTATTGTCTTTTATGCTTAAATGATTTTCGCGAAACCAAAAATGTAGAATTTCACACATTAGTTTTTTTTTATATCCGAACCGCGTTGAACTTTAAAAGTTTGAAACTATTCTTTGATTTTTTTTTTCTAAAAAACAAAGGATAATATTTTTGTGTTCACCAAAAATCTCAAGGTACACCTATGTATGCATTTCTAAAATATTGATCTTAAACCCGTTTAATTGTTTTACTATAATTAAACTACTCGGCCAACAAAATATGTTACATCAAACAAATTCCAAATTAACACCAAGATATAACACTTTTTTATTGTAGTGCGCTGCAAATATTCTATTGTAACAATAACTATTTTATTCTTCCCCGAAAAATACTGATCGTGCACCAAATATTCCTGCTCGGGAGCTTAGGGCACCCCGACACGGACAGGTTAGGTTCGAACGAGATGACGTGAGCTGAAGTGAGCGAGCAAAGCGAGCGAACTCAGCTCCCGTCATCCCGTTCATGTTAGGTTACTTTAGACCCTGCGGACGGAAATAGGAGCCCCGCCCAGCGGGGCTCCGTCGACTATGCTGCCAAAGTACTATACATTTTGCAGTGTAAAACTAAAAAAAAAATGCTTGTTTTTAAAATTAGGTGTATTACTATTTTTACAAATTTGCAACAGTTGTTAAATAGATGCTCGTTATGACATATTTTAATGAACATATTTTGGTGCACATTCAGTATATTTGGTGGAACACAGGCAAAATTAGGTAAATGAAATGGGAATAAATTGAAGTAATTTTAAATACCATCCAAAAACAAATAACTTGAGAAAATTTATTTAAACAAGCTTAGCCATTAAAATAGCGTATTCTATGTCTCACATACAAAAACATAGTCGCATACGATTGTACCTACTTAGGTATCTGTACCAGGGCAGAAACGATTAATACCTATTCAGGTGTGGACTATGGAGAGTATCTTCACCTACAATAGTTTTATGATATGGTCTTTAAGTAAAGACTGAAAAGGTTTTTACTAGGCAAGCGTGCTCCACCATCGACCACATCATCGCTTACCATCAGGTGAGATAGTGGTCAAGCGCGAGCATAGGCTCGAGACTATAAAAATACTAAATTGGGCTGATCACTGGAATCTTAGCCCCCAGTCGAGATCTCGTAAAGATTTTGCTAAATCTACTCTAGCCCGATGGACCGCCTGATGAAGCGTTGCAAGTGGAGATGAATTGGCCACACGCTCCGAAGGGGTCCCGACCACATACCCAAACAAGCTTTGTACTGAAATTCCCAAGGGAAAAGAAAGCGTGCCTGAGCTAAGGGTGACCTGGCATCGCACCGTGTTGGCAGAAGCGGCAAGCATCAGAATGACGTGGAGCGAGGTGAAGCGTGAAGCTCAAGACCCATCGCGATGGAGGACATCTGTTGACGCCTTCTGCCCCATCTAGGGGACTTGGAACTTTAACGGTTAGGGAAATCTACTTAAGACGCCGAAGCTTACCTTCCCTTAATTAGTCTCCAGGCTTCGTAACCAGCCGTATTTCAGTGATCAGTCAGTTAAAATCTATGAAGTAATTATTGCAAAACATTTTCATCAATATATAGGGAAGAAAATTGTACCCATTTTACAAAAACACCTTAACACTCGTTTATACTATTACGTAAGCTCGTAAAGAACTTTGAAAGAGAAAAACTATTTTACACGCATTTATTTCAGAAGTTTGTAACTCCCGGAGGTGTAAGTCGAAACATCGGTTTCAGTAGGTACTTTCTGTCGAATTTTCCACCCTACCCACAAGGGATGCTTCATCGAACATCAATCTAGAGTGCGTTTGACAGATCAGTTCGTGTATCATTTTCTTTTGCACATTTTGGATTCTGTATTTGTGAAAACTTACTTGTCTAGGCAGTTGTTTGTTTGATGCTTAAAAAGTCGTTATTGTCATCTAAAAATGATTGTCGAAAGTGCAGATAGCACTTGAAATATCAGAGCTCGTGAAGACATTTATTTGCTTTTTGTCGATCGCCTTTTTAGTGCAGGCTGCAATAGTCTGTAAAGGATGGATATCTGAAAGAAGTATAAACATAAAAGTTGTAAAAACGGAACTGTTACGCGTCAAACTAAAACATCTGCACCAAATCCGAAAAACCGAAAAAAAAGAAAACAATTCTCGGCTGAATATCGCAATATCGTGGCCTCGAAAAAAAAAAAGGCACCGCTGGAACCATAAAACAGTTTCAAAATGTCGGTCAGTGAATACGACATATGGTTTACGAGCTAGCCAGGTGTCACCCGGGTAACGGTGGCGATATAAAATTGATCTAATCTTCGTAACGCGGTGAAACGTTCGCGTAAAATCTTATAGGACGCTAAGGTCATACTTATTAGTATTTGGAGACGTGTTTTTTGGAATATAAATCCCTATTTTGGTGGATGTTTATGGCACAAAGGACCAGAGTTTTAATAGGTATATATTAGGAAATGCATCACCTTTAGAATGTAGCTTTCTAGTCCTTTGGGAGATTAATCGGCTTTGTGAAAAAATTTCTCATTTCCTTCATTTTGAAATAATCAAGAAGATCAGTTATGTTGGTTATTTCTAAACAAGCTTCTGAGCCCTAACAGGGTCTACAATGGTACTTGTCTACAAGCTATTTACATTGTGAAACGCAATTAAACGAACACGAAGCTTAAGAGAGCCGAATATTCTTCACATCAATCAATCTGCCTAGCCTTTTCCCAACTACATTGGTGTCGGCTTCCAATCTTACCGGATTCAGCTGAGTACCAGTGTTTTACATGGAGCGACTGCCCATCTGACCTCCGCAACCCAGTAACTGGGTAACACGATACCCCTTAGCAAGACTAGTGTCAGGTCTCAGGCTTCTGACTACCCGTAACGACAGTCAAAGATCTTCAAATAACAGCCGGGACCGTGCCACATTAACGTGCTTTCCGAGACACGGAGATAACTCGGTATGTTGAAATGGTCACCCATCCACGGACCGACCTCGTCAAGCGTTGCTTAACCTTGATGATCGACCAGTACGGCTGTTATTGAATGAACTCGGGTTAATGAATAAATATGAACTCGGGGAGGGCTGGATTGACCCAACGCGAATGTATACGTACATCCGTGGTGGGGCGACCCGGACTGCCAGGCACTTCTTCTCATGCAACCGAGCGGGTGGGCAGGTTGCGGATAGCCCAACCCCGGCTGCGGGACCGACCGCTAACAGTGGATGATCCCGCGGTCGGGGCATCTCCCAAAGAGATCCCGGACAAGAGAAGTTCCCGAAAGTCAAAATCCCAGGCTTAGGGTAACCCATTTACCATCGTCCCATGTGCCCATCACCTAGTAAAGCCATCCCTCCATACCCGCACACATCCCGTCGATCCTTAAATCCCTAGGGCAACTCCCAGGCCTAGGGTGACCCCCAAGGAACCCCCCCCCCACATCCATCAAATTCCTTCCCTCCAATCCCTCCATCCCGTCGTTCCCAGAGGAAGGGTAACCTCGATTCCAAAAAAGCCCACCCCCCTACAACATGAACATGCAGAATGAGAAAGGAAATACCCAGGTGGGTCCCGGCCAAGCCGGGGAATCCCACACCGCTTCGGCGGTTAGCTCCCAGCGTATTATGGGGGGAGCATCAAACTGCATTGTAGAACAATTAATGCCGCGCTTTTCTGCGCGGCCGGCTGCTGACTTAGCGCCCAATTCACAGGCTGCGAATAACGCGCCCATTAACCCGACCCTGGCTGCGACTAACGCGCCCTTAATCCCGTCTCCGGCTGCGACTCACGCGCCAACACCCACTACACGGGGCATGCCCCCCGCGAACCTCTGGCAACAGAGCGTTGTGCGGAGCAGCTCCACTTACGTAGACAGTGACCCAGACCGACACACCAAAATAGACACGGGGAAAGACGACAGACCTGGCAGCTCTGCCACTCTCCCAGCTGTAGTCGATGAAGTACGCCCTGAAAAGGGCGGAAAAATCCCAGCCCGAGAGATTGAAGTAGGCGACCGAAAGCGTAGTTCTCGCGAAGGCAACAGCCAGCGCGAAGCGCGATCGGACGCTGAAGGGTGGGTACGCGTCCAGCCACGAGTACGCGCAGGGGCAACCCAGCGTGGAAAGGGGCCGGACGCGGGGCCACGCGACGGGCCGCTAGCACGCGAAGGGGAAACCCAGCGCGACAAGCGGCCGGACGCGGCGCCACGCGACCAGCTGCAAGTACGTGCGGGGGAAACCCAGCGTGGAAAGCGGCCGGACGCGGACCCAAGCGAGCGGGGGAAGGTACGCGAAGGGGCAACCCAGCGCGAAGAGCCCCCGCACGCAAATGTACCTGCCGGGGCCGCCGCCCGACCCCAAGACACTGACAAATCCCAAACCCGACCAAGACGCACCAGGGGCAAGCGTTCCCATGCCGCACGCCGGGCGTTGCTGGCATCCAACGCCCTGCCAGGCACCTCAAACCCGAAGCCTGTACCGAGTGGGACGGGGCCGGGTAAGAGGACGCGCCCCGACGACACGACCTCACCTAGCGCGCTCCAGGGGGACGCCAAGCGTGTGAGAGTTCACTCCGCACAGGAGGGGCAGAGGACCTACGCGCGGGCCACAAAGGACATTCCTGCGCGGCTAGCGGTAGCAATCTGCCTTCCCCACCCCAGTAGGGAGCTAACTAGGGATGAGGCCGAACACATCAAGACCGCCCTGGAGGACAGACTGATGGACTCGGACCCGTCGACGCCACTCCCGGCCTTCCGCGGATACCCGCGGGTAGCGGAAGGCACGGTGCAGATATGGTGCGAGGACGATAACGCCCTGACCTGGCTGACCCAGAATGTGCCCCACATCAGACTACCCGACAACGACCAGACGCTGACGGTGCTCAGACAGACCGACGTACCCACCCGTGTCCGAGCCTCGCTCTTCGTTCCTCGATACAGAGGTGATGTGAGCAGGCTCCACGGCATATTGATCCGCCAGAACACCTGGTATGACATCGCAAGGTGGTCGCTGTACAGGGCAACTACCATCGGTGGCGACCGTTATGGGACCTACCTAACCCTGGGGCTGCCACCGGAGGAAGCTGAAAAGGTCCTGGGGCGGGAGCGACGGATATCGTACCTGCTAGGGTCGATATACGTGCGCTTCTGGCCCACGACCCGCCCCTCCGACACCCAGACCGACAGTACACAACCGAAACCGACGACGGCACAGACGACTGACACGGACATTGTCCAACTTGAGGCAGAGATGGCTCGAGCGGCAATGGCCGATGAGGACGACGCCTTACCGCCCGTATCACCCGGCTGGAATGACCAACTTCTTGCCTCGTCGCCGGGTGACACACACGACCTCGACAAACACCGGGAGGTGGAGACGGAGGGACTATCCGATGGATCCGTCTCCGACTAACCCCACTCCACCTCCACCAACGCCCCTCAACATCATCCAAACCAACCTCCAGCATAGCCAGACTGCCACGGCCAGCTTACGCAGGGCACTGGAGATTAAGCACCGAACCATCGCACTGATCCAAGAGCCGTGGATCAGGAACAACAGAGTATGTGGCCTCAACAACATCGGAGGTAAGATAACTCTCGACACACAAGGCTCCGATAAGCCAAGAACCTGCATCTACATACCCAAAGAAATTCCCTTTTCGCCACTGACTCAATTCTGTTCCAGAGACCTGACAGCTGTCAGGCTCCAAACCGAAGGTGGCGCTCCGGACGTTGTACTGGCCTCGGCATATATGCCAGGCGAGGACACAGATTGTCCGCCAAAGGAGCTGGCTGACCTGGTGCAGCACTGCGAGCGCGCCAGTTTGGACCTGATCATCTGCACCGACTCGAACGCCCACCACCCGCTCTGGGGCAGTGTCACACCGAACTCCAGAGGAGAGGTACTATCCACCTTTTTATTCTCTACTAATCTTAACATTGTTAACCGCGGCTCAGAACCCACTTGGGTCACGGCCCGTGGACAGACAATCATAGATTTAACACTCGCTACGGAAAATGCGACAAACCTTATCACAAACTGGCACGTATCGGACGAGCCTTCTTGCTCAGACCACAGAAGGATCCGCTTTACACTAACCACAAACACTAAAAAACCCACACCAAGGCGAAACCCGAGGCGTACCAATGTTCCTGGGTTTAAAAGCCTCCTGGCCTCACTTTTAGCTGGACACCTAGCACGGGGAACCGTAAGGGACCAAGCACAATTAGAATATACCGTAACAAAATTATCCAAATACCTAACTGAAGCTTACCATGCATGCTGCAAATCAAGGGCGCCACGAAGCGGGAACGAGAGGAACCCCTGGTGGAACGCAAATCTTGGTAAACTCAGAGATACTCTGCGTAAGCAATTTAACAGAGCAAAAAACACAAGACTCCCGGAAGACTGGGAGATATACAAAGAGACCCAATATGCGTACAAAAAACAGATTAGAACCGCCAGGAGGACAGCATGGCGGGAATTCTGTGAATCCATTGAAACAAATAATGAGGCCGCAAGGGTGAGGAAGATCCTATCAACGGACCAGGACCGAACCCTCGGCGCGCTGAAAAAACCCGACAACTCATATACACAAACTGACTTCGAAACCAGCAAGGTCCTACTAGAAACTCACTTCCCGGACTGTCAAGTCCTAGAGGACAAGACGTGGGAGGCTGAACCGGAATGGACTCCAACGGAAGAAGACTGGTCAAGAGCCCACATTATAGTTACAGTAGACCGGATAAAATGGGCTATCAACACCTTTCAACCATACAAGTCTGCGGGGCTGGATGGCATCTTCCCGGCCCTGCTGCAGTGGGGGGTAGATCATCTGACACCATGGCTGTTGGAGATCTACCGGGCCTGCATAGCACTTAGATATATACCTCTCGCATGGCGCGAGGTAAAAGTTATCTTCATACCCAAACCTGGGAAAACTGATTACACACAACCCAAGGCGTATAGGCCTATAAGCCTCACATCCTTCTTACTAAAAACCCTCGAAAGACTCTGTGATAGGCACATCCGTGATGGGCCTCTCCGGGTAAAACCACTGCACAAACAACAGCATGCGTATTCCACGGGCAAATCAACAGAATCTGCGTTGCACAACGTGGTATCTAAAATTGAATGCGCAGTGGACCACAAATGCTCAGCACTGGCTGCCTTCATTGACATCGAGGGCGCCTTCGATAAGACCATGTTCAACAGCATAAACACGGCCCTCGATAGACACAGCATAGACCCGACCCTAGGGGGCTGGATCACCAATATGCTCAAACTAAGAGCGGTTCAAGTCACGGTTAATGATACTACAAGGGCCATCGTCGCGAAGGGCTGTCCTCAGGGGGGCGTCCTTTCGCCACTCCTGTGGAACCTGGTAGTTGACAGCCTCATCAAGACACTGAATGACAAAGGTTATTTCACCGTTGGCTACGCGGATGACATAACAATTATAATTAACGGGACCCACGAAAACACTCTATGCAATCTCATGCGTCAAGCCCTGAAAATAGTAGAGGAATGGTGCAGCGAGCATCAACTCTCAGTGAACCCCACAAAAACTGAACTAATTCTCTTCACAAAAAAGAGAAAACCGAAGGCAATGCAACTACCGCGTTTCTTCGGAGCAACCCTAAGCCTTTCAACCGAAACCAAGTACCTGGGCATCTACTTGGACAAACAACTGAACTGGGCAAAACACACGAACTATATCACCACAAAAGCCAGCATATCACTGTGGCAGTGCAAGCGACTGCTAGGCAGGAATTGGGGGATTAGCCCCTTGATCACTCACTGGCTATACACTACGGTCATCCGACCAATCATCACATACGGCTCGCTGGTCTGGTGGCCCAGAACAGACCTCAGCACAGCCCAAAGAGATCTGGAAAAACTGCAACGGTTCGCTTGCGTTGCAATAACTAGCAGTATGAAAACCACACCCACCTCTGCCCTACAGGCAATGCTGGGACTGCCACCTCTGCACCTTATTGTACGAGAGGAGGCAGCCCTGGCCACTTTTAGACTCCACCTATCAGGCACCCTAAATAAAGACTCCAGAATTAAGCACACGCGCATAAAGGAAGATGCGATCAAGCGGAAACCGATTTTAGCATCACCTTGCGACAAAGCCCCGAAGACACACCACTTTAATAGGCACTACAATATAATTCTCAAAGAAGAACGATGTGACTACTCAGGCTCGAAAGAGATGAGAGTATACACCGACGGATCGAAGACTGACTCCGGTACCGGAGTCGGAGTCTTCTCACACGATTTCAATATAAATATATCCAGACCGCTAGGAGGTTTCAACACCGTCTATCAGGCGGAGTGTGTGGGCATCATACAAGCGGTCCACGCTCTAGAAGCCAGGAGGGTTACGGACACACACATACGGATACTCTCCGACAGCGCATCAGTCCTCCAATCCTTACGGAAGGAATATATAACATCAAAACTAATATTAGAATGTCACAAAGCACTAGAACAAATAACTGTATCCAGCCGGAACACGGTAACACTACAGTGGATAAAGGGACACAGCGGATCGCTGGGCAACGACGCGGCTGACGAGCTTGCGAGACGCGGATCCAGCACGGCGTTCTACGGACCCGAACCTGTTGTACCCATCCCCTTCAACCAAATACGCAGGTGGCTACAAGAACTCACCCAGACACAGGCGGAGTACTGGTGGACTTCGGCACCGGGCTGTAGGCAGTCCAAAGAAGCTCTGCCATCTTTGGACAGGAGACTTACCAGACGTCTTCTACGCCTGGACAGGAATGGCCTGCGCCTGGTGACGGGGACCATCACGGGACACTGCTCACTCAACAAACACTTCCACACAATAGGCATAACGGACAGTCCTCTGTGCAGGGCGTGCATGGAGGCCGACGAAACCGTTGCGCACGTTCTCTTTGAATGCACAGGTGTAGCCCAGATAAGAACACAAACCCTCGGGTCACCCAGATCTTACACGGATGTTTTAAGGAAACCAGGAGCTCTAATTGACTTCTGGAGGGAGGTGGGCTGGTTGGAATGACCACCAAACGGCCGCCATGGCCCACGCACAATGGTCCACTTAAGGGACTAAGTGCGGAAACCAAACCCCCCTAACTAGAACTAGAACGGCTGTTATTATTTGGCCACGAGCTCCTCATATATATCTTCTCATCAATATTGTAGTTATTTACCATAATTGGCGCATTTTGAATTTGAAATTTTTTTTTGAAGAATGTACTTATTACAATTTCCGTGGGTTACCTACCATGACGGATCCACCAAAACACGTTGAAGCAACGAAATCCCGGCAAACTCAGTCCACGATATAATTTAATGCGTTCAAACGTATTAATGCAAATTAATCAAATTGCCAAAGAGCTTGAGTATCTACCTATCCTCGGTCCTTAATTAAAATTATGAATGTAACAAGAAAAATACTTGTCCCAATGATTTATTTTACCGTTCCAATTGTTCGGAATAATGTTCGACAACTATTCGGTAGCGCGATAGAGCCGAATTCCTAGAGGAAGAAAACTCTTCGGTAGGCCGGGCGCTTGGAATTGTTTTTCCAAAGATAAATATTTGTTTTTTTCCCCGAAACCTTTTTTCTGTTATGATCGTTCCCTAATTTTTGACGATAATCTTTAACAGATAGTCGTAAAAACTCGTGTTTTTTATCTGTATTTTAAGCTGCACATTACTTACTACTGCAAAAATACCTACTTATGCAAACTGGCAAACTGTGCATTTGCTAGAAAAGTAAGCAGGTAACTTACTGTCCTAGCAAATGTTGTAGGTTCGCACTAGGAAACTTATATAGGTAGGGTAGGTTGTCGCGAGGCGTCGTGCCATGGATGCAAAGAGCTCTTTATCCGAGGAGTCGTCTTTCTCTTAATTTAAATACATGTGTAAACTGTGTATTTCCTTTACCTTATACTAATTTTGTTTTCAACCGTTTTTGCAGTTTTATTTAAAAACTGGGACTAAACACGAATTTATTTTCGAATGAACATACATTGGCTGTATGTTACATACAGCTAATGTTACTGCCAACAAAGAAATATGCAATACTATCTTCTGCCAGCGGCTTCACCCGCGTCAAAAGTGTTTTATCATATGTGCTATTCCAGACTCTATATATATCTCTTTGCCAAATTTGCCAAATTTCATCCAGATCCGTTCTGCCGTTCTGGCGTGATTGAGTAACAAACATACATCCATCCAAACTTTCGCATTTATTATATTAGTTAAATAAGATGGGTAGGTATACCTATACATACAGTAGATATGTATTGTAAGGACTCTCTGCCTATTTAGAGACGAACTCCTTGCCTACAATAACACAGGCGACAGATAACTACTTTGGAAGGTAATTGAAATTCGAACACATATAAAATAAGTGAAGATGTTTTTGTCAAGTTTTGATTGCCAATTCGATAGAAGCCGCCTGAAGGCAGGCACGTTGTTGCTAAAATATATCATTTAAAAGTAATTTCTGCTTATAATTTATAGCTCCCTGAGCTACGTCCCTCACAGTATCTTTCTATATACTTAGCATTCTTTGTTGTTGATCAAATAATTATCTTTAAAGTACCTACCTTAATTATAATGCTCTTATTTACCTTATTCAAGCAATACGGTAGCTATTAGTAAAACTCACAGCACAAATACAATAATATCTCACAAAGAGCTCCCGGTCTAACAATCCAGGTGGCAGGATATCAGTTAAAATACGTGGCAGTTTTAATTACGCCGGTCTATTGGCATTCCGGTCGGCATCCGACACCGGATTGCTTCCGACCTTTATAGGAATCCGTTCCATTAGCCCGGCAAACTTGCCGGATTCTTTAGTGAAAGTCTACGAGCTGCGATTCCATGCTGAATTCTGTTCATTTTCTTATTAACGTGTCTGCGTGTCGTTCGATGATTTCTTTCGAGATTAGCTAGAAGGTAGGTGTTCCTTAATTAGCTGTGGTTTTCAGATTTATTAAGACTGGGTTATTTGAAATTGCTTGGTTAGGTACCTAAGCAAGCTCAGGTATTGATTAGGTACTACCTATTGTAGTGGTGCTGGTGATCGCAATATTTTCTAGGTGGCTAAGATCTGCCTATTCTGATTAAAAGAGCCTGGCTTTTGCTATAGGTAGGTAACCCGTAAAGGGTGGAACGGCTAACCAATTTCAGTGTACCTAATCTAATCTTAATTTAATCTTACTGCGCGCTCCATTCAGTATAGGTAGGCCAAGCAAGATCAATATTTCATGGTCCACAGCTGGACATAGGCCTCTCCCAAGTAGTGCCACAACACCTGTCCTCTGCCTTTCGTATCCAAACTGTCCCAGCAATATTGATACCTACTTTACTACTGTGTAACTATCTAACTGAATGTCATCACTCTTGTATCTAAGCTAATACAGCTGTTAACTTATTGAATCGGTTAAAACTAATAATAGAAGATAAAGACCTAATTCCAATCATCAATTTGACTTCAGGGAAAAACACTCAACAATAGACCAGGTACATAGAATAACCTACATCATTAAAAAAACGCTTGAAAATAAGGAAGTCTGCGCCACGGTATTTTTAGATGTCGCGCAAGCTTTTGACAAAGTTTGGCATAAGGGTCTATATTCAAACTCAGACGCATGCTACCGGAATTTGCGGATATTCTAGAGTCGTATATTACTAATAGAATGTTTAAAATACGGCAAGAAGACGCATATTCCGAGTTAAAAGCTGGGTTACCTCAAGGAAGTGTGCTAGCGCCAATTTTGTACTTGTTATATACATGTGACATCCCAGAACTGGAAAACAACACCATTGCGACCTTTGCAGATGATACTGCAATTATGGCTACCGGATCAAGCCACAGAAAAGCAGTAGAAAATGTACAACTAGCTGTGAACAAAGTTTATGACTGGACAGAAAAATGGAATATCAAACTGAATGAGTCAAAATCAATTCACATTGACAAACATACGATTGGACTATCACCCAATCTACGTAAATGGCATGCAAGGGCCTCATGCTAATACAGCCAAATACCTTGGCATAACTGTCGACGCCAAGTTGCGTTGGAAAGCTCATGTCAAAAAGAAAAGACTGACAGACTGTTCTAAATAAAGCAACGTCAAAATAATCCAACTATTCCAAAATAAAATGCTCAGGGATGCTGTAAATGCACCCTGGTACACAAGAAATGACGAATTTCATCGTGACCTTAAAACGGAATTCGTCACCAGCATCATCCAAAAATTTGCTGAAGCTCACGAACACAGACTTCATCGACACGTGAATGTTGAGGCTATCCTGCTGCTAGACAATACAGACTTAGTGCGTAGGCTAAAAAGAACTAAACCTTTTGAATTAGTGTAGTGTACTAAGGGAATGAATAATAGTGACAACTGACAGCGACATAGTGGTTTTTAAATTACATCAGACTCTAAGAAAGTGCTCCGGACTTTAGTAAAGTGCAAATGGACACTGTTTGGTAATTTATAGAAATTACTCCTTGAAATAAAAATCTTTTTTGGAGAGTGGACTGTATGTATGGTTACTTGTACAATATGGTTAGGATAGACAACTGCTTGAGGAAAAATAGAAAAATGGGCGGCAGCTGCCTGGAAGGATGGGATCACATGCACTTACTTGGCGTTGCTGATCTCGTCTCCTGGAGCTGGTTTGCGGTGCTCGATTTTCACGGTATTTTTCTTGCGCATGCGGCTGTGGCTTTTCTTGAAGACGTTGAACTAAAACTGTCACTTCACGCACGTTCATAGTATTAAAAAAATACAGTCGCGACTTCTATAGCATTGCGCGACTGAGATAGCGATATTCAAAGTGCATGAGGGAATGAGATAGAGATCGAGGACAAGGAGGTACAAGTGCATACGGACATTATAAATGTATGAAACAATTACCGAAACACAACAGACCTTATTATCAGTTTTAACCTAATCTATCACATAACATAGTTAAATTGCTTATTAGTCTTTTAGGCTAGATCCTAATTAATTAAGAATTTTTTTCTTACTAATAAAGTATAAAAAAGACTCTTGTATCTTAACCAGGAAGTAGTCAGTCTGTACATAAAGTTCTTCAGAAATGGCCATTACATTTCCAACAATTGTAGGAATCCAACAATATGTTGTCCGTTGGGGAAGTAGGTCAAATATTTTAGATGATTGCAGGCCACAGTTGCTGCCTCAAAATTTTCTTGTTAGGACGTTAGATGCACTGTACTCGTACAATAACAGCATTTCATCTTGCTAAAAGCTTCATTTATACCTTTTCAGTTATTTCACAATGTTAGTTTAACTGCAGGTAGTTAGATATAGGTCATGAATGTGGAGAAATCATTCTGTTATAGCGGTTTGAGAAACCTCATCATCCTTGTGTCTATTTTAAAAAGTGGACTGTATTTGAAGGTTTCTGGTAATAGTGCGTTGAAAATAAGCGGGAAAATATTCGCGGATCAATTCGGGCGATCTTGTATGGGAATGAGGGAAGTAGTACGCCTTACCTTTGGTGATCGATGCTAGCCCACGTGTGGCGGCGAGCTGGTGTTCTTCAACTCCAAAATGGCGACGACGACTTTCTGATCATTCAGGATCCACACACTTCACACAATTGTTTTTATATCCGCGAAGCGGGTTAATAGACACGGTTCACAAGGTTCTCTGCAATCTAACTAATTAGATGCATCAGTCTCCAGCCGTGTGGCTTGGAGAGCTGGCGGTTGAGACACGAAGCCCGTTCACGTTGGAGTTTCGGTTCGTTCTGGCGACCGGTCATCAAGGCGTACATGAAGGGAAAAGGAATTAGGAAGGAACGAGATAATTAGGATATCGATCGCCCGCGAAATCTCAAATATGTATTCGGTCATTGAATTTATGACATTTACAAGAGATGGCGCTACCATTTTCCCGGCCTTAAAGGGTCACCTTTAAAGAAAATTAAACTTAGCCCTATGAGGTGTACTACCGTATACCTATTCAGCAATACAGGCTAAGTCGCGATTATTAGATTTAAATTAAAAGTAATACTGCGAGTTGCATAATACTTTAAGTTACATACCTATAGATGAATTTTAGAGAAATAATTATGTTGCATCGCAAACTAACTAAAACTAAGAGACCTAACTATCAAGCCAGGCCTTATTGAGTCGGTAACGGACACAGACGTACAACAGGGCGCACGTAGCTACCCTTTGCGGTTTTCACAGTAACAACACGGGTTGTACCGTCTTTGGAGGTATGCAATTTCTCAATAATGAAAGAGGCGGAGAGTTATCAGTAATGATAACTACAATAGTACCCTCCTATACAGAAAGTGCAGGACTATTCCATTTGGATCTAGCCTGAAGTTGATGTAAGTATTCTGAACGCCAGCGCTGCCAGAACGACTGCACAAGTTTGTCAAGTAGAGTATGTCTCTGAAGCAAGCTGAGCGTGTCTGCTTCAGGAGCGGGAAGGGACAACAATGGCGTCGTGTGCAAGAAATGCGCAGGGGTCAGCGCTGACGGTTCAGTAGGGTCACTACTCAAAGCAGTAAGTGGCCGCGAATTGAGAATAGCCTCAACTTGGCTAAAGACAGTTATAAGTTCCTCGTAGGAGAGGATTTTTTGACCTATACCTAACTTTGAAAAGGTGAGTTTTAACTACCTTAACCATACTTTCCCAACATCCTCCAAAATGTGGGGAAGCAGGCGGAATAAACTTCCAATCTATATGATTTAAGGAAAGTTCTTCCTCAAGATAAGGACGAAAATATTTAAGAAATTTATGAAGGTCGCGTAAATAAGAACTTGCACCTACGAAACAAGTACCGTTATCGGTATATAAGCATTTAATAGGACCGCGTCGCGAAAGAAAGCGTTTTAAAGCTGCAAGGAAAGTCACTGTGCTTAAATCTGTGGCCACTTCAATGTGCGTTGCACGCGTTGTCAAACACGTAAAAATGCAGAGCCAAGCCTTACGGCTCTTAACACCTCGACCACGGTATGGTGTGTACTGCAGCGGGCCTGCATAGTCACAGCCGGTGTGAGTGAACGCCTTATCGACTTGGTTAACACGATGGCTAGGTAGATCTGCCATAAGTGGAAGAACAGGACGCGGGCGGAATTTAAAGCAAGTGTTACAGTTGTGTATTCTGTGGCGTATTATTCGACGGGCAGATAAAATCAATTAGTTTGAGATAAACGATTTGCCTCCGAGGGATCTGAATCAATATCAATCCTCTCTAATCGATGAAATAGATGATTAATAAAAGTTTTAATTTTTTTGTTGAGTTTATGATTGCCCTGTTCTAATGATAATATTTTTGATTCGATATAATTTAGTGTAGTGGTAAGTTCGTCCAAATCAGTTTTAACTTCCAATATCGAGTCTAAGATATCTTCAGAGGGAGTAAGAGGTGCGAGTTGAAGAATTTGTTTTTTAAGCTGTATTACTGTATCTTTTGGTTCCTCTAATCTTATTTTGATTTCATATTCAAGCTCTGCTTTGTTTAAAAGTTCAAATAAAATAATAATTCTATCCATGATTAAAAGATGGAAGAGGATAAAAATGTGTTAAAGGGTGGTAAATGAGGGTGAGGGTGAGGGTGAATGAGTGCTAAAGGCGACTCAAGAGTCTAGAGTTGAGGTCAAGAGTTACAGAAAACTCAAGTTTAAGAGGACTCTAGTGTTCAAGAGGACTCGCTAGAATGAGAGGACTCGAGTGTTCAAGAGGACTCGCTAGAATGTTTAAGAGGACTTCCTAGAGTGTTTAGGAGGTCTTCCTAGAGTGTTTAAGGGGTGTGTGTAGGGTAGTGGAGTATTAGAGAGTTGTGTTATGGAACGTTATGGTAACGACTATAGGATATTCTCCTACAGTGCGTCGTAGAGTAAACCAAACCCCAGCTTGTGAGTGACCACGAATGGTTTTAAGAACACTTCCAAGTGAAGAATGGGTGCCAATTACCAGAGGGTAAAAGGGATGTGTGTGGGGTGTAGTGTAAGTAGGTATGAAGATGTGTTGAGTAGAAGAAAGAAGAAGAAGAGAAAAAGTGAATTAGGTAAATAAATAAATAAATGAATATGAAGAGACTAAGCCAAATAAGAGTCCAAAAGAAAATGCTAGTGGTAGTTTTTTTTTAGAATTTTGAAAAGGATAAAGCTGATTTTACGTTGGGCGCCAGACTGTAGCGTTACGTGTCGCTCAGATGGGCTGAGCCACACGTAAGCCACGTTAATACAAATAAAAGCAATTATAAACTAAAAAATGTGTATAAAATCAAGGTCCGGCTTCGCACGACGTGGACTGCCAACCAGGGAACAGGTCGGGCAGGCAGGTAGCAGTGTAGGCAGCAGGTCGATTAGGCAGGCAGCACAACTGTCAGGAACTCTTCGTAGGCAGCCAACCAGGGAACAGGTCGGGCAGGTAGGTAGCAGTGTAGGCAGCAGGTCGATTAGGCAGGCACACGGAGTGATATGCAGTTACAGTATAACACGCACCATGTAGTAAGTTGGAGCACCTTGTATTTTAGTGCTTAGCCATTATGCGACTTTTCGGTCTCAGACCAGATTTAAGACTCCCAGCCAGGGGGGGTCGACTCATTGGGTAAATCTTGGCATACCTACGGGGGCTAGACCTGTGTTGCCAACCTCTACTCTATTATGTGAGACCTAAAGATTTCGGTCTCTAATAATGACGTTTTCTACGATGGCAACATAGGTAAAACTGAAAAGTTGCTTATATGTTAAAAAGCTACCATCTGGTAGTTTTAACAACATTTTTGTTTAAATTTTTAATCAACAAATTTGCAGCTATAATGTTTCCGCTAATTAATTGAATGTTAATATTATTGAAATTGAATAAATTTAATATAATTCATGCAGACTATAATAGATATACGCTCGCATAGCATAGGTTTTAACAATAAATAAACAAAAGGGTTAGCAATTAAGCCGATGAATAAATAATTCTTTTAATTTACTGAAACGCGATCATACAGAGGCTACTTAATTTCAAAAATTATTATTTTTTCAAAATTATTTGAGTAGGCTTTTGTTTAATGCACTTGGCAACCCCACTTTACAAGAAATTTGATTGCCGGCTTATGAGCATGTTATTTGAAATTTTGAATTTCTGTTTTCTTGTGAATTAACTTGTCCTAATTTTTGTGTGTTATTCTTGCCATTATCGACGTTGAGTAGAGCCTAAGTTCCTCCGTCTGTTGTGTGCTGAAACACTTGTGTTGTGTACGAGATAGTGACTGACTAGTTTGTGTTTTCAAATACCTACGAAAGAAAATAAAAGAAAATGTTTTAAGTGTGGTTCTTCGCCTGTCAATGACCCCGAAACCACATTATTTAGGTTTCCAAAACCTGGTTCTACGAATATTCTCCGGTAAGTGCCGCCTCTAATACCTACTGGAAATCCTGCAACGCGATTTTTATTCGCGCGTTTTTTTCGCCCATTCTGCGACCTATGGAATATATGTTTATCTTGTTAATTATGCCGCCTCATCCAGATTTGTGATTGGACTAGTGATCCATAATATAATTTTAGTGTACGTACTTAATTTACTTTATTATTTTCATTTCAGTTGTGAATTGTGGGCAAAATATTGCTGTCCGGACAAGTCCTGGTCAAGTAAGGAATTTCAGTTGAAACTGCACACTGAACACAGAATGCTATGTCGTCAGCATTTTAGTGAATCAGCATTTGTGGATTTCCCATCAAAGAGATTGCGACGTTTTGCTTCACCAGATGTCAGGTCAGCTAATCCCAATGAGAACGAAATTTAAAGTAAAAATGGTGTGAAGTGTCGTGGGTTACCAGACAGAAGAGGAGCTTCTCTTGTGCATTCTATATAATATATAACATCTATTACAGCTAAACATAGTTTGTATTGGATAAAATCAAAAGCAAATTAACTGATTTTGAAAATTCTTTCACCAGTAGAAAGCTACATTCTTCCTGAGTAACATAAGCTTTTCTTTTATCCCGAAAATGGGACCCGGGCTGAGAGCTGATAGACATTTATGCCAACTCAAAATAAAAATCTCTACTAATACATTAGAATTTTATATATAACTAATGCTATACTTTCTTTGCAGGATATAATCTTGCCGTTTTTAGAAGATTTTATTATTTGAGAACCTGTAGCTGGTCCATCACGGCCTCTTGTGGATATATCTAATAGATGTTACCCTTCCAAAGTTATTCTCCCTGGTCAATCTGAAATTAGTTCCAAAATTCCCGATGAAAACAAAAATTTTATGAAATGCAAGAAATATTTGCCAAAAGTTTGCCTATTGAAAAAGCAATTGAAGCAGATGAAAAATAAGAAATATCTGCAAAAATTAAGCATCAGTGATGCTGTGATGAAACTCAGTAATAAAATAAGCCCGAATTTTGCTTTATTATTGCAAGCACAAATTAGAAATTTTAAGAAGAGTGCTAAGGGGCGTAGATGGACTGCTGAAGATAAAATTACTGCATTAAGGCTATATAAAAGATCTCCCACGTGCTACAGATTACTAAGGCGAATGTTTTGCCTTCCGGCTCAATCAACTTTAAAAGTACTATTACAAAAATGTAAACTTAATGTTGGCATCAACAAAGAGCTCTTTAGAATTGTTGGGAAGTTTTCATCAGCCCAAGAAGCGGTTAATAATGAATGTTGTAATGTTTGATGAAATAGCATTAAAAAAACATTTGCAATATAATGTGAAACAAGATAGCATTGAAGGCTTTCAAGACCATGGTGTGCAGGTTAGAACAGCACAACTAGTGTCTTATGCACTAGTATTCATGGTTGCTGGGATTCGAAAGAAAATAAAACAACCCATGGCCTATTATTTATCGGGTTCTTCAGTCACTGCTGATAGATTAGCAGTCCTAATAAAAGAGGTAATTACGGTCACTGTATGAATTTATAATGTTATAAATTTACTCTATATTGCAGTTGCCTTGCCTAAACTTACCCAATATAGCTGACAATTTTTTATTTTTTATTTATAGGTGCTTGAACAATGTCATGAACATGGCATTAATATAGCGGCCAGTGTGTGTGACATGGATGGAGTTAACAGAAGGGCATTAAGCATTTTAGGGGCAACTGCTACCTGTCCAAGTTTTAAAATAAATAATAAATATATTGTTGCACTTTTTGATACACCTCATTTAATAAAGTGCTTCAGAAATTTATTTTTAAAGTATGACATACAATGCTCAACAAATATAACATCAGCTGATGGAAACCAGGGAACAGGTAAACATTACATTTTATAGACAACTGACAGTTTTTGATTCAAGAAGAAACCTATTCAATGTGACAATGTATTTAAACTGGACATGTATAAATTGTTTCAGGTGTAGCCAAATGGCGTCACATTGTCGAATTCTACGAACTGGACAACTCAAATCCAAACTTTGTGTTTGCACCCTGTCTCAGACAAGAACATCTGAATCCCAATACTAAACAAAAGATGAAGATGAGGGTAAAACTAGCTGTTCAAGTGCTGAGCCACACAGTTGCTGCTGGCATGTTTGCTAAAATATCACAAGGTAACTTGGTTTATTGATATTTATGCATTTAAGGGATTCTTAGATAAGATTTAGAATTCTGTGACTCTAAACGACATAAATGGAACCCTATAATTTCTCACTGTTCATCTCTCCGTAAGTCACAGCCATTTTGCTTTGAGATTTTGGGCACTAAATAATTTGAAAAGCTATTTGTTCTAAAAACCTACTACGTATAATAGTGCAAATGTGAACGTAGCTCAGTCTCTCTATCTATCTGACTGTTACATTTTCTATAATTCTGTAAGCAAAAACCCACCAAACCAAATTTGTTTTTGGTATGGACATAAATTGAACCCCGGGGAATGACATAGGGTTGTATTCAGCCACGGGCGGAAGGCAGTAGTAAGTAAATTGATATATTCTTATATGTTAAATCATCATAATAAAATGCAATATTATGTTCTATTACAGGTCAAATAACTGCTGACGCGGCTGTGACGGCGGATGTTATATCCAGAATGGTAGTTCACACACTGTATTGCTAATTGTGGTGGCTTTAATTACCTCACAGTTATTTCTGTATTGATAGATGTAAGCAACTCAAACACAATAAAATAAAATAATTATTGATGCTAAATTACTGTTGTATTGGTAACTAATTGACCTGTTTGCTAATGTTATTGTTTAGCATTGGTATATTATGTTAAATTTTTGTGGGTATTTTGGGCACTCTCAAGCACAGTAAAGGAGGAATTTTTAAACATCACTCATATTTACTTATGTTATGTTGTTGTTTGTTAGATATACATTCGGCTGCCCATTTATAGTTTCTATGTCTGTGATACCTATTGCGTAATTTATAATAAAGTTCTTCTGAAACAAACACTACTGTTTTTATTATAAAATTACTAGTAAGAAGCTTTAACTTTTACGTATAAACCACAAACTTGTGATTTTTGTTAAAATTCAAAGTTTTCTACAAGCAAGAATTGTCTCCTATTCACTTTATAAGAAGGCTGCTTGACCACCAAAGCGAAGCTGGGAAATTTCAACCACTGAAATTGCACAATACTGCACACGAAAGCAGAACTGGGCAACTGTAACCGATGTTAAATTGGTTGCAGTTTCCCAGTTCTGCTTTCGTGGGCAAATCTTTAAATAATTATCTGGAAGAATTCCGATTTTGAATTTCCCGCTTCCGCGAGTTTTCGGGGGCATCCACCAGGTGGCGCCAAAACCGTGCCATTTTTTTTGTACGTACTTGACATTCTTCTCGCTAGAGTAATTTTTTTTCTATGCTCCCAGCCCTCGGCCTTTTCCGTCTTTTATATCCACCGCCTGTCCTTTTTCTTCTTTATTAGAATTTAAGTTAGTGACATCTTGTTGTCATACCAAAATGCAACTTGCCAGTATTCAAAACAGCCAGTAATATTCAATCCAAAACCTCTTCGATGAATTCTGAGAGCGTGTAAATCTATATATATAAAAGAAAGTCGTGTTAGTTACACCATTTATAACTCAAGAACGGCTGAACCGATTTGGCTGAAAATTGGTGGGGAGGTAGCTTAGAACCAGGAGACGGACATAGGATACTTTTTATCCCTTTTTTTCTTTTTTTTTTACATTTTTTCATATGTTCGTCATTTCGGTCGGCCAGATCTCTTTATTACTTTTACCATTATTAATTAGGGTAGGTAGGGTAGGTAGGGTAGGGTAGGGTAGGTAGGGTAGGGTAGGGTAGGTAGGGTAGGGTAGGTAGGGTAGGGTAGGTAGGGTAGGGTAGGGTAGGGTTGGTAGGGTAGGGTAGGTAGGGTAGGTAGGGTAGGGTAGGTAGGGTAGGGTAGAGTAGGTAGGCAGTTGACGGGAGCGAAGCCACGGGCACAGCTAGTTAATTTATAAAATACAATATTTGAGCTAACATATTGATAAAAAGAATATAAATTATATAAATCGAAAGTAATCTTCATAGGCTAAGCTAGTGAGAAACTCTATGACAGAAAATTTAAAAGGAAAAGTATTGACAGCTTGACAACCTGACGTAGGTGTCATAACATTGAAAAATATGATAATTATTTATTTTATTTTTAGGTATTTTATAAGAAAACGAATCGTTTTAGACCGATTCGCAGAATAGTAATGCACAAACCAACAAAACGTATAATAGATGCGATGCGATGTAAAATGTTTTGGCATGGAATAATATGAATGCAGTGTGAGTAAGTAAGTATTATGAGACCTAAGTGTGAATTAGGTGAGAACACTCCAGCTCACTCAGTGAAATAACTAAAATATGTGGTTTAGAATAGCGAAATACCACAGTACCTACAAACCAAGTAATTTGATTGTACAAAATGTTAATAGTATTACTATCCTCGCCAGTTTTATTCCTAAGTTCAAATATTGTTTAAGATAAATGGTATAAATATGCAACTTATAGCCCGCAATCGTCGACACGTATTCGGTAAAGTTATGATATTTATATTGCGTAGGTACCTACAAGTAGTACACCTATTTTATTTTTCTCTTATAGAATGAATGTCTACCCCGCGGTATTTGGAAAGTAATTTATTCCTAACAATTTATAATTGGAGGTAGGTTTTTTTTTTTTTTTTTTGTCGACGGGGAAAATCATCTTATGACAAATCCCGCTCTTGGGTGGAGCGGGAGATAGTGTCAGACTTGTACTGACTAAAAACCCCGCGCCGTTCCTTCTAGCCTTCATACCGGGGCTCTAGCTTCCTTTCGGATAACCCCGAACCCCGGTAGGCTTCGACCCAGCTGGGCCCCTCTCTTTGCTGACAACTCCTTGAGGCGCGCGGGAACAGTGCGCGCCGTCGACGCCTTGGCTCGGTCCGGGTAGTTACCGGACGATCGGACAGCGAGCTACCCATGGCTCGCTGTCCACGAGCCCGCGTCTACGGTGGCTGGATATCGGGATTGGGATCCCGGCGGCGGCGGCGAGGGCGCCGTTGCCTGATGCGGTCGGCCTCCTCCTTTGCTAGCATTACTGCTTCGCAGAAGGAGGCGACCGCCTGCCACTCCTCCTCGCTCCGGACCATGGCCTGAACCAAGGCCCGGCGCGAGAGGTCTCCGCTGCCGATCGCCCCCACGAGGGCACGGCGGTGCTCCGCCCAAGCAGGGCACACCTCGACTGTGTGCTCCATCGTGTCCTCCAGGCGTTCCGCACAGTGGCGGCACCCGGGCGTCTCTTCCGCTTGGATCCGATGCAGGAACCTCCCGAACTTGCCATGTCCGGTGAGGACCTGCGTCATGCGGAAGGTAAGGACGCCGTGAGGTCTTTCCAGCCACGCCTCAAAGAGGGGACTTACCGCCATTATGGTGGCGTACCCAGCACTGGGTTGCGATAGTCGCTGACGCCATTTCACCGTGAGATCCCGCCGGAGCTCTGTCCGCCATACCTCGACCTGTCGCGGCAGCGGACTTTCACCCCGGCGTTGCATCTCCACGCGCATGTCTTGCATGTGTGCAAGGACTGTTGCCTCCAGATCCCACGGTGGTAGGCCAGCCAGAAGGCTCGCCGCTTCGCGGGAGATCGTGCGGTAACCCCGCACCATCCGTATTGCCATGACCCTCTGGCAGCCGTTCAGTATGGTCGCCGGTCGCTTTTGCAGCGACGGCGCCCACACCGGCGCCCCGTAGAGGGCCATGGACCGAACGATCCCCGCGTAGAGCCTCCGGCAGGAGGCGTCTGGACCCCCAAGGTTGGGCAGGAGCCGCTTGAGAGCAGCCCCAGCCCGGTTGAGTTTGGGAGCCCAACGTCGGAAATGTTCTCCGAAATTCCATCGGCTGTCGAGAACGAGTCCCAGGTACTTCATCGTCAACCCGACGCCGATGCGAACTCCTCCTACCGTAAGCTGGGAGTCTGGTGGCGGCGTATTCCGAGGGCCATGAAAGAACATGGCCTCGGACTTGTGCAGCGCCACCTCGAGTCCCAACTCCTGGATCCTACCAACGACTATCGCAACCCCGCGTGTCGCTAGAGCGACCGCCGCCTGGTGCGACTCTCCCCGCGCCAGAACCAGCGTGTCGTCTGCCTAGCAGACCACGCTGACCCCGCCAGGGAGGTCGCCGCGCAGCACGTAGTCGTAGCCGATGTTCCACAAGGGTGGCCCCAGAACCGACCCCTGCGGAACACCGCACGACATCTCTCGACGTTTCCAGTCTCCCTGGTGACCGAGGTAGACAATGTACCTGTCCGACAGGTAGGCCTCGATCACTCGACAGAGGTATTCGGGCACCCGGTGGTACCGGAGTGCCCTCCGGATCGTACTCCAGGGTAGGGAGTTGAAGGCGTTGGCGATGTCCAAGGACACCGCCACGACGCTCCCACCCTGGGACACCGCATCCCCTGTCGTGAGGGCTCGCACGCGCATGATGGCGTCCACCGTAGAGCGCGCCCTGCGGAAGCCAAACTGTCCGTCCGACAAGTCCGGCCCCACCCGTGATAGGCGCGCGACGAGGCGGTTTGCAATGACTCTTTCAAAGATCTTGCCCACCTCGTCGAGCAGCACAAGGGGCCGGTACGCGGACGGAGAGTCCGCAGGGCGCCCTGGCTTCGCTATGAGGACCAGTTTCCCCATCTTCCAGCGAAGTGGGAACTGGCCCCTCTCCATACATGCGCTGAAGAGCCCTATTAGTCGAGGCCCGAGAGCCTCCATGGCCAGGACCCAGGCTTTCCCTGACAAGCCGTCGGGTCCTGGGGCGGTGTTCTTGGCACTCAGCCTTCGCACCGCCACTCTCACCTCTACCTCGGTCACCTCTGGAGTATTGTCGTCGTCGTCGCTGTTGTGGTCCGCGTCAGACACCGCTAGCGGAGGCGGAGCCATGGGCGGGGGGGAGTGTTCCCCTCGCGCAGGGAACAGAGTGGTTACCACACCCTCCACAAGTTGGGGCCGGAGACTCTGAGTCAGCGGCGGCGCGTTCAGAGACCCCAGCCACACGTTGCGGGCCTCGAGTTTGGCCCGCTTTATCTCCGTTCGGAGGGTGCGTTTTGCCTCTCTGTATCCCTCATACAGCTCCGCCTCTCTGGCCTCCGCATCCGGCGGGCGGATGCGGCGCCTGCAGTGTCTGTCGTACCGGCGGCGCGCGTGATTGCACGCGTTGCGCAGTGCGCCGATCTCCAGCGACCACCAGTACACGTGGCGCTTAGCACGACCTTGATGGACTCGGGGCATTGCCGCGTCGCAAATTTGCGACATGGCCTCCCGGAATCACTCCGCCTCGACGTCGATGTTGACAGGCCTGTCCGGTGCTTGCACCCAGGCCTGTACCGTCGCGGCTTCCAGGAGGAGCTCCCGGTCCATCTGCTTAAGCGCCCACCGCGGACCACATGGGCTCTGTCGGACCGGCGCGGCCGAGGTTTCGGCGGAGACGTCAAACCGGATGTACCGGTGGTCAGAGTACGTCTCCACCTCCTCCATAACGCGCCAGCCGACGACACGCGGCGACAGAGCGGGGCTGGCGAACGAGATGTCCACCACTGATGTACCCCGCATCCGCACCAACGTGGGGACAGAGCCCCGGTTCAGGACGGCCAGGCCTAGCTCCAAGGCCCAGTCCTCCACCATCCGACCCCGTCGGTTCGTGTACCGAGAACCCCAAGCCGTGTTCCAGGCGTTGAAGTCCCCGCAAACGACCACAGGGAGGGAACCGAACCCAGCGACGACGGGATTTAGCTCCATCAGGGAGACGTGGAGTTCGTCGAGAGATCTGTTCGGGGACAGGTAGACGCCTACCACAGCGATGTCCCCGAACCGTGCTGCCACGCAACCTCGCCCCCTCGTGACGGACTCGGGGGGCGGGGTACCGGCGGCGGCCGACGAAATTAACGTCACCGAGCCGTCCAAGTCCTGAACCCAGTCTCTACGGGGTTGGACAAAGTACGGCTCGGCGACGACGGCGATATTGATCGACCACTGCGCCATACTCTGGAGCAACAGATCCTGAGCGGCGGCGCAGTGGTTGATGTTCGCCTGGAGGAGACGTAATGGTGTCTTTATTGACATTCCATTACCGTCTCCTCCTGAGCCCTTTGTGGGGGTCCTGCCGCGGCGGCGGGAGCGGCGGCGATAGCAGCGGCAGCCAGGGTAGCGGCTGCGGTGGTGAGGACGTCAGGGTGGATGGGCCTCCTCCCCTTAGCTTTGGTGGGAGGGTCGCAGGACCTGCCCCCAGCCCGGTGGTCGGCCGGCTTGCCGGCCGCCGCACATGCGTAGCAGTGCGGCAATGCACGGCATTCGACGGCCTTGTGACCGGGCTTTCCGCACCGGTGGCAGTGGTCACTGCGGTCTACCTCTGCGGCGCAATAGGCCCCCACGTGGTGCCCCACGTGACAGCGGTAGCACCGCAGAGGTCTGGGTTCCAGCATCTTGACCTGGGCTGAAACCCAGCCCACCAAGAGCCTTCGGCCCTCGGCCGTGATGGCTTTGGCCGCCGACACGGGGCAGCTCACCGTAACGGCTCGCATGCCCGTGCTGTCAGTGCGGATGGTGCCCGCCCTGACCTGATCGGTCGTGCACCCTCCCGCCCTGACGATGGCGGCCACCACTTCCTCCACCCTGACGGAGTCGTCCAGACCCATGATGCGCATGTCTACGCTCTTGGTGGGTCTGGACACTCGGGCCTCCTTGACGTCCAGAGACGCCCTGATCCCTTCGGCCAAGGCGTCAGCGGCCTGTCCGCTGTCCGCACCTGGGACCTCCAGGATCCGGGCTCCGGTTGCGGTGCGCCTCATACGGAAGCCCCCGGAGGCTCCGTATTCGTCGAGGTGGCCCACCACCGCCTGTTTCACCTTGGCCATGACCATGTCATAGTTCACGCCCCTCATTTCCGCAGCTGGCTGTAGTGTGATCACTACAGCTGCGGAAGTTGGGGCGCGAAGTCTGGCGGCCATGGCGCGCTTCTTCCGCTCCTGTCGCCGCTTTCGCTTCTTGGCTGCCCTAGCCGCCTTGCTCGCCTTTTGCTTGGCGCCGGCGATCGTCCACTCAGCGCCAGCCGAGGAGTCTTCGGGCGGAGGAGGAGGCGGAGGCAGGCACGACCCAGTCGCCGCTGCGGCAGGACGCCCCACCGGTTTGGTGGCAGCTGCTACCCTGCCCTTCGGGGGAGGGGCAGGCTTCCCCTGCCGCTGCCGCTGCTCGGTAACCGGGGCCGGCCTCGCAGCCTCCGGCGCCGCGGCCCTGCGCCCGCTTTGCCCCGACGGGCCTGCCCTGGGCGCAGCAGCCGCGACCGCGGCGGCAGCGGCATATGACACCGCCCTCTTCAGGCCGGAGGCCGCGAGAGGGGGGCGCAGGACTATGCTCTCCAGGACGGAAAGCTGGCTCTGGATATGCTCCTGAAACCGTTGCTGCTGCTGCTGCTCCCTGGCAGCAGCCAACTCTTGCCGCGGCAAGGTTAGAACCTCGCCTTCCGCCTGAGGCAAGGGCAGGGAACGGCCCTGCTCCTGTGTGCTACGCCCTTCCAGTACCGGATCAGGTTCAGGATGGGAGTCCTGTAGACCGGCCAAGGCCTCGAGCCTGCCAATCCTCCCTTTGAGGGTCTGCTCAATCACGAACCCCAGAGCCCCCTCAATCGTGGCATTGGCCAGCTCGATGGAGCGCTTCTTGGCCACCCTCTCCCGTTTATTGGCCACGCTTATGATGGCGGCTGCCACGACCTCTTTAAATTTGGCCATGGCCTCCTCCATTCCTTCCGGATAAATGGAGGTAGGTGATTCCTATAAGGGCGGTTAAACTAAAAGGCGCTTGAAATATGGAAATTTACAATACGACAAGTTAGTTTTAAATTACGATTATTTGTAATAATAGTAGATACGTAATTATGTACCTGCTATTGCGGCGTTGATGGAACCACGTATTGGGTTTACAACTTGATTATGTGGGTAGGCGGCTAGGTGCCACGACCCTAGTAGGAATTTATGATAGATTCCTACGTGAGAAATAAAGGAAAATGGATATATTACAGTAATGTATCCGGCTACGAAGGGCCAAAAAAATGTTAAAGCGGTTTGAGAAACCTCATCATCCTTGTGTCTATTATGAAAAGTGGACTGTATTTGAAGGTTTCTGGTAATAGTGCGTTGAAAATAAGCGGCAAAATATTCGCGGATTAATTCGGGCGATCTTGTATGGGAATGAGGGAAGTAGTACGCCTTACCTTTGGTGATCAATGCTAGCCCACGTGTGGCGGCGAGCTGGTGTTCTTCAACTCCAAAATGGCGACGACGACTTTCTGATCATTCAGGATCCACACACTTCACACAATTGTTTTTATATCCGCGAAGCGGATTAATAGACACGGTTCACAAGGTTCTCTGCAATCTAACTAATTAGATGCATCAGTCTCCAGCCGTGTGGCTTGGAGAGCTGGCGGTTAAGACACGAAGCCCGTTCACGTTGGAGTTTCGGTTCGTTCTGGCGACCGGTCATCAAGGCGTACATGAAGGGAAAAGGAATGAGGAAGGAACGAGATAATTAGGATATCGATCGCCCGCGAAATCTTAAAATATGTATTCGGTCATTGAATTTATGACATTTACAAGAGATGGCGCTACCACATTCAGAGAAACACATTAAAGACAAATTAATCAATTTAATAAAATTCAGAGGGTAGATAGATAACAGATCACACAATTTTGAAATTAAATACAAGCTACAAACAACCCACACATTTATTTAACGTTTTACGCAAAGATTGCACCTGTGCAAGTTATTTCTCACTTTTCCTTAACATAATTTATTTCTTAATGCGGTATTTTTAAAATACAAACACAGACAAAAGTAGACATAAATAAAATGCGAACAACAAAAACAAAACAAAATGCTCAAAGCAATCACATATAATAACAGTCCAAACCATTATATTAACATGAAAAGTAAATTATCTTTACTCTAAGACCAAGTGGGAAGGCTCGAGATTGTCCTGGGAATAATGAGAGCGAAGTTGTACGGAACGCCGCAAGTCAATTATTGGCAGTTAGCACACTTTGTTATAAGTGAAACGGAATCTACCACATAGGAATATCTTAAGAATTCATACATATTGAAATGCTTTAAGAAAATGCACGTCACTAAAAACAATAACTCGAAGCAATATTGAAGTTACGTAAGGATTACAAGAACATTGATTTAAAACTAACCTAACAGAATTGAAAATTGTAAAACATAATAGGTACAAATCAAACGTACAATTGACTAAAAACCTAATCGGAAGAGCTATGCTCAAAATAAATAAGCGGTTGCCGCAAATTAAGTTTTTCTACAACTTTGTACAGCCACGAAATTGCTCTAGTTGGTCTTATAATGCTTTATAAACCTCGCAGAAGGATCTGAAACCCCGGCGACCCACTTCGGCATCCAATAATATGGAGTAAATACATGCTGGCCGGGGTATGACTTCTCGAACACGTACCGGTAGTATTTCGCCTCGGCTGTCTTTGGCTGTACTCCTGGATAAACAGCATTCTCTTCGATCGACCTTTCAGCGATTACCTCCCCGATAATAGTAAACAATGACTTCTTTACAGACGCTACTCCGTCACTGAATGCCTCTTTGTGACGCCATAATATCGTGTCGGGCAGTAATCCACTCTTAGCGAAACTGTTCCTTAGCAAATGTTTCTCTATGCCGTTCTGAGGCTGCCTCAATTTTGAATCAACGCTAAGATAGTGGTTAGTAAATTGAATGTCCAAGAACGGTACACGGAGCTCTAAACTGAATGCACTAGTAGTCCTGTCCGCTCGGAGACCGTCGTACAAGTAAATGTCTGAGAGCAAGCGCAAGCTCTCTTCGTGTGCTATATTCTCAGAAGGAGCATCCCTAAAGTAAATATAGCCCTGCGCCAATTCATCTGCCCCCTCTCCGCTGAACACTACAGTCGTGTTTGTCTTCTCTTTGATATACTTCGACAGCAAATACATGGGCAAACTAGCGCGTATCGTAGTTATGTCATAAGATTCCAAATGATATATCACACTGTCCAACGCTTCTTTAACGTCGTTCTCGTCAAACTGTACTTCATGATGCTCTGTGCCTAGGTAATCGGCGACTGATCGAGCCGCTATCAGATCTGGAGAATCGCCCATACCTATAGCGAATGTTTGTATCTTGTACGGCAAGTTATTCTTTTTAGCAAGCTTCACTACTAAAGACGCAATAAGCGAAGAATCTAATCCACCGCTAAGTAAACAACCAATACGTCTGTCTGACATTAATCTCTTTTCACACGCGGCTTCTAACAGTTGAGCTGTTGTTTCTTCTATGCTCTTGCCTTCTAGATCTTTCTCTGGAACGTATGGTAGGAAGTTCGGTGGGTTACCAGGCGATGTGTATCGCTCGATGAAATCAAGTTTTACTTTGCCGTCGTCTAATATACTCCATTGCGCGTAATGACCCGGTGGGAATTGTCTTAGCGTGGCACTGCCGTTTCCGTTTTCTTTTAACTTAATCAGACCTTTGCCTTCAGAAGAGAGTCCTAAGACACCTCTTTCCTCATCCCAGTACTCAAAAAGAGGGCGGACGCCGTAAGGATCACGAGCGACACAGATTTTCTTCTTCTCGCCATCCATTAGACAAAATGCAAAGACACCATCTAGGTTCTTCACAGTTTTCTGGAAGCCAAAGTTATGATAAAGATGTGTAATGGCCTCCACATCACACTCTGTTTCATATGGGAACTTGAATTGTGTTTGTAACCGCTTGCAGTTGTAAATTTCTCCGTTGCAAATGAGATTTGTGCGAGGATAGAGATGCAATCTCATCGGCTGCATGCCGTGAAGACCGTCAACAATAGCCAGTCGTCGGAAGCCGAATATCGCAAATGGTTCCCGAGCGTCGGCCTCGAAGCGCCACGCGTCGGGGCCGCGGTGACGGATTTTCACAAAGCTCTCCGTACATAGTGGACATAAGTCTTCGCTCACGCCGAATAACGCCCAAATTCCACACATTTTGGATCTGAAACAAAAACAAAGTAGTTGTAATGCAATAACAGTGAAACTTTGTTATGCTAACGAAAAAAATATTTACTACAAGTAAGTTGTTCATTTAATACCCGATACATATCGAATAGTTTGTACATAATAATATCAGATGAGAACATTTTCTTGTTTCATACTTTTTAGAGCGTGATTTTTCAGTAGTCGGGTTTTAGTTTTTAAACCTATTTTTAATTTTAAGTATTTTAGGGATTTTGCAGAGCCACATCACATTTTTTCCTGTTTGGGGTTTGTTCTTTTACATGTATCTAGATAATACATAAGTTACAAGAGTGGATAACGATGATCTATGATAGACACATGATGGGTAGGATGTTTTTTTCTTGTTCTTGACTTCATGCCCCCTAGAGGGCGCCACATTCAATTTAATGTGACATCACATAGCCTATAACAAGCGGACAAGTCAAAGACACCTCATTTGTCAAATTATGATAAGTATTGTAGTAATACATACATAATACACAACACATATCGGTCAAAAACATAACCCTACCTTTTGCTTCGCCGTAGTCGGGTAAAAAAAGAAACTGAAGTTCACAAAACAGCGACCGTTCGGCCGGCGTCAAGTCCTCGATTTTGCGAACAAACATCATTAAGCAAATTCCCTGTCATTATCCTGTCAACACGAAACGAAGAGACTTTACCTGGTACCGACTATCAAATTACTAAGTCAATGGACAGGAAATTATTCATGGCGATTACCTAGTTTTTAACGACGGATTATGCAGTGGAAAGGCTAAAGAAAGTATTAATGAAGTCCTGTTCTAGGCTAATAAACAAACTTCGACAAAGTTATAAAGAAGCCAGCTTTTTTTGCTAGAAGAACTAGTTTATGGATTTTAACGTTAATAGTCTAGTACACAAAAAGTTAGTCGTACAGCTCCCGGCTGTGAAAAAGCAACTGAGGAGCACTACGTATTTAAGTTTCGCGTTTACAGTAAGCTGAAATGAAGGTAAAAGATCCGTAAAAAATATACCATAAGTTGACGAAATAGTCAATGATGAAGTTACTAACGTTCACCCGCAAAACCCGAAGATTGCATTAGTTTTACAATGAACCGAGAACCGATAACTTATAGAGTTAATTAAGCAACCAAATTTAACATGAAACTTGAACCATTAACGAGAGCATTAGGATAAGGATGAGTCGGCTAACTCAGACTTACTAAACGTTCACTTTAAAAGCATTGATTCACTTCAACAAAGAGCCCAACTGTGTGTTTTGTTACCGCAAATTGAAAATAGTGTGGGACGTGGATTGTTTGCTATTAATTTCTATCAGGGGTCTGAAATAAACAACATTTCGAACTATAAATAAATAGAAACGCCAAACAAACATTGTATAAATAGAACACAATGTTTCAGACTTTGTTCTATACATTTAAGACACAATAAAACAGTCGCTATTGATATTTAATGTGCTCAATTCATCCTTACTGTCATCAATTGAATACTTAATAGAATTACTTTATCACCGCTTGAGCTACAATGAAAATCATAATAACCCTTATTATGAAATAAACCAATCCATCAAAAAGCAATTGACAAAGACTAGCTCACCAACAAATCTCGTCCAATTCCCGGATAATAAATCTGGAACAACAATAACGTCGAATCTCCATACTAACTTAAATTGCCAATTCTAAATTCATCACGGATTATTATTTAAGCAACAAATCTATTAATCTGAGCCTACGGGAGTGGAATACATAAATCAATTAACCCTGACAAGACGGGCCGTGTTGAGGCCGCCAGTCCATTTCGGGGACCAGTACCCTATTTTGGCGACACTGTACCCCAGGGGCGTCGAATCGTCTAAGGTTTAATTCAAATATTACTTGTGGAATTGAAGTGTCGGTTGGGCCACTAGATTCGGGAGTTAAATACGTCCAAATTCTATTATCAAATTGGGTTACACTCGGCCCGTGGCGTTGATTTGAATCAGGGATGGTGCGCAAGAAAAGCTCTGTCCAAAGGTCCGATTCATGGACGAATTATCTGGAGTATTATTCAAAACTGCGTTACATAATATCATTAATATTTCAGACAGCGTCTGCTTTGTCAGTTGTTGTTAGGCGATAAACCTTATCAAACAAACAGCTTAATACTGTCTGTGTCGTGTTATCGTCGTCTGAAGAGTTCCTAATATTTACGAAACAATAACAAGATTGCACTTGTATCTGATAGCAAGATAAATATAAACAGAACTTAAATAAAGTAGGTCATTCATACGTTGTTTTTAACAAGGAATTAGGTCATCGCGTCCCGGATGTCTCACAAACACATTTTTACTATATTTATCTCAAATCTAAAAATAAATTATTTTATCATTATCATTGACAATGAACTTGACTTTGCGAGACATCACACGCGTGGCGATAACGGATTCGATAAAAATAATACAGACCTAGATGGCCTTGCACTATCAATAATTCGAAAGAAGTATAAGCGTTTATGAGTATTGAGTATTATTTGCGCAGTTGATTCAGGTGTATTCTGTCCATAAATCCGAATACGTAGCTACACGTGTGTAAACATTAATTAAATTATTACGTAGTTTTAATCGTGACACTATTGTTTTTGCCATGGCTTGTTTCATAAACCACATCGCTATTTCACGCTGTTTAAACTGTGTGGTTTGTTTAATATCTGAAAACTTTAATCAATAAAAAACTTTCCATGATATTTCATCATATTTTAACAGTAGCAACACCTAAGCTGTTGTTTATTTCTATAGTCTATACATCGGACACGCTCGGGAGGTCCCAGGTGCATTGTAATTGGCCCTTGAACCGCTGATGCAACGAGTGTTACATCCACATCATTTACATACAAAATAACTGAAGCTCCGCGTCATACTTATCTCTTGTCCGAATGAGTCACAGAAAGCGAAACTTTTTGAAACCCGGTAAATCGTTTAACCAAATCTAAGCAAGAATATTCTAATTTGAAACCGCGACTATAGAAATAACACGAGTGTATTTTTGGATTGCTTCCATAGCAACGACAAATTTGTTCAACGTGACGATTAGCAATTTTTGAACGAAGAAGTGCACTACAAAATATACATACACAGTAGAAACTGCTATTATTTGGGCAAACCTTATTAAGGACTTAAGGAGACTATAAAATCAAACACACAAGAACTTTTAAAATATATACCAACACGTACCAAATCACGACACAAAAGAGTGACTAGAAACTAATAAATTATCGTTAGAAGCGTGTTCAAAAACAAAGTATGTATTTATTGGACTGTCTCGTCTGCAAAATTGTAACGCGTGCAAACTCAAACTAGTTTTATCGGTCAATGGCATTGAATGAATTGGGTACTACAGTTTATTAATTTATATCAAAGAAATTCAATGATGATCGTGAGGTTGGGTCTCTGTAGAACGTCACGATTTCAACCAGGATGTGTGTTTTTATACATATTATACTAGCTGACCCGGCGAACTTCGTTCCGCCTAACAAATTTCTAAAATAAAAGCTTTTTTTAAATAAACGTAACCTAAGTTACTCCTTATTACATCAGCTACCTGCCAATAAAAGTCCCGTTAAAATCGGTCCAGCTATTTCAGAGATTAGCCGGAACAAACAGACAGACAGACAAAAATTGTAACCTATGTACCGTATATATATTCATATACAGTAGTAAAAAACGGTTATTTCAATATTAAAAACAGACACTCCAATTTTATTTATATGTATAGATTTGGTCAAATAAAGAAGAGCAATTGTTTATTGGTTGCATAAAAAAATAAGTACCTACCTTATATTATCTGTGGTACCGACTTTATCTTTTTTAAATAAGGAACTCCATAGTTTTCTTTGGTGGTTTATAACCCTAGTAGAGTAGTCGCGCCTTACCATGAAACGCGAGTGATCGCGTAGGGAGCATTTTGCCGCCCATACTTAAAATGATTTTACTCTATATATAATTTATAAATTAATTCACAATGACTTTAAAAGGATAAAAGTTAACATTTTTTAATGTTTTATACTTAGTAACAGAAAAACTATGCTTTGGGAAATCTTAGCTTAAATTTCTAGAATTATAACAACATCTTTATCTGAACTTTCATAAAAATAAGAGGAATTAAATTTTATATCTAAATTAAACGTTTGTATTATCCACAACATATATTACAGCAAAATAGTCTCCTGACACATGTACACACAATGTTCGGTGCACGTTCTATTTTTCTTGGCCGGATATAAGGTATTGTGCATATACCTTCACTACCTGAGAGTAGTTTTATTTTGATGTTCCGATGGCACAAATCAGGCGATTTGGTTTTTCATCGGTTTTTGCAGTGTTTACACCGGATCTTCTAATTATATGTGGTCAAGTCATAGCCAGAGCAATTTCTTACTTTCTTTACAATAAGTGGTCAATAAATTAAATAAATCGCCCAATAATCTATCAAAACCGGCTAAATAATATTCATTTTTTACTAGATATTATTACGATATTTACATCAAAAAAACATTATACCCTTGAAAACTTGAATCATATTACAAGTACAATAGAAACCAAACACAAGAATTTTATGTTCATGAGTGCTCGCGCAGTGAGCAATTTGCCGCCAAACGTGAGACACCAACAACAACCCCTTTATCCTGCAGTTACCCTTGCACTGAATGTCTTCTTATTTCTTAAGGCGATATATACGCCCCAATGTTAACACAGAACTGGCCATGCACCCGCTCGGAGCCAAAATATCAATATTGAACCTCCTATTGAATAGTTTTGTTTGCAAATAATTATATGAATTACATATGCAATTTCAGTTATGAAGAAATTCCAGCCATAAATTTTCTGTGTAAAAATATTTTTAAACATCCAAGTCGTTTTGGACGAGTATCCATAAGTTGCAAAAAATATCGTGTTGTTAATATTTTTTTTTAAAGCAAAACAATTTGTTATACGAAAAAACCATGTTTAAAAAATAATGTACATGAAACAATAATAAATATATCTTTTTTTCAAACCTCTTAACCTAGCCGTTACTAAGGAGTATGCTTTAGAAAGTTACCGTTTTACGGCACTAAAGCGGATGTAGGCCCTTAATGTAGGAGTCGAAGCACGGAGAGGCAGCTACTAGGACGCTTGACCTTGAAAAATGCATCGTGTACAAAATAACACTTCCACCATCGGCAAAATGCTCATAGCACGAGAACTTCTATGGCGAATTCGCGATAAGAATCAATTTACTTAATGAATAAATGTATTTACTGCAGTAATTTGTAAATAAACGCAGCTGGTAACTAAATATATGCGTCAAACAATAAGGTATTGCTTATTGCATGAAATTAATTCGTGTATGCAAATTGCAACATGTGAAATCGCGCGATAACGAAAGTGCGTTCGCGCGATTTCAAAAAATAAGTTCCACAAGTATGTAGGTACCTATTGCCTGCAATAAAGGGAAAACCAGGAAGCAACTGGCAATACAGTTAGGGATCAATTACTTAAGGGCCTTCCACCGCTTTAGTGCCGTAAAACGGTTACTTTCTAAAGCATTCTCCTTAGCAACCCCAGCCGTTACTAAGGAGAATGCTTAAGAGGTTCGAAAAAATATAAATTTATTATTGATTCATGTACATTATTTTTGAAACGGGGTTTTTTCGTGTAACTAATAGTTTTGCTTTAAAAACATAATTAACAACACGATATTTTTTCGCACCTTTTCGATACTCCTCCAAAACGACTTGGATGTTTAAAATTATTTTTACACAAAAATTTATGGTTGCAATTTCTTCAAAACTGAAATAGCATATGTAAATCAAATAATATTTTGCAAACAAAACTGTTCAAAAGGCGGTTCAATATTGATATTTCGGCATCGAGCGGGCGCACGGCCAGTACTGCGTTTACATTTGGGCGTATATATCGCCTTAATATTGTATGTATTTTCAAAGTTTTTAGCAGCGGCAATTTATCCTACATCAGCGGCGGCGGCGTGTATTTTAGCCGGAAAACCAAACACAAAGCTTTGCCCGCTAAAATGATGATGAAAATACCGTATCAATCAGCGCCTTCTATTTAATCATAATTATAGTGAAAGATAACAGAGTCCGTTAATAGAATAGAAATGACCGATAAATTGAATGCAATTTGCAAATGTTGAGCTTCACACAAATTAAAACTATGAATGATAAGTGCGACTAATGCGAATGCCCATTCTGCGACCTAATGGAATCGTATGAAGCTGGACACATTGCGGAAAAAAATCGCGCGGAAATAATACCGCAAACTAGCCGCGTTTTGCCATAGAATTCACCGCACCGCGGCGCGGATAAAAATTCGGGTGAATATTTTGAACTCTATGAACAGGTAGAGGAGTCAAAACTCGCGTGGAATTTTATCCGCAGTCCCTGTAAATTAAAGTCAGTACGCGGACAAAAATAAAAATCGCAAAGCGTGCTAGCCTTAAGGGCGTAAAAATTGCACTAATTGATTGCTAAAACTAATTAACACTTTTCACAGTGTATGTTGCATGTTAATTTAGGTTAATGACCTAAAAAGTTCCCTTTGTATGCAAGTTACACTAGTAGTTTAGCGATAGTTCGCGGTACGTATAGAACGACGCTGCATGATGCAATCTATGCAGGCCATTTCAAATATTTGCCGCGGTATTCAAACTCAATAAAACATATTTCTCTAGGAACATTGCAATTTTCCTACATCAAAAAATTAAATTAGATCATTTGATGTATGATGAATATAATGATGCACCAATATGAATCAAATTAGGAACAAACATCTCGCACTAGAGTCTAAAACAATAAAAAAGTTATTAGTAAAAAGTGTGAAATTTAATCAGTTATGGTTAGTTAATTAAATGAAACGGGGCATAAATTAATACAAAAATGTTTTTCTTTCTTAGAAAAGCGAAACTAAGCCGTCGTGGAAACCGGGAAAACTGTAGTTACGAAAAAATCTAATAGATGCCACTAGTTGCCTCAAGACCAACCAAATTACAATGGGATAAAACAAGTTAATTTTCTTTGCTATAGAAATCACTGTGATTTTGCACGTTTATTTGGGAATAATAACAGCAGGCAATTAGGCATTTTTTCCGATTTTAACCTAACATTTGACAGAACACAACCCTAAAAGCAATACATTGAAGTCGGTAACTTTATTGTTTCTTAGCTGCTGGCTCACTTACCTATCTTAAATACTCGAAATGGATATTATTTCCTATAAAACCACTTTACACGTAGAATAATCGGCGTTTTAGAAACAGAACAGCACGGTAGCACGATGCAGTGCCACTTTGACAAATCCAATTTGTCATTGTCAACTGTCAGCGGCGTGCGGTGCCGGTACTTTTATTGCTTTGGACTCACGTCTTTTAAGTATTAGGTGTTTTTTTTCCTTAGAAGAAATACATATTTAAATGATAGTAAATTATTGAGATGTAAATGAATGCGCTCTTCTCGCTCTGCTATACTTTTTCAAGTTGTTTCTATGTTTATCTTGGACATCGCTGACAACGGTGAAGGAAAACATCGTGAGAAAACCTGGATTTGTAAGATTGTGCTCCAATAGTGTAATTGCTGTAAGGCGTTCCAGTGCGAGGGTAAACAAATAAATAAATAAATAATAAATGGGTACGGAGTTTGATAAGCGTTAATATTAACGGTGGACGAGGAATTTATTATGTCGAGGTGGTTCAGCTATCTCGACGAAAAACAGTGTTGGTATGCGATCACCAATCCGAACGCCAAACATGGCACATAAATACATCAAACACATTTATTTTAAAACATACAGAAAATATTTTCTCGGCCATTCATACCTTCTTACAAATTATTCACTTTAAATTCTGTACGGGTTTTTAAGGGGTATCCCCTTGTGGGTTAATGCTGCAACACCGTCCTAAGTGCTTCTTCTCCACTCGTACTGGCATGATGATGAAGGAAAATTAAGCCTGTTCAGCACTGTCCGGGCGATGGGTCCGGATCATGGTGTTGACTCCAGGGTGATCCGAACGAACGACAGCGCAAAAAAACCGCTTGGCCATGAAACCATTAGCGCGTCATGATTGGTGCATAGATATAATCATCATCATCATCATCTTTCACACTACTGGGACACAGGCCTCCTCTTTGTGAGAGGGAATTGGCCGTAACCCACCACGCGGTCCCGGTGCGAGATGGTGGATCGATATTAGTAGATACTCGTAGATATCTACTTGATAAAAGTATGCGATGCTTTTATACTTGCTACAACAAATCACACGTCTATACGTTAAAAACTAAAAGTTAATACTTCTTGCTAAGCCCGTATATTCTATCCGAGATGGAAAGAACAACAAACCCACACTTGTAAAAAAGGTTCCAAACAACCGAAGTTCGAGAAGTTTACTTTCAGATGGGGGTAGTGATCTGTGAACGACGAAACTGTCCCCACGGGAAGTCCGACTCACGATGCCACAAGACTTTTACAAAAGTAGACTTAGGTACAGTCTTAGACAATGTTTACCCGCCTATACATACCTACCTGTAAAATACTTTTACATAACTACAAACCTCTTTATAACATACAGACATATACGCGCATATGATATCCTGCCTGATTGGGTTAGTTTCACGACTATATTTTTTTAAGCAGAGAGGAGCTTTGCAGTGTGCAACTGATCCTTCGATTACAGTGCCTCAACAATCTGGTGAGCGGTGTCTGCTGGCTGGAACGTGTCTGTTGAAATCTAGGCAGATTGTACAGGAAACAGCACTATTACCTAAGTTTTAGCGTTCGATAACTCTGATCCAGTTCTTATCATGGTAGCTAACGTCCATTAAACTCTTTAAACGCTAAAGACTCTATACGTAAGACCCATAACGCCATCTATTGAAATGAGTGAGATACTTATGTTATTTTTACCCGACTGCGGCGAAGCCCAAAATTACCCTCCTTTTGTGCTTAATGATATATATAAAATAGTTTTTATTGTTGTTTAGCCTCGTTTGTCTAATGGTCGCCAGTACTAGGTACCTACTGGTGAGTGAGCATGAGGTCCTGGGTTCGTTGCCCGGTCGTTGAGTTTTATTGGGTTTTCCATCTGGAATTTCTCAATAACAGCCCGGGATCTGAAGTTTTGTCCGGTTGATGGCAATAGGCTCGCCCCTATTACACATAAATGGCGAAATGTGAATGTAGTATAGGTGCACCTGTCTAACCTTTCGGGGAATTAACACAGGCGTAATGTTGTTTCATTGTTGTTCTTGGCCAACACAATATCTTATCTATTAGGTAAAAGATTCTTATCATTCACACAAGTCTTCTTCAACCGTTGTCTTCGTCGCATTCTCGGAATTTACTGGCCCGAGAGACCATCTCCAACGTAGAACTGTTGGAGAAATACTACGAGAGCCCGAACGACCGCCAGATCAAGTGTCGTAAGTGCGAATGGATTGGCCATACGCTCTCACGACTGGAATCCCCAAGGGAAAAGAAATCGTGGTCCTCCCCGTCAAACCTGGCGTCGCACCGTGTTGGCAGAAGCGACGAGCATCAGAATGACGTAGAGGGAGGTGAAGCGTGAAGCTTAAGACCGATCGCACTGGTGGACATCTGTAGACGCCCTCAGCCCCATTTAGGGGACATAGGACATTAAGTCAAGAGATTCTTCTCATTAGTGATTTTTCTAAATCTTATTAGGCAGCGCTTAGGTGACCATATTTTTCAACAAGAGGTAAGTAGATAACCACAGCTTTATGATCGCTGAGGTTAGGTGTTGCCCATGTCCAGCGAGCCTGCCGCCGCGCCCTATGTGGTGCCCAACGCTGCCGCCTCTAGACTGTATCTCAAGAAGAAATGAGATGATTGATGAGATCTTCAGCGCATCGAAAACGCATGTATAGATATAGGCTCAATATAATTAGTTTTATGCAAATAGTTTCCGAGAAGGGCGGCTTTTTAGCAGTGGCCTATTGTAGGTACCTTCCGAATTACTTAAAGGTTCAAATGTTGGGTGACACAAATTCAAGATTTTGCTGTCAAATAACAATAGCAAAATACACGCCATTACTCGTCGTTTCAATTAAATTGTTCGTTGTTTAACTTCAGATTTCATGTTTTGGATTGAACAGATGGTACAACACGTCACATAGGACATAACATGACTCTTTTTATAATTACTTGCTTTTATTTAACTTGCTATTTAAATATGTGTTCGGGTCAAATCTCGCAACTGAATTTTAAAGCATCCTCAACCGATTAAGATGAAATTATGCATACACGTTTGGTTTAGATGACAATGCACGGTAAGCTAAAAAGCATATTTTGTTTTAAATTTAATTGTGAAAAATAATATCTACTAAACCCAGATAAAATATAACAGGCTTGCGTTAAAAAACTCCTTAGCGCCTAACTTAAAAAAAACTGTTCTAATTCAAAGACTTGTTGGATATCCGCCCTTGACCGTTCTTATCTCCTAACAGCACACTTTCCACATTTTATCACCTATACCTAATTACCAATTTTCCAGTTAACTGAACAGTGAGACCAAATGATTGACCGATAATCAGAGCGGGAGTGAATGAGCCGGTGTGCACCCTAGCTCCCTAAGTTAGAAGGGCGGGAAAATATTGATTGCGTCGAATCAATTAATTTGCGGTTCGTTCAGGGTTCGACGCGTTTTTGTTGAGTCCTTTGCCTGATTTTTTATTTTGCCTACCTTCGGGACCCGGCGCGGAATGAATCGAGACGTGACATTGATTTTAATTAATCGCATGTTGCTGAGCGACTTTTTTTCGGGAAAATTAACTGTTTTACCTCAGAGAAAACAGACATTATTAGGTAGCGAAACGACACACGAATCTTAGTAGGTATAATTTGGATGGATTTTTATGTAATCTCGCTTTTATAATTAGCTCTATCATAAACATTAAACTCCGCATACCAAATTATGGAATGTAACTGATTAGGGAAAACAGAAGCTCGAAATAAGAGTCCTATTCACAAAAAATTCAATTCAATCGAAATACGAAAACTATAAAACGCTCACCTTTTGCGCCGCACTCCACTAAATTCAGTTGTGTATGTGCAAATTTTGGAATCGAATATCTCATTTGAACTTAGCTGCACGGTACAGGAGGCATGTAGAAAGCCGGGTTGTATTTCAAAGCCTTCAATTTGTACCCGTCGTAATTAGACTCCTGTACCGGAGTGCACCCCGGATCTAATGGGGTCTGCATACGGGTCAGATCACAGTGGAGAGGAATGCAACGCTAAAAATAGGAATAAATTAACATGGGACTGTGGGGTGTCGAGTGTCGCATGTGGGATGCAGACTGCGTGAAGAGGAACTGACTAGGTTCAAGTTTCAAGGGGTAAAGCGCTGTACTCGACAAGTCGACATGACGCGAGTCGTAGTTACAGGATTTTTGCACTTCTAAAGAGGCAGTCTGTTGCACGTCGCGCATCAATGAAAATAGAAAAAACGACGTGACTGTTTTGGTATTTTATAACAAAATACATATGATAAGTTAGCAACAAGGTATGCAATATCAACGACAGAAAAAAAATCAAAGTAATTGCGACTTACATCTATTTTATTATATTATTCGTCTTTTTAACGTTCTTTAACACTACAAAATCGGACTCGCTCAGCTTATGTGAACTAACCCTTTGAAGATGAAATGTAGTGCTCATGGATTATACCTTTCTAATGGCATTAGAACACAAAGGGCGATAAATAAATCCCAAATTATTGTATAGTAAAAAATAAAACACGTTACATTCAAATCTCTTTAATTAAACCTCCACATTTTTAAATTAATATTGAATCTTAAAAACAATACACCTACAAAATAATTCAGTCATTAGTAATAATTAATTATATATGAGATATTAAAATTCAAAACATTTGTTACATTTCAGATACTTAGTTAAATTGTTTATTTCATTATAATTATTATGAAATAGTGGGTAGTTGCGAGAAATTTATAATTTACAAAAGCTAAGTAAATGTAAAGCTAAATATAGAAAAACAATTAATATTATCAAAAGTAATCTAAGTTAGTACAATATTCATATAAAATAATCGGCAAGAATCGTTTCCTTCATTGACGTCATTTAAAAATGTTATCAGTATCTGCTAAAATATGAAATATTTTCGTTTCTATTTCATTGCAGAGTTGCTGGGATACTTTGGAAATGAAGTTATAGAAATAGCGGTTGAAGTATAATATAATACAAAATGTATTACGAAAATAATATTAACTTGTATTCCACACACAAACTGAAATGAGATTAAATATGTCAGTGGTATGGTAGTGTGGATATCTCACACAAATTAAGTCTTAGCTTAATGCATGGAAATAGCAATACCATATTCAACATCCAATGCCATTTGCACCACAAATCACTTAATGAATTTAACGCTAAACGTATCTAAAACATAATTCTGTCTCGTTAATCTTCAAACGATTACGGGCCTTAGATTTCAGTTTCGAGTCCAGTTATTCAAGTCTTCACAAAAATGTCCAGTTACAGTACAATAAGTTATATAAAAGCAAAATTCCTATATAATACATTTGATATACATTAATACATTTACGAAAATGAATCATCACAAAATATTAAAGCAATATTTTAAATCTAGTGTTAAAAACTACACTTAAAAATTAAAGAAACGAAGTTTTTTTAAAGACGTCGAGAAAACGAAAGAATACTAAGTATTATCAGATACAATAGCTTTTTGTTATTTTTAATCTATTATAGTATAAGATTATAATCACTATCTTAAACAAGTTAAATAATGTCTATGACCAAAGAAATCAATATTTTTTCGTGTAAAGAAAAGTTACGAGTGAAGAAAATACAAATGCGTGCCAAAAAACAAGCCATGTTTATTTATTTGAGCGACACGCAAAAAGTGTAGTACTAGATTTTTGTGTATAAAAATTAGCATACACATGGAAGCCCTTATAAATATCACATGTTTGTTTTCATTTCAATGTAAATTTTCGGATAAAGTTACTACATTACAAATGATAAGGGTACATAATTTTAGTGACATTTCCTATATTCCCGACAAAAATGTCAACTTTTCAAAAGTCAATTTGGGAAACATTTCCTATATTTAGTTGAATGTGTTTTTGGAATGTGAGAGTATTGCATTCGCACAAAGCGATAGCAATCCCGCGTGGACAAAATAGAGCGTTTAACACGAGCGACCAATCAAAGCGGCACACTCAATAATTCTGACGTACTCAATATTGAAGTTTCGATTTAGATTAAATTTTAGTCCAAACTTTGCGAATGTAGACACAATCAAGTCTGCGTACATAGGTAATATTGAAAGTCCAATTCGTATTATTTCCAATGTTATTTGAATTTGTAACTTCTATATCACTATGTGAAATTGTTTTTGTAAACAGTAATTATGAAAAAAAAACGTGTATTTATTATTTTTCGAAGTTTTTAGAGACTTTTTTGTGACAAATTAATTAGCTACCTAGTTAATTTGTGATGGCGCGTTTACATTAAGTCGGCCACGGTTTACGGCGAATTACATTCAGCCCAATACGGTTCACCGAATTGGGCTGAATGTAAAGTCGGTCACCGAAAACGGTGACCGTATTCGTTTAAGTTGTCGGTTACGCATTCAGCCATTAATTCATTCTTTATGAGTGGCGCGATTCAACAAGGCAGCCGTTTTCGGTTACCGAAAACGGTCTGCGGTCGAACGCGGCTAACCGAAAACCTGTTTACACTAGTCGTTGTACGAATACGGGCCGCGACCGAATCGGTCAAAACGACCTAAGGTAAATGAGCCATAACATAGGCGTTCTCAAAGACACTAAACGAGCATTCTCTATGTCTACTAAAGTAAACGTTTTCTACAACCCTGAACAGTAGGAAATCAAACATTTTACTGCAATAAAAATTAAATTTACAGAACAACAGGATTATAATCAATCAGTCTATATCTAAAAAAATAGCTTAGTATCAAACAAATCCTTAATCAAAAACTCAACGATAGCACAAACCTTTGTGTTCTAGCCTAATATGTACAGTCCTCTTCTTGTCTGTGGTCCCTTCATTTCCTGGAGACTGGCGGTGGTCTGGAGTAGGGATGTGACTGGAACCTGTCGCGCGCTCGCACTGCTTTGAGACCGACTGATTTTTGAGTGACATTCGTCTTCCCACGAGCCATCGTGTCTATTAGTTTGTTAAACGGCACACGAACACGAACATGTAAGGGAATTTTATTGTTAGTGGGTTAATGGTTTGGACATTCACAATGTTAGAATCAGGTGCTATGTATTGTAATATTATGTAGGATATAGGTAATATAAACAAGTTTTAAAATAATTATGTAGAATCAGCTATAATCGTAACAATCTAAGAAGTCCGATGACGTTTCTCATTTTAAATGCCGCGATAACTTTGTATCGCGTCTACGAAAAATCAAATTCATAATCCTAATTAATTACTATGTTACCCATACACTATAACAACGAGTATCATTCGTGAACATCAATTTTAACTTATATAACGTATTTTTATAGCTGTCAAATCCGACTTCTTATATTGTCAAGTCTTTAGTGAGGACTTAGCTTTTTAATTAGGATTTTGTATGTTTTTAATTGAGATTTTGTATTGAACATGAAATGTTGATTTAGTTTAAGCTTGAATGTTACAATGTTTTTCTTTTTTGGTAGCTGTGTTGTGTTGTTCACACTCTTTCTTTGCAATACATTTTTAGAAGTGATGACTTTTAATTGGCTGTCACAGCTTCACTTGCTATTTTTTTATTCTGTTTGTTTTAGCTGTAAGTTGGCCATAATTGTTAAATAAATTAATAAATAAATAAATATGCATGGGAAAAAAATGCTATTTGCAATTTTTCAAGAAATACACAGAAATACAATACTAATAGTGACAACAGAATATCTCAATAGACAAAAAAACATGTTTTCAAGTTTACCTATACATAATTCTGGTGCAAGCTGGATCAATGACATATTTTTTTGTTATCTGGCGAAAACTTTAACTGTCAAATTTGAAGCTTTAAAACTTCATCACTCATGAAGATATTTAAAAATTCTTTCATATTTGTTTACCAAAAATGATAAGTATTTTATTAGCAAATTAAAATTGCATGCATATTCCCGATTTTTCTGAACTAGGAGGAATAGCATTATTAAGATTTTGCTACCAAAATTATTTCAATCATTGATTCTTAGGAACACATGCGCAAATAGCACAATGCGTAACTAATTTTGATAACGCCTGTGCTTGGTATCGCAAATTATTACGGTATTTTTACATCAGTGTTAGGAGCTGTTGTGTTTACATAAATAGAAAATTCCACTTCCACTACATACATATTTTGATAGAACATTTATACTACAAAGAACACAAAGACGGGACAAACAAAAACGTCATGGCCTGTTTCACCTCATCCAGACAAGTGACATTTAAAGTATCAAGTTTTACAAGGTGTAATAGTAGAATATCACGTAGAAAATATGAAAGAAACACCTCCATTTTAAACGAAAATGATAACCATAAGCATTCAACATTTTAGCATTTTTTTTGAGATCCGTTTGAGAACCAGGGTTACCGACTTAGCCCGAAGATTTGCCAAACTTAAGTGGCAGTGGGCAGGTCACATTGCTCGCAGAACGGATAACCGATGGGGCAGAAAGTTTCTGGAGTGGCGACCGCGAACCGGAAGACGTTGCGTTGGTAGGCCGCGCTCTGGGAGGCGAACTCATGCGGCAAGCTTGCTGCCACTGCATCGCGTCTCTGTCGCTCGCAAACGTTGGTAGGCCGCGCTCTGGGAGGCGAACTCATGCGGCAAGCTTGCTGCCACTGCATCGCGTCTCTGTCGCTCGCAAACGTTGGTAGGCCGCGCTCTGGGAGGCGAACTCATGCGGCAAGCTTGCTGCCACTGCATCGCGTCTCTGTCGCTCGCAAACGTTGGTAGGCCGCGCTCTGGGAGGCGAACTCATGCGGCAAGCTTGCTGCCACTGCATCGCGTCTCTGTCGCTCGCAAACGTTGGTAGGCCGCGCTCTGGGAGGCGAACTCATGCGGCAAGCTTGCTGCCACTGCATCGCGTCTCTGTCGCTCGCAAACGCGCCTTATCATGGGCATCAGATCATTGTCGAATGATTCATTCTCATCGAAGAATGTCCTACCAGGTGGACAGATGACCTGGTGAAGGTCGCGGGGATCCGCTTGTTGCGACACGCACGGGACCGGTCAATGTGGCGACGCTTGGGGGAAGCCTATGTCCAGCAGTGGACGTCTTTCGGCTGATATGTTGATGGTGAAGCATCGATAGCTAGCATGGACAGTTGCTATGCCGCATATGTTCGCGAGTTTTTTCAAATTATAATTTGGAGTTACAGGGTGTAACGGAATTAAAAAAGAGCATCCGCGGCCTGGGCTCAAGCAACTGAAGGAACACGGGTGGGTTTTAGTCAGTAAATGTCTGACACGCCCTTCCGCTCCACCCAGAACGGGCGAAGTCATTGGATAATTTCCCAAAAAAGAAAAAAGTTTGTAACAGAAAGGTGTAAACATATATATGGGCACAAGCAATATTTAAAATATGATGTTCGACATCTAATTGAGAACAGCGCGTCACTTCATCAGGTAGAAACGAAACAGGCCTTTATTGTAACGTGCATAAGATTGCTATTGACATGTACCTTGCACGTTCCTTTGCGTCTGATCCCGCGGCACACTGGACCCGAAGCCGTAGCTCCTCGTCTGCGGTGGGTTGGTGGGCTGTAATGGCGGCCTTCGGAATGGTAACGCTTTGCCGACTACTGGCTTCACGATTTTTGCTATACAAAATAATTTTAGCCATCATTTACATCTTAAATTAGAAGTTCTATTACAGAGCGGGAGGATAATTTTACGATGCATAATTCACACCCTCAGAATGAAAGTGACCTAACTCAAAATATGCCATTTTGTATCAAGTCTTCAAAAAAAGTTTAAAAAAATATAGAGTTGAGTACCTATTAAAGTGACCGATATTTTTAGGGTTCCGTACCCAAAGGGCAAAATCGGGGCCCTATTACTAAGACTTCACTGTCTGTCTGTCTGCTACCAGGTTGTATCTCATGAACCCTGATAGCTAGACAGATGAAATTGTCACAGATGATGTATTTCTGTTGCCGCTATAACAACAAATACTAAAAACAAAATAAATAAAAATTTAATTGGGGCTCCCATACTCATACAACTAACGTGAATTTTTTGCCGTTTTTTGCGATAATGGCACGGAACCCATCGTGCGCAAGTCCAAGTCGCACTTGGCCGGATTTTTACTCATCAATGGCTCTTTTTCATGATAGGGTTATAGAGTAGGATTTCTAAGGTCTGTTTATAGTAAAATCACGACATTACAGGAATTTTGTACTAGCTCACTTTCATTCTAAGATTGCCAACAGTTGAGAGGAAAAGATAGGAAACATCAAAAGAAGGTTCGGCGAATGTCTTCCTCTGCCATACTTCTTTATATAGTCGAAATTATTATACAGAGGAGGCCTGTAACTCAGCACATTATAAGGCTGATAATGATGATAAAATATTTGTATTGAAGCTACGTAAATTATGATCGTGTTATACATACCTTTATCACCGAAATTTATAGTCCTCGTCGCCATAGTATTCGTCCTATCCGTCAGACCCCTCTTCACTTGAAGTACTGGAATATGTTCCATTTTAAATTCCGTCCGTTCCGGCTTCCCCGTCATTACAAACGTCGAATTCAAATCTTTAGGGTCAATAACACCATAGTTTTCTACGTCAGCTGCAATGTCATATTCCCTCTTGATTTTCTTTGCCGAGTTCAAGTTCCTCGTCGTGTCCAAGCTCTCGAAGGAATCATTTATAATTATAGTTTCGTTATTGGGCAGTTTGATCGGCGTTCCTTTACGCTTTTTGGCCGATAGTCTAGGCTTCTTATTTTCTACGTCAGCTAGGTCATCACTGTCGCTTATTATGTCTAAAGTAGCATTTGCGTCGCCTTTTTTGGAGAAACTGTATTCTAATGTCGTGGAAGGTTTGTGTAAGTCTAAAGTAGAGATGAATTTGAAGTGTGAGTCACCTTCGTTGCCGTCGTCTGACCACGTTATGCCTTTGGCTAACTTTGCTTTCTTCATTATCTCTAGGTATTCAGTGGTTAAGGCTGGTGGGGCTTTGTCGTACCCTTTTAGCGTCAAGTACAACTTCTTCAACATAGAAGGCATGTCACTCATGTATTCTGTAAAGGCCTCGATTTCTTCATTTTCTATGGCCAACAGTTTCTGTCTCAGACTATCTCTGGCCTTGATCTGTCGTAGTTCACTGTTCAACTGGACTTTGTCAACGAAGTCGGTTAATTCGGGGCAATCGGCAAGAGCCTGTTCACAAACATCGTGTAGTTTCTTCTTGCTGTCATCCCATTTCGTCCATGCGGTCATTACTTTGGAGTCTAGATGCACAGATTGTTTCATATAATTTTCGGCGGCGCGCTCTTGTCGCGGTATATCTTCGGTGCACATCTACATTGATTGATAAATATATTTTAAGAATGTTGTTATCAAATAAACAGTCAATATGTATGAAACATAAATCAATATATTAATTAATTTTAAGTCTTGCTGAGAGAAAGCCAGTATACTACTACTATTAAACGAACTCATAACCATAGGGTTACGCGAACCTCATTAAGCATCACATTACATGGTAATAGTAGTACTTTAAGTATCCGAAACCTCAACCCATTGTCAGTTAGTCATCAAGGTACAGTACTCCCCAATCTTTTTGGCTGGGCTTTTTATAGACTTTCCAAAGAGCAAATCACGGCGCGCTGCTGTTTTTGTACGATATTTACTACTGCGCAGCCATTGCAATCAATTTTAGAACAGTCAAAAATGTTGGGGATTACTGTAAGCAATATTACCTGCTCAATAGCCTCCGAGGAGGATCGATGCGCCAGATCAGCGACGTGCGAGAAGGCGCGCGTGCGCAGCCTCTGACGTAGTAATATTACCTGCTCCATAGCCTCCGAGGAGGATCGATGCGCCAGATCAGCGACGTGCGAGAAGGCGCGCGTGCGCAGCCTCTGACGTAGAAATATTACCTGCTCCATAGCCTCCGAGGAGGATCGATGCGCCAGATCAGCGACGTGCGAGAAGGCGCGCGTGCGCAGCCTCTGACGTAGTAATATTACCTGCTCCATAGCCTCCGAGGAGGATCGATGCGCCAGATCAGCGACGTGCGAGAAGGCGCGCGTACGCAGCCTCTGACGTAGTAATATTACCTGCTCCATAGCCTCCGAGGAGGATCGATGCGCCAGATCAGCGACGTGCGAGAAGGCGCGCGTGCGCAGCCTCTGACGTAGTAATATTACCTGCTCCATAGCCTCCGAGGAGGATCGATGCGCCAGATCAGCGACGTGCGAGAAGGCGCGCGTGCGCAGCCTCTGACGTAGTAATATTACCTGCTCCATAGCCTCCGAGGAGGATCGATGCGCCAGATCAGCGACGTGCGAGAAGGCGCGCGTGCGCAGCCTCTGACGTAGTAATATTACCTGCTCCATAGCCTCCGAGGAGGATCGATGCGCCAGATCAGCGACGTGCGAGAAGGCGCGCGTGCGCAGCCTCTGACGTAGCGCCAGCACGCGCTGGCGGGACATCAAGGTCAACAGTTTGGACTCCAGTGCGCTGTAGACTGCCTCTTCTACTGAGATGCGTTTACGCCATTCTTGTTTTACTACATAAAAATATTTTTTTAAGTCTTTGTAATGAGCAGTCAAAATTGAACAAAGCTTTTTAACAAAAAGTAATGATTAGGTAGGAATATTATGCAGCACTAACTGACTTAAGTAGATACATAATATATATATAATATTATTTTGTAATGAAAAGCTGAAATAACAGTAGGTATCTTAACTTGAGGCTACATAGTTTTTCATAAAAACAGGAATAGATATAATGAATAACGAAGAAACGAAAACAGGAACACCAACTTCCGAATTTGAAGTTATTTTCACCCTTTTTGTGTTTTTATTTGAAGTTGGTTGTATTTTTTTGTAAAAAAGTTTTTATTTTTCACTTTTAGGTGTGGTTCCATAATGGTCCAGTTCTATAGGCTAGGTACCTATAATGCCCAAAGAGATGCCAGAATATAGATTAACCCAATAACATGAAACTCAATGAAAACCAGTGGATTGAGAGTATACCAGGGTGAAATATTTACACCCATATACCCTTTTAGAGTGTAACATCACACTCTAAAAGGGTACGCGGGTGTAATCATTTAACAGAGTTATGAAATGGTGTAAACAATAAACAGACTTGTGGTTGCAGCTATCCCGAGTGATTTGCCATCATTTATTGAAGAGTTCTGATGTATATATCTGAATTTCTTCATCAAATCTTGATGAAATTTAAATGAGACCACATGGCAATCATGCATGGCAACCAACGCTTTCAAATAAAAAACGAATCAACAAAATCGGTTCACCTTAGACAAAGTTCTGAGGTAACAATCATAAAAAAAAATACAGTTAAAATGATAACTTCCTTCTTTTTGGGAAGTCTGTTAAAAATATTCTAAAACATAAAACTAATATCACACTCTAAAAGGGTATGCGGGTGTAATCATTTAACAGAGTTATGAAATGGTGTAAACAATAAACAGACTTGTGGTTGCAGCTATCCCGAGTGATTTGCCATCATTTATTGAAGAGTTCTGATGTATATATCTGAATTTCTTCATCAAATCTTGATGAAATTTAAATGAGACCACATGGCAATCATGCATGGCAACCAACGCTTTCAAATAAAAAACGAATCAACAAAATCGGTTCACCTTAGACAAAGTTCTGAGGTAACAATCATAAAAAAAAATACAGTTAAAATGATAACTTCCTTCTTTTTGGGAAGTCGGTTAAAAATATTCTAAAACATAAAACTAATATCTAAATAAAAAAATTACAATAAAAAGTGGAGAGTGAGGGACACATTATGTATAAAAAAATTCGTCCACATCGTTGTAATTGGTAAATATGCTCAGAACAATGACAGCATTGCTACGTTGAATAGCAATGCTGATCCTCTGGCCGATTAAAAAAAGAGAATGATAAAAAAATGCTTGTACTTCAACATACCTTTCTCCTTAGCCATATCCGGCTCCCTCGAAACCACCTTAACACTACTCAGCGACAATTGCGCCTGCAATTCCTTCACCTGCTTCATCAGCTCAGCATTATTCTTCACTAACTGTGACACCCTCATATCTCCATCGACAATATTCTTCTTTATACTGAGCTGTATCTTATTGGCCCTAGCTGCGTATTTTAGCGTGTTGTAAGTATCTTCGTAGCTGGCGTTAGCGGGGGAAACATTGGCAATCATGACTGTTTTGCAGTTGCCGCCAAGACTATCTTTCAGGAGACGAGTCAGTTTTGAGTCTCTGGAAATGTAAGATTATCGTATGTTATGAATAGTTTGAAAGCAATTCAAGTTTGTAATGAAATATTTAGTGGCGAGATAAACTACTAGTTTTACTCTGAGTTGACAATAGACAGAAATTTCTCATGTGCTTGTTAAGGTGTTATTTCCACAAATCAAACATTAGCAACAAAACAAAAGAAGGCTAGGTTTTTGAGCTCATAAGGTTGTTGAGCAACCATATCAAAAAATCTTATGAGCTTCTCCCTCCAGCAATGTTGTATGGTGACAAAAATATACATAAAGGTTGGAAGTCCAGAGGCACTGCTAATCTTTTTGTATATTTCTGTGGAGAAAAAAAGCTCCTTTACTTTCACCCATTTGTGCCCGTTTTCATGAATACTTAGCAACACCTAAAAGAAATATTCCATCCGTTTCATTGTTTAGGAATCGCCTAGTGAACACCCAGAATTAGTTTACTATAGGCAATGTGCTATATACATAAAATTTACCTGTAAGGAATATAACTGCTGCCATCAGCAAGCCTATTGATACAGTTGCCCAAAGACAGTAGACTCTTGTTGATATTGGCGCCCTCCTTGAAGCGGTCTCCGACACAACCGGTGGCAGACGCGCGCTCACTGCCAGCCAGGTCTATCATAGACAGCTTCACTATGCGGAGCTGACTGCTTGTCCTGTAGCGCATTTTTACGTATACCTGTTGAAAATAATAATAACAATCATTTATTTATACCACTCCCTCTAAAAAGCTTATTTTATTCACTGTTTTCAGTGAATAAAAAGCACTTTAAATTACTGTTTTGGTGTTTGAATTTAGAACACACCAATACATATTCTACCTCCATCTCAATGCTATACAACCTCCTTGCGCATAAAATACTCGATGCAAACTTCTTGTGCAAAGAATATTCGATTTTCAAACTCCTTCGTCGATTTAATTTTGAGTTTGTTTATATTTAGGAGTTTAATAATGATGTTGATTTTGGTCTAGGATATTTAGTGAATACTTATTTGGATTGTAATTCTAATATTAATTGCATTAGTGCTTAATTAATTATAATTATGTAACATAACAGAGGTGGTCACTGGCGTCTGAAACACACCTAGCTCAGCTTAAATTTACAAAAAATGTGGAACCCTGAGGTTTCTCATTTTTTTTAAATTTTGAAGGGAGGATACTAATAATAAATAAATAAAAATGGTTAATTAAACCATCCCTTGTGCTTTTTGCTTAAATCTTTCTTTTTCTCGTAGTCATGGTATAAAATATAGTATGAAACTCTTGAATAAACGGATTTATATCGAGGACCATGAATCACTTGCGTCGCTCAGGATTCTAACACTTGAATCATCATGAATCACTCCCTACGGTTGTGATTCAGTTTTTAGAATCCTTCACTTGTTCGTGATTCATCAATGGCCCTCGCTTTAAATCCGTCCTTTATTCACTAGTTGCATAATATACTATTATTCATCAAGCCATACCTATCTAAAACAGTTTATGCATAAGATGTACCGTATCTGTTAGTGAGATGCAGACATTTAAAGAAGGATTTTATTGTTATGCGTTTAGCTGATTATATATAGTCACTATTTAAGAAATATAACATAATGCGCCTGTAGAAAATCCACATTTCACCTGGATTTTCATTTTTATTGTATGTTTTAATCATCACACCACAAACCACAATTAAAGACCATGTCTTGAATAAAGTTCCTCATAACAGAGTACTAAGATGCAAGCAACGCATGTTTCAACATTTCAAGCACACAACTTGTTAACATCCATAACAGAATTGACCTACTAATTACCTCTCTAATCTAAATGAATGTACTACATAAGTACTATCAGTTTTTGTGAATATATAACTTTAATAGCCTTGTGATGTAACAACCACAAGAGGATAAAAGTGCAGTAAGGGTCAAATGTTATTGCGGCTGTGAAAGGCCCTACTTGTTTTATAATACCCCAACCCACATCACTGTCAAATTTATTTGCTACTCAACTTGACTTGTGTTCTGAAAGTCTATTAATTTTGAATTTAACTATAGTAAGAGAAGAAAGACACTGCATTGTAAGACCTTGCACTAAGTAAACCGATGACCTGGTTAAGGTTACAGGAATCTATTGGATATGAGACGCAAAGGACCGGTTGATATGGTGATACTTGAGGGAGATTTATGTTTAGCAGTGGACTCTCAGCTTAAATGAATGTGATTCTAAGAGGTATTAACCTGAAAGACAGCATGACTCCTAGAGCTCTCAGCATTAGCATCAGTGGGGTGCTGTGTCCGGTTCTTATTGCCATTCTCCAGCATGTTGAGGAGTTCCCTCGCAGTCTTGATATTGTTCAGCGTCAGGCCAGCCACCATAACTCCATATTTAGAATCTTCTCGGAGTTGTAGTGGGGTGCTTGACGGTTTCAGCAAGTCATATACGTTTTCATTGTATACCTGGAAATTTGAAGAACATTGGGTCACAAACCGTTGGGCTTAAATTAAAAAATAATCATCCTTGTTTTCTTGTTTGAGATGGTTGACTGTTATGCTTTAGAAAAAAAATATTGAAACAGTAAAAATACCACAAGGGAAGACATGACTGTAAAAAAGTCTTAAATAAAAAGATGTACCTATTAGGTAGGTAATTGAAGTACCTAACCATTTAAAAAATCATTTCATAATTAACATACAACTCACAAAATGGTATTTTTATAAAATTTACTTATATACAAATGAAATCCTACTTTAGCTAATTATTTCAACAGTATAGAACAAACAATCAAGTTTATAGGTCAAACTTCTAAGCAAACTAATGCATGGGTAATGAAAACAAAACAACAACAAATAGCTTGCAAGTTTTACTTAGAAACATTGTTAGACTACCTACTATGTTAATTAGTTTGAGAAACCATAATAAATATAACATCAAACTACTTACTTCAATGTAAGAAACTCCAATATCAAACTCCCTCTCCTTTTCAAAAGAGTTTATTGTATAGAAAAGGTGTTCCATAGTCAAATATGTGATGCCCGGGTGCTCTTTGGTACCAATCATAGTGAAAGTTTTCCCTGCGCCAGTAGCTCCATACGCAAACACTGAACAGTTGTAGCCCTCCATCAAAGAAGCCAGGATATCTTTCGTTGTAGTCTCGAAGACATCTTGGTTGGTCGCATTTTGCCCACAAACATTATCGAACACAAACTTTAATTCCTTATTGGCTCGCTTTAAAAAGTTCTTGTTCGGTTGCTGAATTCCTTGGTAGAAAAAAGGCCGGATCTCTTCTTTGGGGTCGAACACCAGCATCATATCGTCCACAACGTCAATAACTACGCGTGTGTTAGTTTCTACTTCCCTTTCGTTCAAAGGCCGGACTCTCACAACTACCTTGACGTTTGCAGCCATTTTCTGTGTTGAACCACTCTTTGATGGTGCCAAGATGCTGGGCGCAGTTTGTGGCCTGCGCAATCCTGGCTGCCCAGGGGCTTTTTCAATTTTAACCATTTTTAGTGACACACCAACTTATAACTATCTCATTGAATGAACACACCACAGGCAAATCACCACCACAATTGCCACCAACTTAAAACAATAACTGTAACGGTTCCTTCACGTCACATGAATCACAAGGCTTGCTAATTAAATTATAAAAAATAAAAACTCCACAGCGATGTTTGAAAATCTTTCGTTCCTTCGCGTATCTAACAGTCAAAGTAACCAACCGTCAAATTTTAAAACTGACTTGACAGACGCTTCGGTTGGCGCCTGCATCAGAAATATTACGTTTCGTTGCACGAATAGGTAAAGTCGAAATAAAAATAATTTTCTGGTATTTTATTTATTTGATCAAAACTTTAGATTAATAACATCGAGTAAATAACGTTATGTGTCAATCAATAGTAGCATCAACTAATGAAAAAACCTTGCAAACGTTGTTGAACTATCCAAACAAAACCAAATGCCAAAGTAGCTCGCGAAATTCAAACCTTACGACATTTGAACTCGGATAGCCGTTTGATTTAAAGCTTCACACACATTGTGATTTTTACTTTTGTAGTGTTATTTCTACGCGATTTTTTGACGTGACAACGTCTTATAATTCGATGGAGCCGGCTGCACGCACGAAAAAACATGACTCATGCGGCGTTACCTCTGAGGCGTTCCATTTAAGGCTTGAAGTGCAAGCGAGAGCGCGGAACGAGCGACAAAGAGGCACAATCGGCCTCCGCGTTCGGCAGCGTTCGACATCTGTCTCTCTCCTACTTGAGTGAGCGATGCGTCCGCGTGGACAACTGCTATACAATAATACATTTACATGTTTTCGTCAAGTATGAAGTGCAGTGAAAAGTGAATGTGGTGTCAATTGTTTATAGCAACGATAATTGCGGCGATAAAGGTAATGATTCTTTCGATATTAAATATATGTTCAGTGATATATTGTTCAGTGATACTTGTAAAAACTCTGTATATTGTAAAAAAAAAATTGACATAATTGTATTTATGCGTACAACTAAATGTAACTTGATCAATTCAATTGTGATTTCCATTTACCTCCTTCTCTATATCCATACAAAATATCTATCAAACAAATAAAATTAAAATTTTCTTTAAAAAATGCAACCATTCCATCAGTATTTTCTTATGACGTTGTCACGTTCAACTATCGTCAGTAAACCGACTTTACAGACAACCGATTTTTTTTTTATCGCAATTTGCAGCTTCATACAATTCCATAGGTCGCAGAATGGGTGGAAAAAAATCGTGCGAATAAAAATCGCAGTGCGTGCTATGCCTAATTATTTTTATTATTCTATGAACTTACGATACGCACACGCACATATTTTGAACAACATACAATACAGCATGACATTGAGATTGAAATACAAATGACAAAAATTTCGGTTTCTTGGCGCTTTGGCTTTAACCCCAAAATGACGTTGGTGATAAAAAAAAAACCATTAAAAAAATATAATGGTTAGACAAAATGATAAGAATCATAAAGCTGCACTAAAATATAACAGCAAAAATATATCAATAGCGTCAATAAAGGGTGTATATTTGGACCTAGTTATGCAAAACAGAATCAACTCACACAATCTCAGTTTTGAGAAAAAGCCATTCTTGTCAAAATATACAGTATACAGTAAAATTGTTTGTTAATATGAATAAAGTTTATTTACAATATTGTACCAAATAGTTTGTTCTAAGTATACAAATATAATATTGAAGATAATCACTTTTTTTTTAATAATAATAAAAGAAAAACTCTTTGATTCATTGTTAATTTATCAATAAGCTATAAATTTGTAGGACAAAAAAACACATACAGTGATATTCTAGTAAACAGATATGTTATGAGCGCGCGCATTGTGAAGACTCGAATACGTCCTAATTGGGACGTATAGTCTTTAGTCTATGTGTCGCATGGCGAAGAGCGATACGCTTTGTTGAAACAAAAACAAGTTTAAACAATGCCATCGTGTGTATTTAGAAAGTGTACCAATCATACCATGTAAGTATGCAATACACCTCAATTTACTAATTTATTTCATTTTTTCTCAATATCTATTATTTATTCTGTGCTGATATTCTTATATTTGGAGGTTAAAAAAAGAAAGAGATGGTGATGAAACACAATAATGGCCACTAGAATGTTTGTTTATATTCACACGCAAGTGACAAACACTAGCTGTCTCTTTTTTTCATGTTGGTTTTATCAAGCCATCCCTTTTGACTTTTAGTGAAATGTCAGATGAATTAAATGTGTGTATGTATGCTGCCACTGCTGCGAGTAACACTTTTTTCGGTTGTTTTGTGAATGTATAACGTATCTGTTTACTAGAATATCATTGAACATATATTTCTTTGAAATCATTAATGAAAATGTTAAAACTACAAAAATGTTAAATTGAATCTAAATCCAATCCTAAATCAAAATCCGGTTGGGCTGAAAAGCCTTCAAGATCGTCTTCGATATCATATTTTCCGAAAAGTTTCACTAAAAATTCATGTGATTTTTGCGGAATCAAGTGAAGCATACTTTTTAAATCCCTTGACTTAGCGTCAGGGACAGGTTTCCCTGTTAGCCAAAATGGCTCCATTAACGCGCGAAACAGTGTTTTGACGTGACAACGTCTTATAATTCGATGGAGCCGGCTGCACGCACGAAAAAACATGACTCATGCGGCGTTACCTCGCTCTGAGGCGTTCCATTTAAGGCTTGAAGTGCAAGCGAGAGCGCGGAACGAGCGACAAAGAGGCACGATCGGCCTCCGCGTTCGGCAGCGTTCGACATCTGTATCTCTCCTACTTGAGTGAGCGATGCGTCCGCGTTGACAGCTGCTATACAATAATACATTTACATGTTTTCGTCAAGTATGAAGTGCAGTGAAATGTGAATGTGGTGTCAATTGTTTATAGCAACGATAATTGCGGCGATAAAGGTAATGATTCTTTCGATATTAAATATATGTTCAGTGATACTTGTAAGAACTATGTACATACATTGTAAAAAAAGATAAATAAAATTGACATAATTGTATTCATGCGTACAAATAAATGTAACTTGATCAATTCAATTGTGATTTCCATTTACCTCCTTCTCTATATCCATACAAAATATCTATCAAACAAATAAAATTAAAATTTTCTTTAAAAAAATGCAACCATTCCATCAGTATTTTCTTATGACGTTGTCACGTTCAACTATCGTCAGTAAACCGACTTTACAGACAACCGATTTTTGTTTTTTATGTCCGCTGCCTTAAGGTTGCCCTAGTCGACGGCACGAACTATTTTGTGCGCGGGGTTAAAATGCATGCTATCTTATCCGACAACAAGTGCAAAAGAGATAGATGCTGTGATGAGCAGTAAGAAGCCAGTTCGCGTACAAATGAGCACTTTTGCAAGTTTGTAGCGAAATGGCAGATGATTTAGGACGAAAGCAAGCGCGCGAAATTTTATAAACAGACCTTTGGGAGTGTAGATATCACGAAAAAACGACTAAATGTATATTTTCAAAATCATTTGCATTATTGAACTACTAATCTATCCCTGTATGGTGGCTGTTTTTCAATTTTCCCTCTTCTTTTGGTATTTATTTCCGCCCAAAGATGCGATAAAATTAGTTTTGAAATATGGAACTTTCGACGCTCATAACTATATATATTTATTTTTTATTTGTTTTTTCTTTTTCATACATGGCTTAGAATGTGCCTTAAAGCGTCAACAGAGGCTGTATACACCAGATGATTATATTCAGGTCAATGATATTCTAGTAAACAGATACATTACACACTCACAAAACAACAGAAAAAAGTGTTCCGCACAGCAGCGGCAGCACACATACACACTTTACTGACATTTCACTACAAGTCGAAAGGGATGGCTTGATAAAACCAACATGAAAAAAAGAGACGGCTAGTGTTTTTCACTTGCGTGTGAATGTAAACAAACATTATTCTGATCATAAATGTTTTTTTCTTTTTCTAACCTCCAAATATGAGAATATTAGGAAAAAAATTAAATAAATTAGTAAATTGAGGTGTACTGGTATCATAATTAGTACACTTTCTAAATACACACGATGGCATTTTTTAAATTTTGTTTTTGTTTCCACAAAGCATATCGCTCTTCGTATACTATACGTCCCAATTGGGACGTATTCGAGTCTTCACAATACGCGCGCTCATAGTCATAACATATCTGTTTACTAGAATAATTATCCTTGGTGCAAAAAGCGTGTTGAAACTAGTTTATTAAATTCTAAAGGTCGTATTGGCGAACTTGTTGTAGCTATGAATTCTCCTGATGTAATTAATAATGTTCATTCTGGTAAAGCCTTTATTGGTTTTGATGCTCTTAATTTGCCTGCTAGTTACAGTGAGCAGAATTATTATTATGAATATTCTTTGCGTTATAATATTAATTATAAGATTCATTTTACTTTTACTACATTAAATCCTACCCACATAAGATGAAAATTGAAGATTTCTTGTCATAATTTAAATTTAAAAAATATATATAATTAATAGAAAGAAAACGATAGATGGAGAGAAAGTTTCATGGCTTCATACTAAAGAAATTATCATAAAAAAGGATTAAATGTTCAAAATTTACATGAAAACTAATTTGATTGAAGATTTTAAGGCAGTGGACATAAAAAAAAAAATTTCTTTGTAGGCAACATTATAAAACAAAAGCGATAATGGAGCCACTTTGGCCAACATTTTGACAAAAATGGCTTTTTCCCAAACTGTCATTGTGTGGGCTGATTCTGTTGTGCATAAGTAAGTCCAGTTATATCATCAAGGAACCAAGTAATGTGAGTCTTTGTAAACATATAGGATTATGCATATTTCAATAAAACATATTATGCAAACAAGAACCAACCCGCATGGTTCTATCAATAATCATATTTGATTACAAAATAAAAAATGCAAGGCACCATGTGTGAGTCTTAATGAAAAAACCAATTCCAATGATTTTTTTAGTATTTTTGCGTGACTATGGGGCATGGATATTGTTAATTTATTGAACAACTGCTGATATGTTGATTGGTAACATTGACATAGAAATGTTTTATTCTGTCAAAATTGTCAGATCATTTTGATATTGACAGGGTCGATAGAAAGTTCATTTTTAAAAGATTCTGTGTCCTTATCTCGATTTTGACATGTGTGTAGATTGGTTCCTTTATGCATAACTAGACCCATTTAGTAATTTAAATAAACATAAATATTCCCATAACAAGTAAAATAAGAACAAAGACTCCATTAAAGATTAAACTATTATCTAGCCATCTATGCTACTAATTATAATAGAAAATTAACATTTATTTATACACAGTGTCGCAAGGATATCGTCTTTATTGTGACATCGTCGCTGTATAAGAAACAAATACAATTTCCTCTTAATTTCCGCCAGCGATCTTATCTGGACATAACGACAGGCTTAACATTCAACCGGGATTCTTACTAAAACTTCGGAAATAGACACACTTTCATTGTTCCCCTTTAGTAGATAAAACTGTTTATGTAGTCATGGCTTTGAAACTGTTTTTGAAATTATAATCCTATTTGAAGGCTGCCGAAAGATTTTAATCGACAGAAAAAGGCGGCATATCAGGTTGAATGAAAAAAAAGACAGATAAAAAAAAATTTTTTCATGATAAAGTATATTTATTTTGTAAATTGTTTAAAAATAACACTCGTGTGAATAAAATTGTGCAAACGTTTATCAACAAGGTTTATGTGTAATTTATATCTAATTAGTTAAGTTATTATTTTAGGTTTCCTTATTTCTTTCTACACACTGTGTCTTCGTCTATCATCGAACTATCCTGTCGCAGGTCTGCTGGAAGAAATTTCTATTGAAATAAGAAGTACCTTTGTGCTCTTCTATCCGTATTCTTTCTTTTCTCTGTAAAATGTTTTGTGTGTACATAAATAAATATATAACAAAAAGATTCAGTTCAATTGTGCATCTCCCTTTCTGAAGTCGATTATAAACTAGCCCAACCTTTAAGTCATTGAACTTCAGCAACTTGTGTAGATAGGTACCTATATGCCTATGGATACTTTAATTTGTTTATTTATTTAATAGCGAACCCGACGGACGTTGTCCTGTCCGGGCCCGAACCCTATTGAAGCGCCACCTACCGGTACCAATTATTGTGAATCTAAACCATCCTGGGATCCACCCACTCAGACACACACAAATAAAAAGTCATCAAAATCGTACTAGCCGTTTTTGAGTTTTGCGCTTAGCAAGGCAACACATTTAGCCAAGTATTTTTTTTTAGGTAGATTTGATAGTTAGTTCCTCTTTTATTTTTAACACCCCTTCGAGAGAACCTATAAAAACTGGTCAGTTCAATATCATAATTTCAATCTTTCAATACCCTTTTGTCATTGCAATAATGGCCTCCGGACAGCCGAGACTTTATCGATGGGGCTTAATTTTATTCCTCGGACTTACGGATATTTTATGGCATACACATTAAAATGTTGTGTGAGCGGACACTGTTCGGTAGTTAAAACAGCAAAAGTACCTTGGTGGAAAATATTTAAAAGGTTTTTATAATTATTATGTTATTATTGGTAACAGAAATCTATGTTATTGGCTATATAAATTCATGAGAACTACATCCATAACCATGACAGCGTCATCGACATGCTAATGTGACATGTGAAGGAATTAGGTTATTCCAAAGTTTTAAGTTTTATTTACTGTTGGCATGACTGCCTATTTTTTTAGTGTGGTTTACAACCTATGAATGTTGGCCTGCAAGAGGCCAATTCAGAAGCTAAAATTTCACTAACTTTAGCTCCTGACTTGGTGGCGGTAGAATTGGGCTGAAAAAGACCCAGCCGAATTGCGCAAGTGATTCCGGCAAGGTGCAAGGTTTGACCGCTATCAAATCGACCAATCACATGCGAGATGAATGACGCGATGTGGATTTCCGTCTGTGTGATTGGTCGATTTGATAGCGGTCAAACACTTTGCGTTGCCGTATTCACTTACGCAATAAGGCTGCTGGGAATGTGGGATTATACCTCACTAAAACCAACACGGTGATCATCATCAGACACGGAAGGGGGCCCCATTACCTCTTAAAAGATCACCCCGGTATCTCCTCTATGCAAGGCTTTTTAGAGCACACTCCTGGGGAAAGTAACACCTACCTACTTAACTATCTTTTATTTAATTTGAAACTTTACACGTCACGTCGACCATCTGCATCACAAATTGATAGTGTCCTCAGTTTTATCACGTCATCGCATCGCCATAATTATTGAATCCCATTTTAGCTCAGTTGTATCATACATAGATTTGTTATTTTATTTCTGTTTATTCTGGCAGTGGCTACCCACTGTGTACTTTACGTGTATGAACAGCTATGCAAATTATCGAATGTGTTTACCTCGGCACATATTTGTGGGTTAATATTATGTTGTGTTTTTCAGAAAATATTAAAATTATCAGGTTTGGTCCTTTAGTCCCAGTAACGCGGCAATTACGGGTTAGTTATGTACTTTCTTTGCGAGGTTTGTCCTGCGTTGGAATTATTTTTTATTATATAGATAACTACCAGGTAGGTATTTATTTTAACTTTTTTATTTGGCCATAATAACACCCAAAAGAAATTAATACATAGTTAAAACAATTTAATAAAATAACATACCTACGTCTTCAACTAAATGAAATTCCGTATTTCATACATTGTAATTAAGCAATATGAAATTACATACGACGAAGAGCTGAATTCTTAATAGAAAATCTGAACGGCGAAAGCACCCTGTTATTATTCGCTACTAAAACCTCGTAACAACTGCATTTCACATTGAAATTCTCACGCCAATTATACATTTTAGTATCATTTAATACCAGTATTTCAGACCGATCAGAAGTTTTCAAAATGTCGAACGGTTTTTCAATCCTAAATGTTCTAAAATTTCTCGAAGACCCTGAATATCCTTCCATAGGACCACATCTAAAACTGCTAGGTTTTACTGGTATTTGGCACCCGAATCGTAAATCCCTCGCAGCACGTTTCAAAAACATTCTTTTCTATTTCACCATAACATTCTTCTTCAGCCAGTACGTCAAGTGCTTCATCAATTTCAACTCTGACTCCCTCAAACTGATCCTGCAGTATGCTCCATTTCACATGGGCATCCTAAAGTCCTGTTTCTTTCAAAAGGACTATAAGAAATGGCAGCTTCTTATTAACTACATGTCTTCAGTAGAACGGGGCCAGTTAGCAAAAAGTGACCCGAAGCACGACGAAATAATTCATGGTTATATCAAGAGGAACCGGAAGGTGTCGTACTTCTTTTGGGCTCTGGCTTTCTTCTCCAACTTCAGCATTTTCTCTGAGCCTTATCAGAAGAATCAAATTAATGTGAATGGGACCAGCATCTATTTGAACATATTTGACGGCTACACTCCTTTTAGTAGAGAACCTCCTGGATACTACATCTCGATGTTGATCCAAACAGTCTTGGGTCATATTGTCAGTGCATACGTCGTTGGGTGGGATACCCTCGTGGTATCTATAATGATTTTCTTTGCGGGGCAGTTAAAGATTACTTGTTATTATTGTAGAACGATGATAAACTCTGCAAATTTGGACAAAAGCCATCGTAATATCGCGGAGTGTCATCGGTTCCATACCACTTTGATCGAGTAAGTATTGAATTGTGCATTTTGTGGAGTTGAAAGTTACTGCAATATTTATGATGATCGGCCTTCGCGGATGGGGAGGAGAGGTTCTGATCTGAAGACGCGAGGGTTGGAATGACTCCCATAAGGGTGATCGATGACCAAGTGAGGGCAGTGAGAGTCCGCTAGATACAAGAAGCACAGGAGCGGTCGACGCTTGGGGGAGATCATTGTTCAGCAGTAATATTATTTCGGCTAAATTTATGATGGTTTATGATAACGACTGGAACCAAGATATAATACGGCATTGTACTACTTGCTTTATATTGCACTCTTTTAGTGGATACTCCAAAATGACGGTATTTTTTTTATATATTTTCAGTTATACGCGTCTTTTCAACTCTCTGATTTCACCGGTGATGTTCGTTTATCTGGTTGTCATTTCAGTAAACCTGGGTGTCAATATCATTCAGATTGTTAAGGTAAGGAATTAAAGTCCGACTGGGATAAATGCATTGTTTTAATACACGAGGAGTTTTCTCTTGATATCGATCTCGCCTAACCGAAAGCGATGGAAGGAACGAGGTCTTAAGACGGAACAAGCGACCCCAGTACATGCATGTTCACTCTTGCTTTGAAGGCTGCTAGGACCAAGTGTGAGTATTTTCGTAAATTGATCTTTAGGGTTCCATACCCGAAGGGTCCAAACGAAACCATATTGCTGTCACCCACGTGTCCGTCTGTCCGTCGTCTGTATAATTTTTTAACTTCCCATTGACCAAAGAACTTGAAATTTTGTAATAATGTTTATTATTACGTATATGTTACAAACAAATACCAATATATTCTACATTTGGTCATCATCAAAATCATTTCAGCCGAAAGACGAGCAGTACTGGATATAGGCCTCCCCCAGGCGTCGGCACATTGACCGATCCCGTGCGTCTCGCATCCAGCGGATTCCCGCAACCTTAACCAGCAGGTCACCGGTCCACCAAGTGGGAAGCCTACCAACGCATCGTCTTCTGGTTTGCGGTTCCCATTCCAAAACTTTACGGCCCCATCGGCCATCCGTTTTGCGAACACTTGGTACGGTACCCTAAATGTGCAAAATCCGATACGCACTTGGCCGGTTTAACGTACCAACTGTTTTAAATCCAAGTAATATTTATGTGCATTATCTAAGTGAAATTTTCTGAACTGGTGATCACTTACGGAAAGATGCGGCGTTGGAAGGCCTCCCAGAAGGTGGAACGATGATCTGGGGATGGCCCGAGAAGCATAGGACTGGTCGATTGGCAAATGCTTTGAGGAGGCCTATCTCTAGCAGTAGACATATTTCGGCTGAAACAAATATTAGTGATGTATGTTAATGGTGTGTGCGTGTGTTTATTTAAAGCATCAATCCAGTTCTGTGTCAAATTAATTCTTTTCTTTTCAGATTCACGATGACATCGCGACGCTGGTGTCGAGCATTCTCTTCGTAATTGCCTGCTTGATACAACTCCTGCTGTTTTACTGGTACGCCAATGAAGTCACTATTGAGGTAAATTTGTTTCCTACAGTCTCGTAAAGTCATTCTCAAGGCTTGTATACATCTGTCCCTTACGCACCCTCAAAATAACCTTACTCTAAAAACTTATGGTCACTGGCCTGGATCGTCAGGAACGTCTCGGATTTTATTTCGTTTTTGCGTTTGTTAATATTAAGTTTTGAGTAGTATCCTTTTGGCGTGTCTGTTTTGATACCACGAAGCACACTCCTTTCCTTTCATTTTTAGGGTTCTGTACTCAAAAGAGCCCTATTACTAAGACTCAGCGATCCGTCTATCTGTCTGTCTGTCTGCCCATCTGTCACTAGGCTGTATCTCATGAAACGTGATAGCTAAACAGTTGAAATTTTCACAGATGATATATTTCTGAAAAACAGAATAAAATAAATATTTAAGTTCGGCTCCCATACAACAAACGTGTTTTTTTTTTGCCGTTTTTGTGATAATAGTACGGAACCCTTCGTGCGCGATTCCGACTCGCACTTGGCCAGTTTTTGATAACTCAAGTTTAACAGTATTCATTGCGTGTTTTACGCTTTCGAATAGACGGATTTTTGAACATATGAAGCAATTAATAGAAGGCAAATCGTGCGATCTTTGAACTTACACAAATAGGATGCTGGTCTTCCTTTACTCTTTAGCTATCCTTCTATAAGAGTAGGGGAAGACCAAAAAACGATGGATGTGATATATCTTCATCTAGCTAGTACTTAGAGGGGTGACCGATGAGAACTGAAGACTAAAAGAGAATTATAGTTGAAAAAAAGAGGCAGCACCGACCCCAAAAAAAATGGGATTAGTAGTTGTCCATCCCCCCCGGTGGGTTCCCGCTTTATCGAGGCGAGGGGGCTCAGTAGTCCGTGGCCTGGTCATCCATAGGCCACGGTGAAGCGAAGAGGAACCCGAGGAGGGGCCGCTCGTCAGGGCTTTTGCCATTAAGCCGACGACGTAGCGATCAACAGGTAGGTTGCTGAGTCGCTTTTGGGCGACATCGCAACTGAGACGGGCCGCGATGTCGTGTATCGGAGGCATCGCGGCTGAGGGTTGGAGGCCACGGCGGGAGAGGAATGCCGGTATAACGGTGCGCCGCTCTCCCTATCCTCCGCGGCTTGCACTTGCTTGGTGAACACCGTCAGATGGCGAACGCGGTGAGGCCGCAGGGAAGGAGGAGTGTCGTTATAGCGTTGGCCGCTCTCCCTATCCCCTGTGGAAGAAAAGTGGTAGGTGGCGGGGCAACTGTCCTGACCCGTCACAGGGGGACCAAGGGTGCCATACACGGGGTCGTTTGGCGCTCATGTGCTGTTTTCTCCTCGGGTGGTTACCGCGTACAGTGTGTGGGTGCTCCCCAGAAGAGGATCCGGAGACGGACAGCCGCGGTGGGTTCGCGGTGAGTGCCCGTGTTCCCGCCATAAGCGGCACAGGAGGACACCGTGGAGTTTTAGTGGGCTAGAGTCCCACATGAGCATTTCTCCACGACAAAAAAAAAAGTTCACTAGTAAGGTACTTGGTTAAAAATTATTTCGCATCTGGTTTTGGTCAGCTAGCTCGCGCATATTAGTTTCCGAGTTGATAATGATGATATTGAAGTGACATTTAGTGATTTTAGAGTCAAATACATTCCGATTGGTTCTTAGGTCCACTGTGGCTACTGAAAACCCTAATTTGTGCAAGCTTTAGCAAAAACCGGCCAAGGGCGTGTCGGATTTCGCACATTTAGGGTTCCGTACCAACCAAGGGTGCCATAAACGGGGTCGTCTGGCGCCCAAGTGCTGGCTTGGCCGCCCTGGATTTGGCTACAATGGCTGCGCAGTAGTATATTATAAAAAACTATCTCATAAAAAACAGCAGCGCTTCGTGCCTTGCGCATCGGCAAACCAACTTCAGCGCGGCCCAGAAGTTTGGCGAGGACTATACTCCCCAGAGGAGAGTCCGTGACCAGGTGACGGACAGCCGCGGCGGGTTCGCGGTGAGTGCTAACGCGTGCCCGTGTTCCCGCCATAAGCGGCACAGGAGGACGACGTGGAGTTTTAGTGGGTTGGAGCCCCACATAACTGCGCTGTCTCCCCCAGGTAGCGCAGTATGCATGAGCATTTCTCCAAGCTAAAAAAAAGGGTTCCGTACCGAAGAAAATCTAATTTATCAAAATATTGATATTTGTTAGTAAACTATACATAATAATAAACATTATCACCAAATTTCAAGTTCGTAGGAACAAAATTGTTGACACGTGAATGACTACAAGAGGGCTCCGCTTGGACCCTTCGGGTTCGGAACCTTTCTAATTTCAACTTCTAGGCCTATCTAAATAAAGTTTTAACTTACGTTATCCGTATCTATTGCTCAGAAAATATTTTTCTTTATTTTTTTATTCGCATTTGTTGTGCGCCTTTTAGTCTGTACTTAATAAAAGTATTTATTTTTATTTTAGAGCACTTTAGTGAGCTACAGTACTTTTGAGAGTAACTGGCCAGTAGCTAATAAGAAGATACAAAGGGAAGTAGCACTACTAGGACTCACTACTGAGAAAATACTCATTTTCAGAGCCGGCCCTTTCAATGAAATGTCGCTGGCCACTTTTATCGCGGTAAGTGATGACTGATGATTCATGTTTAAAAAAACATAAACATTGAGAAGAAATTTGTAGAGTTCTTTGTTGCTCATTCATGGAACTATAGGGACTGCCGCTAGACAGATCTTGCCAAGTTAGGCCTACTGTTCACGGACGCGTAGCTTCATAACGCTACAAAATACGCAGTGCAGCTTTTGAAGCCCAGCGTACTGAACTGTATCCACCATACGTATTACACGCGTACGTTTTCAATCATTTCAACATTTTGTTTCCGCCATTTTTACAAATAATTAACACGTGTGTCCATGCGATGTACATGCAGTACGGCAGACAGCAGGCGTCATGAAGCCTGCATGCAGCGACGCGAGCGTGATGGCTGACGCTCCGTCGACAAAGTTTCATAGATTTGTATGTAAGCTACAAGCGTACACCAAGCGTACAATGACGAATACGCGTCTATGAAGCTACCCGCCCGGCCTTACCATTCCTTTCCATACTTACCGAGACTACTTCGTGCCGTGGCTCCTAAAGAACGTTAAGCCGTGGGTCTTGGGTCCTGGCTATCATTTGTAGTTCTTTTATAATCGTTGGGTACTGGCAATCAAGCAGAAGCTTGTAAGTTCAACAACCTGTCTCACCGAGCGCTGTGTCGTGTCTGTGTCTGTCTGTGCCTGTAAGTATCGTGGTGGCCCAGTGGCTAAGACCTAGCCTCTCGTGCTTGAGGTCGTGGGTTCAAATCCAGGCAAGTACCAATGTGACTTTTTCAAGTTCATTTATGTACTTTCTAAGTTTATCTTGGACATCACATATGGAGGAATATATTGAGGAAACCTGGACTTATATACTTAGTTGATGTAAGTCTGAAATAGCCAAGTCAGATGCCTGTGGGGTTCCCAAAGGCGGCGACACGGAAAGAAGAAGACCGAGCGCTTTTAAGTTACCCAGTAAGAGGGCTGTGGAAGTTACAAAGGCAGTCATCAAATATAAAAATAGTTTTTTATTTGTGTATTTGATCATCTCTGGTTTCAAAGTTAATTTAGCCGCCTCTAAGAACCCCAGATATAGTCGAGAATCCACATCGCGTCTTACATCTCGCCATGTTATTGGTCGATTGTACTAAATCAAAAAAAAAAAACTAATTTCTTACGCAATAAGGCTGAATGTTTTCTCACGATGTTTTCCTTCACCGCACCGTTGCCTGTGATGTCCAAGATAAAGTTAGAAAGTACATAATGAATTTGAAAAAGTCACATTGGTACTTGCCACGATTTGAACCCACGACCTCAAACACGAGAGGCGAGGTCTTAGCCACTGGGCCACCACGACACCTTGCTATGCACATCTTGCTTGCCATGGACGACATTACAGCTGCAACCAGTAAAACTGGAAGCCGCAACGAACATTTGTCAAAAAGCTGGCAGATGATGACATTTACTAATTTTAAATAGTACTAGCTTGTCCCCGCGGCATCGATACCGTGCCCACCCCACAGTACCCTTTTTTCGAGATAAAAAATTGCCTATGTCACTCTGAATTAATATAAACTCATCTAATAATATAAGGTAGCTTTCTACTGATGAAAGAATTAAACAAATCGGTTAAATACTTTTCGAGTTTATCCATTACAAACAAACTTATATACAATCAAATCTTTCCTCGTTATAATAATAGTGTAGATAAATAATATTTAACTGTTGCAGATATTGCGAGCCAGCTACAGCTTCTACACCCTATTGAATAGCACGAATTAGAAAAATCAAGCACGGTAGAGAGACTGCCAAGTTCTAACAAAGATAACTGTAGTATCTTTCATTCACGGTAGCAACAAAATAAGCAACATAAAGATGTTATTGAACAAAATATCGTTTTTAAATTTATTTCCTTTATTGACAATTACAAAATTCCGCCCGCATATCCCTTATTATTTGGCCCTTCAGTATTTACGGACATAGCTGAATTCTCTCGGGAATTCTGTTGATAAAAATATTAATGAAAGAATAATAAAAAACTGAAAAGGGTCATTTAATATTCAAAATAAATGTAATTACTGGCAACCAGGTCTTCTTTGGGGAATTTATAAAACGATTTATGTAAAGGATTTAACAAATTGGAAACCTAAAAAAGGTTTGAAAAGAAAGTGAAAGGTAGGTGTTATTTGCAATATTTTCTTTCTTAAGTAAACAATCACATCCTAAACAATCATAACAGTTTGGTAACAAATATAATGTAGGTTGACTTTTTCAGGAGCAGTTGGCAGATAAAAATGTCATCAGTAGTGGTTATTTCAAAAGGCGTAAAACCTCCTGTGATCGACCTGGACCAGGATTAGGTACGCTTATCAGAACTGGCATGACCGCCAAACCCCCGAGACAAGGAGCATACTGTATGTGCCTGGCCTGATGTATCGCATAAAAGACTAGCGTACGGCCAAAACACCACCGGATGTTATAATTGTTTGTTATATCAAGTCATTGGGAGTGCTTAATTAAAAATTTCTATGCTTATATTGTCATCGCAATAAGAAACATTAAATTGAAAAAGTCTTCTTCTATAAATTGAGCCTATTCGAAATTTCAAAGATAAATTATTATTGTTCCGTCCTCAATCTTGGTGAAAGTGACATTCTGATTGACACCCATTCCATATTTAAAATTCGAAAACCATTTCCGAACAAGTCTTCATCTAAATCTATCAGCGTTAGACCGGATACCCCTCAATACGATACAATCAGACGAATATTAACTAACACCAGCGAACTTCAACAACTCCCAAGATTCCGACTAAATCGTTTAACGAGAAATTTCGAGCTTAATCGATTCTGATTCAGCGAGTTCTCGATTGCAATGCAGTTGCGATTTGAATTCGATTAAATGCTGTAGTATATTTGTGTGTTCCTCGTATGAGCTATCAGTGTCCCAGCGCCTGTGTTTTCAATTACCAACATGATTTTGTCGATCCAAATCGATGAGCTTACTCGCTAAAGCTTTTCACCAAACAGAGACGAATAAAGTTATTCGCATAGCCTGGTATGCCTGCAACGTTCCACCTAATCTATTGTGCTGATCGGAGTGCAAATGGTTCGAAAATATTCATGCTCGTCGATTTAGGTCGGTTTCGTTGACACGGAACCGATATTCCTTTGTTCAATGTTGTTAAACTTAAATGTGGTAGAGTTTTCCAGGATATAAAATTTTGTTAGGTTCGAATTTTACCTTCTAAAATTGTAAGTATTGTGTTTGTATTCTGTAAAATTCTTGAATAATTATAAAACTTTATAAAGTTACGCTACAGAAATGATTAAAAACAGCGTATTACACGTCTAAAGTTAATTTCCTCCCCCGTCTAGTGCAACATTATTGTTTTGCCTGGATTTAATCCGGGCACTACACACAATACACACCTTGCATAGCTACATTTTCTAACTTCGCTGACCCAGTACAATTTGTGCTACCAAGCTAGTCCAAACTTAAACATAAATAGTCACTGTCACACGAATAGGAAACATTTTCGTGTGCAATATTATAAATGGATAATTTCCTTTTTGTGGGCTGTCTTACGAAGTTACGACTTTTATTCTCTTTTGTGTAATAGCGCATAACAAAAACTAGATTTTAGGTTTTTTTCGAAGTACGAGTATAGAAGCTAGTGCTTATTTTTTGGCTCTTAAATTAATTAACTGCCCTCACAATTACTAAATCTAAAATCGTTTTTTTTTTGTGTGGATATGTTTTAGGATTTCTTATACAGAAGTAAAGAAATAATGACTTTCAAGACTGGCCATCGTCAGCATCCGCAGCTGTCTTTACTAAACGTTCACACAAATTTCATAGCGATAAACAGCTCTTGTTGTACCTACTCTTCTCAATAAAGATGATTCTACGATTGACAACGTGCCGGCTTGTTCGTGGTTCGGGAGCATTCGGCTCTAATTCGTTTGTGTACAGAACCCAGTCCATATCTACAGAATTAACATATAAATTGTTTTGAATCCGGCGACTACACCGCGTTAAATTATTTCGCGAAGTTCGCAAATTTACATGGTAATTGCTATAACTCAAGATTTGTTGTTGAATTCCTGATTGTGCGGTTAGACAAATCTGAGTGGAATTAACGAGTTAAGACTCGAGATCTGTTAGTCAGATTAGCTTGATGTGTTTATAAGAACCGCCGTTACAGAAGGGCCGCTAAGCACATAATTTTGTGTTAACTGTGCCCTGCGTATAATAGTACACAGACTTCGGAAACTCGTCGCCGTGAATGTAATTATTCTGAGAATATTTCATTTGGAGCTACATCCCCGTCGTCGCGTATCTATTCTGTTTTGTAGGTACGTGGAGGTTTCGGATTTCAAAGACATGGAAAATATACGGAACATTAGAAGCTTTTTAACCGACTTCAAAAAAAGGAGGAGGTTATCAATTCGCCGGAATCTTTTCTTTTTTTTTATGTATGTGCCCCGATTACACAAAGACGCCTAGACCGATTTGGAAAATTCTTCTTTTGTTTGAAAGGGCATACCACCCAGTTGATCCCATAGTCATAAGATCAGGATCTGATGCTGGGGTCTTGGAGAAATCGAAGGAACTCCTCAAATATTATAGGCATACATATAGCGATTTTGGTATTTTCATCAACAATGCAATCATTTGCACTCAGAAAATATCATTTGGTGAAGTGGAACTGGTGAAGAAGACCACAGATGGCGAATGGAACTCCTTAATGCTAAATAAGTCATTGGTATAAGATATCTCGAATAGTTAAACGACTCTACCCGGCTCCAACTTTCCGTGATGTAACCGTGGCAATAACGGACCATTTTGAGCTTCTTGGCGTTACGTTGACATCGACTCTCAATTTTGGGCCTTACATTGAGGCAAAGGCTCAGCTGGCTTCCAAAAAGTTGGGGATCCTTGCGAAGGTGAGAAAGTACTTCACGCCGGAACAGCTGCTCAACTTGTATCAAGTGCAAGTTCGATCGTGCATAGAGTACTGTTCTCACCTCTGAGACGGTTCTGCCAAATGCCAGTTTGATGCACTAGAGTCTATCGAAAAGCGGGCCAAGAGACTTATCGGCAATGAGGCACTGGTCAAGTCAAAGCTCCAGAGCCTCGAACATCGTCGCCGAGTTGCCAGCTTGTCGGTTTTTTTCGGTTACATTTCGGGGAGTGTGCGATGGAATTGCATGATTTAATTACGCCCAGCCCGTTCCATCATCGGACAACCAGACAAAAAAAAACTATGATGAAGCAAATACTTATAAATACATAGTACTGATGAAAATGGTACCATCGAACTGATCTGATGATGAAGCCGGTAGGTAGTCACTGGAACTCTGAAATAAAACAATGTATCCTGTTCGTGTTTGGGCTTATTGGAATCGGCATGAGATGTAGGTACTTTGGCCATATATGATTTTTAAGGCAATCTCTTTTTCTCTTTCGAATCTCATTTTCTCTCATCTCTTTTTAGCTTTTTTGGGTACCTCCAGGTACCTAACAAAGCTAAAAAGAGATAAATAAAAAACTTTTTAACAAAAAAACAAACCGACTTTTTTTATTATTTATTATTTTTCGCTTTGCATTGTTTTTTTTTTGGAAGTCGTTTTGTTTTTTTGTTAAAAAGTTTTTTTATTAAAAGCTGTCGACGAGACTTTCAGGAATTCGAAATCCCAATGGGATGGAATTCCCATAAGCTTTGTGCGAGTAAGCTCTTACTAACTTACTTAAGTTAACTCCATAGATCAAGACTGTACTAAATACTACTTAACCTGCACAAAATAAAAACAAAAGACGTATCTGCTGAAAATAAAGATCCACAACTCACAAGGGCTTTTCAGCTTTCACATTTTGTTTACATTTCCTTACAAACTCGTAAAATTAGCTGATGCAATTGTTTGGATTCAATTAAAACTGTTACTTTGTTGCTTAACTTGACGCGTAACTTGCTTTATCTAAACTTTAGAAGATTCAAAGGAGTACAACTTTTCGTGGCGGCAGCCCAAGAAATAAATAAAACTCAAAAACACTCACAATTTAAACTTTAATACACTTCAGCTCCCAAAAGGGCTATCAACTGGGTTGCCAACACAACTTTCACTAGTCGTAGAATGTATTAGACTCCGTAGACTGGTTTTAATCGATTTTACTCAATGTTTGTGAATCGTGAAATTCGCTCCACTGCTACTCGTAGTTTGATCAACTTTTGAATTCGACAACGGGATTAATGTTTTACATTAAGTTGATAATGAACTAGAGAAAGTTATGGAATATAATCAAACGACAACTATAACACAACAATAAAAAATATCTTAATGCTGCATTAAAACCAGAGTCTGCCTGAACTTGGCTATGCACACACTTGGATGAACCAATAAACACAAAAGAACTTTTTTTAGACACATTTATAAAGCCAATGGCAGAATAATTCTACTTAAATAACCGATGAAAACATAGAAACACTTACTTAAACTAAATATTTATTCAGGTACCGATCCAAAAGGTGTCAAAATTATTAAAAATCCCTACCACTCGCTTTTCACTTAACCCGCATCCCTCACAGAATTTTATGTGTTTAAACATCAAGTTACCCAGATCACTCGAAAATTCCAAATTCAATAAAGGAGTTGAGTATTTTGTAAATTCCTGGAAACGACTAGATTGGTTTAGTTCAGGATTAGCTGTTGACGTAATTTAACTCCGTTGGCACCTACACCGTAGATAAATAGCCTAATTTACTCTACCTTCGGCGTAGCACTACGTATGCTAAAATATATCGGATTAGTGCTGAGTAGAACTTATAGACTCTAATATTTAGCAGGTGGTTTACTGAGACTAGAAAAGCTATTTAACTGTTATGTTAACGGTCATTTCGAATTTTCATTTGAATGTATTTTAGAATCAAAAAGTTAATGAGTAGACGAATTTATTTGTAGACATAATTGTACACGAAATTCATGATCTAAGTAGGTTAACAAGTTCGCTGGATAAAAAAAAAGTTATAATCTATACATATAAAATGCTTTGTCCTAAATGACTGACTGATGGATCAACGCACAGCCAAAACCGCTGATCGTAGAGACCTCAAACTTAGAGGGTGTATTCTTTGTATGACGTAGGCATCCGATAAGAAAGGATTTTTGGAAATTCCCCCCCTAAGGGGGTAAAAAAGGGTTTGGAAGTTTGTATGAAAAATCTAATTCCTTCGGCCAAATTTGTTGATACTTGGTACAAATAGTAATCTAAATAATGATAAAGGTTGTCACTATAAGATTTTCGACACTACCCCCTACTGCTGATTTAGGGGGTGTTGACGTTTGTATGTAAGAATCTGATTAATTGAGTCAAACTTGAAACTTACATAAATACCAACCTAAATCTATACATCTATATCTATACATATAAATTAAATTGGAGTGTCTGTTTGTAATATTGAAATAACCGTTTTTTACTACATGTATATGAATATATATACGGTACATACACCAAAATATTTTTTTTTACAATTTTTGTCTGTCTGTCTGTCTGTCAGTCTGTTTGTTCCGGCTAATCTCTGAAATGGCTGGACCGATTCTGACGGGACTTTTATTGGCAGGTAGCTCATGTAATAAGGAGTAACTTAGGTGACGGTTATTTTAGAAAAAATCTTTTATTTTAGAAATTTGTTAGGCGGGAAGTTCGCCGGGTCAGCTAGTATAAATATAAAATTTAAAGCAAATGTTGACAAAATATTCTGTAATATTTCGCATAATGATTGCATAGTCTCGGCACTTAGCTCTACCATACTCCCAGATTAAAGTTAAGATTTTTTTTCAATTTAATTCCTTCGTAGAACATCCGTAGCGGCTATATCACAATAAATCGTTCCCGAGCTACAACTGCTACGATTCTTCAGGCGTAGCAGCGGCGACAATGCCTACGGCGTAGCGTCTACGGAGTTCCTTATTTTACTGAGTATTCTTTTTTCCTTTGATGTAGGTTACAAATCACGTTTATAAAGTTAAGTAATAAAGTTTGAGGTAAAATACGAACGTAATTAAAAATACCGTGTAAAAGTAGAATAGCAAATCTATTCTTCCCGGTTCCTCGAACTGTGGAATGTACATAACTTCCTTAAGGTTCCCCTAGTCGAAGGCACGAACTATTTTGTGCGCTAGGTTAAAATGCATGCTATCTGATCCGACAACACGTGCGAAAGAGATAGATGCTGTCATGAGCAGTAAGAAGCTAGTTCGCGTACAAATTAGTACTTTTGCAAATTTGTAACGAAATGGATGATGATTTAGGACGAAAACGAGCGCGCGAAATTTTATGAACAGAACTTTGGGAGTCTATATATCATGCAAAAAAAAAAAAATGTAAATTTTTAAAATAAAATGATTTGCTTTGTTGAATAACTAATCTGCTATCCCTTTATGGGGGCCGTTTTACAATTGTCCTTCTTCTTATGGCATTTATTTCCGCCCAAAGATGCGTCAAAATTAGTGTTGAAATATGGAACTTTCGACGCTCATAACTATCTTTTTTTTTTTACTTTTTTGTTTCCATACAGGGCTATATAATGATGAGACATTGATATAATTTTTTATTTTGAACATATATCGTCAAACAGTGGAGTAATCGCCAGACTACGTTTGTATGGAAGAATTATCGATTAGTGTAACCTTAAAATTTCATATTTAACAAAATGGTATTATAACTTTGAGTTTACTCATGATTTTGTTTGGGTGATCTGAAAAAAAACTAGAAACTATGTTTATTAATATATTACCGCCGAGATCGTTCACGTATAACTCACCAAAAAATCTTCAAATCCAATAAATAGTTCGCAGAATTTAATTGAAATAAATTCGAATAATTTTATTCAATTCTATATATATAAAACACTCATTCACTCATCACGAAATATCGAAAACCGTTTGACGTATAAAGATGAAATTTGGCAGGGAGGTTTCTCAAGTGACGTAAGTGCGCACTAAGACAGGATTTTTGGAAATTCCACCCCTAAGAGAGAAAAAGAGGGTTAAAAGTTTGTATGAAATTTCTACAGTTTGTAAGTCGGACACGTGAAATTTTAGATTTACGATCTTGGTTGATAAAAATAATTCATGTATTTATTGGTTTTTGGTAGTTCCACCCCTAAGGAGGTGAAAAGGTGGAAATTTGTTGGGCTTATATATTTGAAACTTGGCATAAATACTAACCTTAGTAAATAGTAAAGGTTTTCATTATTAGTTTTTAAAAACTACTCCTAAAAGACGATGTATGGGGTGTTAAAGATGTTTGAAAAATGTTACTGAACGGGCTTCTTTTTATGATGTAGGGGAGCACTAAGAAGGAATTTTTGGAAATTCAACCTTTAAAGGGGTAAACTAAAAAGCCATCTGTAGAATAAAATACGGATCACTTGAACAAAGTCGCGGGCGAAGTGCTAGTCATTTATAAAATAAAGCTTTTATGTTCTTTGTGTACCTACCTTTCTAACTGCTTTTAGTGAATTACCGAAAGAAACTTGGGAACGGCAAATATTTTATGTAGATAAATTAACTAAAAACTTAAGTCGTTTTCAAAACACTCCTCCCTCAGTTTACTTAGAAATCTTACACAACATTTGATAACCCACCGATTTTCTACCACACCAGGTATAACCACTTATATGGCAACTCCTCTAAGTAATATGGCGGCAAATTAAATTTCGAACGAGAGTCCACGCCGGTGACAGCTGACGAAGGTCCAGTTCAGCGCTGTTTTTTTTTTTAATTTCACCATTTCACCGGCCCATTGCCTATACCACAGATAGTTATAGACATCTAAACTAAAAGAAGAAATGCAAATGACTGTTTTCTGTTCAATTCTTTGGCTTATATTATTTTCTCTATTTCGATTTCTTAGAATACGGTAATTTAAGAAAACCGAACGTTGTAAAGCCATGTTATAGTGGATATGATATTTGAAAAAACCCTGGCATCTTCCGGAAAATTCTTCGAATAATACACAAGGAAAACAAGGGTACATAAAAATTTAGATTAACTTCTCGTAAATCTAAATTTAGAAGGCGTATTGTCGTTTTTGGAGTACCTCTGTCTCCCTTTACAACTTTTGCTAAATTAAAATGTTTTGGCCAAATTTGAAAATTATTTGGTCCTGTATACAGTGAGCCTGAGAAGGACCAGTTTTCCCATATTACCACATAATACGCAACCTGGGAGTCTTCAAGTCAAGAGTATAGGTTTCTTCTAAGCAAGCGTGCTTCATCGTCGACCACATCATTGCTTACCATCAGGTGAGATAGTGGTCAAGCGCATAAATAAATACAAAAAAAACAGAATTTTTTCCATTACATACATAAATCCTCGATCTCTAAAAATATGACCATCTCCCATCTCCTTCCAAAGAGCTCTGTGTACTTACGATTGCCTCTCTGTTTCGTTTCAATATAAATCCAGATTTCTTGTTGTGCTCGCGTAATTTGAGCACAAATACTTCGCTCGACTTGTACAAATTCTCGGGTAACTCCCCACTAAAGTGACAAAAGACTATGCATTGTAATGTTATGTGAAATGCCAGGACCACTACCATGGGTCGCGGATAAATTTGAAAGAGAGTTACCGCGGCTCCGGCTCAAGGAAATTTTTTGAAAATTAAACTGAAGGAACACGGATGGCTTTTAGTCAATAAAATCTGGCACACCCTCGCGCTTCACCCAGAGCGGGTGAAGTCATTGAAAGCATTCCCAAGCCAAAAACAAAATGCCACTACCATGCGTTTTGTTAGTGGAGTCACTTGTTTTGTACTCAAGTACTTTACGCAGACTATCTCCGAAATCTGTGATTATTGTATTGAGTATAGACGTATATTGCCAGTTTCTCGACGTTGATGTCTGTGAAAGTATTGCCACTTACCTAAACCAACTTCACGCGCACCTCTAAAGTGAACGCAACCACTCTGTAACTCGTATTTCTTTCTGTTTCAGTGCATAACAATCATTCGCTTTGCATATGGACTGAAAGTCTACCTAATCTGGATGCTCTGATGATAAGCAAGAAAACAAGATAGAGCCCTTTAGGTAACTTCTCTCTCTCTCTCTCTGCTAAAACATCTTTTTAGGACAGAAAGAAGAAACTTCGGTCTTAAAGTTCAATTTTATTTTTGCTATCATATATGTACCGGAAGATGCGGCAGTGTTAGAAAGCCTCTCCTTGTAGAAGGACTGATGACCTGGTTAAGGCTACGGGATTCAGCTGGGTGCGTGGCACACAGGACCGATATGGCGACACTTGGGGGTGGCCTATGTCCAGCTGCGGTCATTGGACGTCTTTCGGCTGAAATGATGATAAAAGGTGATTTTATCATCATCGATAATAAAATCACCTTATATCTACTTTGTTTCTAAACTTCAAGTTACCCAACACGTAGTAAGGGTCCCTAGTTACAAACAGGAGATGAGAGTTTGTTTGCAAGCGAGCCGGAATCTCGACATTATAATGTGATCCGGAAACGTCATGCCGGAACTGAGTAGCAGTCCTTTATTGGGTAAGCCGGTGCTCCGGTGCTCCACACGACGTCTTAGCGAGAGAGAATAAGATTTTGTATGTAAACAACTTAGTTTGGTTCGAGAATCTAGGTAAGGAAGGGCTGAGAAGTTTTGTGGAACTAAGTTTCTATATGCTGGCTATATGAAAAGCCATACTAATATTAAAAATGCGAAAGTAATTCTGTCTGTCTGTCTGCCTCTCTGACATTTTTTCAAGCTTACACCGCTGAACCTGATGCAATTTGGTATGTAGATAGTTTGAGACCCTGGGAAGGACATAGGAGAGATTTTATCCCGAAAATCATCCTGTGTGCCCCTCGTCCAAATCCTGTGGTATAAATATCAACCTGCGGCCGTACAGTGACCTTTAAAAGCCATCATTGTTAGATTGTGAGAAAGAGACGAAGCTTAATACGAACAAGCACTATTCCTTTTTCACAATGCAAACTTTATTATGAGATCAAGTAGTAATAAAACTTTAAGGCCGTAAAATTTATTTTTCACATAATTTTATCGATAAAAACTCCCCATATAGGGTTCAATGACCACACCCACAAAGATAGAGCAATTTTAGTACCTGACTTACTTATTACGATATCCATATAGTTTAACAACCATAACTTTGGTTCTAGGTCTAGCAGAAGCGTACTTTTGTTTTTTTTACGGCCATAGCATTGAGAATTTAAAAAAATATTCAACACTCAAAACATAAGATATTTTTTGTATTCTGGCTTCTGTAACACAGGTCAATCACCTAGCACAGGAGTCAGGGAATCCATGTATTTGTATGTTTTTTCTTATGTAAATAAAGTTATATTATATTATATTGAGCCATAAAAGGCAATTTTTTAAAGTTATAACACAAGTTTTTATTGCATTTCCTACAATTCTGCAAAGTTTTTAGGGATAAACATGTCTTAACAAAAACATACCGTTACGGTTTTTTTTTGTTATTCTTTGAGTTGGTTTACATACTGACAAAATAATCGAAGTTCAAAGCAAATTATTTTTAATTTTACTAACCGATTTTCAAAAAAGGAGGAGGTTTCATGTTCGACTTCATGTATGTATTTTTTTTTTGAGTATGTTCCGAAATTGTTCCCGTTTTAATTTGATGAAGATTTCATGAAGAACTTCGGAGATATACAACAGAACTCTTCAATAAATAACGGGAAATCTCTCAGGATTCAAAAATAAAGTTATTTTTCACTTTGTAGTTATTTTATTTGGACGTCGGTGGTATTTATTTATTTATTTATATATACTTTATTGTACACCAAGATAAAAAAAACAATAAGTACATACAGAAACCTTAAAATAAACACAAACATACAACAAGCGGCCTTATCGCGTTCTGCGATCTCTTCCAGGCAACCCAGAATGGAAAGAGATAGATACGGAGATATATATTTTTAACCGACTTCGCAAAAAGAAGGAGGTTTTCAATTCGACTGTATTTTTTTTTTTTATGTTTGTTACCTCAGAACTTTTTATTGGGCGGACCGATTTTAATGATTCTTTTTTAATTTGAAAGCGGGTGCTTGTCATGTGGTCCCATTTAATTTTCATCAAGATCTGATGAAGAACTTCGGAGAAATACATCAGAACTCTTCAATAAATGACGGCAAATCACTCTGGATAGATCCAATCGCATGTCTGTTTATTGTTTACACCATTTCATTACATAACATCACACTGGTACGTTCTTAAGGGGTACGCAGGTGTGAACAGTTCACCCTGGTATACTCTCATTGTACTGGTTTCGTTTAAGTTTCATGTTATTGGGTTAATCTATTCTAGCTTCACTCTGGGCACTATACGCGTAGGTACCTAGCCTATAGAACTGGTCCATTATGTACCACAACTAAAAAGTGAAAAATAACTTCAATTTCGGAAGTCGGTGTCAAAAAATGAAGAAACGTAAATAGGAACACCGACTTCCGAAATTGAAGTTATTTTTCACTTTGTAGTGTTTTTGTTTGGAAGTCGGTTGTAATTTTTGTAAAAAAGTTTTTTTTGTAAAAAGTTTTTTGTATCGATAAATTTAATTTAATTAATTTTACGACCTTAAACTTTTATTACAACAAGTACGCATTGTATATTATGTTCTGTGATCATGTTTGCATTGACATGTCATATAGTTCAGGGGGGGGGGTGACCATAAGCTCTTAGAGCAAAGCTATTTTTAGTGTGTGTAAGGGACAGATGTATCTGACTTGTATACATCTGTCCCTTTTTTACAATCAAACTATGATAGTTTTGACACGTTATTGTACGGGGGCAGATTCTGAACTATACCTACAAATCATTTATTTTTCCTTTGACAGCTTTCCGCGGAACACAAAACTGGCATGGATGGCGGACTTGGTGGTAAAAAAAAACAAAACATAGTGTAAACAAACTCTGTACTACCCCAAAATATATCAGAGACAAGTTAAATTTTCTCACCACAGACACAATTGTAGTGAAAACAATTTATCACGTGGCACTAGGTCGCGCTCGTCATAATCATGCGGCCACTAATTGGGAAACTTACCCTACTGTGACTGTTCCAAAAGTCATTGTTTACTGTGTTACCTGTCTGTTTCCTAGCTGGAGCTTTGTGCTACCCACTATTGTTGCTGAGACGGAATAGAAGCGGCAAACAGAGCATTTATAAAATAAAATAAAAAGGGAAAAGAGTTTTCCGGAACTAAATAGGATACTACAACAAGAGTATTTTAAAAATGGAATCTGTGTGAAACATTTCATACTAAAGGATCATTCATGCAGTCGGATTAGATCACAGACATAAATTTATCAGTAGAGGCGCTACTGTACATTCATCAAGGAATTGTCCGTTGTATTCTTTGAATGCTTTGCATTTTTCAAAGTATTTTGATCGTGAATAACGTTGTTTTTAATTTTTCAACCAATTATTTGCTCCATACTAATTAATACTTGGGTCTTTTCTGATACTTAGTTAATTTTAATAGGTACAAAAATAAAAAAAAAATTACAAAAAAATACAACCAACTTCAAAATAAAAACACTACAAAGTGAAAAATAACTTCAATTTCGGAAGTCGGTGTTTCTGTTTTCGTTTCTTCGTTTATTGACACCGACTTCCGAAATTGTAAAATCCGAAAACATAAAAAATTACTGTTGAATTGATAACCTCCTTCTTTTTGGGATGTCAGTTAAAAATAATGACACCGAATTATAATGCGTTAATTTTAACCAGGGCCGAATTAGGGAGGCAGCTGCGTGCATTTTTCGGGCCACAAAAATAATTAATGAATACATAATGTCACAATATTTTTAGTTTTATAATGAATACACGTGTTTTAAGTCAAGTTTTCGTTTAAACTGAAATTTTATCTAGGTAACTCGCATACTACCAATGATAAAAATCCCTGAGTTCTACTAGGCAATCAATCCGCAGTCTTGTTTATTCCGACGAACACACGTAGATTGCAGCTACAAGCACTTAAAACCTTGATTGCCAAGATCTATCCCACAGGTCCCCGCCAAAGCGTGTGAGCAGGACTAATAGTAATGCCCTGTAATTGATTGGACGCGATCTCGCAGCGCGGAAAGGTTCGACAGTTCATTTAATTAAAACCCAGTTTAAAAATACATTCAGAGCCGTAACTATCCGGCAGTTGATGAATTAATGGGGATTCGGCTGTTTATTAACTTTATGTGTTTTAGTAGTGGATTCATTGACTGTGATGTACTTTTGGAGGGTGTAAATGTTTTTAACCGACTTCCCAAAAAGAAGGAGGTTCTATGTTCGACATTATGTATGTCTTTTTTTATGTATGTTCACCGAAATCTCCGTCATTTGAGGACCGTTTTTTTTTTTATGAAGAATATGTTTCGAAATTGGTCCCATTTTAATTTGGTGAAGATCTGATGAAGAACTTCGAAGATATACAACAGAACTTTTCAATAAATAATGGCTAATCTCTCGGGATTGCTGCAATCGCATGTCTGTTTATTGTTTATACCATTTCATAACATAAAATCAAGCCAGTACGCTCTTAAGGGGTACGCAGATCTCTCATTTCACCGGTTGTGTTCAAAATTCATGATATTCGGGTTATCTATTCTGGCGTTATAGGTACCTTACTAAACAACTTGCCTATTAGGTAAGTACAACAAAAAAATACCTTTTACAAAAAAATACCACCGACTTCCAGTTTGAGTTTTTTTATTTGGAAGACAGTGGTATTTTTTTGTAAAAAGTTTTTTTAACGATTAACACTGAATTTGATTGATGGATAATGAATTTGAGGGATGTCGTGTTTTTAGGTTAGATTACCTAGTGAGGTTCAAGGATTGATTATGGTTTTAGCGTGGTCGTCGGTAACTTAATATTTTAATTAGGGAAAATTTATATGTTAGTACCTACTTAATTTTGTTCAGTTCCAAATTACAATAAATTTATCGCTGCCTTTTAAAAATAAAATGGTGCCCGATTCTATCATTTTTTTAATCATCTCTATAAACGAGTCTACCTACTATAGCGTAAAACAGGTTCGTGTATAGAATTTTGATTCGAAAAACAGCTTTTAAAAAACTCCCCACCTGACTCTCATATTGTCCAATTTATTTTTCACGGGGAATCGTCTGAATTCTCGCAAGGGATCTTGGTACATAATCAAATGGCGAAGGAGACCAATTTTCCGTGCGATCGCCCACTGAACGCCGTGCACCGCGCACCACCGATATCGGCCAAATTAACCCACTGAGCCGCCTCTACAGTAGAAGCGAAAATTGCATACGGATTTAAAGAATATGTGATGCTTTACATTATATTTATTTTATTTTACTGAATGATTCCTTAAATCAATATTCTTGCTGGTTTCAGCTCTCACTTCTGAAACAATTTTCTTTTATGGAAACGGCCTACATTGGTGTCAAACACTCATGATTATTTCAATAGCTCGTTGCGTCAAGAACACGTAATCCTTAAACTTCATTATTCTAGCAACAAATGCAAATATTAAATATTAGAAAAAAAATGTGAGGACATTGTAGAAAACTTTTCAATAGTCGGATGCGGTAAACGGATTGTGATGTCTAGTTAGAACGAATCAAATCTAGATGTAGGCGATCAAGAACCTAGCTCTGAGCCGCTCTCTATAATTGAACTGTTAGGCTCGATTCCAATGAGGATTTGTGCTTTAATGCGCGCTATTCGAATATTCGAGAGGTTTTTCGTTGAGCTCGCGAAAACGTCTGTTTTAAATCGGTGTAGCGAATCGTTTGGAGATGGGATTACTAGAAACGTGTTAATAAAGAGTATGAGAACATCATCAGAATTTTATAAATTATGATTTAACCTGGGGGGTGACCATAAGCTCTAAGAGTATGGTTATTTTGAGATCGCGTAAGTGACAGATGTGTACAAGTCTTATACATCTGTCCCTTACACACACTCAAAATAATCTTACTCTAAGAGCTTATGTTCATCCTAGTACATCAACTCATTCGAGGCAATGACAGACTTCCAAACAAATCAAATTTCAGAAGTTTAGAACAATGACGTCATTAATGATCTGTCGTCACATTTATGATCCCGAAATATAGGTAACTAACCAGTAATTACTCAAGTTTGTCTTGAAAGGATCTTTAAACTTAGTACATCCTAACATAACAAGAGTACCATCTACCAAACTTACCTATACGAAAATGCAAAAAATAGCAGAAATTCTTTATTCTAATTCTAAAATCTCATTCTAAAACACAATAAAACCTTACATCCATATAGAAGTAACTACAGCCATAAATTACATCATACTGCACTGGTAGGGATTCATTATCTCCTGCTGATTAGAATCCGCGGGCTGGAGCGTCAAGCGTCGCGTTTTGATGTATTACCTACTTCTCAACGACGGATTGTGTGAGCACGAGACAATAGTGCTGTCTTCGGGCGCGACTCATTCAATGAGCTGGTTTGTATTCTTGAATTATTCATGTATTTACGATATGTGCTTTGAAAATGAAGTTTCCTTTTCATATTGGCACTATGTGAAATTATTCGCTTATTTCTAGCTACATGAATAAATAAAATATCTTCTTATATATATGGGGTTAAGCAAAAACGTCACCTGCTACGGTTCTTAAGGTATTTCTTATTAGTTTACGTTTATATAATCTATATTTGACTATTTGTGAGAATTAATGAACCACTCTATGTAGGCTGGCTGAATTGAATTTAGTACAGAAAGATTTTTTTATAAGTTAGCCGCACAATAAATTAGATAAAAAATAAAATAGCTTGATATTTTTTCTAATACTTTATGAAGATTTATGAAGGGCTAAAAGTTAACTTGGCCGAAATTGAAATAGTCTACCTAAATCAAAATCCTAGCAATACTTTATCTTGGCTTTACTGCGTGAGCAGTTCGTTTTAGACTCGACAATAAGATTTATCTTCTTTACATATTGATGCACGATTGAGGCAATTTAAATTTTGTGGCCGAGACCATTGACAAATATAAGAAAGAATTTTAAAAGACCGCAACATTGACGTAACAAGCATTATTACCTTCGAGATTAAGGATCAGCTAAACAAGATTAAGAATACCCAAGACCATTTCCATTGATGATGGAGTTGGAAACCTGGATTGTACCGACAATGCTTCGCAACCAAAGCCTGTCTCTACTGCACAGCCTTATTTCAACCACCTCGCCTGAACCGATCAGAACCGAACTGAACCAATGTTCAACAGATGGTAATAACCACCGACGTGAGAAACTACGTAAAATTCCAATCACGCCCATGCACTTCTGTTAACACAAAATTTATCTAAACGCCCCTTATTCCTACTTTCCCTTTCCACCCCATTAATAATATTCGAAACGTGTCGTGCTTCGCAAAATGAAGGCCAGTTGAGCCGCCAAATTGAAATCTCATACGACGGCCTTTATTAGGCAATAGCGAGCGATCGTTGTCGACTCGACTCTAGAGATGGTTTACTGACATCCCATTCTCGATAGGGTTTGCAAACTTGTTAAAAGAAAATTCCATGTTTTCCCTTAAAAAATCTGTGTTATTGCTATCGCCACCTTAAGATTTTTAAGAGACTTATAGTCGAAGACAAAGGTACCAAAACGAGTCATCAACGAAGACATTCTATAGATATAAGGACCCACATATGATCGTTGAATACTGTAGCAAACGCCTGACTTTTACTAAGGTCTTTAAGTTCTTTCTTTCTTTCAAACAGTACGAAAACAATTTTATTGCTAGATTATGAAACTCACAAGGCAGAATCAGCAGGCATCCTAACTCTTACTAACAAAACAGCCACTGGCTTGTACATTTGCGCTCCAGCACTACCATTACATATCAGCTTTAATGAAGGGAACTCATGCACAATATTGTAACTTCATTGGCAATTCGGATTGGTTTGTTTCACAATTCAAACACAGGGGAACCTCGAACGGGTTTAACGCCAATGGGTGAAGTTCGGGAATTGACCTGCTAGTAATCTGCGCTGCGAATACGGCTCGTACGTTTATAAGTTAATATGCATGTGGTATGGGCTAAAGTAGTTAAACGCTGAACGTTTTCATGTTTCGTATATTTAATCCAAAAAACACATACACTAACTAACTACTTAAGTTTTTAATAATGAAATCAACTTGATGAAAAGTTTTAGTGTGGCGATTACAACTTGTTTTTTTTTGTATGCTTAGAGACGAACAGGATTCTTGACTTAATCCAAATACATAGGTGGACTCTCCGATAGTCCAACTAATGGGACCGCTTTAGCTAGTACGTGCCATAGAATTTAGAGGATCTCGCTTAAAAAAAACGCTAAGAAACATTTTTTTTTTTTTGGCAGCCCTAACCCACCTCGAGAACCAAACTCGTTAAGTCTAGTATACTACTAACGACGAGTAGAATCTAAGGATCGCAGCCTCGTCTCCCCGCCGCCAGGCATTCCTGACACCTGTCCAATTTGCGTCAAATCATCATCCACATGCATCTGATGTCGTTTCATTTACTGTAATGAGACGAGAAATGTCGCACAAGAAATTAAATACTGGAATTCAGAGAAAAATACTTTGCTGTGCCTTGGAAAATGGATTTTGAACGGTGTTTGGAATGGAAAACTTTAGATAAGAATAATAATTTGTGTCAGAACTATTTTAGGGCAGCTGATAACTATGTGATTTTGAAGAACTTAGAATTAACTTCTCTATCCCAAGCCGTTTTGAACCTTTGTTTATTTGAGTGCTCTGCACAACAAGACTTATTTAGTTCGCATTGTACGCCTCCCATACTGGGATAGTGCTTCAAATTAACTTATGTGTGTCTTTACAAGTTACTCGTCGCTGTTACTATCTAGCTGAAGTTAGAAGTAATTAGATACTTATGTTAATTGCTATTCCTGTAAATTAACTGCTTTACTCTAGCAAAAAGGAGAATAAGCAGACTGAATTACTAATATTCACCTCGTTACAATTTAAACAGATATTAATTTGTCTGAGGCATTTCAATATTAATTTGCTCATACTTAGGAACTACATATTCCTTTTCGTAGATATCAAACAAACGATCTGTTAGGGAACACAAATGAATATCTACACGCTGCTGAACGAACATAAAGCTAAAATAATGTACATAAATAACTGGTCTTGGGCTTAAAATTACTTTCAGGCAATTTGTCAGGAAAAAAAGTGTCCCGCGTGGTAACAAATGGGTCAACCTTTTTTAGACTAACGGAATTTTCTAATCTGTTATCCCTTTGCGTATTGCACGAAAATTAGTCGGTACAAGGAGGATTTATATTGACAAATTACATGTAAAGTTGGATGACAGTTGTTGTAAATTGGTCCCTTGGTTACAATTTTTATGAGAACATAAATAAACCTTAATAGCGCGTCATGAAGAAATTTAAGCCGACTAGACCACAAAACTTTGTACATTAATCCATTAGATTGTCCAGGGGACACTCGTATAGTAAATGGTGGGTAATTTGAATACCTAAGTGTCTCGGCAAATAAATTTTATGTCGGTAAAACTAATTTGAGTTTTTAGATATGCCGTTTGCTTTCGCTGATTCAAAGTTACAGTTCATTTTCATCAATTAACGAAATAATATAGTCCATCCAAATCCGTCCTAGTGCGGCCCTGTGCTTTATTTTTATTGTAATTATATTGCCAAAATATGAACATGTTGTTGTTGTTTTTTTGGTGTTGTTGTGTGTAATTTACTGTAGGCAATTAGTTGAAGCGTTACTATTTTATTGCGCTTGTACTTTTTTGGGACAAGCAGTAAACGGAGTCGTGAAACATTGTCCTTTCATCGTCAACGGCGCCTTTACTGACAAAGAGGAACAGAATCTTATCTTATCTTGTGGAGGGGCCGAGAAATAACTCGGAGACTTGAAATACCAATGGGTCGCCATTGGGATCTATTGTGGTCCCCTAGATAACTTACTCCTCCCCAATCTCGTTGAATAGTCTTGTCTTTCTCACCCGACTGAATGACCATTTGTTGTCATGAGGATTTCTTCCCTTTGAAAATTCTCCAGGTTGCGAGCCTTACTTAGGCAGTACATGCTCTTGCGTAGTAATAGTGATTGGTTGTCAGAGGCTGATCTTACTTCTTCCACGAAGACCAGGGCGATAGAAATCTGTTGAAAAATCTGGCTAAGTATTTCTTTCCTCTTGTAGAGCCCGATTGTCTTTAGAACACAGTTCCATTATAAATCCAAAGAACACAATCCAACCGACCATGCACAATCCACAAATCATTAAACATTCTCAAAACCTCCACCTATTACTCTAACAGATTTTACGACGCAATGGCACGACCCGCACAGTTACTCCAATATTTTTATGGGCTAAGGTACCTGAAGGCACAATATTTCAATTGTTCAGTGGACTGGCAGAGTTTATAGGCCAGTGTCGAGTGACGTTCGTCGTTGTAATACAGACACAAACATTACCCGTTTTAAATTGAATTTCGCGTAATTTATCAGGCGGGCTTCGATAAAATACGGCCCCCTTCCACCTTGAAACGATTTAATTCTACTAGAGTATGCGTGGAGTCATTTAGTAAGTGATGCGCTGTTAGGTGAATGGTTATGGATTTTTGGTGAGGGGGCGAAATAAGATGGTATGGGCAAAGTTGCTGGTAGGGAATTATGCCGTTTAGGTGAATGTTGAAGAAAAACATTGCATGGAAATTGGCATATCAAAAACTCGAACACATGTAAGGTAACTGCACTACGCCACGACCATAGGTAACCTCGAGCTAGGCTCTCGAAGTGTAATATAGCCGACTCCCTCGCATTCTCAGAAATAAGATTTGTGTCCCAGCAGTAAACTAATCGCTGATTGTCGCTGAAAGTTTGTCGCTGAAGAATTATGATTGATGTATGTCGATTAGGGCATGCAGTTTCGAACATTTTCTATTTCGAAATTAGCTTACGAAATTGGGCTACTCAGTTTTATTTCACTAAATCGCCTCCACCACCACTGCGGGGGAGACCATCCATACACACTATCATGCATCGTGTCAATCCGCGAGCTGGGTTTACAGAAAGCGGTTCATAAAACTGAGGCGCTATGGATACATAAACTGCCGAGGAGCAGAGAGTCACCGGGCCAGCTCGTTAGTAACAGTTGGAAATCAGCAAGTCCTGTATCTTGACCTAACCCTGGACGGTGGGGCTTCGAACATTTCGAGGGCCTGGTCCACCGTGTTGACAGGCCAATGGGATGCTGTGCATAGACTATGTGCCAATGCTTGGAGGACCTCGGGATTAAGTTTGGCGTCGCTACGCGGATGTAGTGCGCTCGATGGAAATTCATGGGGTATTTATGGAGCGCCTGTTTGGTCAAACCGACTGTCAGGTGTCCTTTGCTGACTGAAAGAGGGGAGAGCATGTTCTACAGGCTTACTCAGGTATTGACTGGAGGCGGTTGCTATGGTAAGTGTCTGAATAGGATTGAGTGAGATGCCACGGCAAATTACCACCGTTGAGGAGGTGACCTAGATTCTGCACAGCACATGCTAGAGGAGTGTCCTGTGTGGGACTCTGAGTGGTGGGTCTTGCTTGCCAGGACAGGCCGAGACCTGTATCTGTCAATATTAGTGAGGGCTATGCAGGCGGAGACAGTAAACTGGAAAGAAATGAAGTTAATCATTCTATGAGACCGTGATGTTCCAGAAAGAGGCCACCGAATAGAATCCAATAGAGTGAGAGGGCCAATCCCACTCTGAGAAGGAAGCATCGTGGAGGCAATCGCCTCGACGCCTAAGACGCCGAAACCCTGCCTGTATCATTTAAAGCAGGCGGATCGCCGCGGTTTTGGGTCCTCAGAGTTGTAATCCTGTCCGTCCACCGAGTGATCTCAGGAAAGACGGTGGCACAGTGATCACGTGCTACACTCCCTGATTTTTTCCCCAAATATCCAGGCGCCTTTTGAAGGTCTCTCCCATAGCAAAAAAAAAATCATTCCCAGCAAATGACTGTAGGCCTTGTTTAGGTATTCCTCTCGCTTGCCACCATTATTGTAGAGCGCCATTTCCACGTGTAATACATTTTCGAGGCTATTTTTAATGGCCTAGTTTCTTCTACTTTTCATTTTTATTTAACACCATGGTTAGCCTTTCTTTTATTGTAATGTTAGCAGATGTATTATAGCTCATCACAGCGTTCTCTTTGGCTTCAGATTCTTATTCAGACTCATTTTCAGATGATCCTCTTTTTTTCGAGTTTCAATAATAAATTACATGAAATTTCGAAATGCATGCCCTAATGTCGATCCTCAATTAGACTATAGCGGCTCTAGCGCTGTGCTCCGTTCACGGATGTCGATATCGGGTATTTATAGCTCCGTTACAAGAAAACTATTTCTTTCAGTGAAAAAAACTTTGCGTGATGTTATGTTATGAAATGGTATAAACAATAAACAGACATGCGATTGCAGCAATCCCGAGAGATTTCCCGTTATTTATTAAAGAGTTCTGTTGTATATCTTCGAAGTTCTTCATCAGATCTTCACCAAATTAAAATGGGACCAATTTCGAAACATACTCGTTCACACAAAAAAAGAATTTTCAAAATCGGTCCACAAAACATACACGAAGTCGAACATAGAACCTCCTCCTTTTTGGTAAGTCGGTTAAAAAATGGATCTTATCAGAAGTTCGTAGCTGGTTAAACAAAACACCAACCACTAAAGACAGCTAGATTAAACATTACTAGCTTCTACCTAATAGAAATTACTTTAGAAACCCACAGCCGCGCCGACTTCGTCTGGATCGCAATACGAAACTTCGCGCTGAAGTTCGCAGCAACTTTCAGTAATGCGATTAAAAGTCGAGTTGGTCGACGGACGCCGCGACAATAGATGTTACTTTAACGTTGTTTGTCTTGCGACATCCTCGGACTGCGAGACTGCGACATTGAAGCCGTTACTATGGTGAAGTTTTTGCTGTTTTTGTTTGGGGTGATTAATTAGGATCGTGTAACAGGGTGATAATTTTTGGTTGTGTTTGGATTTGGCCCCCGCTAAAGGCGTTCGTTTTTAAGTAGGATCCTAAGAAACTACATAAAAGTATCTTTAGATTGTACTCTCACAGCTTCCGCTTTGGAATTGAATTCAAGTCATAATAAGATACTTACCTAAGGTAGTGAGACCGATGATGGCCCGACTGAGGAGGGCCCACTATAACAAAATCACAGTTACGATCGTCAAAACCATTTCAAATTTTGCTGGTGTATGCAGCTGTGACCATAGTCAAAACTGCATCTGCGTCACAGATAACTATACACTAGTCAGAGAATCTGCGTTTGATAACAAGCGCGCCGCCATTTAGAGTAAGGCTGACAGTTTTCAGTAATTCAGTGTCGTGTCAAACAGTGCACGCAAAATTAAAGCGCATTCCTTGTTTTTACTAGTGCAACTACTTATTTAATCTGTTTAACATTAAATTACAGGTAAGTTTTGCATCAGGGAGGCACTCCGGTATCACCGGAAGCCGCCCTACCTCTGACGCGTGGTTAAGGCCTATTTGACGGACAGGACCGTCATCTACCCTGGTCACCAGGGAGAGTGGAACCGGTGAGAGATGTCATGCGGTGTCCCACAGGGATCGGTAGTGGGCCCGCATCTGCGCGGCATCGGGTACTACTGCGCGCCGAACTCCCTAGCGGCGACAGCATAGTTCGCTACGCTGACGACATTCGTCGAGAGGATCCGGCAATTGGGACTCGAGGTGGCCCTGCATAAGTTCGAGGCCATGCGCCACCGTCGCCGCGTCAGGTTCCCAAATAACGGTAGGAGGGGTTCATATCGGCGTCGGGTCGACGATGAAGTACCTGGGACTAAATAGCCGGTGGAATTCTGAGGAGTATTGCCGACGTTTGGCTCCCAGACTGGAGCGGGCCAGGGCTGCCTTCAAGCGGCTCCTGCCCAATCTCCCCTAGATTGGGCAGGAGCCGCTTGAAGGCAGCCCTGGCCAAACGCCTCTTGCCGGAGGCTCTACGTGAGGGTCATGCAGTCCATGGCTCATTACCGGGCACCGGTGAGGGCGCGTTCCCTGGGGCGACGACCAGCCCGCTGGTTAATCGCGTCCCAAAGGCTCATGCCAAACAGCTGGTCCGGGGATACTGCATGGTCTCTGATGAGACAGCGACCCTCCTTGCCAGATTTCTGCCATTGAGATCTGGAGGCAAAATTCCTCGCGCACATATGGGAGTTGCGCGAGGAGGCGAAACGCTAGGGCGATCGGCGATAGCGACCTCTCACGTCCGGCCCTGGTCCAGGCCATGGTATGTAGAGAGAGAGCATGGAAATTTGCCACCTCCTACTGCGAAGCAGTAATGATGCCCTCACGCCACTAGCCGCCGCAGGAGACTCCTGGGCGTCAGGAGTCGGAAGCCGATTCCCGGCCATCGAAGACGCGGTCTTGCGGACGGCGAGTAATGGGTAGCTCGCCGTCCGATAAGGACCAGACCCGAATCGACGGCGCATGCGGCAATGCCTGTGTGGGTCGCGGATAAATTTGAAAGAGAGTTACCGCGGCCCTGGCAGAAGCAACTGAAGGAACAGGGATGGGTTTTAGTCAGCGTCCTGCCAGCCCTCCCGTTCCACCTATGGTGTTGACCGTGAAGAACTGACAAATTAGAGAAGAGACCATCTAGCTAAGCAGATTCATCAGGTCGATTAATAGATGAGATGCAGCATTTCATAATGATGTTGCAATAGAGTCTATGAGACTATGATAGACTCCAATAAAACATCATCAGACACCCAAAGAAATCATACATTCCACTTTCTGTCGATTTGGAGGTGTATTTGACCGTCTTAAATGGCCTTTTTAGTCACCAAGGTAACTGCCACATTTTGCAATCAGCGGTGTACAACTAGTACAACCTACTTACTGGTCTAAGTCCCAGATCATGTTTTTAAATAGGTATCTATTCCTTCCAATCACATCCGCATATCAAACACGTTATGACCCATTCCTAGAACTTGTAGCAAAAATTTTCAATTTTTCGACGTTCAAAAACTAACAACAAACTGGCTGTTCTTGGAACTTCCGCCAGTCTAACTTTGATGAGTTCGACACACGACGCCGACGCCCGCGTAAGCGCCCCAACTTGCACAATGCTTCCTTTACATTCTTTTTATACTTTTGAATAAAACTCTCGGCTGAATTTACTTTGTCATCGCTTTGTTCGTTCGACGTTTATGTTTGTTAGTTGGTAGGTCCCTAGGAACATCTTTTATTTAAATCAGTGAACGCATTATACAAGTGCGCGTTTTTGGAGTCTCTTGATATCCTTACGTCTACATGGAAAACAAAATTATAATCCCGTGCATGTAAGACAGAAAACGGACACGCCCAAGTTATTTCTAAACTCAATATTCTTATTCAATGGGACTTAAACACACATACTTAAACACGTCTGCTTAACCTTGTGGGCAGGGCACATTGCTTGCAGAAAGGATGGCCGACGGGGCCGAAAAGTTCTAGAATGGCGACCGCGACCGGAAGACGATACGTTGGAAGGCCTCTTACTAGGTGGACCGATGACCTGGTTAAGGTTGCGGGAAGGCGCTGCATGCGAGACGCACGGGGTCAGTCAATGTGGCAACGCCTGGGGGAGGCCTATGTCTTGTGGACGTCTTTCGGCTGAAATGATGATGATGATGAATGATGACAACCTTGTGGGGATTACAGACGTGGTGTATAATACCACGTGTCGATTTAGTTCCCTTTCTTAGTTACGTTCTTCTTCTTAGTCGTACACTGCTGGTGGAGTGGTCGTGGTCATAGATCGTGTGACAGGTTTGTTGCGGCTTTTGCGAGACAGTAGTCTCCCTCTATTCGTGGCACATGGTCTACATTTATATTAATCCAGAATCGTGGCAAAGGAGCGTGGTCATTCTGTTCTTCAAAATGGTGACAAGACCCTTTTGAAGAATTACAGACCCATTTCGCTTCTTAGCCATGTTTATAAGTTGTTTTCGAGAGTCGTCACGAATCGTCCGTTATGGCCGGCCATATAAGCCGTAGATCCGATGACCGTCGGGGTAGACGTGTTCTTGAGTTGAGACCGCGAACTGGTAAACGTAAGGTTGGACGCCCTCAGGCTAGGTGGAGTGACGATCTTCGCAGGGAGGCTGGTAGCAGCTGGATAAGAGTTGCCGAAAATCGAAGCAAATGACGTGCGATTGGAGAGGCCTATGTCCAGCAGTGGACTGCTGATGGTGATGGTCTACATTCATATTCAAATTCATTTATTTCGGCAACAGTGATCCATTTTCGGTTAGTATTACAAAAAACTTTAATTCTAGTATCATTGATTTACAATTGAAGTCTAAATAAATTAAAACACTGTGCGCCGAGGATTACTAGCCAGGACACATGTTTCCTATCTAATCACCCACCGCACAAAATGTCGGATATCAGGAGTGTAGCTTTCAGGATATAGTTGCGACTACTCCGCACTCTGCACAGCAGCGACGCAGTTTTTTTGCGCATTATGGCTTGGAAGCCATCTGTGTGGGTCTCAGCAAACATTGCCGATGCGCTGCAGAAACAAGACAGTCGCAACATATCCTAAAAGCATTATTATATTGCACGCGCAGGACATCCAGCGATCGCTTGGTATAGTTGACCCATAGATTGCCCGTGTAAAAGCTCTGACAAGAAATTACATACAAACTTTCAACCCCCTTTTTGCCCTCTTAGGTGTGGAATTTTCAGCAATAATTAAACTCCTTGTTTATTTTATTAATCAAGAGCGTAAACTTACAATTTCAGATGTACCTTACAAGCCGAAGAAATGTCATATAAAGTTTCAACCGCTATTTATTAGGGCCTTAGGGGTAGAATTTCTAAATACAGATAGATACATGAATTCTTTTTATCAACCTAGAGCGTAAATCTAAAATCTCAAGTGTCCAACTTAAAAACTGTAGAAATTACATACAAACTTTCAGCCCCATTTTTACCCCCTTAGGGGTGGAATTTCCAAGAACCAATAAACACATGAATTATTTTTATCAACCAAGAGCGTAAATGTAAAATTTTATGTGTCCAATTTACAAACTGTAAAAATTTCATACAAACTTTAAACTCCCTTTTCACCCCCTTTGGGGTGGCAATTCCAAAAATTCTTTCTTAGTGCTCATTTTCGTCACTTGAGGAACCTTTCTGCCAAATTTCATGCTTCTAGGCCTAGCGGTTTTGGCTGTGCGTTGATCGATCAGTCAGTCAGTCAGTCAGTTTCTTCTTTCGTATATTATAATACATAGATAGATAAAAGTAATTTCTGAGTTTTAATTATTAGACCGCCGAGCTCACATTACTATACGGACCTTGTAGAAACTAGAACAAATTTCTGTGCGTAGCGTTTTTGCCATATATATTAATAACAATAAGCCATTGAGATAATAATATGTACTACGTACTAGAGAAGCTATCCGCAAAGGACATGCTTAATTTCGAAAAGAGTTTAAACTAAAGTTCGCTGCAGCGCTGAAACAATAATTAGTCGTCTTACAAAACAGTATAAACACGCAGCGCTAGAACGCTTCTAAAGTATAACTTTCTCACGATCAAAAAGACGGAATCGCCGTGATTTTCAAGGCGCTTACGCGTTTCGTTCAACGTTCTGCAACAACTTTTCACTCATACAGACTAAACGGCTTACTGACTACAGAAGTGGTATATACAAAGTTTTATACTTAACAAGCTTCATTAGAATTCACCTTTTTTTTCAAAATTTATTAATAGTTGAAAGAACCTTAGTAAAGTAAAAGAAATCCCATCAAAAACATAATTGTGTAAAAGGGAGCCAAGTTTAATACTAAGAATATGCGTGGCTGTTGACTACGCCGACAAAAGTATTGAGATCTAAATGGGTGCCCAGTTCTGTATTCTGAAATTTATTTGCAAGAACATAAAACATTCTAAAATAAATTTAAAAAAAACTTTTTCACAAGAAAATACTACCGACTTCCAAATAAGAAAACTTAGGTTAAACTATTTATTTGAATAACCAAAGTCAGTTCCTTTCTAAATATATCGCACTGCTAACACAAGACTGTATCAACTCAAAATGAAGCTTTTTTCAGAAATGATGGAAAACTGATTACTCGATTCCTGTTAACGATTGTAAAAAAGTGAACACTGTTTTAAAATTAGGGATAAAATTAAGGGGTTTCTATAATTAATAGTAAATAATAATAATTAATAAAAAATTTATTAAGTAATTAATTAGTTTCTCGAATTTGTCTTTTTTGAGTTGATACAGTCTTGTGTTAGCAGTGTGATAGAATCATGAAGGAACCCCATGTAAAAGTATCGATATAATATGTCAAGATGGTCACTGGTTATCTACTATGTATCAGAGTTCCTATGTATGTGGTGTATAAGGGAAAGGTTTTATGAATAAAAGCACAGAAAGACAAGACTAGGTATTTATTTCAGTTAGGCTTGTCAATTAATTCATACTGAGGCTCAAGAGAGCTTACCGCCCGTTCGCTAAACCTAGTTCTCGTGGAGAAGAAGGGCAAGAAACTCCACGGAAGCTCTTCTATAGTATTTATAGATATCTTTTATAATCATATAAATATTGTTTATCATAATAAAGATCCAATCCCACCATTACTATTACATGACAAATCTTATAACATTTCACATGACGTATCATATTATGGTCATTAGGAATAAATACCATAATATGAAACGGATAGAGTTTCAACACAACCATTAGCAATAATAAAGTTATAATAAGAAATAACTTACGTGAAGCTTGTGTAGTCCATCTTTCACAAAATATAACAATTCAGGAAAACAATATCACACTATAATATCTGGTCTATACTGGCTTGTAGTTCACGACCAAGTGTCCAGTCAACTTACAAATTACACACTATTTATAGTAACGAGCCGACTTGTCTCAATACGTCAAATGTGAGATAACCCCACCATTTTCTACATTGCTATAATAATCTCACAATTAGGAAAATAATCAATTCTTAAGTAAAGAAACCTTTGTAAAACGTATTAAGTCAATTAAGGAATTTAATATCGCCCATTTAGTCATTCTTAATCAATATTCGAAAGAATATTGATACTAACTAACAGTCTTGTACCAATTGTCACAAATGACTTATAATACTAAAATAGCAATATAAAATCCAGGATACATCATAATGATCATTACAAATTACTTAATACTTTATAGGAATATCATGACTGTGGCTTTAATGTAAATTTAGAGTTATTTCCTGTCCACACAACAATATTTACTTAAGTGGGTACTCTAACAATTGTAGGTATTTGACAACACAATAATAATTTAGACAGGTACTTCGACATTTGTCGGTAGATGCTTAATAAATATGACAGTTTGTATTTTGTAAAGAAAGAAAGTTCTTAAAAAGTGAAAATTAATGATTTAATGACGTCACACGTACTTCATATTCTAACAAGTGCGATATGTTAGATTATCATTTTCCGCTCTAAAAATAAACGTCAGCTAATTCTACCTACACTTGTTACACAAATTGTCATATTATAATTTTTAGTCTATATGACAAATGAGGCAACATGGCGTCCACCAAATATTTTGTTCGAAATCAATTTTAAAATGATTATCTTGTTACTCATCGATGAAAAGTTATTCCTTTGCATTTCAACGTATTAGTTGAATTATTAGTGCAATATCTTAAAACACACGACGGCATATTTAATGAGTCTGAACGTTTTTTCGTTTAAAAACAAACAATTACAGGTGATCAAGATCTAGCCAGCAACTGAATGAAGTGCGGCCGGCAGACCGCACATGAACTAAACACAGTAGTTGATGTGTGGCGACTTCTCTTGTGCGTAGTACATTAGTACCTTAATGCAATAATATTTGTCCTTGACATACAATAAATCTGTAATTTTTAGTAAATCATATAAATTTGGTTATTTTTTCTTTTAAGGACCTATTATCGAGAAAAGGCCTGGAATCAAATATAACAGCTGACAATGTTAGGAACCATTAATAATGATAATTTTATCCGTGATGCTAGGCAACTGGGCTTATCCCAGTTGTAAACAACCCTTTGTGCCTTTTGGCCTTTTTTGTTCTGTCTCCTGCTTGATATGGAGGGAAGTGGAAATTTGTATATTTTTCTACTCCTCCGTTTATTTATTTAATACTTCATGTACACAAACGTACAGAGTCCGTTGTTCTTTTCTGATTAATTTCTATGCGGGAGCCAAGACAGATAAATTCATTATCCGTGGCTTCGTTGATCTTCATTTCCTCGGCACTTTTCACGGGTCACGGCTGTTGATTTTGTCTTTCAGCATTTGCAGTACCAGTGGCAAGTGTGGTCGGAATGTCCCAAAAAAAAAAACTTTAAGAAATAGCTGTCGGGTGGAACCGTAGCAAGATAATATTATATCCAGGACGTCCTTGTAGATCCATCCAATCTGTCCATGTGATAGATATTTTGCGATGTGCAAAAAGCCCGTTTTCACTCATATGAATTTCTTACACTATTACTTTCAATCGATTATTTGCTGCATAGAACAGAACGCAGCGTAGCTAGGCGATGACGATTTGACGTTTGTCATGCCAAGTTGTCAAAAAAATGTCAGCCAACAAGGAGAATAACCTTGTTCAGGCTTATATTGAATTAAATAAATTCTGCCAAAGTGGTGACTATGATAGAGCGTTAAAAGCAACGGGAAAAGGTAAGGAATCTACCCCTATAATATTTTCTATAAATTATGCACTATTCAATTATAAATGACTAAAGAAGATCACCACACTTTCTAGCGCTACTTCTTCGCTTATCTCTTGATTTCTTTTAGATTTCTCATCGTGATTAAATAAATCAAACTTGAATTTTCTGACATGTTGATTTGTAAGTCATATTTGATCGATATTTCATATTAGAATGTTTGTAAATAATTAAAATTTGGGTGTTTCCAAAAGTTCATGTCATACTTTCAATTTACTTAATATTCAAACGATAAGAATCCTATTGATACTACATAAACGTCTATATTTTCTTCTTGTCTTAGGCTTTTTTATTCAACCACTGATTTTCATTCCAGCTACATAATAACAGTTAAAATGTTAAACAAGTTTGTCTTCTTTGCAAACTTTGTAACTAATCTATCCATATGTTATTATATACGCAGTGTTATTAATTGTTGTGGCGCACTTAGGTTTAGTTTATTATTATTCTATCAATTTCAAAACTATCTGTTTGGATTGCAATTGTCTAAAATATATTTCTTTTAACTCATTCTATATTTTAGCTCTCTCTATTCAGTCTATAAATAAGGTAATGTTAGACACATTGTGAAAATACCCTCTTATATCTTATTTAAATATACTTTGACTACCTACATGTGTTGCTTCCTGAGCAAGTCTTTTCCTGCTACAAAACAAAAGTTCCAATGAAAAAGTTACTCTACATTTCTACTAGTGCTCTTATTGGAAAGACCAATGTTCAGCAATCAGTCAATCATATCAAAATGCTTTATTATAAATAAAACCTTCCACCATTTCAGTCCTTCAAATAGCTCCAAATGAGCAGAAGGCATTCCAGTGTAAGATTGTGTGCCTCATCCAACTGCACAACTTTAAGGAGGCTCTAGCCATACTCAACAACTCTAAGAATGCTGCTCTCGCCTCTGAACTGCACTTTGAGAAAGCATACACTCAGTACCGTCTCAACTGCCCCAAGGATGCGTTGCAGACTGTTGATAATGCTCCGGAGTTGACTACAGCTTTAAAGGAACTAAGGTAAACATAAAAAATTTAATTATATATGTGGGGTACTTGCACAAATCTTATCTGTCATAGAAGATTTCACAGTAAGTAAAGGATATCAGTGGGTTAATTCTGAATTTTTACTTATACTTGATCGCATTAGTATATATATATCTATCCTTTTTTTATTAATTCAAACTGTATAAGTGCTGAATGGTGATAGTAAGGGAAACCTCATTTTTTGTATGTAAAGAAACTCGCACTATGCCCTCTCACTCAACTCACTGTTACTGTGTACAAGCTGGACCGATGTTGGGGAAAGAGTTGGCCTACTGACCACAATCAGGCATATGCATACCTCATGATTGACATGTCCTCACAAAATAGGTATTATCCCTGCGTCTTTCAGTAACGCAGTCAAAAATGTCTAACTGAAGAGTAATAGCTTATTTCTGATAATATTACTATATTAAAAACTTATCTATGGTTTATTTAAGTTCTCTTTTTGAAGTGATTAACATTCAATACATTAACCTTTCAGGGCTCAAATCCTATACCGTCTGGAACAGTACCAAGACTGTTACAACTTGTACCGTGACATCGTGAAGAATACTACCGACGAGTATGAGGATGAGAGGAAGGCCAATATGTCTGCTGTGGTGGCTAACCTTGCTGCACTTAATCCAGTGAGTTTTCTTATTAATGTAATTTTCACCAATATTTTTTCTGAATTTTAGAAATCATTCAGAAATCAATGCACATTGTAATAAGTAATAACCTGCCTAAACTTAAACTACCTTCTTCTATTCCAGTCTTCCGACCTGCCTCAATTCGAAGACTCCACATACGAGCTCTCGTACAACGCGGGCAGCACGCTGGCCATGCGCGGGAAGTACAACGAAGCTCTGCCCGTACTGAAGAAGGCTGAGCATGCCTGCTCTGAGAGTGTACTCGAGGATGGAGGGACAGAAGAGGAGGCGAAGGAGGAAGCTGCTATTATCAGGTAATTGAATAATTATGACTGAAAATTTGATATGGGGATGCAACAAATTAATAATTATATAAAAGTTTAAATGAGTGAATCAATAAAGTTCAAGAATGCCACACAGTTTGTCAATTAACAAGCAGTTGTAGAAATCTGAGTAAAAAACTGATGATCTGTATTAAATAGTAATTTAGTATAAGTGTGCAGTCCAGGGAAACAAGCTTAGCTGAGAAGATACAAATATGTCTCAATGTGCCAACTGCTTTTTCAATCCCTATTTTACAAATCCCTCCAGTTAGTAGTGTTTTAATCTCTACTCTTTTCTTACCAGGGTCCAACAAGCCTACTGCCTGCAACAAATGGGCAAGGAAAAAGAAGCCATATCCATCTACCAGAATGTGTTGAAGGACAAGCCGAGTGACCAGGCGCTGGTCGCTATTGCTAGCAACAATATTGTTGTTATCAACAGGTATGCAACTATTTTATTTTGGATTAGGAGTTAAAAAGTGATAATTTTTAAAGGGATTAATGAAATGATGTTAAATGTTGAAACAAAAAAAACATGCTGGAACTATGATAAATATGTACAGATGAAAAATCTAAAGGATTCATAGCCTCAATTTCAGGGACTATTAAAATCAGTTAGTTTTTAGATTTGCGAAGAAAGAACAGGGTTTAATAAGAATTGATCCCGATATTAGCAAAGTTTTATCAGTTTCAGACGTAGTCTGTAGGATTGTACCCCTTTTTTGATTCCCTACACGTGGTCCCTATGTGTGCAAATCAGGTGACACTAACTTTGGTATCGGCTTCGGCCGAAGGCTTGCGACGACCCACCGGGCAAAGACGTACCGCCAAGCCGCCTAGCCTTGTTCCGGTACGATTCTCGTTGTAGCCAACTCGAGGAGTTGAGTCGAGATAGCTGTCCCACTGCAGGCTGACCAGCCTGACGCGCGTTGTTAAGTTTGTATCGGGAGACTAGTCGCGGAGGGTAGCGTGATCGGAGGCACGGTGCGCCGCTGGCCGACCGCAGGTAGTTGGGGGCCCAATTAGTGAACCAGCAACACACGAAACGCTGCCCCGCCAACTGTCGAAAAATCCTGTAAAGCACCATCGTGCTAGACGGGAGGGCCCTATGGACATTCCGGAGGGGATCGGGCGACCCCGCACTGCCCAGACTAGTGATGACCCAATGATGGCGTCATTTCAGTGCGTGTCTGTAGGTTAGCAGCGTGAAACCTCGTCTCACTTCCTTCTCCTCTACTCCATTCACTCTTTTATATGATGAAAAGGAAAAAGAATACTGCAGATAAACAACGGCTGCACCCCATCCCCCATAAAGTGCACCTCACCAATATTCGAGGTCTGCACTCAAATATCACTGCAGTCCACTATCACCTGGAGGCTGAGAAACCAGCGCTCTTTTTCCAAACGGAGACGCAGATAGCGAATCTGTCAGACGTGTCGTACTTGTCTTACCCAGTGTTCACTATGGAGCACAATTTTAGACCACGGGCGGACGTATGTATGTACGCCCGTGACGACATTTGCTATCGGCGTCTCCGTAACCTTGATGACTCCAGATTCACAACGCTCTGGGCTCTGGTGGACACAGGTTGTCTACTGTTTGCACTGCGGAGATCAGGAGACAACCAAGCTCACAGAGTACCTCAGTGAGGCGGCTGATGCGGCACAGCAGCGGTACCCTTCCGCCCAATAGGTGTTACTGCGGGACTTTAACGCTCACCACCAGGAGTGGCTCTTCCCATACCAGTGCACTGATCATGCTGGACGGGAGATGCGTTAGCTTTCGCTAGCGCTAAACCTCACCCAGTTGGTCCAGGGGGCAACGAAAGTACCGAATGTTGATTCGCACACAACGAATTTTGCTTGGACCTTCTTCTGACAACAGATCCAGACTGAAACTCTGTGTCGATAGTTACACCTTTCGGTAGTTCTGACCTCTGTCTGGTGAAGTCAGTGTCCGTCTATTCCCCGCCCGAACCCAGCCCAAGAGGCAACCGTCGGGTTTTGCGGTACAAGTCAGCGAATCAATGTCTAGCGGGGACCGGCCATGGTTTGGCGCCGAATGTAAGCGCTTCGAAGCGCTTAAACATGAAGCGTACCTGGCTTGGGTCGACGCTCGATCGCGCAAGGTGATTGACGTGGCTCAGAAGGGCTTCAACAGGGCTGCCAAGTCCTGCGAGTTGGTGTTGCGAAGGGCTCGGTTCGACCATATTGGCCGTATAGGGACCAAACTTGCTTCTTACCCAGCTGGTAGTAAAGCGTTTTGGTCCCTGGCTAAGTCGGTTGAGTCAAACTTTTGCCGTCCCTCACTACAAACAACCACTGCTGAAACCCGACGGGTAGCTGGCCCACTCCGCTGAGGAGAAGGCAATTTATTTGCCTCTCCTTTTGCGGAATCTTCACGTCTGAATCCTGGTGACGCGAGGCTCCCTCCTTCTCCTGATGGATGCGAGACGAGTATGACGAACATTCGTATCCATCAAAAGGACGTCCGTAGGGTGCTGAGCTGCCTCGACGTAAACAAGGCTAGCGGCCCTGATGGAATGCAAGCAATTGTTCTTAGAAGCTGTGCTCCTGAACTGTCTCCGATCTTGACACGCCTATTCTGCCTTTCGACCCATTTCTGTAACCTCACGTGTACTCAATATTAAGCTCCTGGCTTACCTAGAAACAAACGGTATCCTTAGTGACTGCCAATACGCCTGCCGCCGAAATCGGTCTACTGGGGATCTTCTAGCGTGTGCCATTCACATCTGAAGTGAGGCCATCGAGAGGCACGGGGTCTCCCTCGACATCTCGAAAGCTTTTATAGGAGTGGATAGGGTCTGGCACGAAAGCCTTATTGGTAAACTTCTTTAATTCGGTCTGCCCGGTGGTCTGTGTGATTGGATTGCAGACTTTCTGAGAGATCGGTCCATTCGAGTGGTTATCGATGGCTGCTCGTCGGACCAATTGTATATTTATGCCGGGGTCCCTCAGGGGTTGGTACTCTAAGCAACTTTATTCTTGCTTCATATTAACGATCTGCTAAAACCTTTGGGTATGCAGACGACAGCACTGTTGCTGAGAGATACTTGTCCAACGCTCGAGCTACCGGGCCTCAGATCCAGTCTCTCCGGGAGGTCATGATGGAGCGCTTGATCCTGTCCTTGTAGGAAGTCTTCAAATGGAGCTTGATGCACTAGAGTCGATCGAAAAGCGGGCCAAGAAGCTCATCGGCAATGAGGCACTGGTTAAGTCAAAGCTCCAGAGCCTTGAACATCGTCGCCGAGTTGCCAGCTTGTCGGGTTTTTATCGGTTGCATTTCGGGGAGTGTGCGATGGAATTTTATGATCTAATTCCGCCAAGCTCGTTTCATCATCGGACTACAAGACGTACGGCGATGCGCCATCGGTACATGGTGGACATGCCACCCAGACGCACTAAACGTTTTGGAAATACTTTCATTATGCGTCTAAGGAGTGGAATTCCCGGAGTCGGAGCCGGAGACTGTGTTTCCCGAGAGCTACAATCTAGGGTTCTTTATGTCAAGAGTGAATAGGTTACTGTTAGCCAAAGCGTGCTTCACCGTCAACCACATCATCGCTTACCATCAGGTGAGATAGTGGTCAAGCGCGAGCCTATTCTAAAAAAATAATTAAATAATACAAAATATTTATGTTTTGCGAGTAACGATCAAGTAAAAAAAACATCATCTGTGAAAATTTCAACTGTCTAGCTATCACGGTTCATGAGATACAGCTTGGTGACACACAGAAAGAAGGACAGTGGAATCTTAGTAATAGGGTCCCGTTTTAACCCTTATACGGGTACGGAACCCTAAAATAGAAAATTGCTTAGTAATCATAATAGCAGAGAATCTGGTTAACCCAGCACGAATTTAAAAATTCATAGAAAATAACACCATCATTCCTTTTCAGGGACACGAACGTGTTTGACTCCCGTAAGCGCATGAAGGCGGCTACGGCTGACGGGCTAGAACACAAACTGAACTCCAGACAGCGTGCCTCTATCACTTACAACCAGGCCATACTCGCTATTTATTCTAATCAGGTAAGTGTTGATTATATTAGGCGGAATTTATAAACAACCCATCCATTTTTACAAGATTTTATTTAACTTTCAATGTATGTATGTAAGTGTGTTCGCATCAAATCTTGCAAATGAATTTTAAAGCAGTTATCCTCCACAATGCACAATGCATAGTTAGCTAAGGTCATTCTAAATCCAATATGGTGGGCGGCCCAAGATGGCGGACTAGTTATATTTTGTGCATTACCATGATATGGGCACGGGGTCCCAACAAGAAAGAAAATTTGGTTCAAATAAATTCTACTAGATGGCGAGATATGCACGCGATTTGTTATTTAATTGGTGTAAAATTGTCATTTTTTTTTAATTTGAACATAAGAACTGTATGTTCCTGTTTAATCAACTCTCCCAAGCTCAAAAATATGGAATATTGGGCACTTAATTCACATTTCAAAGATTATATTTCCTTTGATTATATATCCTTTTTATTTTTTTTCTGAAATTCCAGCCCGACTTCTGCAAGCAATGCTGCGTGAAGCTCGTCCGTGAGTTCAACGGAGAGCGTCGTGCGGCGCTGGTGGAGGCCTCGTCACTCATGAAGGACGGCAAGAAGCAACAAGCTGTAGCTCTGCTGCTCAAGCAAGGGGGAAACCTCACCATAGCGGCCGCGCAAGTGTTGTTGGCGCAGGTCAGGATTTACTCACGGTTTTTGATAACTTAGATTTGGAAATAAAGTTGGTGACGAGAAAAGGGTAGTTGACAAAAAATATCTATTTAGTCCGTCAGTTAGACAACTTTAAAATATTGGACGCGTATTTTTTCTTTTGCCACGTAAACAAAAAAGTACGACGAAACAGTGCGTTGAAATATCTTGTGACGTCACGGTGTGCTACACTTTATACTGACAAAGTGACGTCACAGCCCACTCCTGAACTTTGATGCGCTTTATCTTTGTCAATTTTTATTTGTTTGATAAAGCAAAAAATATGGGTCCAATATTATTTGATAATCTCACTTACGGATTTAATGGAATTATCTTTTTTCTACCCTGGAAACATCCGTACACTACATTTAAACATTTTAGAGGAATCTGTCAACTAACCAGCCCGTGCCGTGATGACTAATTGGGAGACAGCTGGTCTGCCATTTGAGCGCGGACTAGTCCGGCCGTTTTAAATAAAGAGTTTTAAAACGTTTGGTACTATCTACTGTATAATTACAAATGCAACACAATTATTGAAATAGACCATAGTTAATTTTTGTAGTGGATCGATGGCGATCGATCGATAAGAAATGGCGGGATGAAATCTTTTTTAAAGGATTGGCTCGCTATTGCTATAGATCGGGGGAATAAGAAGGAGGGAAGCGAGGCCTTTGCCCTGTGCTAGCCGTTCGCTTCACAACATTGCAAGAATACTTGACAACATTGCAAGTTTGCTATCTGGTAATCTCTTAACCAACTAAAAGCCAGATGAGCCGCTGCAGGCACAACTTGTCAGACGGGGGCACTCCAAAGGGCCACAATGCAGTTCCACGCTTCAAACCACGCCTCACCTCTTATCAAGCTCTCTGTTCAACAACACCTGCTCTCTGAACGACCTGGGGGGTGACCATAAGCTCTTAGAGTAAGGTTATTTTGAGTGTGTGAAAGGGATATCTGTCCCTTTAAAATTATCTTAACCTAAGGGCTTATGGTCACTTATGGGTTAAATCCCAACACTATCGTCGTGGCTGAATTTTGGTCAAAACATATATAAATTAAGAATCATCGATACGGCGAAGAAGAAGTTTGCTATCCATTCTGAGCAGCTGCATTCTGAATTGGGCATCTAGGTGGAGAAGCGCGACGGGTGGTAATGGCCATCACAAAGTGAACGGCTAGTACTGGGACAGCATAGGCTTATAATAATAAGTGGATCGATGGTCTAGAATGAGTTATTTTCGTTCACACAGAGGTCCGTTTTATCGTATACATTTTTCTTCGACAATGGCGTAGGTAGTTGCATGAGCGAGTTCACACACACAACAGTATTAAAAATATACTAATCCATTTTGTTTGAAGGTTGGTGGTAAACTGACTAAATTTGGGTGTACATTACCTCCAGTAGCGACAGATCCGTTAAAACGGTACTGTAAATTCGGTGTGAACATCAATTCCAGTAGCGACGGATCCGTTAAAAATGATCCTGGAAATACAGTTGTTCTGTGTATGTACCCTTAGCCAAAATCTAAACCACGGGATTTGTTGGTACCATAATAATTTACAATCTATGTGTGACACAGACTAATAATGTTCTATTTTGTTTATTACAGGGTGACCGCAAAGGCGCAGTGAAACTGTTAGAAGAGAGCGAGTTCAAGTATCGGCCGGGAGTTATAGGTGTACTGTGCACCTTGTTGTGTGCCGACAACGAGTTCGAGAAGGCTTCCCAGCTCTTCACTGATGTGTACGAGCATTATAAAAATGATGAGGTATGTACTGATGTGAATAACTTTTCAATAAAGAACTTTTATCATCTATACTAATATTATAAATCTGACGAATTTGTTTATTTGAACGCACTAATCTCAGGAAGTACTGGTTGGAATTGAAAAATTCTTTTTGTGTTGGATAGTCCATTTAACGAGCAAGGTTATAGGCTACATAACATCACGCTACGACCTATAGGGGCGTAGCATAAATGAAAACTGTTGCAAAAACGGGGAAAAATATTCCATTTTGAGAGCTTCCGTTGCGTGCGCTGCGTAAACGGTTTAAGTTACGCAAATATTATGTATTATGGAATTGTTCCTAATTAAAAGTTCAAAAAACAGATTGATTCACTATATGAAAATATGCGAAGGATTTTTATCAACATCTATACTAATATTATAAAGCTGAAGAGCTAAAGTTTTTTTTTGTAGGGAAGGTAGGGTAGGTAGTGGTAGGTGGATAGATAGATAGCCAGTTGACGGGAGCGAAGCCGCGGCCGTCTGCTAGTTTTACAATAAAGGGGATAGGCATGCTCAAATAATGGCCGGGTGTCATCGGTGTTCTGTGCATGCTGTTGTTTGCCGACAAAAAGTTTGAGAGGATTTCCAGCTGTTCAAATATGTATGAGCATTAAAACCGTTAATGGCAGAAGCCATTGTCGTTTTTATATACAACATTGTAATAGCTGAGATTAAAATCCTAAGACTCTAAATACAACTCTAAAACCAGATATTTTTCAAATCTGGTTTAATTCAGGGCCATGTTCTGAATAAGAATGTGCAAGAATTTTTGTTCAAGAACGCCGAGAATAATAAATATTCAGTCATGAACTTTTGTAGGTTATGTCTGAGTCACTTTTAATAATGTGTTTAATAGGTTGTAGGTATTTAATTTCGTGGAAGTACAAGGGCAATATCGCATTATTTTCCTTTCTTAGTTGTTTCATGAAATGTAAAATATACTCTTTGGAAAGATTATTTTATTTATTTAAGCGACTTTGACGTATATCAAAAGGTCACCGTCAAAAACTAAGCTATATTTTTTTAATAGTTGGATACTAGTCTTTTTACCTAACATTAATTGAAAGTAAGTAATTCGTTTATTTCTACTACACTACAGTATTCTTACCTAGCTGCAAGGACACCTATACTTAGACATATACTGTATTGTTAATTCATTTATTCCGTTTTATTATAATAACACATACAATAATGATATACTTGCTACAATCACTACTTGTCACTTGGCAGAATAAGTTTAAAATGGCAACTAAGCAAATGCGAGTTAACGAAAAAATCAATTAGCTTTCATTTATAATGTTTTTATTTTTACCCGTGATAAACCAGTTAATGTTATACTTTGAAAAAAACGTACTTAATTAATAGACATTGTATCGTCTATAAGTCACTTTCAGACTCTCAAATTGTTCTTTATAACAATGAAGAGGTGATTGTTTAAAAATAGATTTTTTTTCGAAGGAATTAGATTTTTTATTCAAACTTTCAACCCCTTAGGGGTGGAATTTCCAACAATCCTTTCTTTGTGCTTACTTACGTCACTTGGGGAACTTCCCTGCTAAATTTCATGTTTCTAGACTTAGCGTTTTTGGCTCTGCGTTGATTGATCAGTCAGTCAATCAGTCAGTTTCTTTTTTTTACCCGACAGTCGAAGGAGGGTAATGCGTTTATGTATATAGATTTTACAGAAAATATGCAAAACGACGAAAGTAATGTTTGCGATTTCTTTAAGTTTTTAGGGTATACTTTTTTATGTATAGCAGTTTTAAATAACATATAGGAGAATGTCATACACTCTTGGTTAGTAGGTCATTTAAATGTCATGCAATAGACTTTATAATCTATCGCCACCAATAAAATACTGCTGTTTTGACCGGCCTTTCAAGTTATTATACTAGGATTTCAGAACTGTCATTAAAAACCATCCTCTAACATATGGTTATGTCTCCGCAGCGCTTCGCATCCCTCATCAACGTATGGCGTGCGGCCGCCCAGGTGCACGCGCGCGCCGGCGCCCCGGCGGCCGCAGCATCCGCGCATGAAGCCGTGGCGCGCGCCGCGCCCAATGACCACAAGAGCCTCGCGCGCCTGGTGAAGGCGCTGGCGCAGCCTGACCCGCACAGGGCGCGCCAGCTGGCGGAGACTCTGCCGCCGCTGCACCAACTTGAGGTGAGGACAACTATAACTTTTTAAGACAATAATAGTAAATATGTCAGGGCCACTTGCACCAAAAACTTAATTCAGAGTTAGTTACTAACATGAGATTTAGTAACAAATTTGTCTAACATAATTGATTGGATTAGCTACTAATTCTAAGTTGCTAAGATAACCCAAGGTGACGCAACAGGGTCTGAGATATTTAAGATATAAAATGTACGGTATGAATTGACCCCACTACCCCTGAAGGAGAGTTTCCACAGGAACAGCAGGAACAAAAAAAAACGATAACGTTCGACTGCCCAGATATATGCCCCACATTACTAAGAGACTAAACACGTAAAAGAACATTTATTCGCGCGATGCTAAATCTTGTCCTAATACTGTAACTGAATGAACCAATTTTAATAAAACTTGACACGCACTCATGAAAAGATACACAAAAACGCAGATGAACTTCAAAAGAAGAAAACAGTTTAAAATTAAAGACTACTTATTTATTTTCATTTCCATGATTTATTTAAATGATTGTTTTAGATACCCTGCCACGTAAATCCTTTAGAAACTTCATTTATACAAACAAGTAAATATAAAAAAAACTACGACACATTTTTATCATACTACATAATTTAAATAGTAGTAGACACATTTCGATCGACAATCTCTTGTACACGTAATTATGACACGATATCTTGCGGAAGCATCCCGATTCAAACAGTAAAACGCCCATAATTTTTGAACGGCGGAACCGATTTTCATTAACTAAGAATACTCTCGATAAGGTCACCTTTAAAACAAAAAAAAAATAACAAAATCGGTTCATCCGTTTAAGAGCTATGATGCCACAGACAGGTACACAAACATATAAGCCAAACTTATAACACCCCTCTTTTTCCGTCGGGGATTAAAAAAAAATATACATGAAACTTATTTGCGATTATTTCAGACCAAGATCGACATAGACGCCTTAGAATCATCGAAATGGATGATGGGAGCCAAGGTTGTGAAGAAAACCGTACAAAGCAAACAGGAGCAATCGCCTGGGTAACTATTATCGCAAATTTTCAGCAGACCAGCGTCCTTTGGCTTATTTTTGTATGTGCTTATTTATTTTTTTCTTCTATTTTCAGAACGCCTGGTTCAGAACTGGGCAGCAAGAAGAAACAGAAGCGCAAGCGCAAGACCAAGCTGCCTCCCAACGCCGACCTGTCCAGACCTCCGGACCCAGAGAGGTATATTTTAACACGTTATCACCATAATCATAATTCTTTTAATTTTTGTAGTCGTCAGGAAGCTGCTGCCATTCCGGCTACGAAATAAGTTTTTGCAGGATACTTGATTTTTTCCCAAAACAAGGCAATTACAATAAAATGTACCTCTAAAACTCTTACTATAGTTCTCGCTCAACTCCTTTCTCAACTTCAGGGCAGCCCGGAAGTTTGGCGAGTACTATACATCTAAAAAAAACTTTTTTACAAAAAAATACAACCAACTTCCAAAATAAAAACACTACAAAGTGAAAAAAAACATCAATTTCGGAAGTCGGTGTCAAAAAACGTAGAAACGAAAACAGGAACAAAAAATCAAGTATCCTGCAAAAACTTATTTCGTAGCCGGAATGAAAAATTAAAAAGGTTTTTAATTTTTCACTTTTTAGTTGTGGTACATTGTGGACAAGTTCTATAGGCTAGGTACCTACTCAAAATAATGTCCATAGTGATGCCAGAATAGATTAACCCAATAACATGAAACTTAAACAAAACCAGTGGAATGAGAGTAAACCAGGGTGAACTGTTCACACCTGCGTACCCCTTTAGAGCGTACCAGTGTGATGTTAAGTTATGAAATGGTGTAAACAATACACAGACATGCTATTTTTATTTTATTTTATTTGTTAGGGACAAAAAACAGTTACATGCCAAGCTTAACTGATATTCTTAAATTATTACAATACTTAGAAATACATTTATACAATTTTTTCCATGTTTATGTTACTACACATGTAACCCACATTGTCCACGAATTCTCAAAAAAAATATCATAAGAAAACAAACAAGTAGTGTGCATCGTAAAAATAAGAAGAAGAAACAAATTAAATTTATATATACTTAAGTATTCAGTAACTCTATTGCTCCCGCCTTAAAACGATGTTTGGGGAGAGTAAATATGTCTAGCTCCATGAAGTGAGACTTGTACGCATCAACGAGGCGACGAAGAGGTACGCGCACCCCAGCGTTGGTCTTACACGAACTTGTGTGGAATTGCTGAGGCACACGCACCCCACGAAGCATGACAGATCTAGGTACAATATAATTTAAGCTATTTGATAAGGGAATGCAGTCGAATCTATTATTGCATATACCATGAAGCATCAGTACACCCAGAAGTAGCCGTCTAGATTCGAAACTAAGAACATTATAATGACTCAGTAATTGTTGATAGGAGACTTTCAAACGAAAACTTTTGTAATTCAAAGTACGTAAATACTTTTTCTGCACAATTTCTAGCCTATCCATGTACTTATCATATAGAGGATCCGAAATTTGGACGGCGTATTCCAATTGCGACCGAGCCAGGGTTTTATATAATATTAAGAATGTAGAGGGTCGCACAAAGTCACTTGAAATTCTCATCACGAGTCCATACATCTGAAAGGCTTTTTTTACTATATTATCAATATGAGTATCAAAATGCAGACTAGAATCTAGTGTAACACCCAAGTCACGGACAGATTGCACTTAATTAAGAATTATATTATTTATTGAATAATTAAATTTGATCTGATTTTTATTAAAAGAGATTGTGTAACATTTAGAAAGGCTAAGAAAGAGTTTATTTTTGATGCAGTATTCATAAAATCTATCAAGGTCCTGTTGTAAATAATGGCAGTCGCGAATATTTTTACAGGAGATATAAATTTTCATATCGTCTGCATACATCAAGAAATTTGAATGGATAAAATAATGTTTAATGTCATTAATAAACAACACAAATAGAAAAGGACCCAATACTGATCCTTGAGGAACCCCTGATTTAACAACTATGGAGTCAGATTCATGCCCATTAATGACGATCTTTTGAGTCCTATTGAAGATGTATGAAGCAAACCATCTGAGTAAATTGCCGCGTATACCATTAAAGGCAAAATTTTTCCATATGCAGTGTGTGATCCACCTTGTCAAAGGCCTTCTGAAAATCCGTGTAAACAGCGTCAACCTGTACCCGGTGGTCCATATTTTCAAAGAGATAGTGATTTCAAAGAGGTAGCGATTGCGGTTATTCCGAGTGATTTGCCGTCATTTATTGAATAATTCTGATATATATCTCCGAAATTCGTCATCAGATCTTGATGAAATTTAAATGCGACCACATGACAAACACTATCTTTCAAATAAAAAAGAATCATCAAAATCGGTTCACCGAATAAAAAGTTCTGAGGTAACACACAAAAAAAATACAATCAGATAACCTCCTGCTTTTTGGGAAGTCGGTTAAAAACTGAATCCATCTAAAGCAGCAAAAAGTGAAGTTGAACCGCATTGTTCAGTTGAATCACTTTCAAGTAGCCTTGCTCATCCATGTTTTTGTTTTCAACAGATGGCTACCCAAGTACGAGCGTACCGCGTATCGGAAACGTCGCGGTGTGCGGCGTGACGTCATCAAGGGCAGCCAGGGAATGTCCACCACTGCTACTGATCAATAGTAAGTTAACAGCAATATTTTTGAACTAGGAAGGTGTCAGAAATCTGATGGGTATCGTATTAGTAAACTTCTCCACTGTCCAATACGTCGATGAAGAACAAAATTAAATACATGAAGCTTTTCAAATTATATTCGAAACGAAAGACGCAATTTTATACTTCTTGATCTTTGCCCGCATTACAGTTTTTTTTTTTTATCTCTAAACAAAATTGACACATGCAAATGTCAAATTAATTGTTTTAGGGCTTATTAGGCCTTCTGACGTATAATAAATATAACTCTTGTAGTCGAAAATACTGTAATAGGTCTAAAAGGAGGTAGAAATGTTATGGACCAAGTGATTAATACGACATTATTCACAATACCCGGGCAATTTGAAAAATGCCCAATATGAGATTGAAATAATTTAATTGACCGCGGGCTTTCTGAATAATGGCCATCACTTATTGGGCCGAGCAATAAAGTGTTTTATTAAATTATTTTAATGTTGACATTTATTTTAATATACAGGGTGTTTGGAAGGGAGCTGTACATACGCCTAGGGTAGAAACTAGGGATAGTCTGCTACCTACCTCCGCCCATTATATTGACCTTGGCCTCAAGGTTTTTTTTTAATTTATTATTATTTTTTATTTGACTTTTTTATGATTTTTTGACTAAAACTACCTGTAGCTCAAAATCTATCCATGGGACCGGTCGGCTAATGGTCTTGTTTTAATCGTTAGAGTCTTAGGGTCCTGCAAAAAATTATTTTACACCAGAAAATTGTGGAGAAGAAAAGTTATGGGGCCTGAAGTATCGTAGTAAGGTAAAGAAATAATTTTAAGGGCAACTTTCTATGGGGTTTAAAAAAAAACTAACAGGGTTGGAGTTCTTCTGATTTTTTTAAAACATCCTCAGTCCATGCCCTTTCTAACGATATGCTAAAAGTGTAATTATCACTTTTAGTTTTAAAGTTATTAATTAATTGCCGCAACTAGGGCACTTCAAGCAAAAATTTCAACTAATGAAAATTAAATGTGTTCGATCGTAAAAGGATGGCAAATGAAACAAAAAATTTGGTAATGACTAATGTCATTAAATTACAAATTTTAATTAATTACTAATTTTAATTAATTACAAATTTTGTTCAAATTGATGACCATTGACCTGTAAACATGCTCGGCACCTTTTCCTCATCTCCACGGTCACCGTTCTAAGCAGCAGTTCCTCGCGCATTGTATCGAATGCGGCGTGGATCCTGTTAATTAGAACCTCCCTTGTTGGTACTTCTTCTGCGTACACCAACTCTTTCGCCCTTCCCCAGACGTAGAAGTCGAGTGGGGTAAGGTCAGGCGACCTTGGGGGCCAGGGAATTGGCCCACCCCGACCAATCCAAGAATTAGGAAAGCAGTTGTCCAGAAGCTCCCTCACTGCTAGGCTCCAATGAGCAGGACAGCCGTCGTGCTGGAAGACTATGGGCCGATCTTCGTCAAACACTTCTTCCGCTAAATCAGGCAAATCGTTTTCGAGGAAATCTAAGTAGTTTTGCCCGTTTAGGTTGTCTGGCAAAAAGTGCGGCCCTATCAACCGATTACCGATGACGCCTGCCCATACGTTCACGGAGAACCTTCGTTGAAAACCTCTGTGCCTCTTGACTCTCGGGTTTTGATCTCTGGGTGCCCAGTGATGGAGATTGTGGTAATTTACAATTCCTTCCTTGTCAAACTTGGACTCGTCAGTCCAGAGAATACTCCGTAAAAAATTAATATCTTCCACGTCCGTATGGAGCAAGTGGCGGCAAAACTCCACCCTTCTTGCATAGTCGTTATCCTCTAAGCCTAAAACAATAAAAATATCAACGTTAGCGGTTTCCTTATGAATTAGTAGCTATGTAACATTGTTTGCTATCTCTGTCTTTCCATTTCTCTCTCTCTCACACACATGCTCATGTTAATTTAAAAATTGCCTATGAAATTCACATGCTAGTTCATTACATAAGAGCTAAAAACAAAAACTTTATGTAAAAAATTACCTTGAACAGGGGTGTAGTGGAAAGGATGACGTCCATTTTCGCGAAGAACCGACCAGACTTTCCACACGCTTAAACCTAGAGTGCCCTAGTTGCGGAAATTAATTAATAACTTTAAAACTAAAAGTGATAATTACACTTTTAGCATATCGTTAGAAAGGGCATGGACTGAGGATGTTTTAAAAAAATCAGAAGAACTCCAACCCTGTTAGTTTTTTTTTAAACCCCATAGAAAGTTGCCCTTAAAATTATTTCTTTACCTTACTACGGTACTTCAGGCCCCATAACTTTTCTTCTCCACAATTTTCTGGTGTAAAAGAATTTTTTGCAGGACCCTAAGACTCTAACGATTAAAACAAGACCATTAGCCGACCGGTCCCATGGATAGATTTTGAGCTACAGGTAGTTTTAGTCAAAAAATCATAAAAAAGTCAAATAAAAAATAATAATAAATTAAAAAAAAACCTTGAGGCCAAGGTCAATATAATGGGCGGGGGTAGGTAGCAGACTATCCCTAGTTTCTACCCTAGGCGTATGTACAGCTCCCTTCCAAACACCCTGTAGATTAAGTAAGTACGATTACTATTTAAGCAACAAAGTCGATTCTGTCTGCAGGGTCTAAAGTAATCTAACATGAAGGATTCAAACCTAACCTATCCGTGTTGAGGTGCCCTAAGCTCCCGAGCTCGCTTCGCTCATTCTAGGTCTAATTCATTTACCATAATTATCGAATTGTTCAACCGTTACGTAGCAATATTCATAATGACCAGACAATTTGATAAATATATAAATTAAAATCAATATTCATTACATTTGACTTTACTAGATTTATAATGCCCAGGCATTATACGTAGTTCACATATTAATAACTTGGTCCATGACATATTTATCATCCCTCAGGATGCCTAATAAGCCCTAAAAAAAGTAATTTGAAATTTGCATGTTTCAATTTTATCTTCTCAGAGATACAGACTAGAGTATCCGAATAACTAGGAATTCGGCTACACCACGAAACTCGCAGCCTTGAAAGATTCGGCCGTTTTTGCGATGAAACTGGAAACTAAATGGGCGTACTCGATATCAGTCGTTAACACTTGGCCAGTAGCCCGAATTCCATAGGTGAACGAACAACGTTATTGCCAAAGTGCTGTCAATCATATTCAAATAGACAAGACAATTTTAACCTGATTGTACATTTTTACTCTTATTATTTTTACAAGCTTTCGTATGTGTCCGACAACTAGTAATCTAACCCTCAGTTTCCCAGCTCAAAATTATCGCAGAATTAGTGTAACAAATTGTCAAGCACGCGTTATCTGCTGTGATTGGTTGAATGAATTTTCAATAGTCAATGGCAGCAGATAACGCGTGCTTGACAATTTGTCACATTAATTCTGCAATAATTTTGAGCTGGGAAACTGAGGGTAAGTATTTTTCAAGCACTTCTTGGCATTCGATTAAGCTGAAACTTTGCTAACTTATGTAAGTTTGGTAACATTGAAATAATATGGTACTTTGGAGCTGGTCTCATGTTGGAACCGGAAGGTGGCTAAAGCAACTCCTCAGACAAGATAGCACCGTCGTCTTTGGGCTCGTTGGATGTGTATTAACAAGCGATATTACATTTCGTACTTTTTGGTCCATTAAAAGCTTGTTTTAAAAATATATTTTTGATCTTCTACTAATGATTTTCTTCCAATTCCCCAGTGACATGAGCAAGCAGCAACCCACCCCGACGGCAGCAGCGTCGGCCGCCAAGTCCCCGCGCGTGGACAAGCAAGCCGACAGCGCGTGGTCGCGCAAGCAGCAGCAGAAGAAGAAGGGCAAGGGACGCAAGTGGTAGAACAAGATAATATATGTTTTATATATCAGCTATAAGGTGTTTTATTGAGTAACTTAACCTCACTTTTTGTCCTTGAACATGTGATTTTGAATAAGTAGACTGGGATTTACTAGGCTACTCAGTTTATGTAGACTACAAAAAAGTTTGTCGTTTCGGTGGTCTGATCAAAGCCTCAAGAAACATCATAGAATCATTTATCTAAATAATAATACGGTCAACGGTAATACGGTCAAGATCAGGGATGAGGGGATATAATTCGGGAACTACAAATTATGATTCCATCGCCAAAAGATTCCAGTTCAGCTTGCATTACGATTAAAGTATCAAAAGTATGAGCCTACTTTCTACAAGATATTTAGCACCTAATTTGCAAAAGCGGCAATCATATTTTCTTTATTTTTACCATTAAATCACAGAGATAAGAAACTTTGATGACACGCCATGACCACAATATTAATAATTTTTATGAATTGACCTCCTTTTTTTTGAAGTCGGTAAGAATAAAGGTTCGACAATGCCCTAGATGGACTGATGGGCAGGGGCACAGTGTAATGAATTAATTTAATGCTCTATCTAAACTCACTTGTAGAATGCGTTTCATTTCATGGATAGTATACGTATGTATTACAGATTTTTAATAGTTTCGAAATAAAACAAACCATCCTTATAAGTAAAATATTTATTCTAAAACATAAAACTAAATCGATCCTTATTTCTTATTCTTTCTTTTAGACTTGCCTGGCCTCTGAGCCTTGCCAGGCTTAGCTCCCTTCTTGCTTTTGACATTAAAAGATTTAGTTTTAAAGTTAGTCGATCTTTTTTGAGGAGCAGCGCCATTGAAACCTTCGAAATTGTTCGAAGACTCCCTTGTGTTTAGTTTCCCGCCTTTCTTTTTGCCGCCAAAACCGAATTTCTTGTCTTTGGCAACTCGCCTTTTATTGACTTTGTTCCCTTTATCATTTCCTCTGTTGCTGCCCTTGTTGTCATCCAGGAACCCTAAGTCTGATGATTTGCCTTTTCTTACGCGTTTTAGTTGATCCAACATATCTTTCTTGTCGGCGGCTTGCTTTAGCCTTGCGTCCGTCTGGAAAATGAGAAGTTTAGTTGGTAAACGAACGCCAAATAGGCACAGAAAATAAAATAAGGTCAACATCTGCTTAGCCTTTTCCAAACTATGTTGAGGCAGTGTTGTCTCATCCCATACAAAGAAACCGTGCCGACGTACTGTACTGATTATACTGATTGTTTTTTGTACATCGATCGCGTTCGGTTCCGTTCCACGGCGATAGATAGATCACTATCTATATTACAAAAAATTATCGGTATAATCAGATGAAAAACGCTAGTTACGTCGGCACGGTGTCTTTGTATGGGATGAGGTATCTATATGCTAGTATTATATCATCTGTGGTTGAGGTAAGTTTGCAGTCTGAACAGATAAAGTATAATCTTATTTAACTTAATATAATCCTTATCCTACTAATATTATAAAAGCGAAAGTTTGTAAAGACGCCAGAACAGCTGAACGGAGCACAGAGACAGATTATAGTCGAGAATAGTAACAGTAGCCTACGGTTAATTTCCGACAATCGCATGAGCGAAGCCGCTGGCAGAAGCTTGTATTATAAATGCGAAAGTTGGGATGGATGCATGTTTGTTGCTCAATCACGCTAGAACGGGTCTGGATGAAATTTGGCACAGGGATACATAGTCTAGAATAGCATGTAGGCTACTTTTAATCTTGGAAAAAGTGTTCTTCGGATAACAAAACAATTTTCAAGCTTGCGAAGCCGCAGATGCTAGTACTGGTATAATAGGAGCAACCGCCTTGGTAAGACTTTTCGTCAGACAGGTTTCATGACAAGAAATAATTATACTAATGAAAGCGCAATCAGTCATCTGTTAAAAGCCCATTTACGGATTTGTTATTTACATACTTTCTCTTCATAAAGGAAATAAAGAATTGATGTCATGTAACTGTTAACTCATGCATAATGTATTACAATAATGGCCGATATTCAATGTAGGTAATTTTTAACATATTATTGTGATTACAACTCACACAATTTCTAATCATAAATATGATTTTGTAACCAAATCAAATCCATTTTATTTTAGTGTTTGATTGTATATGCGCGTGATATTGACTGTTAGCGTCATACAGTAGCGATAATGCTTATATCGACACAATATATTAATTTTCCAGATAAATCTTCAGAAGTTATTACTTGCTGATTTTGAAATAGAGAATACTACGTTCCTCGATAGTGGATCAGAAAGGAAATAATAAAAAAAGAACCAGCAGGGGATCAGATCGAGGGGATCCGACCGGAATAACTCAATGGTAGTTACCATAATTTTGTTAAGATGTGTGGATATTAGTTGTAGTGCCCGGCACGTAAGTTGACAAGGTTTTGGCGTAGTAAGGGTAAATTCGCGCATATTCCGCGAACTGACCAACCACCAAATAGAGCGAAGGGAACGTGGACGCGGCACGATTGGTCAGTCGATCCTTGTGTCAACTGACCAACCAATCACGCGCTCGGATCGGTCCTTAACGTTCCCCGCGCCCTGCTTCACTACCAAAGATACCTAAAAAACTACTTCCGCGCATCTAACGACTCTTGCCAACTTACATGCCGGGGATTATACTAATTGCCCCAATTTTATAAAAAGTTTATGCTAGCTAGGTAAAAGGTAGCAAACTCCTTATTTTTTTCATAGCGATGGTGTGGCTTCTGTTAGAGCAGTGGTTGCCCAGTGGTAACGGACGTGAATTACAAGTTGTAAGTCGTGGGTTCAAACCCAGGCAGGCGCATTACTTTGTGTAAATTATTCCATCACCACTGCTCTCAAAACATCGTGAGGAAACCGGCATGTCTTAGAACCATAAATTCGAAGACACGTGACATTCACCAATATCGACTGGGCCCGCGTGGTGGATTACGGCCCATTCTCTCTCACAGAGAAAAAGACTTTTTTTTTTCTGCCAGAGAAGGGGCCTACTGAGGGGGCTAAGTGCGGCAAAGGAGTCAGGTCAGGGGAGACATCGTTCAGATCAACAGTTAACAAACCACAAACACCAGGATGGCACCAAAACCCAAATTGGGCCAAAAAGAAATACTTCATTTTCGAGCAGCATCAGCTAGTCCAGCAGTGAAAAATAAAATACAGCACCATGTAAGGTTCAAACATTACCTGTACTCTCTTAGCAATCTTCTTCTGATCTCGGAGCTGTCTAACTTTCTCAGTGCGTGCCTGTGCTGCCTGTTTAGTCATCAGGTTCTTACGGACCTTCTGCATGTGATCATCAGACTTGGCCATCTCTGCAAAGTAGTCATCTGGTCTGGAATAGAGTAATTAAATAGGTTAGGAGCAATGACAGTTTTTTTCATCAAAAAAAAACACAAAGCCATTGTCCAAATAGCATTATCAGTCCCAAATAGCAGAAAACAACAACATGGCAGATCCAGAAGGAAATGGCAGGATGAGCTGGATAGTTTTTTAAAAGATTGGCCTGAAATTGCAGTAGACCAGCAGACTAATTGCATAAGTGAATTCGGCAAAACAAAGGATTTGACCCCATCAATCAATTAATCACATTGTTGAAAATCCACATTGCATCTTTCATCTTGCATGTGATTGGTTGATTGATGGAGTCAAATCCTTTGCGTGAGTGAGCTGCAGGAGAAGTAGAAGGAGAGAAGAGAGGCCTTTGCCCTATAGTGGGACTAGATATGCTTATAATAACAACTATGTTCAAGCAGAGGCACATTTAGAATTGCAGGAGATGGTCAAGGCCATAGGCATAGAATAAACTGAGCAAACCCTCACAAAAATGGACAGAGACAAAGACTCTGCTGCTAATACCTGTCTCTTTTAGATTCAATCAGAATTCCAGAAGAGAACTGCTGGCTGCAGTCTTTCTCAAACTCTTCTGCCCATACTCGCTTCATACCTGAACAGAACTCTCAATTTCAGACCATTCTCTGTCAATGATCAAAGATGGAAAGCCAGCAAGGTCCTTCTCTATCCAGCTGAACAGAAACTATATATGCTATTAGCCCCCATGAGATGTGCCACTACATTCATTGATATCAAAAAAGAAATACCAAACTAAATTTATCATACCTTCTTGTAGGAACTCCAAGTTCTTTCAGCTTCTTGATACCTTCAAGAACAGCAGCCTGTGCTTGTCTATGCAAGAGGTTTTCCCTCTTGAACTCATTGAGGACCGGGTCTTGAGTTGGGTCATAGTTCTGATGACCTTTGCTGTTCTCTTTTAGATTCCTGCAAATGTAAAAAAGTATGTTTTACTTAAATGAATGCCCTATGAGAGCTAGAAATTACCAGACACAATAGAAAAACAATTGTTTCATGTGACAAAAAAAAAAGATAGAAGAAAGTATATTCCATTCTAATGTCTCCTTTATCAATCAAGTGCTATAGATTCAAAACTTAATGTGTTGGTGGCAATCAAAATGTGTGGTGTAGTCCCAAAATTTGGCTTTTGGTGCCATAAGTATCATCCATCAGTTCCTGTTGTGAGCAGGCAGCTGGCCATATAGAAAAATAAACTCAAACAACCAAACACACTGAGACACTATATTAAGTGCCTCAGCATCTGTGGAATAGCAGTACATTATGTTAAGTTGGCCAATGGCCGGATGGCCAATCATTTCTGGATTAAACTACATGAATTTATGTTCAAAAACAACTGGACTTGCACAGTAATCCACAAGCAAACTCAAACAGTTCTGAACATCATCAACTGCTGTACAATGTTGTGAAATTACATACAAAAAAGTGATTTACATACTTTCTTCTGTGTGCCGTCTCCTGCATCTGTAAGGCTACGTCTGGTGCCATCGGTGCTACAGCGGTAACTAGGTCTAAGGTCTCAATCCATGGTAATTTTAGCTGAATATCCTTCAGTTTTACTTTTAAATCGGCCACGTTATTAACATAATTCTTCTCAACTCTTTCTATTTCCTCATTAAGACCAGGCTTCAGCAACCCTTTAGCAAACGCTTCTTGCAGCTACAACACAAAAATGAAGTTAGTTCACAAATTCATCAAAATTTCCTACGCTGGAGCACACATTACAAATTCCATAAAAATACTTACTTCTTCATCTGAATCTACTTCAGAGTCTGTGTCATTTAATACAAAGTCACTCATGATGAATAATAGTAATAATAGTGATAATTAGTAACAATACTGATCAATATTATCTAGCTTCACAACAACATAACCTCAACTTAAAAACGTGTGCTTGACATTTACGTTCCGTTTCCAGGAGTAGATATTTTATGTACGTAATCTGTGTTTTTCCGAGTTCCGTTCCACGCGTGCAACAGTTCCACGCACACTACAGCAAAGTGCATTAGATTAGAATTTCTATAATTCAGTGGGTAAATGCATATAATAGTAGCTGGGTAAATATAAATTCAGTGATTGGCGTCGGGTGATATTACAACTTGTCCAAGAAAAACTCAAGAGCGCAGAAAATAGTACATTACATGGAGCGTAGTAACCTCATAAGCTAGGTTTACACCTAGTGACTTCAGACACTTGCGATTTTCAAAGTAAAAGTGCGTAGAAAGAGTCGCATGAAGTTCTAGATCGCACGATTCACGTTTATGTACAAGGTCCTTTCACATAAAAGAACGCTAAAGTCAACAATTTTAGTGAATTTCTTTGCCATTATACAATTTTCTTTGTACATAAACGACACGAATAAGAATAGAAGGAGGAAGAGAGTCCTGATCTGTTTTTTCTTCCTTCTTTCTTTCTTATCTTTCTATAGTAACGGCTATCGCAGACGCATTCGCCTGAAAATTAACAAAGACTCACGGCAATGCGGCACGTTCACATCACACTTTTTGCGACCATTTGGAATAATGTAATACGTTATAAGTCGGAGCCACACTTACGTGTCGTGGCGTTGCATGGCGCGGGATCCACCAATAAAATGACTCTGTTCCAGCCTACATCATAACGCAACGAGTTTTGTAGCCAACTGCGTCGGAAGGCGCCACGACACGCCATGCCACGTAAGTGTGGTTCCGTCTTAAGAATATAAATTTATTCAACACGTGCGCGGCAAATTGTCCAGTTCAGTACGCGCTTTGACTTAGCCGTCCGCCTTGAAGACAAATGGCTTCTAAGTCTCCACAATTAGGTGCAACTTCATTTGAATTTGACACAGGTTTACCTGTGTAAAGATAAAGTTACTGTGAGTGTCGGTCACTGATTGATGTTAATAGACGAACTATGAAAATTGAGTCTTAATTTGAACGGATCATTTAAATTGATTCTATAGATGACGCCGTTTTAAATTTCTGAGGCATTCCACTCGATTTTTTAAATTTATATTTACCATATTTTAATAAAAACGTGCAAAAAAATACTATAAAACAAATCGTCACTGTATTTAAAGAAAAAAATTTCACTATTAGAGTAAACCCTATTACTTACAACTTTGAAAGTCGCTGCTAACAACATCTATCGCCGTGGATCGGAACCGAACGCGATTAATATACTTAAAAATTTAATCAGTTTAGTCAGACGAAAAACACTAGTTACCGCCACCCGGCACGGTCTCTTTGTATGGGATGAGGCATCTGTATGCTAGTATGATATTATCTGTGATGTAGATGAGCCCATTAGAGGCCGGGTTTCTCACCGCTAAATTATAACAGAATTAATATGACAAATTGTCAAGCGCGTTATCTGCTGTGATTGGTTAACCGGCGATTATTCGTCGATTACGTTAACAGCCCGATAATCGAGTGTTGAATAAGCTGGGGTTAGACACAAAGAAAGTTTATAAACTGTTTTTTTTTTTTACTAGACACTGCTATCATGACATTAAATGAAAGGGTGATTAATTTTTGCAAAAAAAATAAAAAATGGAGTAATTGGAGACGAATAAAAAAAAACACAATGTAAACCTTACATATGAAAATAGATCAGATATTTAGGAGGTAGATTTATAAAATGAGTTAGAGTTTCTGCCAATATTATTTCCAACTACAGATACAACTCCACTTGATATTTTAAGATATATAATTATATTCAAATAATTTAATATCCGTGTTTCTTATCGATTTACTTATATATTTAACACTTCCTCAATAATCAATAAATTTATTGCTTCCACATGTGAACATAGATGGTAGATTAAAAATTTAGACAATTAAGGACTCTGTCGCACTGTAAAATTAGCAGAGAGAGGAAGAGGACTTTTATTTAACTAAGTATTTATTTATTTAGTGGATAGCGATTAGTTAAATTGAAAAGGACATGACCTGAATTTGTATAGAGCTTTGCCCTAACAATAAACATTCATGTACATTGATATACAGTACGTCGTATTAAAGCTTAGAGATATGTTTTTGCAATAGTTTAAGTTTTATGATGCAGATGCAGAGAAGACGCGAGATACACTATAAATAGGATAAGATCGTGATAAGATCAACGCAAGACTCCACCACAGCAGACTATACTATACCCGTTCTTATCTCAATGACTATACCCATACCGCACTTGGGCATTGCACGCGCGTAGAAACGCCAAAATGACTAGGACGTTCGAATACACACTCTGGAATATATTGTCGATGCATTCAGTGTCCGACTGTAAGTTCGGTTTCGGTCGAGTTACGGCAAAAAAAAAACGAGTTTCGGTTTAGTTTCGGTTTCGCCGGTAAACCTGCCGAAACTACGACCGAAACCAAAACTGTATTCGGGAGTTTTGACGCGTCTACGTGCCTAATCATGTTGTGACAGGCTTGTGTTTGCAGTTCACTTTGTTTTTTGTGAGTTTTCGTGTGATTTATTTTGCATTCGGTAAGTTTTAATTGCGTGATAAAGCATAAGAGTAGGAAGTCAATATCAAAAAATAATTCATTGTAACAAACTAGTACATAGATTATAGTAGAATCAAGTTTTACTAAATATTTTTATGGTTGATTTAACACTCTCGCTAATCTATACTTATAATATTATAAAGCTGCAGAGTTTGTTTGTTTGTTTGAACGCGCTAATCTCAGGAACAACTGGTTGGAATTGAAAAATTCCTTTTGTGTTGGATAGTTCATTTATCGAGGTAGGTTATAGGCTATATAACATCACGCTACGACCAATAGGAGCGGACCATAAAGGAAAAATGTTGCAAAAGCGGGAAAAAATATTCCTTTTTGAGAGCTTCCGCTGCGCGCGCTGCGTAAGTGGTTAAAGTTACGCAACATTCATGTAGGTAGACAGTTGACGGGAGCGGAGCCGCGTGGGATAGCTAGTGCTATACCTAAACAAACATTAGTTAGGTACTTGGTACATGCTATAGTTCATTAGTGGTGATAATTTTATGGATTCAGATTTCCAAAATTCATTTTTAATACTTATTACCAAGGTATTTAAGTGGCAATTAAGTACCTGATTATAATAACGTTTACTTTATTTTTCCCTAAAAACATTATCCTTGTAAGGAAGTTTCGGTTTCGGCAAAACTGAGACTGTTGCCGAAATTTGGTTTCGGTTTCGGTCGGACACTACATTTAGCATTATAACATGACGCTCGGCAGCTCGAAAAATGGTGTCTGCGATAACCGTAAAAGCTTAACTTTTATTTTAGAGGCACCTTAGCAATACGGTCTTGCAGTTGTAGTTGTATTTTATTTTAATCTGACCTTCAGGCGTACGTCAGAAACAGTGTTTGCCTTAAGCGTATATCCATTCAAAAATGCATTGCATGGAAACCACACATATCTTTTTTGGAATTTTTTGTCGCCTGTTCTAGATTAATGTAATCGTTGCGATCATTTTAATTTATTTTACAAGTAATTTTCACATATTAATAATTACTGTACATTTCCCTATTCTGATTGATCCGGAGGACAGAATCTGGCCATGTCCTTGGTCATTTAAATATTCATTAACATTAGTGAAGTATTTGGTTAATCGTTTTTTCTTTGTTATATTTTTTTTATTTATTTAGTAGATTGTAATAAGTTAAATTTAAAATTTATCATTTAAATATTCGTTTACATTTTATAGCATTTAAATACTAAAATTGTTTTAATTTTTAAGTGAATGAATATTTTTTTTGGTTTTCTTTAATTATTTCTGGGGGGTGACCATAAGCTGTTAGAGTAAGGTTATTTTGAGATCGCGTAAGGGACAGATTTATATGACTTGTATACATCTGTCACTTACGCGATATCAAAATGACCTCACTCTAAGAGCTTATGGTCACCCCCCTGATAATTTACTATATATTTTCATTGACATTATTAATATATTTGTTGAGTGTAGTTTCAGCTTAGTGCTTGAACTTTCAGCTTACTACTATAACCTATTTTTATGGCGTAATGTATATCTTGACAGTTGACAGTATATTTTCCTGTGGAAGTAGCTGAAGGTGAAAGCTCTTACTCGAAATTGAAATTAATAAAAAACCATGACCCAAGACAGATTGACAAATTTCGCCCATTACAAGTATAGAGTCAAAAACGATGTCAAAATAAAAGACATAATTAAAAAAAATGCCAACGCTAAAACCCGAAAAATTAAGTTCGATGTATAATTATTATACAATACTATAAAATAATAAAAATATTCAGTAGTAAGTATTTTTTTTTTGGCTTTTGATTTGACATAAAAATAAGTCGGTTTTTATTTATACTAGCTGACCCCCGCGGCTTCGCTACCGTCAACTGGCTATCTATCTACCTACCACCTACCTATTTACCCTACCTTCCTTCCCGACCTACCTACCCACCTACCTTACCTTCCTACCAACATACTCACCTGCCCTACCGATCAACCTACCTACCCTACCGTATCCTACAAACCTATCCTATCCTACAAGTACATACCCTACTTACCCAACCAAAAAAAAACGAAATATGATAATAAAAAAATAATAAATAAATACCCTACCTACTTACCCACCAACCAATTGTCAAGCACGCGTTATCTGCTGTGATTGGCTGTTTAAATTCATTCAACCAATCACAGCAGGTAACGCGTGCTTGACAATTTGTCACATTAATTCTGCGATAATTTAGAGGTGAGAAACTCAAAAGCTGTTATTGTGACTTAACTATGATTATTCTCTCGTAGACTTTTTATAGGTAATAATGAGTACTTTAATCATGTAGTACATAATTTTTATGCATAATCAATAGTTTTCTCAGCGCACGCCAAGGAATGAATTTTATAGACAATATTTTGTTACTTTGGGTTACATTATTGGAATTTTCATAAGGATATCTATTTTTTTGGAAATAATTTATAGCCTATGTTACTCGGGAATAATGTAGCTTTCCATAGGTGAAAGAATTTTTAAAATCGGTCCAGTAGTTTCTGATTCTATTCGGTACAAACAAAAAAACACACAAACAAAATCTTTCCTCTTTATAATATTGGTATATAGATGATTTCAGAGGCATAAATAATTGAAACAAAAAAATATACAGTGTTTTTTTCGTTGACAAGAGCGGGTGAGGGGAGCAGGCTGAATTTCGTACCCGGCGCCGAATATTCTTAAGACGACACACGACTGACCACAGGATAATCCTTTCCTGCTGAAAGTAGGGTCCAGCAAGGATACCCAAGAAAGGGAAGCCTCAAGCTGAACACTGCGCTGTGCCCTGTGTGCTGTGTGCGTGCCCGAAGAGATCTTTAATAGCCTGTCCCACACCTGGGTCGATAAAGACGTAGTCGTCGGTGAAAACAGGTTAACCAATCTGCGTTTCACCAACGACACCGTCCTAAAAAATAAATAAGGCAAACCCATAAATTAAAGTTCACCGAATGAATAAGTCAAAGACTAAACTAATGCGTCATGGCTAACAGCGTCCAACGGCAACTGTTTAGGGAGTATGCATATTGCGTTTTAGGAATATAGCGCCGCTCAAAAAGTCAAATCACCGACATTATCGAAATAGTAAGCTTAAATGGGACTGGGCTGGCTACGTTTTTCGCATGTCGAACGATTCATGGGCTGAAGGTACTTCCATATATGTAAAATTTATGGTGACATTGTGGCAGACCCAGATGGAGATGGCAGGATGAACTTGACTTCTGCAGAACAGACTGGTATACCCAAATTCCAACCAACTTCAAATAGTAAGAAGAAAGAGAGCCCTTTGCCCTGCTGTGGGTGTGGGATAACTCAGGCTGATTTACTAGTCAATCCCGCAGAAGCGGCGCTGGTAGCTGTAAAACTGAATTCTATCCTGTACCAAATCAAGTTAGTTCCAGTTACAGCCGCGGGACTTTTCTCATGGGTCAGATTTTATGCGTGAATCGTATACCCGTAAATCGACAAATCTGTTATCAAGATCCGTGAATAGACTTGGGAATTTTAAAGATGCTTATAATAGTCACAGCTGTTCTTTGTGTCTCTGAAGTTGGCTCTGGCTTATGTAACATTTAGAGATCATTCGTATATATTTTTTTTCTAAGTTCATATTTTCCATTTAAATATAGTTATACTAATTTTAAAAACAAAAAAAAGTTTGGATATAATCTCCGAAATAAGTGTAATAACTCAAAAAGACTAAAACAAAAATTGACTAACTAATAATAAAAACCGGCCAAGTGCGAGTCGGACTCGTGCACTAAGGGTCCCGTACCATTATCGCAAAAAAAAAACGACAAAAAAATCACGTTTGTTGTATGGGAGCCCCACTTATTTTTTTTGTATTCTGTTTTTAGTATTTTTTTGTCATAGCGGCAACAGAAATACATCATCTGTAAAAATTTCAGCTGTCTAGCTATCACGGTTCATGAGATACAGCCTGGTGACAGACAGACAGACGGACCGCGGAGTCTTAGTAATAGGGTCCCGTTTTTACCCTTTCGTTACGGAACCCTAAAAATGACTGTTCAAAGTCAGCTTGTGCAACCAGCGAAATAATATTTAAAATACAATAACTTGCACAAAGAATGAGGCTTGCTCTCCTTTTTTTTGCTAATTGCTAGGTTGAAAAAAATCTGACGTAAACACAGATTTTTGACTGTCGATTAAAAACATAGATAACGAGTTGCCGTCGATTAAACAGTTTCGGTTGTCGCTGTGTGTATACCTGCCTTTAGAACTCATTTGTAATAATATCTCACAACTTAGGCCTAGCACGCATTGCGGTTTTTACAGTCCGTCAAATCTAAGAAGTCCGATGACGTTTCTCATTTAACTTGCCGTGATAACTTTGTATGAAAGTTTACGAATAATCAAATTCATAATCCTAATTAATTACTATGCTGCCTATACACTATAACAACGAGTATCATTCGTAAGCATCAACTTAAGTTTATACAACGTATTTTTATAGCTGTCAAACGGTACTTCTTAGATTTGACGGACTGTAGTCGTTCAAATCTTGAGCTCTATGAACAGGTAGAAAGAGGCAAAAATCGCGCGGTATTTCATCTGCAGTACGTGTTTGTTATGAATCAGTACGCGGATAAAAGATGGCGTGATTAAAATCCGCACGACTATAAATCATAACGTATGCTAAACGTTAGAGTTGAATAAGCATTTTTATTAGAGTTAATTAGAAACAATTGAACATCGTCCGCGAAATTAGGAGTATAGACGATGCCATCAGCACTGGTCCAAGAAACGGGCCAAGTATGGCCAGGCAGTGGCCACTTGGATTGTGGAAACATACATCACGGAGTAAAACCGGCCTCTCAAAGTGAGAGACAGAGACTGATTAGCGACTTTTAAAAATGGGAAGCTGTTTTGATTCACATTCTGTGTGAGCGAGCATAAGGCATAACACGCATTGCGATTTTCGCGTGGATTTTATTCGCGCGTATTTTTGTTCGCGTACTGAATCTAACTAACATGCACTGCGCCTAAAATACCGTGCGAATTTTGTATCTTTCTACCTGTTCATAGAGCTCAAAAAGTTCGTGCGGACAAAAATCGCAGTGCGTGCTAAGCTTTAATCCGCGCCGCGGTGCGGTGTATTCCGTGGCTAAACACGGATTTCTTGCAATATTTTCCGCGTGATTTTTTACCGCAATGCGTGCAGCTTCACATAATTCCATAGGTTGCAGAATGGGCGGAAAAATTAGCGTGAATAAAAATCGCAGTGCGTGCTAAGCCTTAATTTCTGAAAAGCAGAAAATAGCCAAAGTTTGGATTTGGTATCCATAGACTACATAGTACATTCTTATTTTGGAACGCATTTGTAATTAGAATCATTTTGTCTATTATTATGATAGAGTAAAAAAAAAACAAAAAAATGTCTTTTAACTCTATCCATAAACAAAAAAATACTAAATTGACTTACTTTAGAAATCAAAATGTTATAATTCCAATTTTCAAAGAATAGTTAGTTCAATACAAAATTATTACTTTAAATAATAATTAATTTACATGTCACAATTTTCCTTTCTGTCGTTTAAAACATAATATTTCGAATAATTTTCATCTATTTGACCGGAAGTACTTAGTAGTTCGACATGTTTCATGAAACCCCCGTTGTTTTGTATCAAGAAAATGCAATGGCCGCCATCTTCGACTCTTGTGAATGTTTTGGTCGTAGTTACGGACTTTGAGGCCAATTTATTACGTGCTATGCAATTATTTGATGGAAATAGTTTCGCTACGTCCTAGGTGTTGTAAATTCGTTCATATACAGGTTAGTACAAGTTTCCTTCAGTATTTTCTCGAAAAGTGTTTACATCTGGATTTCATACTGCCTAACTATTGTGATGTTGTCATTTTCTATAAATATTTAGTTTATTCTTCATAATAAGCCGCAATTACACAAGATATCGCTGCAATTAAGTCATAATTATTTTATTGAGGTGATATAAATATACAAACCTCATTTTCGTATGTACTTACATTTCTCATGTCTTTGTTACTAAGGGGATTTAGTGGCGTTACATGGTTAAACCTTTCGATTATATCAATAAACTACAGATATATTTCAGTTAAATTTCTCATATGAAGATAGTGTTTACTTTTTTTGATGTTTATTACTGAGACATTTCAGTTTCCGTGCTACAATAATGGCGGCAGTGGATTAACCTATTCGCTTATTTTACGCATTTATTCCATTGCTGTTACGTTTACTATGCATTGTTTTATTGTTTTTCTTTATATTTTCTCTTAGGGAACAAAATAAAGTGACTTTCAAATAGTTTTGTGGAACAATGACCTCGGCGGTCGTATCCTATTTGTGGACTAAAAATATTTTACCAAGAACATTATGGTGTACAACGCACGTACACCTGATCATTTTGAGGATATATGGGTAAAGGATAGATTTTCGGTTGCAGTCACATGAAATAAAATTTGGGGGCCGAGTTGCACTCCAAGGCGTCATCTCGGGTTTGACCCAAGATGATAGTATATACAGCATGTCTGCTACACCAGAATACGAAACAACGGCCCGGCAAGTGAGTAGAACATATTTACTAACATAAAATCCACCATTAAGGTCCCTGACCAATCCTGCTGACATGGACACTTAGCCAGTCACTTAGCACTATATTTGTAAATATTATGATTTTGTAACCAATAACATCATGTTCCTACACTGCTTTCCTATTTCCTTCACCACTATTATGTTTCAAAAAGTCATAAATCCTATTTGCACCAACTTATTTCCCTCACAGTACATAAGACTATCTGATATAAATATAAAGAGTGGTATGGATTTTTTATAATCATTGCTAAACTCTTTACATAGCTGTGTTTTAAAGATAGTAATATAAATAATACTATAGGCTACTCATTTTCAGGATCTTGACACTGTAATAAATAAAGTTTTGAAAAGAAAGGTGTATTCATTGATATCCTTTTAAGTTTTAGTTTTACAGCTTTTGGGTGAGTAATGTGAGATTCTTTTAAATATATGTACCGAGAAATTTGTCACAAGTTATATGAATAAGGGCATTTGATATGATTGTCATTCCATGGTTCCTGTTGATAGTCAGGCAGAATATGTTGGTTAGGTATATTATGTCCATATATTTATTGTTTGGGGGACATTGTATCAGTTATAAACCAAAAGATTAGTGGATTTAGTCTCATGTTCAAATTGTATGTTTTCACGTGATTAAATAGCATTATCTTAACGGAATGCCTTAGTTAAATCACAGTGCTTAGAAAACAAATCACCAGCAACACAGTTTGTGTTTATAAATGAAATATTTATTCATGCACATTAAGCAGGAGTGTCACATTTGAATACAAATTTGAAATTATTTGCATCATGTGCATTAACTGCATTCCACAAAGATTAATTTGTTTATGTATTTTGTTATAGGATTACGGGCCGACCACCTCCAGTGAAAATGTTTACGAACATGTATTGGATCACCAATTAACAAATATGAATGTATCTAGTGTGAGAACTCCTGTGTTAAGGGCCTTGCCCTTGTCTCCTACTGAAGGTGATCCTGAACCTGATTCCACACATCCCGAAAGTATCATTCAATCTGTGCACAAAGTAGACAAAGAAGTAGAATATCACATTGCTGAGAAACACTGTGATACAGATATGTCTGTGGATTCCCTCTCTGGCATTGTGAGGCTTGAAGAAGCCATAGATAATGTTGGGCGCATAGCGTACCCAATATTACAAGAAACAGAAGATTCTAATGATGGCAATTATGTAGATAACTCCACAACCCTCATACAAGCGCCACTAAGCACTGCAATTGTTCAAAACGTTACTAAATTGCCTCAGAACTTTACAATTAATGTTGATGCAGCTGTTGGAAACATTACATCAATACAGAATGTACAAGATGTATCTGGAAACCAGACCTTATGGCTGCCTACAATACTTGCAACCAGTGCTGCTACAAATGACCCGAAGATGGATGATGATAGATCACAAGCTGGTGTGTCACAAATCATTATTACCAGTGAGAGTTATGTTAATGACACAACACAAACAAGAAGAGCCAACATTGTGACAGAGACTAACTTTATGGGGCGACCCAAAACATCCAAAGTTCAGATTTTAAGTAACATATCTATTCCGAAGAATCCAAACTATAACCAGCAATACTTAACTGGGAAAGAAATGGCTCCTGTATATGGAACACAAAACCATGTTTACAAACTAAGCAATTCAGTACTTTGCACCAAACCCCAGAAAAGTCAATCATTGATTGGGTGCTCCACCTTATCCTCAAATGTAGTGAACAATAGCCCTATCAAGAATGTGCCCTACAATCATACATTTACCAAAAGCACAAACTTAAGTAAAACTTTGAATAAGGTAAACAATGGTGCTAATCTAAATGCTATGGTTGCTGCCTCCTCAGGCAACACACAATGCCATATTTTATCGCGTGTTGTCTCGGGGCCTAATAAGATGTCTGTGCATTCTGGAAGAAAATCTGTCAATACTTTTAAGGGATCAAAGAGCTCGGGACAAGTTTCTAATCAGAAGAATCAGTCAAGGCCAATTAAAATAATACAACAGACTGGGTCAGTTAACAAGTCCGAGGCGAAGTCTTGGCCTGTCGCCAGCGTCACGTACAAGAGCCAGCAGCCAAGCTATGGAGTAGTGGACTCGAATGCATCGAAAATTATTCAGAAAGTCGGGAGTCCTACACATAAGAGCCAACCATTGTCTCTGTCAAAGTTCCCGCCTAAAGGGGAGCGTTTAGTATTACAGTCCCCATGTGGCCCTGTTTTGATTTCAACTGCTCCAATAAGTACGAGTTTACCAAAGGGTCCCCACTATGTGCAATCAGGGTCTACTCCTAATTTACGATATGTTCAGACATATGGGCCTGCAGATAATCCGATATCCACAGTGTCACAAGTGTCTGCAAACCAGCAGCTTGCGAACCAGCAGTTGACTGCCCAGATACTGCAGTCACTGTCACAACCCAAGTTGATGTTGCAACCAAGTCCAGCACCTATCAATCACATAACAACTCTACCTCCTTTGCCTGAAGAACCAGTAGAGATCAAACCTGTTAATCAAAAAAGGATTGTTGTGTGAGTATTTGAAATATATAATATTAATTCATTAAGCAATGAAACTTGGCGTAAAAATATCAAATACTCTATTTGGGTAATCAATAATATAGGTACTTAATTTTTGTTTTCTTTGTTTCAGGGGCGACAAAACGACACTACTTACTGAGGACGACATAATCGGCATGGAGGAGAGACCAAACCTTTCAGAAGAACTAAGAAGGTATTCTTTCCAGCCCTTAGCCTTCGTGATGTTGGACCACACGTACGCCCAGCCTGCCCAGAAGCAGCCTACAGCCACGCCGCCCACAACGCCAGTGTCCACTGGCCCACCTCCCACCGTCATTTCACCCCCATTAACTACGTCACCAATGAGTCCTTTAAAACGTAATTCGCCTATAATCATGTCCACTGCTTCTTACGAAATGCCTTTGACAGTGCCTACCAGTGTTATTGGAACACCTATACCTGTTTCTTCTATACAAATGGCGCCTGTAACTTACAAGCCGCAGCCGCCTCCACCACCGGACGACGACACTGCCTCTGTGATTTCCTCTATAGACGGAGACAGGAAAGCTGACAGAGGCGGTAGCGACACGGAGACTGCTCCTGAAGGCGAGGAGGAGGGTAAGACCCGATGCATCTGTGACTTCACACACGACGACGGCTACATGATATGCTGCGACCGCTGCGGCGAGTGGCAGCACGTCGACTGCATGGGCATCGACCGGGGGAACATCCCCGACGCGTACATGTGTGAGCTGTGCATGCCGCGGCCCATCGACCGGCGCCACGCTCGCGCCATACAGATGAGGAAGAGAGAGGAACTGAGCGCTCTAGGCGCTTCGGATACAGACTCTTCTGAAAGCACTCGCCCTCCTGGACAGAGAAGAAAACGATTACTGACTGTTACCACATATACAAACACGAGTGGCTCATGCGTCACTACTTACAACTCCAACGTCCCAGTGCTTCCACCACTGCCACAACCATCATTAGCGTTACCCAAACGAGGACCCAAAAGGCCGAAGAAACCAGAAGTTGTACGGAAAGGGACGAAGAGAAAACTGTCAGAAAAACGAGTGAAACGCAAGAAAGAAATGTTGCTGAATAGGAGTAAATATAGCTCCTCACTGTCGAATCAATCACACTTCCAAGACTCATACGAATTGGCTGTTACAAATCATTATAGCCCGGAGTTGAGGGCTAAAATAATGAAATACAGTAGTAAATTGGGCAATACTCCTAATATGGCATTTGCTATGAACGCGCATTTATGTACCACTGTGCCCCACGCTGGTGGAAAGATTCTGATTGCGACAAAGGACTTGAAAGAAAACACGCCAGTAATAGAATTACGCGGCAAGTACATGTTGTCTAATCAGCACCGGCCACAATTACAAAATTCTGCCAGAGCAGGAAGCCAAAAACCTGGACCGTTCGTTTTCTTCTACAGACTGCCGAAAGACAACACACAAATATGTATAGACACGAGAACGTACGGGAACGAAGCCAGGTTCGTTCGAAGATCTTGTAAACCCAATGCCGAATTACAACATTGTATTGTAAAAGGCACATTACATGTTTATTTGGTGTGTATTGTAGTTGTCCAGTCTAACACTGAAATAACCGTCGGTCACGATGCTGATGGCAGCAAGCAGCCGTGCGCTTGCGGTAATCCAAAACACTGCAAAGTGAATGGCCTCAACACGTTAGCGTCGAGAAAAAGTGTTGACTACCCGCCAAGGGAAAAGAGAAGTAGGAACAGATGCTTCAGTTCTTCATCTCCAGTGTCACCACCGCTCGCCCCTCTCGTCACCACGCCAATCAAAGAATTTGCGCCAGAACTTCTTACAATAAAGTCTGAAAAGAAATCACCACAACAGATAATTAAACAAGAGTATCCACCACTTTCACCGGTCAAAACAGCTGTGATGGCCTTGAACTTTGATGAACCGCCTAAAACTGAGCCAATAGAAGATATCAAACCTGAAATTGATCTGATAACCAAAGAAGAAATGAAGCCTGAAGAAATAGATGAACCAGACTTCTGTCCAGCAGAACCTATTGAAGAAAAATACGAAGAAATAAAACATGAACTCATTCCGCTTCCAGTTGCAGAGGAACCAAAGCCTATCGACATACCGAAAATAGAATTAAAGGAGATAAAGGAAATAAAACAAGAGAAAGAGCCTGTGTATTCTGATGAGGAGAAACCAGAAAAATCTACTTTTGAAGAGAAGAAACCTAAAGAGGAACCGAAAATAGAAGAAGACAGACCAGTGACTAGAGAGTTCATGGCTAAGTCAGCTTGCCACGACAGGTCATCAAGATCTAGTCGAACGACTTGCGTGAATCAAGATTCTCTGGATGATAAAACAGATGATTCTCAGGATAAAATACAGAACAATAACAAAGAGAAAGAAAAGAGAAAACTGGTTAGTTCGAAAAACGCAATCGAAACTCAACCTCCTAGCGTTGGGACCAGACAAAATTCTAAACCTGCATCTAAGTTACAGACGCGCGAGGAACGTAAGATGGAAGCTATTATGAAGGCGTTTGAACGCATGGAAAAAGCTGAACAGCGCAAACAGGAAGTCAAAGAAAGACAGAAGAGACGAGAGTCTGATCCCCATCCCAATGCTAATGATAAGGATGAAGACGAAGAAATACACAACTCTTCGAAAAAAAGGAAAAAGTAAGTTCACATTGTCTATAGTTAGTGTCATACCCTGCTTGCTGTAATTACCACCTTGAAAACATTTTTTTTTTAATAACTGGCAAGATTCCAATTTTAAACAACTATTAGGAAGTAAATGTACTGAGATTTCTTTCTGTGTTCAATAAAACAAATAATAAAAAGAAAAAGTGATGTTGCAGGAGCTTGATAAAAAATCAGTACAATGAAAATTGCTTAGGGGGCATAAGTAATAAAGTTTCTTAGTTCATGATACATTTGACAAGTTTAATAACAAAAGATTGTTGCATTAATAATCGCAATAAGCATATATTGATGGTACATTCTGTTGAACAGTTAGATAGTCGACATAGCCCTCTTGATTTTTGTAATTTGATTTAAAAAATCTTAGGGTATTTTTTTTCTTATAAGGGGGGAAAATACATGTTTCTTTAATATTAACTAATCTAACTTATCAAGCCTGTCACTATTTTATATACTTGTTAAAACATTTTATACGCCACTTAGATAGATGCATATTACCGTACAAGTAACTACAAAGGATTTTTTTTTTTTTTTAAACTTCCATTCATAAACTTCCAGTATCTTTTGCTTCTCTCCTCAATTAAAAATGTTGAAATACTTATGTTAAATTGTGTGTAGGCGCAAGGGTCGCGCGCGTACGACATCGCAGTCTAACCGGCGTCGCCTGAACTCTGCTGACAGCGACATGGTGACGTCAGGAGACGAGGCGCCCGCGCCGCTGACGCCGCCGCGCGCCGCCCCGGTGCGCCGCGACAGTTTGCTGCCGCCGCCCAGCCTCGACCATGATAGGACCCATGACGCGCCCCATGAGGTCTGTCGACAGGTATGTGCTGGCCATCTTGTTATTTATGGTCACATTCTACGACAAAAACCGTTTTCACATAGCAATCCTATGAAACTGTATAAGAATTCTTAGGATAATCCAAAGAATTCTTATTTGTCTTCTTAGGATTGTTATGTGAAAAAAAATTTGACCGATGGGTTGTTAAATCCTATAGGATTCCTATAGGACTCGAAACTAAGGCCCGACCCACTGTCGTATTCAGTAACAATGGAAAGGTGACAAAAAAGGTCATTAGCTGAAATAAAGAATGAGCGAAATTGTATGAACTTCTTATAATAATGCATAGTTCTTTTCGCAATTCATTCACTACTCCAACATTTGTTTAAGCTTGGCAACATTAATTTGCTTAGAACTGTCAAGTTACTGAACATGATTAAGTGTTGGACCTTAGTAATATTGAAACAGTTATACAAATATATTCAAATTATAATAATGGTTGTATAATAGTAGCCTACATCAAACTTTTTATTTTCAGGATATTGGTCTAAGCTCTGCATGTCTATTAGTCGAAGCAGCAGTTGGATCAGTGGAATCCGCCTTTAAACTACCAAAAACTAAGAAAACAATGGCTACAGAATGGATAGGGAGGTCGCCTGAAAGGACGCCATCGCCTTATAGGTCCCCATACAGACCACCCTTGGTGTCCGCGCCGTCCCTAGAAAGCTTAGTCAGAGTTGCGTCGACGATGATAGGCGATTTAAGTGGTACACATGATTTAGATCACGATGATGAAGCTAGAGAGTCTCCTCCCAGAACTCCAGGGAGAGATCGAAATAAGCCTCCGAAGAAAGCCAGGCGAATAACAAGGAGTACGGTACCCGAGGTACCCGAGGTCGTTCAGCCAATCATACAGCAACACAGTGCCAAGAAGAGATGGTTGAGACAAGCCATCAGTGAGGAGAGTGATTCGCCTGTTGCAGGTTTGTTTTAAAATCTCAATTTAATTTAGTTTCTCGTTTATGAACATTCTGTTACTATGTTGAATTTTAGATGTGTTTGTTCCAGAATCACCCCCCAACGAAATGGTGACACCATTGAAGAAGAGGCGGTTAGCGAGAGAATCGCTATCTTGCGAACAAAACAATATTGTGCCTGTAAGTAGCTTTACAATTGTATTCTAGAGATTATTGTCATTAAAGTTACTAACCCAAAAACTTTATTTACGCAGTGTAATGACGAAACTTCGCCTATTTTAACGTCAGAAGACTCGCCGGTCAAAGATGATGCACAAGCATTGACGAGGCACAAAGTGAGAAACATAATGGATAGTATATACGGTAGGGACAGAACCCGCTCGGACAGCGGCCAGGGCTCCGATGACCAGTGCAATATAGACAATGACGTGTTAAACATGAACATTAAAAACCCTCATGACAGTGAAAATATTAGAAGGATTATAGGAGTACCCACGCCTGAAGAAGAACTGCCGCCTGAAATACCCAAACTTGACGACATTAGGACTAACAATAATAATGTTGAAATAGATGAAAGTAATTACAACAAAGTGGTGCCAATGGAAATAGATACCACGATACCTGCACAACCAAAAATACAGGAGTCAGTCGACAGTAATTTAGAGGTGAAAGGAATTGAAAGTCCAAATGATAAACTAAACAGTTGCCAGTCAGCTGATACGAGCGGGAACTCATCGCCACAGCGGGACGAGATGGACGATATACAGAAGAAAATACACTCATTCCACACAGAGAACATACAAATATTGAAAAGCAGAAATAAGAAACCAAAAGAGAAGCGGAAGAAAGTGAATTTAAACTTTGATCTTAACATGGTTGATGATCAGATCAGTGTTCAGTTGAGGACTGAGACCGACACGTCAAAACCGATAGAGATTAATGGTGATCACGACGAACTCAATGATGTTCATGTTTCTCCTGAGAACATACCTCTGCCGCCTGTCGAGTCAATACCGTTGCCTAACCCAGAAAATATACCACTGCCAGAAGAGCCGAGTCCTATGCCCGTGATACCGCCGCCAGAAACCATACCCCTGCCTCAAGAACCTATGAAACCAGTGAAGACAACATGTCCTGCATCGCCCGTAGTGGAAAAGCCCGAGAAAATTGAAAAGCCGTTTTCAATTGATAGGCCGTCCGTTTTAGAAAACTCGACCCTGCCCTTCTCGTCGCGTTTTAGTTCAACGGGACTATTCTCTGGTATCTTCAGCAACATGTCTCAATCCTTCAACATGGACCGAGACAGTTCAATAAACGAGAACGTACCAAACATGTCTATAATAAAGAGTGCAATAGATAGGACTACAAGTTTAGATAGTAGTTTGTTTGACAAGGACAGTATTACGCCTGTGGACGAACTCAAGAGTGTACAGGAGATATTAACGCGTGTGAACAATATGGACTCAAATAACAGTGTGATATTATCCGGGGTGCTGGGCAGTACGAGTAAAGCGGGCTTGTTGGCGCCCTCGCCGAAGCCGCTCGCCAAGCCGTACTGCCCGCGGACCAACGACCCCAGACTGAACCCTCCGCCTGTAGAAAAACCTAAACCAGTAAGAAGGAAGGTGAGTGCGCTTGTAATATTCATATTATCTTTGTTTTACATTATTAAGCTCTCTCTCAAATAAGTCCCATCACTAGATTGAGCAAAATCCCCCCTGTTTACCTATCACCAATATAGACTAGACTACCAAGGATTATCTTTAAAAACCAATCTGCGCGATTGCTTTACAAGGCTAATCGTTTTCATTACTAGAACAGAAAGCAGTGAATGAATTTTTATTTACCTACCTACAAAATGAACAAAACTGTTGTGTCAGAGCACGTATAATCAGATCAAGGTCACAGATTAGATAATAGTAAAAATGATGTCCACGTGATGTTCGTGCTAACGAGAAGTTTTCTTAATATATGTTTGTATACAGAGAAATTACATAATTTATATCAAGTTATTTACATATTTGAGTCATTCTTATCTGCTGTAAAAGTAAGAGGATACACTTTCGCTTGTGCGGCGTATCCGAACTCAACATAATTTATCTACCACAGAGTGTACATAATATAGAATCTCCACTCTAGTCAAGTGACGATCTCGAGCGTTTCAAAACAGTGCAACGACCGATATGGCGACGGATGTTATTTCTAACGTTAGAGCACAGTTATCGGGGCTCGACGGAGATTCAAAATGTCGCGATAAAACTTATATACTAGAATTATCCTGGTCACAGACAATCTTTTATACACAATTATTTTTTACGGCTGGTAAGTTTTTTATTTGGAACTTAGCCAGGATTGGATGATCGGCGTTCCGGTTTACTCCTAACTGAAATGTACCAGAATAAATGATGAAAACAAAAAGTTTTTACTCAACACTCTGCAGCAAAGCGGAGGTACCTCCTAAAGATAAAAATATACTGTGGGCGGAATAATTACTGCTGACATGTCAATGTTTTTACATAAGTTTGGCATGTTGATGCAGAAAGTCCCAAACACCCTTTTGAGACCTTCATATTTGGACTGTTTCTTCTGGATTCCTTATTTAAATACCCTTTTGTTTCTTCTTCTATTCTGATAGACTAAGCCCGTTACTGCTAAAGGCCTACAGCTAAACTTACGTAGTGCCTAAGCTAGCTGCGCAGTGCGGGGGAAGTGTTGACATCTATATGCAGGCGAATGTCTGAAACTCAACGCAATCCTCCGGCGTATGTAGATTAGGCACCGTCTCAGTAAGACTTGTAAAAGAACGACAAATTGTAAGTTAGTATTTTGCATCCAGCTCTCTATAACGGAGTACCGCAAACGACTCAAAGGCGGGGGCACCGAGGAAGGTGCAGGCTCGTCGTCGGAAGCGGGCGAGGCGGGGGAGCCGGGCGAGGCGGGGGAGGCGGCGCCCGAGTGGTCCAGCGAGTCGTCGGGCGCCGCCTCGCTGTCGCCGCAGCGCCTGGACCTGGCCGCGCAGGCCGCCGCCGACGAGCTGGAGCAGCGCCTGCACCGGGAGCTCGTCGCCTCACAAGCGCCTAAAGGTGACATATCCTTTTCATCCTATCTTGAACTTAAGCTCTAGACAACGTCCAGAAGGCGAAAAGGTTTGTACGGGTAAGCAAGTTGCTAGCAGAGCTGACTTCTAAAGGTCCATAAGTTTAAATAAACTGCTGTGTGCTTTATGCTGTTAAAACAGATACGCCATAAGGGTATTGTTATAAACTGCAAAGAATGGAACATCATGTATGAATCGCAATAAAAAAAATCTTCGCAATATAATAATCAAGTCAGTAAAAGTCACATTATATATGATTATAGAAGTGCATCATTGCATTGTCGACAATTATAATATTGTCAAGTGGAGCACGCTAGCAATTGATTCAATTGGTTGATGCGCCCGCGCACCGGTTACGTGCTGTCATAGACAATTAGCGTCGTGCCTTGTTATGCTTCCCTTGTGAATGCGCTTTCGAAAGGAAATGTGGACTGTCGAACACAGAACTGTAGAAATCTGGTCTATATTTGTCAAAATGTTTTTCGAAAACTTTGGGCCTTGGACGTAGGTAAGGATTTTTGGCCTAAAAGTTTAGAACCTTGTAAATAGTTTTCTTTTTTACATCTTCTCATAAGTGTGATGAGATGTGACTAAGGGATTATATGTACATATGAAGGGAATCAGCAGTTTCAGCCTCCTTTGTACTTCCAAATGGGTTCATCAAACAGGTTGCTAGTTATACTGCCGTTATGACGGTATTCAATGGTTGTTACGGACCATTAAATAAAACAAACTATGACTAGTATGGTGGTACTACCTCTCAGTATTAGAAAAGTATGTATATTTATCTAACTAGTTCATAATGTACTGTAAGTACATAGGTAACTATTCCATTCAATAACGCATTTGCATACTTTAGTGGCAGTTGCGCAGATATATGCATCTAGAAATTGAAATGTTGTACGTTTTGCTTGCTAATTTAACATTATTTTAGTAAGCCTTCACAAATGGACCATTTATTGTTCATTTATGTTCCTTTATACTTAAAGCATACTCGTGTAGGTTGCGATTGCGTTATGCAATAATCGACCCCAGTTTATCGATGCTTCGAATATGTTTTTGTGTTAAATTCATTTGTTATCAGAGTTTCACACAAACATTGCTGTTGTTATGTCAAGTATTTCCATAGCAACTTTACGCGTGTCACCCTTATCTATACCTGCTATATGCACGTGTATTGTTAGAGAGTAGCAACCTGAAGTGGTATTTGCTGAAAGTTCAGTTGCAACCATAGGCTGTAATAGTCCTAACACACGTCCGGATTTGGTACGGCCGGACTAACTCCGTCCAAAAATCCGTGGTCCGGCCGTACCAAATCTGGACGTATGTTAGCACTATAAAAATTGCGAGGACGGCAGGCTTATTACGTATCTTTTGCAAGAGCAAAACGATAGCGATCAAACGCATAATGTCATAAAAGTCGGAATTACCTGCAGTGTAGGTAGGGTAGGTCCTACATAATCGTTTGCTAATCGCTCGCTGTTTACCAAAAGCACATATTAAAAAAAAAGCCAACAACTCTAAAACTTCTGTGTGGAAAAGCAATTATTGCGCAAAAATCGCTATCGTTTTGCTCTTGCAAAAGATACGTAATAAGACCGCGGGTTGTTTTCATATAGCTTTGAGGGCGCCACCGGTGACTAAGAGGCTTATTAGGGTTAGACCTGTTGTTTGTTTGCTTTATTCCGCAGTGTAAAGGCAAAAAAAAGAAGCTGGCAAAATTAAAATTTATTATTTTCAAGGGTGAACGATCCGCACCAATAAGTTCAGGAAAATTTGTGTTGCCCTTCAAACCTAATTATGCAAATATTTTTTATAACTTTATGACCCCAATACAATAAAAAGTATGAAAACGATTCACATAAAATAGTACATCAACTAAAGCTACCGTCAACCAAGCATCTCAATAAAACTAACAGAAGCTCGGTTTAAATGATTAAGACAAAGCAAAAACGTTAGTGGCGCACATACGAGCGAGGAGCTCAGCAATAAAGGCTAAAATCATTACCGCCACGACCTTGACGAGTGTAAACACAATACTGCGCCGTACAGAATTCTAACTAATATTCATACGAGGTTTTTTTACTTCACGCCTTAACGCCAGCGCGCTGCGATAATCCGACACCTATATTATATCTACTTGTGTAATTTACAGCATCTTATTGCACTCACTTGATAATAATGATGGCGGCGGTGGCAAATTGGTCCGCAAACTGCACCAGCGCATTATTTTTAGCCCACGATCGCGGTAAACGTGACGATCATAGAATGGGGTCACTGTTCTCGTTTTTAGTAATTTTAGATTGTTTAAACTTAGTTTTAGTGGAATATTATGTTATAATGCAACTACTTATGACGAAATCTTAGGAATATTTTACAGTTAGTTTCTGAGCTTTATATTGTCCCATAAAATTCTAATTGTAACTGACCTACAATGGGCCTTTTCATCGCTGCAATGTATGGGCGTGAGTGAATAGGTAGGTACTCATAATCTATGCAGTAAGCTTGATTGGTGATCGCAGTATGGAATTTTATTTAAATCAGATGCAGATTTTTTCAAGACAAGGCAGAGCTCACGCTTTTTAACATATAGGCTGTTTTATTTCAACACTTAATGTTGTATGTGTCCTCCAAAAATAAAATCGTTTTAATAAATTATAATTTGAGCTATTGTTAAAAACATATTGTTGTTTGTGCAGGTGTGTTCGACGCCCAGCCGACAGCCTCGGAGCGTCAGCGGGAGAACCTCAGCTCGCGGTTACGGCGGGAGTTCGGTCTTGCCTTACCCGACGACGAAGAGGCGAGACCGCCTACCGAAAACACCGGTATGTCTACTTGGAGACATTACGACATTATGGGACATGCTGCAGGCAGTGTGACCCAACACGTTTTGGAAGCCCCAGTGAGACATAACAGGCCCACCCACATGGGTCATGTGGGATTAGCTCCTGTCCCATCAAACTGTCATGAAGATCCTTGGAGACAAAATATGAAAGCCTCGGAGCAAATAGGACATCCTGTTGATAACCAATGGAATAATAACATGTATAGTACAGCTTATGGGTATAAAAGAGGAGTGAAAGGGCTAAAGTGGGGCAAAAGGGGTGTATGAGTTCAATAATAAATAAAATGTAATCAATTAGGAATAGTTTAGTAACCGATTTTAAGTGCTGGCCAGATATTGCTACATTTTTTAATTGTGTGATTCCAAAGGTTGTTGCTTGTAGAAAAACTATGTATTTGGTTTGTGTAATCATACTAACTGTAGATAAGCTTGAAGCTTAGGATATTGTATAGTATGTTGTTCTGTTTTCTTGTAGAAATTATGAAATCACTACGTTTATATTAATTTTGTACATAATACATCTCTATATTATGTTGGCACATTGAATAAACTTTATTTCCCAAGTATAGTGTTGTCATTTCTAACCGCTGCTATGCTTTGTCCGGCAGATGGCGCGGGCGCTGCACAGCGGGGCGACAGATAGTGCAGTGGTGACAGGTGACAGGTGACAGGTGTCGCACAAGGCACACTAACACATTATTTTTGTAAATCTCAGACGGACTCATACCCGTCGCCTGTATTATATAATAACTAGCTTAAAGGAACTTTTCTATGAGTGTACGTTTAGGTGCGACGCGCGCATATTGTATATTTCCGTTTCACTTGTACGTTTTCATTTTCCACGGTTTTTCTGCAAGTACAAATTGTTTTTATTTCCCTTTGTACATATTGTATATAGGAGAGTTAAGATAATATAATATAGGGAACCTACTCGGTAAAGTATATTTGTATAATGGTATGAAAGATTTTTATATATGTACAATGTTTATGTATCTTATTGATATATTTATTTATTATCGATTAATGCGTTTAGGGAACGACGGTTAGGAATTTTTGTACGCATAATTTTTAAGTAAATTATAGTTGTTTTTATTATTTGTTTTTTTTTAGCATACATAGGGGGTCCGAGGGCTCGTCCTAGTTCTAGGTCTCTTGTTAGTGTTAGACGTTTCACGTGTTCTTTAGAGTCTTTTCAAAACAGATACGCATTGTCGCATTAGCCAATACTAGAGGTTAAATCTGTGTTATATTTTAAGTGGAGCGTATTGTGCAAAGATTTTATCTTTGGTCCAACATCACAAGGACGAATGATGAGGCAGCTGGGTAATAGTGTTCTGAAACATGTCCGCCACACCACTCTGCAGAGTTCGAAAGTGAATATTTATTGGTTATGTTTCAAGTATAATAATAGGTGGACTGAATTGTTCATTAAAAATATAAATTGTTTTAATTGCGGCTGCAAAGTGGTGTCGTGGGTGCAGACTTAGTTTAGTGCGGCTTTTGCATCCAAATTGGATTAACGAGGACGTGATTATTATATGACTGATATGAATTGCAATCACATTAGTACTAATAAAATAACTGTTTGGTTTGACACGACAAATAAATTAAAGCAGATTCTAAATAGGCACTGATTAATTGTTTAGTGTTTACTATTTGTTAATGAATTATTTGTTTGTACCCGAATTTGCAATGTGTTACAAATCAATGTCTGTAGAGCGATTTAAGAATTGTGTACTGTGTACATTGAATGCAGGCGTTTGGTATTTGCAATGATGACTCATCGCAAATTACGACTTAGTCGTTAAGTGTCGGTATTTAAATTGGTTGTTATTTTACTAATTGTTTTTGTAACACATTGTTTACACAGCATAATTTTAACAAATGTAAAGTTGTAACAAAATATACATTTTAAACTCTGCACTTTAGAGCTTTACAGCTATCAACCTTACATTATTTTGTAAGCTAAACTGCAGAGTTCAAAATGAAGTTGTATTATAACATTCTGCCATTTTTTTTTGTAATTAATATTATTTATAATAATTACAAGTTGAATGTTATGTACTAATATATTTGCAATTGTTAATAAACTGCCGAATGTAAATACTTATACCTTCTATCTAACAACGAATCGATGTTGTGAATAACCTCGGGCTAAAATAGTGTTTTATCACCGAAGCACCCAGTGATCTAAGGAAGCTATATGCAGGCACTTGCAAAATATTCTGTTTGTTATATTTAGGTAGGCTACTGTAGGAATTCTAGTTTTAGTACAGCTCTACTTATAAGCGACAGAGTGCACACTCCGAAATTGCTGTATAATATACCCAGTGCGATAGTTGCCTTAAATCGCTATTACAGATTATGTAGTCTTAATTCATTACAAGATATCTTCTAGTGGTTTAATATACAGCGAGTATCAAACAAGTATTGCGTATTATATTTGTATTTGGTTTCCAATGATGCGCTTCAGTGGGTAATTACTTATTTCCATAAATTTCTGTGTGATTTAGATCGCATTAACAAACTTTTATGCAATAACTCTTTCAAAAGAAATATATTATAAAGTACCTTAAAAAAAAAACTTATTTCTTTCTCTTCTGTCTAAAAGGCGCTGGATATGTAGGTAGCAGGTAACTATTCTACCAGTGTCTTTAGAATTGGAATTGGTGGCATATTTTTAGGTAAATCAATCTGTGAATATTGTTGCAATTTTAGAGTAAATTTTTGTAGTTAAACTACGTTTAAAATGCCCAGTGTCTGTTTCATCCAAATTATTGCTCAAATTTTCTAACATGGGTTCCAGAAAATTGGTGTTTCATTTGGAACCCCTTTTTAATAAGATTGTGTGCTTTTTTTAAAAATGTGATGTTCTGACAACGTTCGCTGCATATTACGTGTCAATTACAGTCTTAATGAGGAACATTTATAATGCACTTTTAATGATGAGTCATTTATTTTTCAATATTAAAATGATTATTTTTGGTTAAACCCAAGTGAGCTGTGTGGCTCACAAGTACATATCGAAGAGTCGTTTCAATTAACTTGTTCGATAATGTCTTGGTTTCCTATTTCGTGCAGCCTTTTAGAAAGTTTATATGTAGTCGCATTAAGCTTTGCTTACCTTAAGTTGGGATTGTCACTGAACTACTTAAAATTTAAGTCTTTCGCATAATCTTTAAAAGTTAGATTGTAGTCAAATACGTTGCAATAATAGGCCTTCAAGGCAAATACACTTAGTTATTAACACACATAAAAATATATTTTAACAGCTTTATTTAATCCATGATTTTATTATTTTTTTATTGTATAAAAGAAACTGTAGGAAGATTTTTATGATTTTTTCTATTGAATCAAATGTAGATTAGTATGAAATATTAATCATATTCGCAGCCCGACTAGAGCGACAGTGTCGGTCTCGTGTCAAATAGATTATGTAAATATTTCGATCTGGTCTTAATAAACTGTAAATTAATTGCTTAATATCTTTCTGTTGGAATGCGTTTTGATGTGCATTTTGTAGAAAAATACTTCCAACTAGTCTTCTTCTTACAATATAAATATGAAATAGTACCTTAACGTAGGATTTCAAATAGTTGTAGATTTAAAATTCACATTATGGCAGCCTTGAAAATGTAAATACAGGATTTATAGTACAACAAGACGCACTCCAATGTTTTAATGTTTCTGTAGTATATTAGATGAGAAAATCTTTGTGATAAAAATTTGGTAATAATTATATCAACCCGTAGAGAAGCGTGTGTGTATATATTATAATAGGTAATGTAAGTGAAAGCTATATTTTGTTATGGTGAACAAAAAGCGCACTCTATCGTTTGCCATACTATGAAGCTAGTTCCGACTCCTTGTGATCGAGATCGTGATCGTGATCGTGATCGCTCCCACCTTGGCTTGTCCCGCTCCCCCGTCGGATATGTGTTTATGTAAGGTATTCGATGTAACAATGGAATATTTTGCAATATATATATTAATATAATTTTTTAACGCTAAGTGGATCGTAAATAGAAAGCTGTATATTATCCAGATGTTAAATATTATTATTTCTTCTCAATGTTTGAACTAAGCATGTAAAATTTAAAATAATACTAGAGAATAAAAGATGTTATGATAATTAATTACATAAAATCTTCGTTTGAATGTAGCGCCTTTCCTTAATTCCTTAGGGCTCGTTTCTGGAGACGCGGCGCGTCCGACATTTTTTTTTCTGTTCACGAACGGCGCGTGCGGAGTGTGAGTAGCGGCTCCTGTACTGTATAGCTCTAGCGTGTAGTGTTGCACGCGGCGACCATTGAATTATCTTCAAACAAAATCTATGATGTCGTAATCCACTGCTGACGGTGGCACATCTCTGTGTTGTGCGATTTCCAAGCAAAACTGGCAGAAGGATCCGCCTCGAACGCCGCTTTGGTCGCAGTAGCGATACTGCGCCCAAAGTGGCGTATGTTCTTATTAGCGCATGAAATGCCGTGGGCTCTCCACCTGCATCTCAAGCAAACGCGTGTAAAATCGCTTCTCCGTGAAAACTCATACAACGCCATATGTTTGAATTTAGTGCGGGCCGCATCCCCAGAGACGAAGCCTTTTTTTTGGGTTGTGACATCCTATGACTTCTTCCGCTCTAGGTGAAGCGGAAGAGCGTGTCAGAGTTTTACTGACAAAATCCCACCTGTGTTCCTTTAGTTGCTTGAGCCAGGGCCGCGGAAACCCTTTTTAAATTTATCCGCGACTCAAACAGGCATCGGCGCAGGCACGCGTAGAACACTACGCACCGTCTGGCCTGGTCCTTAACGGACGGCGAGCTACCCATTAATCAACTATCGCATACCCGCGCCTAAGGTGGCCGGTAATCGGCTTGCGAGTCCCGATGCCAAGGGCGTCTCCTGCGGTGGCTAGGAGCGTGAGTGCGTCTCCGTTGCGTGTCCCTCACGCGTTCCGCCTCTTCCTTCGCGAGCATTACTGCTTCGCAGAAGGAGGTGCCAGCTTCCCTTGCCCTCTCACCCCCCAATGATACGATACTCCACCGTCTCCACCGGGCGATCCGCTCGGAGGACGATCCTCGCCGCTCTGTACCCTCGTACATCTCCACCTCAATGGCTTTCGTATCCGGAGGGCGGTTACGGAGCCTGCGATGCCTGATGTACAGGCGTCCCGCAGCAACGCAAGCCTGGCGCAGAGCCATAAGCTCCGGCAACCACAGGATATGGCCTCCCGAAACCACTCCGCTTCGTCTTTGATATTAGCAGGCCTGTCCGGTGATGACACCCAGGCCTACACGATCGAGGCTTCCAGGGGAAGCTCCCGGTCCAGCTGCTTCAGCACTCACCGTGGACCACTCGGAGTCTGTCGGACCAGCGCGCTCGAGGTCTGGGTGGAGACGTCGAACCGGATATACCGATGGTCGTAATAGGTCTCCACCTTCTCCATGACGCGCCAGTCGGCGACATGTGTCGACTGAGTGAGGCTGGCGAACGAAATCACCACTGTTTCGCCCCGCATCCGTACACACGTGGGGACAGAAACCTGGTTTAGGACGACCAGCAGCCTAATTGGGTAATTTTTTTTGTTGAATTCGGAAAGGCAAAAGGTTTGACCGCCATCAATCGACCAATCACATAGACGAAAGTCCACATCACGTCTTTCATCTCGCATGTCATTGGTCGATTGATGACGGTCCAACCCTTTGCCTTGTCGATATCACTACGGGTTTTTTTTTAGCCTATGTTACTCGGGCCTTAATAACGGATCATTTGATACCTATTCATCAAAATCGGATGAATAGTTTAGGCGCTACGGAGGAACATACGTAAATACAGACTGCTAAAAGAACAGAAGACTTTTGCCATCCACCAACCCGCACTGGGCCCGCGTGGTGGTTTTTGGCCCATTCCCTCTCTCACAGAGAGAAGGCCTGTGTCCCAGCAGTGGGAACTAGAAAATAGGCAAAATAAAATTCAATAAAAAGAATAGTTTTTTTTTTGAGTAATTTCAAAACAAGCTAAATCTTTTCTGAATATGGTACCGAATCATAGCGTTTATTTTCAAGAATTTCAATTCGTGCTCGGACAGCATAAGACAAACATTTTAACAAGCTGAGCTCCTCAGGTCAAGCACCAAGATCACGAATCGAACTGATTTCCTACATTGGATAACTATCGTAAATGACCCGTCGAGTTAATGTCTCTGTGAACGCCGTGCAAGTGGCACGCTTTGTTTTCATACAGATGAAGGGTCTTGCGTTATCGATTTAGATTTTATGCCTGTGATCTGCATCGTCTCCGGCACTAGGGGAAGTGCAACCCCTTCACCGGCCGCTGTAACAAAGCATGGGGTATGCTTTGTTACAGCGGGCGGTGGTTGCTCTCTCTTCGCGTCTCCGTTTTTTATATACACTAATCGAAGCGAAGAAAAATGATTTGCACATACTCGTATTTTTTTGTTATGGTTTTATTTTACCACTTTGTCGGCGTGATTAATATGTATATCCATGCGAAATTATAGCGTTCTAGTACGACAGACGGACATGGCGAAACTATAAGGGTTCCTTGTTGACGGAACCCTAAAAAGTGTTAAAACTGTTTAGCATTGAAATGTTAAGCTTATGAATAAAATGCTTTATTTGAGTTGGTTGGATATATAAAATTTTGTCAAAACAAGTCAAAGATGGGCCTCTGAATCTCAAGATATGCTACGATCTGCGATCTCTAGACAGTTTCACACTTCTTAATAAATATTCTTGTCTTCGGGCACCCTAGAGGACGCCATATTCAATATAATGTGCCGTTAAATAGCCTATAACCAGCGGACAAACAACACGCTTCCAACGACACCTCATTGAGCTTGGATATTTATAATACGTAGATGTTATAACTTATGATTAATTGGTCTGATTAGGTTCTGGGTTTACCTAATCCTGCGCAACGAATGTTGGACCATGACGAAATTGTTTTCTCAGTGTTTTTAATAATGTAAAAAAAAATGAGATAGGTATTGTTACGAGTATGTCGTAATTAAAGAGCAAGGGATTTATTTTTGAGGGGGGCGTGTTGGAGTTTAACAAAAAAACAAATCTATCTTACTTGAACACTATAATATTTCTCTGTCTAACCATAAATATTGTATTTAATGACCTGAGCCCCGTGTCAACCACTTGACTGAAATTTCTAGTTGGTCAATTACTGTATCCCGTCACCGTTACTAGGGACCAAACGTCATGGGACGTTTGGCTCATAATGAGGCGTAATATTAGTGAAACTCACCTTCCGGTATAAAATAAAGGCTAATTAAACTTATTATTCAAATCCTTAATCCGGTCTTTCTTTGGTATCCACCCTTTATACCTAACATGAACATGATAAATAAAACACGCGGCTCCATAAAATATTTAACATTTATTTCTTTAACATGTTTATTTACAAAATATAAAGTAGGTACTTATACATTTAAAAGACTATTTTTAAATGGTATTACGTAAAATTTGACACTTTGCACATTGAACTCTAACCTGCGATATATAACCAATATTTTAAGTGAGAATCCAATGTTGAAACGATCATAGAAACAAAAGTTTAAAACCACTAAATAAAAACCTCAGTCTTACACCTTATTTTTTCTCCACAAAAGAAAAAAAAAAAAACAATATTCAGCAACTCCCAATAAGCGAAATCCGTATTCAAATGAATAAAGCGCATATTAGGGCTGTGGAATTTTGGTGGGAAAAAAAGTCTTAAAAATAAAATTTTAAATTGGCTTTAAAATAATGTTTCAAATTAATTAGTAATGTCTGATTTCTGAGGGCATTTATTATCAGTTTGTATAAGGCTGTTTCTCCAGTTGATACTATATCAGCACAATATTAAACACATACTAACAAAACAAAAGCTAGAATGATTTTCCAACTTGCTGACACTTGCAATTTCTTATTCTAATTTATATTGTACTGTTGTTACTAATATAGCAAGTATCAATTATTGAACGAACTGTTAATAAATTACCGCAGCGGTCAGTATATCTTGACTACTTTTTATCACAGCCGTAACCTGAACACTGAAAACATTGTCCACACTTCATATGTCCTTCAAACAATACGGTTTCACTGCCTAGCTAAAAACTTACGATTAATAATGTCCTTTTCATTACTATGCCCACATAATAAATTATATTAAACGAAACACCATTATTTATGGTACAATTTAATGCAAATAATAACATATGCAACGTTTCACATTGCACTTCAATCTGACTCACATTTGACTAGAACAGCTGAAGATTATGCCAGTTTTAAGTTCAAATGATTTAACAGCTGAACTAATTTGACCGTTATGAGAAAACTTTTCACGAAAGTATGTGGTTTTTCCTCCTTTGTAGATATGTGAGTAAAGGTAATCTTAAATCATGAGCAGATCAACACTACAATAGTAATGTATTTTGTTTAGGTAAGTAGTGATCTCAAAAATATTCAGCTGTTTAGATTACAAAAATATATTATGACATTTTAGATACGAAATAGCTTGGCTATTGAAGTCTCCTAAATTTTAATTAATAGGTAAACTTTCCATCGCCTCCATAAAATATTTCAGAAATATTAGCTGTCACATTCAAATGTTCGCGCCAAAATGGCGACCTAGCTCATTTTCAGGCACTGGATACGTGTCTTTTGGCTTACACAGCCCGCCATTGGTCTCGCTCGTTTGGTTCCCTCTTGACGTGGTAATTGAGACACGGCTGAAAATTCACGTGGATCGTCACAGGATGCAATGGTGCTGCTAGGTGAATAGCCCTTGCGTCAAGCACATCGTAGGGGCCCAGATGCCTTTGTAGGCAAGCATAGTCGACACTTAGCGGGACATAGTATTTTCCTGCAAATAAAAAAAAATAATTGTAAGGTTAGTAAGTTAACAGGGTTTATTGGAATAAAGACTAGTATTTTTTAAAGCGATACATCTTGTAAATGTCTTCATAAACTTACCGATAGAATTCAACGCGAAAACAGGGACATACTGCGCTGGAGGATGTGGTTTGTCATAGTGATGGTGATGAGGTGATTCGCTTGATGTGTCCTGCAAATATATTTATATGTTTAGAAATACAACCAGCTTAATTGCAGGAGTTTACAAAAAAAAATTGCAGCATTTTTTGAGGATAGTCGTGTGAAATAATGTATTATACCTGTGGCGAGGTGTCCCTAGCGTCTTCAGTAGATCCGGAGTTGGAGGTGGAGGTGGAAGGTGCAGGCTTGGTTGCGCGGCGGCGCTTATGTGAGTACACCTTCCCATGTGCGTGAGCCGTGCGGGCCAGCATGTCGGCAGCCTGGATGGGGATAATCTATTCATCTTATTATAGGGTTACTAAAAGAATGGTACACAATGCTCGCGATTTAGAACAAAACAGAAACATTTTCTCTAAAATTCTATGAGTGATATTTATTTACGGCCGGCGTACCTGTTAGAATTACCTAAGAAATATCGCTTTATGACTCGTTCAAAAATATTCTCATCTATACCTAGTGCTTTAGTTAATCTAATTTCTTTGGTAACTGATGTCTTGTACATGACTTTGTGCGTGCCCTACATTACAAGTACTTACCTACCTATGTAAAAGTAATTAAACCCTTGAGCGCCAATGAAAAACAATGGTTTTAATTACCATTGTCCCTTTTAGCGTATCCTAGTTTACAACATTGCAAAAAATCATGGGAATTTCTTGGATCATAGTTTGCGGACCCTGTTTGACATGGCGACGGAATTTTGGCACAGGGATAAATAATATGAGGCTATTACAAAGAATGTGATGACATTCATTGTAATAATCTACTACCTACGTTAATAAATCACAACATTAACACACTTGGACATCAAGGAGACATTAACTTTCGAATGACGAGGAGGGCAAAGAATGTCACCTGCTTGACTGCTGCCTAGACTAGATGAGATTAGAGTTTTTCCTAGATTTATTTATCTTAATCAGAATAGTTCTCATCTCTGGGACGGTTCTGCCAAATACCAGCTTGCTGCATTAGAGTCGATCGAAAAGCGGTCTGGTCACTTCAACACTGGTCAAATCAAAGCTCCAGAGCCTTGAACATCGTCGCCGAGTGTCCAGCTTGTCGGTTTTTTATCGGTTACATTTCGGGGAGTGTGCGATGGAATAACATGATCTAATTCCGCCCAGCCCGGTCCATCATCGGACAACCAGACGCACGGCGATGCGTCATCGGTACATGGTGGACATCCCACCCATAGCCAAAACGTTTTGGGGACACTTTTATTATGCGTTTTTTTTTTTTTTTGTTGCGCCTACCTCTCCGCGCAAGGCGGAGTCTGCGAGCTAGGGAGGTTCCTCGGACATTATCCGAGACCTTGGGGACTCGTCTTTAATCAAGTTCAGCATTTACAGTTTCTTATTTTCTATAACAGTCTTAAGTCTATCACATGACGAGTATCTTAATTTATATATCTTATACACTATCTTATTTTAACTTATTATACAGCATGTTAATTATAATACTTTGTGTCTATTTTATCTATAGATTGTATTATACTGTTTGCTTCCGATTATATATAATTATATACAATTTTGAGCATTGGTGTTACTTATTTTTATTTATCGTATTTTGTGCGATTTTTCGACAATATTTGATAAATTCATTGCTGTATTTTTTGTTACAGATGAGTGTATTAAAGTTCCCTGGTCTTATATCAATTTCTAGTTTTTGCTCGAGCTCATACCTCTCACGACCATAGGCCAGGCAATCTTTCAGTAGGTGGGTCGCTGTTTCGTCTTGGTCAGAGTCACACACACATGATGGGCTTTCCTTACACCCGAACCTGTTCAGGTATTCTGAAAACCCTCCATGTCCGGTCATTACCTGGGTAATTACCCCTGTAGGTTTTAATTTTCTTATTGTTTTATATGCTTCAACAGCGTCCGGGAAGAAGAGTTTTGTTGTTGAGGCTGTGTCCCCCATCCTGTACCTCCGGTTCCATTCGGCAAGCGAATCCTTTCGGATTTGCCGCTTGACGAATGAAACCGGACACTGGTCGTAGTCCGGCCTCTTCTTAAGTTTAAGCGCCGTCAGCGTCTTCTTAAGTTTATCCTGAGCCAACTGGTCGGCTCTCTCATACCCCTCCAGTCCCGCATGAGCCTTAATCTAGAACAAGGATATATCTTTGTTCTGGGATTTGCATTGTCGCAGGTTTTGTCTGATTTCGACTGCAAGGGGATGACAGGAGCGGTGGTCTTGAATCGCTATAGATTCCAAAGGACTCGTGTGTGCTCTTTTTTATCTCCCACGTTGCTTTGCATATGGCCAGCAGTTCGGCCTGGTAGACCGTGCAGTAGGACGACAGCTTCAATTTCTGGAATTTGATTTCAGCGCCATTGCTCCAAAGAGACAATGCCGCCCCCACCTTTCCATCAATTTTGCTGCCGTCCGTGTAGATCTGTACTGCTTGACTGCAGTGGTTGCTGAGTTGTTCTTGGTCTTCCAGGCATATGAACTACAGACTCATATGCTCCGCCGGATGGGGTGTTAAGGTAAATGCGGTGCGTCGCTCGACGTCCCTATATCCTAATCCTGACTGGGGTACCCCCCTCCTCGCCTCATACAGGGCAGCTGCCTCTCGTATTCGGAGATCGAGGGGTAGTACCCCAGCCAGCACCAGCGCCGAGTTCAGGGATACGGTGCGATAGGATTTACACAATTTCTGTGCAAATCCTCTTTGGACCGCATTTAACCTCTTCTTTACACACATCTTGGTGGCTGCAGATGCCCACGCACTTGCCGCGTACAGTATGACCGGTTCGACTACTGCCGTGTACATGGTGCGGATGACGTCGGGGTGGAGTCCCCAGCTGACCTTAGCAGCCCTCGACAACTGTTTATAAAAACCCAGTGCTTTTTGGCACACAGTAGCTACATGCTTATTGAAAACAGCTAAGGAGTGGAATTCCCTGCCGGAGTTTGTGTTTCCCGACAGCTACAATCAAGGCGTCTTTAAGTCAAGAGTGAATAGGTTACTTCTAGGCAAGCGTGCTTCACCGTCGACCACATCATCGCTTACCATCAGGTGAGATAGTGGTCCAGCGCGAGCCTATTGATAATAACAAAAAAAAATATATCAAAGTATTCTTTTTATCAAAATGTATTTAGTTACCTCCGTGTCTTGGGATCGTGAGAACCTCCTTTCAATGGAGTTCTTGAACTTGTAGGAATGCAGGTAGTCTTCGGTGTGATCGGGCTTCCTCACTGCTCGCAGTGTGGGTTCCCCCCTCTTGCGCCGCCCGTCCAGGGGCACGGGCTCTGCCTCAGGTAGGCCTTCGCCCTCGCCCGCCATTAGGGTCTGCGCCACTGATACTGTAGAGAGAAATAGTAGAAAGATTAGGATTTGAGGTAAAATTTACTTAGGTCATCGAACTGTCGAGTTACAAATTGCGATAAGTAGCAATAATATTCTGCCGTGATCTCAGTCCTAGCTATTCTTACTTGCGATTCGCCTTGATACTCGACGTCGTAGTGCTGTAAACACATCAGATTGTAAAATGGAGATTCGCATCTGTCGATTTAGCAAACGCACCTGTCTCATTCTGTGCAGCCTCGGCCTGACGGTAAACATTCTCGAACCTAAAGTTATAAAACTAAAAATATAAATATATGTGCTTTATCAACACTACGGCGATAAACAAATTAGATTGCCTCGATCATTACTCCCGTCGGCGCGTCTAGACAATCTACAAGACGTTGGCTGTGCTTCAGTCACTGGTTTTTATATCGGACTGATAAAAGAATCGTTTTTTACCCATAAGTATCCAAGATTGTCATCAAAACTCTGGTCTAGCAAGTTGGCCAAATACGTTTGGTGGTCAAACCAAGGGAGGTTTTAGCTGCTGCCAACATGCTAGACTCCGTTCAAATTAGAAAATCTACATCATTTACCTCTATCGCATTCCATGGAGTATGGATGTTCCTGCGGTCGCTCCTCATAAGTGTCCGGCGCGAAGGGGGGTGGCGCGGGGAGTGGCGCCTGCGCGATGACTCCCGGTTTCATGTTGTAACCTTGGGAACTGCTTGAGGAACTAGCTGTCTCGGAGGATGAGCCAGGGTGAGACCGGGGCTTCTCGCGGGGAAGGGGCTCGCCTGGAAAAAGTAAAGAGACTAATTTAAGTGTCGTACGGATAAAAATGAGTAAAAATCAAACGTATTTGTGAAATTCTGATGGAGGAACGATAACTGACTTGAATAAAAAAATATTAATTCTGTTCAAAGAACATTAGATACCTTGGTCTTTTCAGGTAATTAATTGACAAACAACTACTCAAATGCGTGAACACAACACCTCACTCAACCCTATCTTAGGGAGCTCAACGACCCGACACACTACTACAACATGAGATACAAAAAAATACAAAATAAAAAGATTAAATCTGAATCAAATGAAAATATCAAAATATTATAGGTATACAAAACAAGTTGTATCTTGTGTTTGTTGTAAATATCTTGTTGTGTGTTTTTCCTTAATTACAGGTTAGGTTAGTAGTTAGGTATACCTAATCCTAAGGGAGGCAAGATTGTACAAAATGAGAGAATCATCATCGTCATCATCATCTTCCTGCCCTTGTTCCATGTTACTTGGGGTCGGTGCAACACGTTTTCTTCTTCCATACCGTCCTGTCCCCCGTCACGCTATCACTGACTCCCTTTTTACCCGACTGCCGAAGGAGGGTAATGTGTTTATCAGTCTATGTATGTAATTTGTATGTATGTATATTTGTTCCTATGTGTCGTTCTAGAGACCAAACGCGTTGACCGATTTTAATGATTCTTACGTCAACCAATTTGTCTTAAACTTTCGAGTGTAATAGAAAAATGGCGTATTTTGGGCGCCATATTGTGGGGGCCCAATCATTTCTTTTCTTCCTATCTCATGGTGCGGGGTATCAAATAACCCTTTATTTAGTTAACATTAAAAATATATATATTTTTATATACACTACACTACACTATATGTTTAAATGTACATAACTTGAAAAAAAAATGTTAACTAAAAAGTTATAAATAAAAAAAGTCAAAAAACCCGACTGCTTATGAATCAAACTAAAACGACGTATACAAGAAGAAAATCAGCAGTCTGGCTGTTTTTGATTTTTTTAATTAACTTTTTTCTTTCATATCCATTGGAGATCATTAAAATATCACCAAAATTCAATTCTAGCACTTGTAAGCTTAGCGCGAAATACATTTACAAACCTACCTTTAGCAACAGCCTCGCAGTGTCTATGCATATGCGCAGCCAGCTGCACACATAAGCCATCACCGGGCCCGTAGCCGTGAACCTCGACCAGGAACCTCATGACTTCAGCCACTGCGTCCTGGTAGCCAGCCCGGAAGTGCTCCTCGCCCAGACCGCGGTCAGCAGCTACAACAGAACCCCACGCGAAGATGGAACATCTTCCGGCGGGAACTCCCAACAACATTAGCGTTCTTCAGTGTAGTGAGCGTTTTTGTTTTTTTTTGTAAACCTTTGATGATGGATGAACTTTTTGATGAGGTTGTTTTAGAATGAGGCTTTGATACAAATAGGTTTTGTTTTAAATAATGTTGGTGTTGAAAAAATGTGATGGTAGGTTTTGTGCGCGTTGGAGGCTCGACCATAAACCATGTGATGTGTTTGCGAGGTGTTTTTATTTGTTTCTGTTTTTAAATAAATGTACATTCTTTTTTAATTCACAATTTGAAAGTTATATACATGTACAATTATTTTGTAAAATAAATATAATTATGGTTTATGACCGATGGTGCAGACGATAAATGAAGATTCGAAAATTGGATGAAAACCATCGGGCATCAATTAAACAACAAAAATCTGTTTACAAAGTAGCTGTTTTCAGTTTTATAAAATGCTAGAGAAGCTTTATTTATTATTTCTATTTGATTTTTGTATATAATTAGCTATCAATAATTCAGAGTTGATCAATTAATGACATGTTGAATAACGAATGATATACCTAGCTATTATTTGTTATGAAGTTATGACGCAAAACAGAAGAAGACGATAATAAACGAGATCTAAGCAGTCATTGACGACCGCAATACTGTAAATTCTGTATCCAAAATGATTCGATTTTTTTTACTTTTTTATTAATGTTTCAAAATTCTTGCTGGCTCTCTATTAAGACAATGTTATTTACAATGTAATATATTTGTATGGAACTGTATGCTTTATGATGAATACGACTATGACGCATATAAATAGATTATATCTATTATTAAATATTTGTAATTAATTGATGTATTCATTATTATTTTATTTGCGGTACCAGTTTGAATATTACATTAAATTACTTTTATTTTACAAATAAATATAGATAATTGTACCGTTGATGCCCTGCTGATGTGATATTTTTTCCACAAAAGGGTTAAATGATAGTTGTATAGGTTACAAAACAGATATTGTCTTAATATATCTGTATTTTTATAAGATCAGGCTTACAAATTGCTCTTGTTAAACAAATGTTATAACTTTAAATATTCAGAGACTATGCGGGAATACGAATGTATTTTAAAGCAGATTTTGTTCTTAGGTTGCTTTATTTTCCTTGTATTCTGACATCAATCTTAAAACATTTGAAAGCTTCTGAAGAAAACCATGTCACTAGAAGTTTTTTCCGGAGACCTAACGGGTAATCGTTTCCTAACAAGATTGATTTTAAAACACTGGAATTTACCAGAACTACTGAACTTGAGAATTTTACTTTTAATACTTTCTATAAGTACTGCACAAAAACTGTTGGGTGTGGGTAAAATAACAAATGATTTAAATACTCATTAGTTATTTATCTGTAAAATATAAATAGGCCTTGTATTCACTAAGCAGAGCTGGGGCTCTCCCTATAAGGAGAGAGAGTCATTTATTTCAATGTCCTTTACTTTTTTTACGTAGTCTTAGGCTGATCAATAATCATGTATTTAACATGTGCCTTAGTAAATACAAAACTATGATAGAAATAATTGAAAAATAAAAAAAGAACAACCTGGGCTTGGATCTGCGACATTTCTTGTAGATATATTTATTTATTAGCCAAACAAATTAACATAGTTACTTACTGCAGTAACAGTTTTTCGCCAAAACAAGCCCGCATACAATTTGTATTAAATTTCAAACACTCCAACCAATTAAATCCAATAATCTATGACGTCAAATGTTAGAAAGTAGCAGCAGCACAACGCCAAAAACAACGAACCTTCTATCCATAGTTGGTAGAATTTGGTGTTTAGACAAAAAAAACGCACATACCACTTTTTTCATCATTCACAGTACAGAGTCAACGATCAGACGGGTTGGAGTTTAATCCAAAAGTATATTCCTCCGTTGTTTTCCAATTATAACTAACTATATTACCAAATAAGCATGTTTCCCGTACGAACCGTTCGCGCGCTCCTGAAGGTACTTGAGGTGGCGTATGGCCATCTCGATGATCTCTGTCTTCTCTACTCTGCCACGTCCTTTCTTCAGGTACTCGGGCGGTATGAGACGCGAGAGGTCTGCTAGACAGTTATTCATTCGGTCCCGACGACGCTTCTCTATTATTCTGTGCGACATCGGGTCTTGCTGTAGGAGTAATCGAATGTAAGATTATTGGTACAAAGTCTTGTAAGACGATGTGATAGATTTTGGCAGTATTGATCAACTTTAAAAATGACTTAGTATACCTACTGGCATATTATCTTTCTCTAGCGTATATCATATTTTAGCAATCACATCAACTTTTATGTTAGGTTTTTAGGTAAGATTCAAGTAGTTTGTGGATGATCCCTCCGCATAATAATCACTCGAGTAATTCGGGTAAATATTATGTTTATGAAAAACATTTTATTATGAATTCAGAAAGATTATGAATATCAAATAAATTACCAGCTTTTTACTATAAGGAATCATCCATCAAAAAAAAACAGCACGCATTAATTTGGGAATTGAAACTCTTCTAACACAAACATAAAATGGGGTCTGCCCATAACTAGTTCACGTCAAAAAAGTATAAAAAAACGGGCATATTCAGTATGACTTGCCCTCGAGACCTTCCCCTTTTTCAAGTAGGCGCCTGGCGGGTAATCAGCCTCGTCCTCTGATGGAGCAGTAAAATTGAGCTGCTCGCCAGCAACGCGGCCAAAGCCGTCGTTGGAATTATAGCTGTAACAAAAGAAAGGAAGTTTAGTATGGTTGTATATGGTTGTAAATAGTGAGAAAAACACATAGAAAAAGATTTTTTTGTTTTTTTGTACAAGATGACATGTTTTACACCAATTTTTACACATTTTTTGAGTATTGCGATAATGCAATCTATATAGGGGATTTTGTTGTTGAAATTTGTTAAGGTTTATCCAGTAATGAATCAAGTGGCGTTTTTGTTTGACGCACATAAATCATAGATAACTTAATGCAGAGTTCATTTTAACACTTATAGCCAAAATAGAAGTCCCCTTGCCGGACCTAGGCCAGCGCAGCGCTAGTAAGGCTATCGACCTGGCTGAATATTCATCGAAGAAAATTGAAACTAAAAAGAACTTTTTTTTATTTATTTTTTTACTCTCCTCTCGCAGGTATGCTAGTAGAGATTTTTTTGAAATAAGCGTACCTTTGTACCTATTTTGTTACCTTCTTCTTCTTGTCTCTATGTGTGTACATTAATGGTTAAATAAAATAGGAAAAAAGAGTCATCAACAAGAAGAAAAAGTGAATTTAAACACAATCAATCGTCTGGTTGTCGTATTTTATTTTTAACTGTTAATAAATAAAACAAATGGAGTATTATAACGTGACTTAAATTTTGGCTGCGGCACAAAGTTATTCTGGAAGTGGCAGGATCAAAGTTATTAAAAGTTAAGCGCCTTCCACCGCTTTAGTGCCGTAACACGGTTACTTTCTGAAGTTCTACTCCTTAGGGCCGATTTCACTAATGAAATTTATCTCGATTAGTTCGACTATACTCAGTTTATGCAAATACATCCTGATTGGTTGAGACCGCTGAGAAACTACCAATCATAACTCGTTATTTGCATAACTGAGTTTAGTTGAACTAATCGCGATTAGTTTCATTGGTGAAATCGACTCTTAGTAACGGCTAGTTTAAAAGGGTTCCAAAAATAATAAAAAAATGAATCATGTGTTATATTTGTGAAACATTGTTTTTGGTGTAACTAATAGTTATGATTTTAAAAACTAATAATTCACAGCACGATACCTTTTCGCTACTTTTGGATACTCCTCCAAAACGACTTAGATGTTTAAAAATATTTTCAAACAGAAAAAATTATGCCTAGAATTTCTTTATAACTGAAATAGCTTAAGTAAATCAAAGAGTATTTTGCAAACAAAACTGTCCAAAAAGAAGTTCAATATTGATATTCTGGCTCCGAGCGGGCGCATGGCCAGTAGGTACTGCGTTAACATTTGGAAATATATACGCCTTAATAGATTGTATAAGCTCAAGGCTGTCTATGGAGACATGTGATCACAAAACGTGGTCGCAAGGTTATTGAGAACTATTGGAAACAATTGATCATCAAATTCGGGCAACAAAATATCTGAATAAACCTGCATCAAACCCACGTCGATATTGTCCTGTGCCATGCATAAACAGTAAATGAACCACAGTGCTATAGAATCTGTAGATACTCTTCGAAATAGTTGATAAAAACAATTGATAAACGTCGTCAACTAACAATATAAGAGTGAACAAAAAGCTACTGCTTCTGGCCAGTCCTAAAATTTTTAGGTAGACATGTGCGCCACGCGGACGCGCCGGACGCCGCCGACATTTTTTTAACGCCGCCGCCGCCGCGGTCGGCGTATCGGCGCGAGAATGTTCTAAAAGTCAATAGTATCAAACACAAGCCAGCCGCTGCCTTATATCAAAATGCAGGTGACACATACACTTTCTCATCAAACTAGTAGAAAAACAGGCGGCTGCATTTGCAATGATTGACAAGAGTTCATTAGACCGTCATCATCATCAGTTCAGCCGAAAGACGTCCATTGCTGGACATAGGCCTCACCAAAGTGTCGCCACATTGGCCTGTTCTGTGCGTCTGCGGATTTCCACAACTTTAACAAGGACATCGGTCAAACTAATGGGAGGCCTTCCAACGCAGGGTCTTCCGGTATGTGGTCGCCACTCCAGAAGTTTTCGGCCCCATCAACCATTCGTTCTGCGTCGATCCATCGTAAAGTCGCTGTCCACTTCCACTTAAGTTTCTCAATTCTTCGGGCTATGTCGGTAAATATGGTTCTCCTAGAGAAATTATTACTTCTGATGCGATCACGCAAGGAAACTCCGAGCATAGCCCTCTCCATTGCTCTTAGGGTAACTTTAAATTCTCCTGATGGGGTCCATTGTGAGCGACTACGTCTCAGTTCTATAAGTCATCACTGGCAGAACACACTGGTCACAGACTTTCGTTTTGAGACACTGGACTGTAGTATGTTAGACGAGAATATACTGCGCAACTTGCCGAACGGGCAGCGTTCGGACCGAGCCGAGTCGTCTACCACTTCGAGTGTGGAGTATCCGAGCTTGATAGGAGTGGGTGTTTAACATGACATGGGCATTTAACATGACCTTTTTTGTCCATGTTAATTTTAAGACACACTCTTTTGGAATCTCTACTGATATCATCGAGCGTTGCACTGAGATCCTCGAAAAAATATGAATGAGATGTCGGAAAATTGAAGATGAGTGATGTACTCGTCATTGCCGTCGATGCCTAGCCATCTCCAGTCCAGAAACTTGGCTACCTCCTAGCGCAGCAGTGAACAGTTTCCGAGAGATGACGTCTCCCTGTATCACATCCCGCTGTAGAAGGACAGGTACCGAGGTATAGTCCTGAAGTCGGACTGGCATGGTGGCGTTTTCGTACAAACACTTCTGCAGTTCGATATATGGTAATCAATCTGGCGCCGTTGGCGACACTGCAGAACAACGCAAGTCTCGATCGAATCGATCTTTCTCGTAGTCCACTTACGCTAAGCAGAGTGGCAGATTGCAATGAATTCCATTGGTAGCTCGTCCTTTAAGTGTCCACAGAAGGATGGTCTATGTCGTATGTATGGTGGATGACGGTCTGGTCATAAATGAACTTGGCTTCCCAAGTCCATTTATCAATAGATACAAGTGCTGATCTGCGAAAAACCTTGAAATCATGGACTGTCTGGAATTGCAATGTTGTCTGGCATTATTGTCTGCTTTTACTTTTACAAAGTTTTACACTCACAAAGTGCCCAAAAATCTGAAAAGAAAATTGTGACATAATAGTATAACAACATCACAAGAGACTCAAAACAAACTTGGAAACAATATCACAAAAGGGTTTGCTAAAATTGGCTGATTGGCTGAAAAAATGCTTGAACATTTGTTGAACATGGTACAGTCACGTGTACGACCTACAAAATGCAGCGACTCAAGGCCGTGCGTCGTCGTCGCGTCGCGCCAGTGATCTCGTGGTTGTAACCGTTCAACTTGAGATTGTTTATTTCTGAGTCTGGCAAGTTGGCTTCTTTCTCGAGACGGGGGAACTTTTTTACGGAAGAAAGGGGACACACGATGTAAAGTTTATTTGGTAGTGGCATGATGTGTATTTTGATATTTATTAGCGCTATTTCTGGGCTCATTCAGAAAATAGCCTGATTGCGTAAGTGAATTCGGCAAGGCAAAGGGTTTGACCGCCATCAATCGACCAATCATATGCGAGATGAAAGACGCGATGTGGATTTTCGTCTGTGTGATTGGTCGATTGATGGCGGTCAAACCCTTTGTCTCACCGAATTCACTTGCGCTCATCTCTTTAATGAATGAATGTGGAATTTTAAATGATGTCATTAATGTTATGTGGAATAAGATTCGAAAATACGATATCTACAACTTGATGAGTTTACAAAATTAAAGTGATTGCAATTTGTAAATTTCACGAGTGCAATTAATTGCAATGCAAAAATCTTGCCATTTGCAAAAGGACAAGTCGACAAAAAGCAGATATTTTACAAAATCTAAGCTTTCTTCGTATGGGCGGCACACGTCAAAGTTTATAATAAGTACCTGGGCAACCGAGCTCTCCTCGGGTGAAAATAGAGAAAACGACTTTTCTAAAGATGAAACAGCTAGATCGATTTATCGCCCCCAAAGCCCCCTGCATACTAAATTTCATGGAAATCGTTGGAGCCGTTTCCGAGATTCAGATATCATATATATATACAAGAATTTTTTGTTTAAAGGTATTAGATACCTATATTACACCTTAAAGCCAAGAAAATTAAATTGAATACTCAAAAGCAAAAACTCCGAGTGGGACAAAAACTAAATGACTGCCAGCAGTCTAGAATCTACGTCAGCGAATGCGAATGAGTGAGAAACATAAATATCCGGCCAAGTGCGAGTCCGACTCGCGCACGAAGGCTTTCGTACCATTATCGCAAAAAAAGCCAAAAAAAAACACGTTTATTGTATGGGAGCCTCACTAAAATATTTTTTTATATTCTGTTTTTAGTAGAAATACATCATCTGTGAAAATTTCAACTGTCTAGCTATCACGGTTCAAGAGATACAGCCTGGTGATAGACAGACAGACGGACAGTGGAGAGGGTCCCGTTTTTACCCTTTTGGTACGGAACCCTAAAAACTGTCTCTAGAGAAGCGATAGTTTCTATAATCTGAAAGAGGACCTAACATTAGAAACTATTAAAGTGATTTAGATTTCAGATCAAATAAATACTTACTTATCGTATAATTCGGTAAAATATATTAACTATCTAGTATCTACCTAATAGATACCTACGGTTCACCTAGTAAACGGAAGACTTAAAAGTGTGATCTAATTCATTGTCTAAGCGTTTTCGCGGCTTTATTTGCAACTTTACAAATTAAGTAGAAATATAATTTTGCAAATAAAGATGAAATAATCAAAGCGTAGAGCAAATAGGCACTAGCTGGAGCATAGGGGGACTAGCTGTTTTTGTACACAGTGCTATTCTGTAAACATCACACCCTGAAAACTATGGTGAAGTGTGGTAATTTTTACAGAATAGATCGGCGGCTGTACGAGACAATCGGGAGGTCTGTATGTATGTCGGTTGAGATTCTGAAATCAGACGAATGGATTAAACATTTGAAAGATTATACATCTTTTTTGTTCAAAGCATCAATACAGAACATTTGCACTTGCAACTCAAAGTAGATACCCGTCCGCTTATATTTTTTGATGTTGTTTTTTCCGAAGCGCTGGGAATTCCACAGGCAATGCATATTTGATCCATCTCATTATCATGATTATACTCTACCCAGAACGACCTTGAGAATAATCCATATTAATTGAATCTCAAACACATGCGGACAACGTGGATGGTAATCGAGATCTCGAATAGAATCAGTGAGTAGCGAAACTATCGAGAAAAATTTTCCGGAACCTGGGTGGTCTCGAGAGAGAGAATGTGAATGAATACATGTTGCAGCTTGCCATGCTAATGTGAAATTACATAATATGAAACACTTTTTTTCAGGAACTAAGTAAACTAGAAATAGGTATCGTCATCATTTCAGCCGAAAGACGTCCACTGCTGGCCAAAGGCCTACCCCAGGCGACGCCACATTGACCGATCCTGTGCGTCTCGCATCCAGCGCCTTCCCGCAACCTTAACCAGGTCATTGCTCCACCTAGTGGGAGACCTTCCAATGCATCGTCTTCCGGTTCGCGGTTGCCATTCCAGAACTTTTTGGCACCATCGGTCATTCGTTCTGCGAGCAATGTGTGAAGTAGATATAAGCAATAATAATGAAGCTGGTGAACTGTTCTCCCTTAGCTGCCATTGAAAACCGGAAACTGAGACATTGTCAAAGGGTGAGGTTATGAACCCGGTGGTTTATCAATTAATATCGGGTATCATTTAAGCTATCGCCAATTTAATTAGTTTTGTGTTTCTTAAAAAATAGAGTTTGCCCGCAAAATAGTAGATTTGTCACCAAAATGTAGTCAGCAAACAATATAAAATTCATTCCACAATACATCTCCTAAAATCATGGAGATATAGGGTCTAGTACCAAATAAATGTTTTTGTATGTATTATAATAGGTTTGTCCCAATAAGTATTTAAGCAAACTAATTTAAAGAGATCACCAATAAATCATATATTATGTCAATAGAAAATTTCATAAAGTTAGATTAGTGTCGCAACAGAGTCGACGGAGCCTCGCTGCGCGAGGCTCCTGTTTCTGAATGCAGGGTCTAAAGTAACCTAACACGAAGGAGATGACGGGAGCTGAGTTCGCTCGCTTTGCTCGCTCACTTCAGCTCCCGTCATCTCCTTCGAACCTAACCTGTCCGAAACGGGGTGCCCTAAGCTCCCGAGCTCGCTTCGCTCGCTCTTGGACCGATTCATTGACCATTGTCATTGTCATTTTAATGTTGACATTTTCATTAAAATTATAAATTGATGTATTAAATTGGTAACGAATACTAAAATTTTAATAACTGAACGAAATAAAATGTAACAAATAAAAAGGAGTCGCAGTCAGGGATCGATAATCGATTTATTTGGTGACAGATCTACCATTCTGAGCATAAAGCTATTATTTTAGTAATAAAACTATTATTATAAGAACGAAGTTTATATATTTATCTAATTCACTAAAATTTTATTGGTAATCCATCTCTTATTATACACATATATTAACATTAATTTGATAATTCATACCTGGGAACACTTTTTTTTATCTGAGAACGAAAATATTTCGTGGCGATAGATCTATTTATTAGGTGATACAACTTGATGACAAATATAAATTTTGGTGACAAAAAATATAGTTCCCATTAATATCTATTGTCACAAGAAATGAAATGCTCTAACAATTGACCGGTCCCAAAAATAAACTCTCCTCATGTAACTTCCTAGTATCCCCAAATTATTTTATCCTGAAAACTGGCACGAGTAACAAGGCAAATAAAATTCAATTGTCAAACTTGAGGCAAGCTGAGTACCATGTAAGCCAAATTGGCATAGCATAATCAAGGGACGTCACTGCTTAAGGCTTACCTACCACATCATGCTAAAATTATTATTACTATATGCCACATCACAAAACACAAGCCAAAAAAAAAAAATCTCCAACTCCACACCCTCTAATTTATTTTTACAACATAAAAGTAAACAACGATAAGTGTGGTCACACGATGTTCTTACAGATAAGCATTAAACTCAAGCACGTGAAAATTATAACGTGACGTGAGCCGTTCTGCACGTGCCGGAGATATTTTTAGAATTCGCAGCTCATACGTGCGTTCTTCTTGTAAAAAAACAATATTGAAATTGAGAATGTTCTGGTTCTGTGTTTTTTCATGTTTTGTTGGCTGTCATTTATTTATTCCCATAGATTATTTATTCCTATTTAATTATGTTTAAAAAAGTAGGCCTGTTTTTAATTTAAAATACGGTATTGCAATTTTGGTTGACACTAATGATTCCAAAATTTTATGAAAAATAGTACAGTTTTTGGAAAAAATATTTAATCTTAGAATGGTTTTTATTTTTATTGAGCTGTTGCACTTTACTTTTATATGTACGGTGGTACACTAAATAGTAACAGTTTTTATCGTAAAAATAAATAAACTAAACAATTTTTATTTTATTTCCTTTTTATTGTGATTTATATCATTCTTTTTCATTTTTAAACCAGTTATTTATTTCACATGTTATTAAATAAATCTGTTGCATAAATGAAGTATTCATATTTCATAGATTACTTATGTCGAAAGATCATATTCAAACTATGAGTTGCAAAACTATGTTGCTCGATTTTTATTAATGTAAGCTTCGTATGTTTTTACTTTAGTTTCAACTTATTGCACAATATTATTTCAAAGCAAAATTCTTATTTGTATCTAAATTTAATTAACTTATTTTGTGTTTGTTGATAAATAGATGAGATTGTGTTAATATAAGTATAAACTGCATAGGAATATTTTAATTTTATTTTATGCGTAATTAAGTGCGAAAATTTTAAAATCATCTCTTTGGTTACATGACCTACGTCGTTTTAAACGTCAGACTGATATTCTAAGAAATATGCTAGGATTATTGATTCTATTGCCACCTTGCTTCCACGATACTCCAGTATGGCACTGGCCCATGACGGAAGTACTTATAGTCCGTCAAATCTAAGAAGTACCGTTTGACAGCTATAAAAATACGTTGTATAAACTTAAGTTGATGCTTACGAATGATACTCGTTGTTATAGTGTATAGGCAGCATAGTAATTAATTAGGATTATGAATTTGATTATTCGTAAACTTTCATACAAAGTTATCACGGCAAGTTAAATGAGAAACGTCATCGGACTTCTTAGATTTGACGGACTGTAAGGGCCTTCACCGCTTTAGTGCCGTGAAACGGTTACTTTCTAAACGATACTCTTTAGTAACGGCTAGGATAAAACGATTGAAAAAAATTGATTCATGTACCTACATTATTTGTGAAACGTGTTTTTTTCGTGTAACTAATATTTTTGCTTTAAAAAAATACTTAACAACACGATGTTTTTTCGCTATTTTTGGATACTCCTCCAAAACGAATTAGACGTTTAAACATATTTTTAAACAGAAAAATTAATTTGCTAGAATTTCTTCATAACTGAAATATCATATTTAAATCAAAGAATATTTTGCAAACAAAACTGTCCAAAAGGAGGTTCAATATTGATATTCTGGCTCCGAGGAATATAATACGCCTTAAATGTCAAATGGTGTAAGAGGAATGATCATCGTTCGTCATCATCTGGCACTAGTTGTCTGGCATTTTTGCTGAACTGGGCCTTTTTGGCGCAGCCGTGAGGCACACTTTCCTGCTAACTTTTTACGTCCGACTTTAAACTTTTTTTATTTGTATTTTTATCTGACGTATATTTGTGAATCTAGTACATGTTTTGTGTGTTTTTAGTATGTGCTAAATAAATTTATTTTCCTTTTTTGTTTCATTCCATTTTCGAGGAACAAATTTTTTGCTGCTGACTACGGTCCAGGCAATATTTCTTTAGCGCATTAGTTCTAATTATTATTTCAGCAAGCTTTCAGTTCGTTCGTTTCCAAACATCCTGTAAGTAGATGGAATTAGCAAGAGCCATATTCCATATACATATGGTGGTCATACTACCATAAAAAAGTTCGTAATATTTAAATATAAGAAAATCTTCTAATGCGGCTTTTCTTCTGCGTTTGAATTTTGTTTTCAATGCGCTTAGTTTACCGTACCTATCTACACCTGTTCCACACTTTTCAGTCACATGCACTAATCTAGTCTAGATACTAGATATTATGTTATATAATATGTAGTTATCTCTATACAATGTATAAAAGCCACGTGAGTGCATTATATTTTATTCAAACATTTAAAACCACGACCTTCAACCGTCTATATGTTTATATTCAAATGTTGTATACAAAATATTACTTGCTATATGACTGTCCAGCCGATTCATAGAACATAATTTAAACTATAAGTTTGCCTGTAGCATTAATAACAAAGTTAGTGTTCAAATTAGGTAAGTACAATGAACGTGACAGAATCAGTACAGTAATGATAGATAACATTACCGTGGCATCAGCCAATGCATAGTTACGTATTACAGTTTACATTATCAGCCTGCAAGACAAACAAAGTGACAGTGACAGATACCCATTGAATAACTCTATAAAAAAACTCTTTAATTCATTGTTATAAAGCTGTCACAATAGTGTCGATAATACTAAAAGCATGTTTGAAAGATAAAACTTCAAAAATACACTTATAGCTAGTTCGAAAAACAACACGTCCAAATTCAATGTCAACTTGAATCAATTAATCGATAGGATTCTTTCCTGTTTCGTAAAGCAGTACAAACACGAATACCTTTGCCACTGTTAACTTGTCACACTTAAATAAAATAAAAACACTTACGCCAGCAATCCTGGCAGATGGTCGGGCACTCGAACGTCGGGCCTCGAAAACGGCGTCAACAAAATATTCATCATAAATTATTTAGTAAACGTGACAGGTGAGTACATGACCACTCTCACTAACACAGTGTAAGACACGGCGATACACTACATGTGCTTGTACGTTCGATATAAGTGCATAAAATAAGGGACTGTCCGAGATCGTTAAAGCGGTTGAAGTTGAAACGCTGATAACACGTCCGTCAACCGCGCACAAAACACGATAGTGATGTGCTAAAATGTGCTTTGTATTGGTAGGATGGACATGCGACAGGAACTCTGCGGGATAATCTTGAACCGAGTATTGTGTCGTTGATCATGGGAAAAATAAACAGTCGTAACAATTAATTTTCTGCTGCTAAAATTCAAAGTAAACACTTTGTAGGTATTGTAATGCAACTTCATTCATACTTCATTAAGTTTTTTTTGACGATGCAGTAAAAATCGAGAATACTTAAAGAATAACAACAAATAAAACAAACTGCGTTTAATCGATTCTCTACAAACTGAAAAATGCTACATAAAATGTGTCTTCACTGATATAAAATGATGATTGCCAAGAAACTCACGTGTGTGAACATTCACATCACGTTTGTCTTCATTTTTATGCTATCTTGCGCGATAGCTGCCGAACAGTAGGTACGAAAATGATCCACACTTGCTTAAACAAGGTGATTAATTAATAAGTAATTAAGATTAAGAATATTTACTATGAACAATTGTTTAATGTTTAAAATACAAGCGCAATTTTTTTTAAATTGCAATTTTTTTGCAAGTTCTTGATAAAATTTAACTTGATTGTACGATTTCGTGAATTACTTTGATTGTCCATCAATATTTAATCTTCATTCATAAGTCAACATTTCGGGCATAAAAACATTTGAAAGAAAAATAACCTGATAAAACGCTTTTACGTCAAATCGACAAATCCACTGGCACCGCATAACTTGAACGCATACCTCTAACTAGTAGCTGGTCCGATCGCGCGAGCCGTCATGGTCACTGAATCCAAAGCAAGTGTCTTGGCTCCTCCCACACGATACTTGTGAAAGGATGAACCACGATTTATCCACTAATTACTAGAAAGAATTCCCCCGTTGAAAGTTTACTTAAAAGTTAACAAACGTCGAAGCTTTTTTTGATTTGTTTTGTTTTTATAATGTGATCGAGTAGCAATTATAAAAAAAAAGAAATATCTTTTTGTAGCTCTGAGATTTTCTTTAGTAGCACCTGGCTTATGGCTAGCATGGCTGGCATATGTAATAACGTTGCAAAAACTGAAAAAAAATCCATTCTTTAAAATTTTTCGTAAGAGATGTCTTACAAACCCAGTTTCAGGCACGTGTGTCACCGCTCTACATACATACAATAAATACGTGAATAATTTACCAAGAGAGACCATAGAATTTGCTAAATATTTATATGAAATCGGACACAATATGTGTTCTCATTCAATGTAAAAACAGACTGTCCCGTTTACATAAGCATCATGGTCACTGTGGCGGAGGCACGTGTTTCGCCGACGCCGACGCGCTCACATACATACTTACGTATAACGTAGTGTGCCGAGACGAGAAGACACAATACGGCTTGTGATTTCGAATGGATGAGTGACGTTCCTTTGAACGTGTCATCGTAGGGAATGGGATTGTCCACAACTGTCATAATAGCTGGACATAGTATTATTTTTTTGCATTTTCACCTAATTATTTGCTATTTTTACCGTCATTAGAAATTAAAATCTTCTTTTGATAATACTGTTGGTTATATAAGGCAGTTTACGTAAACTATATTTCTGATTCAAATCTTAGTTCTATCGTTAATAAATTGAGTTTATTTTCAATGTTTTATGTAACTCCTATTTATATTAGTTAATTGCTATTTTTATACTATTATTTATATTAGTTAAAATGCTATTTTTGTATATTGTTTGTTGTTTAACATTTTGTTAGGTTTCAATAAAAATATTCAAATCTTCATCTCCACTTATAAAATAGGTTGGTTTACAATTGTAATTAAAACAAAATACTGCAGCAGTACCTACTTTAGAAACCTAGGACACTAGAACCATGAAATCTCACGCCCTATTTCTATCGCATAAATATTATTTTATAACAGAAACAAATCGATTAGAACCGAGGTTGCCGTAAGTGAGTTACAAAACGTATCAGAGCAGTAGTTCAATGCTCCATTTTCGTTCAATCATGAACGTTGCAATTGCAGCGCGATGACGTCATCGGTCACGTGCGACCACTCGCGTTCACGTGTGACGGACGGCGGTCTGCGATTGGAGAATGTCGAATCAATCCAGCGATTAATCGTAATAGGATACTAGACTATTTATTTTTATTAGCTGATGATATTTTATACATTTAGGTACTCTACTTGAAATAGGATTATTGTACTGAAAATGTTTTAAGTAGGTATATTACGCATAATATCTCATGATTCAATCAAAGGGGTGTGGCAAAGTTATTTACAGAGAAAGTGTAGTGCCAATTTAGTATTGGCTGTCATACAAGCGATTCAGTCGTCATCTTCACCAGTAAAATATGAGTCAAATCTTTTAATTTCTTTTCGGGTTGTATCCACAGTAGACTTTTTTCGCCGTGGTGCGGGTGTACCTATTTACGCAGGTTGGATTTTATATTTATTTTTGCGGTGGAGAGAAAATTGGTTTTCGTCTTTATTAGGTACTAGCTTCTGTCCGTGGCTTCGCATGATCCCATGGGAACTCACTACCGGGATGAAAACTATCCTATGTCGCCCAGGTTCTCAAACTATCTTCATACCAAATTTCATCTAAATCATTTCAGCGGTTTATGCGTGAAAAGGTAACAGACAGACAGACAGACAGACGGACTAAAAGAATTACTTTTGCAATTATAATACTACTATACGCAGTATGGATTCCTAAGTATCAATCAATAAATCAATTTAATCATTTTGAATTAAACTTTGCCCGAGTTAAAAACAAATACATCCCAATGTTTGAAAGTTAAACGCGACATAATTGAAATGTGGTCAACATAAATAATCACCATTTAAAATTGAACTCATTGCTATCAAGTTTAGAGTCCATATATTGCTGACATACTTGTGCATATTTACGTCGTATCGTAGTTTGCAAACGTGAAGTCACGTGTGATTACGTAAACAGAACGAAACGGGCGCATTCGCCGTTTGCATAGTAATGAATATGAAATCTTATTGCCTGAGTCATAGATTGCATTATCGCGGTTACATGATGCGTGGAAATTACAGCAGAAGCGTGGCGTGATGCAGCGCGCAATAATAACAAGTCTAGGAACATAAAAAACTACTTGCCTATTAGGTAGTTACAACTAAAAAATAAAAAAAACTTTTTTACAAAAAAATACTACCGACTTTCAAATAAGAAAACTACAAAATGAAAATACTTAACTTTATTTTTGGAAGTCGCTGTCTTTGGTATGAACCATTTTTTTTGCGTTATGGAGACCGACTTCCAAAAATAAAGTTATTTTCACTTTGTAGTTTTCTTATTTGGAAGTCGGTAGTATTTTTTTGTAAAAAAATTTTTTGTTTTCACTTTTCAGTTGTACCTACCTAATGCCAGAATAGATTACCCGAATATCATGACACTGAACATAACCGGTGAAATGAGAGTGTACCAAGGTGAACTGTACACATCTGCGTGCCCCTTTAGAGCGTAAGGGTATAAACAATAAACAGACATGCGATTGCAGCAATCCCGAGAAATTTGCCGATTGAAGAGTTCTGTTGTGTATCTCCGAAGTTCTTCATTCGATCTTCATCAAATTAAAATGGGAACAATTTCGGAACATACTCTTTCAAACAAAAAAATCGGTCCACAGTTGACAGAGATATCAGTGAAAATACCCAAAAAAAAACAAAGTCGAACATAAAACCTCCTCCTCTTTGGTAAGTCGGTTAAAAATGAAAAATCATACCTCACATCTTAGGAAAAAATAATTACCTACATATATTAATTTATTATGTTATAAAAACCGGCCAAGCGAATCGCGTGCATTTGTTGTATGGGAGCCCAACATAACAGCGCAACGGAATTGCATCATCTGTCTAGCTATGTATGGTTCATGTGATACAGCCTGGTGACAGACGGATAGACAGACAAGCAGACGGACCGCTGATTCTTAGTAATAGGGTCCCGTTTTTACCCTTTGGGTACGGAACCCTAAAAATGGTTCTTCTTGTCAGAGTCATCCTTGAGGTATCCTTAGAGAATAGCACTATAGAATGACTGTTTACATGGCTTATTTCAGCATGAGCCATAGCGCCATCTCTTTTAATCGACTGGCATCATTTTGACATTAATATTTCACGTGGCCCCTGGCCCTGGTTATTTCAAATTATCTTTAACTAGAGATAAAGTAGAAACAAGCCCTAAGAGAATACTATCGATGTATCTAGTTAAGTAGGTAATGTTATGAATTATTCATGAACATAGAAATATTTGTCAACGACTTGAACAAGGGTTTGCTATAAAATTATATTCACGAGGCTCTTACACGTGTTTGATATTAAGTCCACGTGTGTAATGTATTAATTAATCTTATTGCTTTTAGCTCGGTACAGAATCGAAAACTACTTGACATATGACATTTAGAGATTATTCGTTTAAGTTTTTTTACTAAGTCCATATTTTCCATTTGAATATGTTTAAGACTAATTTTAAAAACAAGAAAGGTTTGGATGTAATCTCCGAAATAAGTCTAATAACTCAAAAAGACTAAAACAAAAATTCACTAAATAATAATAAAAACGGGTCAAGTGCGAGTCGGCCTCGCGCACGAAGGGTTCCGGTTCCATACCATTATTGCAAAAAAAAAAACAACAACAATCACGTTTGTTGTATGGGAGCTCCACTTAATTTTTTTTTTAGTATTTGTTGTTATAGCGGCAACAGAAATACATCATCTGTGAAATTTCAACTGTCTCGCTATCACGGTTCTTGAGATACAGCCTGGTGACAGAAGGACAGACAGACAGACAGACAGACGGACCGCGGAGCCTTAGTAATAGGGTCCCGTTATTATCCTTTGGGACGGAACACTAAAAGCTATAGAATTGCTAAGTACTTATTAAAGAATATTTTTTATCCCGGCAAAAAATGCAGATTCCGTAGAAAGACACGGGTGACGGTAGCGAAACCGCGCGCGCGATGTTATGTGCAAGTAATTTGAATAAATATAGTTAAAAATAATAAAAACAATTGCTCTACTAGAAAGTTGTAATTTACAAATTATTAGAAATCACCTTGATTTGTAAATAAACTTTAACAGCTTATAAACGAAAACGTGACCCATTAAAAATGTTTATAAACTATTCGAAACTGTCAAAAAAGAGAACCTTTTTCATTTTTCAAAAATATGGCATTTGAGCTTCGTGGCCGAACAGACAACGCCTTTGTCTCGTCTAGAGAAGCATGCGTGGTGCCTGGCGAACCAAAAGTTCATTCACCTCTTATTTGTGATACGGACTCACGTGAGCCAATAAACGTGACAGAATCGAGCGAATAAGAATAATTAAGCATATTATAAAATCAAGGACTACGTTGAAGATAAAAAAGTTTGGCTATAGCTCCTTCTGCGCATGTGGCTTCCCTGGTAACTCATAAACGGCACAAATATGTGGATGTCTCTAACTATTCTCAATCTCATTTTTTCTTCTTTTGATTAGACTCTTTACAATGGTTTTCAATCATATTTATACGCCCTTCTCAAAGAATAGTTACAGCACTGATATCAACATTTGTGCCTCATGTTAAATTTAGTTTTGATATACGGTTTTCTTTTTACTACCTTTGTATAGATTCTTTTACCGATTGTTTTGTGAATGTGTGAACATTGTAGGCCTTCTAGATTTCTAGATATGCTTGTTAACATTTGTTAACTTTTCATCTTGTTTTACAATCTTTTATTTACTTTGTTTAGTTTTTACGACTTATTGTCGGGCCTACGTTGTCCCCCCATATCTAAGTACTAATGCTGTAACATGGAAATATTGTAAAACCAAACCATTTTAAAAGAGTAACCATGGAGTTTCTTGCCGGTTCTTCTCCATAGGAAACGACCAACCCGAACCGTGCACCTTTTGCCGACGTTTTATAAGTGCCCATGTAGGCCTATGTGAAATAAAAAATTTTGAATTTTGAATTTTGAATTTTAAGCAACAATCAGACGTTAGATTTGAAGTATTATTGATTTGAGTTATTTTTTAAAGTTTGATTGTCGAAAAGGATAGTTTGATCGTTAAAAATGGACAAGACATCACACGACATATTCAGCCAATATTACTGAAATTTTCCATAGTGAAATCGTCGTCGTTATCAATTGTTTTTGCTCCAATAATAAAGTTTTTTTTTACATTTTATAAATATAATAAAATCTTTATAAAAATGCCCATTTTTCATCTCGTACTTCCTTCGACTTCTTGCTTGTTTTTTTTTTTTTTTTGTGTATGTTCACCGATATCTCCGTCAATTGTGGACCGATTTTGAAAATTCTTTTTTTGTTTGAAAGAGTGTGTTTCGAAATTGGTCCCATTTTAATTTGGTGAAGGTCTGATGAAGAACGCCTAAGATATACGACAGAACTCTTCAATAAATAACAGCAAATCTCTCGGGATTGCTGCAATCGCATGTCTGTTTATTGATTATACCATTTCATAACATAACATCACGCCAGTGCGCTCTTAAGGGGTACGCAGGTCTCTCATTTCACCGGTTATGTTAAATTTTCATGATATTCGGGTTATCTATTCTGGCGTTAAGGTAACTTACTAAACATGCCTATTAGGTATAGATACAACTAAAAAGTGAAAAATAAAAACTTTTTTACAAAAAATACTACCGACTTCCAAATAAGAAAACTACAAAGTGAAAAACAACTTTATTTTTCGAAGTCGGTGTCCATACCGCAAAAAAATGGTACCTACGAAAGACACCGACTTCCAAAAATAAAGTTATTTTTCACTTTGTAGTTTGCTTATTTGGAAGTCGGTAGTATTCTTTGTAAAAAAGTTTTTATAGCTTATTCCAAATCAGAGCAAATAAAGAAAATTAGGACTTATGGATTTAACGATATGACGTAATGGAGAAATTCTCTAAATCTGGATACTTTCAGGTAACTACCTACCTACTTTATCTAAACAAATATATTTTACTTAAAACGGCTATAGATAAGGGAACCGTCATGACAGTCTTTAATGATTAATTATGATAATGATACCAAAGAAATGCCGATAATTCTCAGTTCGCGGACTTTGCACCAAGTTTAATTGACAAGCGTCAAGTGATTAATACAAGGAGTTCCACTAAAGAATGTCTCAAATGGATCTACGGAAATAGAAAGAGATACGAATCCGGAATACTAATATTTGAATAAGGACCAATGAGAGTACGTATGGATCAATTTGGGAATATTTAGAAGGATGCCTCTAAAAATGATCACAAGCATAACCAAGAACTGAGGACACAGCAATTATACTGACAGAAGCTTAATCAGAGCAGTCACCAAAAGTGTAAAAGACTTAAAAAAAACAGCAAAAAATGTTTTAGAGTAAACTGACAAAGTCCGAAGATACATAATCAGTAATAGAGAAATAGGTACAAAACTTTAACCCATAGGCAAAGGATAAAAGTATTTGGAAGAAAAGAAACAGTGAACTCAAACAATACTGAAACAAAAAAAATATTTGCCTCTTCTCAGAAATAACAACACGTTGGAAAAAACAAGGCAGTGATGTAACCGCATTTAAAACAGGAAAAAGAGGGGAAACATGAAAACGCCAATCTAAAAACAGAAGTTTTTAATAGAAATCTATTCTATTTTTTAAATCTCGTTCATAACCAAGAAAACAATATAATGAAAAGTCCCCTTCATCACGTTTGCGAGGTTTCGCAGAAATACTCATTTCATTTGGTAGAATTTCACCACCATAATAAAAATAAAAATTATTTCAAAGGTCAGAAAAGTTTTTGGGAATTTTCCTTGTTCTTAAAATAATGTTTTTAACTTTTTGGTTACGACTCGAGGTTGGAAGAAACACCCAAAGGCAGGTTAGTGACTACAAGACTGGGTACACAGTCCTTAATGTCAAAAAGGGTCAAATCAAGTGTTTGTCACTTACAAGATAGACAGCACGCACGTTTCGATTTATCGTGAATCGTAAACGTAGTTTGCTGTGTCGATAAGAAACCAGCCAAGCCCACTTTTATCGCATTTTTTTTGTAAGTACCAACTGTCCGAGTTAAAATTACTGATAGATTGCTGATCAGTCCATTATTGGCGGTAAAACTACGTTCCTTTACCGTCCTTGTTCAAACTTTATCATAATCTTTAACTATAAAACCATTTACGTAAAGACCGATTTCTTTCTCGCAATACTAATGTCCGATAGTGCCTAGGTCAGCCTTCTTATTTTTATCTTTTCCATTTCGTCTTTGATAACAAGTTCGTTACTCCCTAACTTCACATCCTCGGGAGCAAAGTCGGTCACAGCGTCTCATCTGGCTTGAAGAGAACTAGGTTAAGGTATCTGTGACTCAGTGACCTGTATCCTAGTGTATGACAAGGCTTTACCCACGCAGACTATGTATTCCTTGCAATTTATTACTGAGAAAATTCATAAAACTGCTATGTATGGATGATTATTAAAATTAGATCAACGTTTAAGTTTTTCTTCGTTTGTCTTATTTTCCCGGTAAGTGTATTTGTTAGCAGCCCTGTAAATTCAGTTTCTGCATACACGGGTCGTTACGAGTACCAACAGAAAAATATTATTTTCAAATCTTCTATTTTTTATTCTGTTTTTATTGAACTCTTGTTGTTTAACAAAGGTCCTTTTAATGTTTGTGTTAAAGGAAAAATATCAAATTGAAAATATGTTTTGCAATTCTACACTTAAGTTCTCTAGATCTTGTCATACTCTAGTATCTAGTTTGCCCTACGTTTTAGAAGTCTCGGTTTTACTTAGATTACCTAATCACATACGTCTGTACGCAACCGACCACGTGCCTCAAGTGTGTCTTGGGCTAGGTCACGGTTGCTCTAACCTTCGTTGGTTGCCTGTAGCTAGAACTGCTTTGTGCTGCGTTTCAATCTATGCGGTTTTCTGTTTAAATATTTATAATAACACATTAAAATGCCAGTTATTTATGAGAATATACATAGGAATGTGATCTAGTGCAAGCTACGTTTTTCTTCTCATGGCTTTATTCAATTCTCCTTTTCTCTTTGTAATTTATCTCATAAAATCGTGAAATGCAAGATCAATGAAAGATCTTGCAGGCTGTCTATCTTAGTTGTCACTTATTTGAATTCGTTTGGATGTTTTCACCATTACGTAAGTTCTTGACATTGAAATGGCCGCACGTGGACGCGGCACAAGTCTCGAAATCGATTTGTTAGTTTTGCTTGCACTACTTAGGTAACTCTGACAATGTAGAATGCAATCGATGCAATTAAAGGCTATGTACACGGTACCAATTAAATGGTAAACAGTGTCTCAAAATAAGTGATTAATCTATTTATATAGGCGATGCTCGCGTGGGTGCAAATGTGATTATGTGAAATGAATGAATGGCAGGTAGCTACTATATTGTATGTTACATACATGAGATATATTTATGTCTATCGTTGAGTCTTGTCAAAGATGATAGCAATTTGGACCAATGTTTTCCTTTTAAGTTTTCATGATACTCACTTCTTGATAAAGGAAATGTAGAACATTGTTCTAAAATCTTAAAATCAGATCAGACGGTTAATTATAATCAGTACGTATTCGGTGCACAGCATGGTCGGACACGTATGCTCGCCGGTCACGTTGAGCTCCACGAGGGCCATTGCGCAGACTACAGAACAGACTAACCGCCTCCGTGACGTAACATAGACGATAACCAAACCTCATTACGCGCAACTCGGAAAAGAAACTTTATATCTCCACAATACATCGTAAAATCGAATCAACGGGAGCCAATGATAAGAATACATTAACAGTAACGATGGCATGTCTCCGAAGAGAATGCATAACAGAGCGTGCATGGAAATGTGTTCTAGCTAACATTGCTACGTCTTTCTGCAACAGATTTGAATTCATGAGCAGGATTTAATTTATAACCTTGCTATCACGTTTTCATTGCACCTACCTACTCGGATGCAATAAAGGTCATGGTTTAACTCCGCAAGTTTTTTTTTTAATCTAATATTAGACTCGTAGTGTCCCCTTCAAATACTCTACTCCTATGATGACGTGGAGACAGCAAGTGATCCATTCAATCATGAACTTTTTGTATCTGGTCGTGTTTATCGGAACAAAAAAATGTTCTTTGATATTTGCGCAATTTACAAGAAAGTTACAATGGCATTGATACTGACAGTTACTCTCTTTTTGCGAAAATAATTGAAAATTACAGTCAAACCTTATTGGAAAGCTGAAATATTAAATTATATCAAACAACCACTTATACAAACAACAACACTGACTTAACTTTAGAAACAAGGATACTGAAAACAAGCATGCATTACCTTTCGTATCCTGCCAAAACTCAAATAACAAATGTTTTAATAACATTTTACTATTAACTCTAATCCAAACATTTAATAACAAAGTAACTACAGAAGACGACGAGAAAATTACCTAAACACAGAGTTAGTAAAAGTGAGGCACTTGCCTCGGGGTGTTCCTAGACCTGGCGAGAGCGTCTGACACCCTGTCGCCTAATCTGCTCCTGAAAATGGAAATAATTAGGCATCAGAAGGTAACTTAGGCAGTCTCGACTGGTTAAAAGATTATTTTCGAAACGAAAATCTCTAATTGGTTGCTAATTGGGAACAAGTCTATTGGATTATGTATATATTTATCGTTGTTCTCCAGGTATTAATTTTTGGTCCATACTTATTCGAGATCACATTAATGAAATTTTCACTAGCTTTATATCATAATATATTTATTTAATTATTTTTGTTTAAAAGATTATTTGTGTGATATACTGATGAAGGTACTAAGTGCTAACAGAACACGAATTATTGTAGGTAAAGCTAATTTGGGTTTCTATTATTCGAATGAGACATAAAATAATAACTATCAACTGTACTATTACCTATAAGGCTAAAATACTCCGTACCTAATATCAATGCAAACGTTATGAAAAGTCAAGAATTCCAACAATGTATCTGTTATATATATTATATCAATATTGTAATATTTGTAATCTGCAAGCACATCGTTCTGGCTCATGTTAGTTTTGCCTTATCATTATACACGAAACACGTGCACTAGTTTATTTAAAGTATACATAATATGTATTGTTATTCCGTCCGAATGACTTCATCGGTCTATTTTTGGCTTAGTATATAAAAGTAGCTATGCCAAAACATTCTTTGTTCAAATTGGTTCCATTTTTTTTTTTAATAGTTACTCAATTATATAGTGGTCGTCTCGTCAGTGCTTTTTGGTCTTAGGTGCTTGGGTATTGGGTTTTTTGTCTATGTGGATTCCCGATCGATGGTTATAGTAGACTCCCCTGCTATTGCATGAGACGAAGATAACTGGTGTACGTAAGTACTCTTGCGAGGATTGCAGGTGATAATAGATGTCCGGGACAGTGGCGTAGCTTGGGGGAGGACTGAGATGTGGTATATGAATACACAACTGGTCAAGGAGAATAAATTATGTCAAGGAAGAAAGAACAAAATGATTGCATGCTGTGTTTATCGCATCATATTGTACACTTAGTTTATATTATTGCTTGTATGATAAGGTTATTATTAGTGTAACAATTGTAGATAAGCCAATGAATAAATAACTTAGGTCTAGGCAGGTAGATATGACCACTCAGTTTACCACAAAATGAATGTTTAACTTGTGATCTTTACATAACACTATTGACAAAAAGTCACGCGCCCTCGACTGATCTCTCAAATATTGAAGTTGCAATTTATCATATTTTACACCTGGATAATCTATCTATAAGAAACCGTTTAAATTGATGGATGAGATTATTCTGACAATCAATTTTGATTACTAAGTCAGAATTCTATGAACTTTGTTGGCAAGGGCCAATTATTTTATTAATCTGTATTAAGTTACTTTAGTAGGTATGTCGAGGCAGTTAGAAAGGCCGCACAGGTCAAGGTTAAGATGCGCTTGTCGAAATCGTTCCGAGGATGGGTGACCATCCCGATACCTGACAATTGTAGATATTTGATAGTCGTTACAGAAGTCCGAAAATCTGATACCAGTCTTGCCAAGAGTTTTTACAGTTTATTTTTTACTGTCCGAATCTAGGGGAGGGGGGGCGAGTTGGGAAATTCCCAGAGCGGCATAAATGAGCGGCGGCCAAACTGCACTAACAGCCCTTTTCATGTCATCAGAAAACCCAATCATTCATTCATTCATTCATTCATTCACTTCGTTTTCACTTCGCTCGAAGTTGTCAAAAAAGCAGCTTTATCCGATCTGACGTTTAAAAACCGCATCTTTTTTTCCATAGCTAACATCCTGAAAGATTTAAGTACCTCCATATAATATTATGGCGTCATTTTAAAGGGCGGCAAATATTGTCTATGTCCGGAGCGACGAAATTGCTAGATCGCGTAAGGACCCAGGTAAGTATCGTTTTGTGGACGTTAGACGAAGTCATGTTCACAAATGAAACGATAGTCTACAATGCAGTGTATGTAGAGTCTACATAAATGAAAACATCGTAATATCTGGATCAATCATCTGGTCAAGACCGTACGTTCAACTGCTTGTTGTTGATCGTGTTCGCATGGAGCTCTAATTCATTTGTAGGTACTACGTGTTATAAGTACAAAGTGCAAAAACAACATCATTTTATCCATCTGTCGTTCCCCTATTACCTACTTTAATATTATTAATATTTAGTATGATAAATGACAGTTATTATCCGATAACGACTATGCTGAAAAGGTCACGTTTTCGAATTTCACTTTTATCTGATTTTCAGAATTATACATTTTTCTTTTGACTCCGCTAATTGGAACATTTAAAGGTATCCATAATACCTTCTTTATGTAGCTAAGGACCTCTCTTATTGCCTACGTTTCTATTAGCCAGAATTTTCATCATTATTTCAGCCAAAAATGGTCCACAGCTGCACATTATCGCCTAAAATACAGGATTACCTAGTTCAGGCACAAAACACATGTGAACTTGACATAGACTTTAGCCAAAATTGTATTGATTGTTCTGCCTTATGATTTTATATAAATATATTATTATTATTATGCCTCGCACATAGACCAATCCTGGGCGTCTCACAGCCGTTGGATTCCCGCAGCCTTCACCAAGTCATCGGTCCACTTTGTGGGAGGCCTTCCACCGCTGAATTCTCATCATCATGACAAATTCTTATTTCATAACTTGAAGTCAGCCGATGATAATAGGCGTCACTCGTGAACAATTTCTTATCCTTATCCGATACAATATAAAATGATTCGTTTTTTTTACAGAGTGTTATCTGTGACAATTATAGTTATTTATTGTTGAAATATAGGCATACTTTTAGATAGGATAAGGTTTATTTTAATTTTCACCTTATTTTTATTATCATCATCTTCATCATCCCGATTTTGCCCACTGTGAGCATATAGGCCTCGTTTTCTTCTGGCAATCCAGCACTCAGCATACGATCCGGTGGTAACTTCAACCTTTGTGCAAACTGAAGCTAACAAATTCTCACTCCGTCAATTCCTATTTATTAATGCCAATTGGTTTGCTATAACGAGTAATATCCGCATTTGCAGTTAAATTAGTCATCCGTAATACAATATTTCAATTATTAAATAAATTAAATAATCCTAAAGATTCAGCATAACATACTCATAATATAATCACAAATAATAACGATGAACTTACGACCAGCATAACAAAATGTCAATTATTTTTATAAGGAAACTACTACGAAGATGTCGCCGAGTGTAAGAGTGTAATTTCTTGTAGAATGAATATCTTAGTAACATATAGTTATTCTATCCTACCATATCTTGCTGTACTTAATATTTCATGAGCTCTCTTGGAAGTCCGATTCTCAGAACAATACAGTATTCTCATGATTGTACTGTATTTTTGCCAAACCGGCGTACATGATGGGAAAATATATACCTACTCGTAATTACTAACGGTCTACATATGATGTGTGAATATAAGAAGTTTATTTTCAAAGGTAAAGCTATTGTAATCTTCTGCTTTGCTAAAGAAAATTCAAAACAACGTACTGTGTAAAATTTTTGCCACGTCAGCTCCGACTAACTTTGAATTTATTGACAATCTTTCAGTACTTCAGAGTTGATCCAAAACAAAAGTAAGCTCATATTCACAAGAACTTTCACTCCTGAAAAAAAAACAATAATTTTAAAATCATTCTGTGCATAGGCTTGTAAGCCTATAGAAAAGAAGATGGCGCGATTCAAATCAAATTATCGATAATATTTATGATTGGCGGCTTGTTTCGAGTCTATGTTTAATGTTTGCAAAAGTTTTCCAAGAAAAACTAATTATCCTACAAAGTTTTCTTAAAAAAGTGAAGTCGAGTCGTGCCAACAGGAAATAACTTAGGAATTTGAAACTGTTACGTGGTCTCGTGTTTGGATAAAATCAACTTTTTTGCTTTAATTAGCAATGCTAAATGTGGTCTATTGTTTTATTTTTATTTTGGTTTCTTTCAGAAACACGACAAAATAAATGTGTGATATTAAAGAGGTGATATCCAGGCTTGATTTAATATAACTGACAATGCGACATATCTATTTGTCACATTATACGCTACAGATGCTGATTATCAAAGCAGATAACCAAAAAATTCGCCTTGTTAGATTACCTGTCGGATATGTTTCAAAGGCCTCTAGAGTACTAACTTCATATTTAACATGACAATTTTAAAGTACCTTATAAATGGTTTAATTGCAATAATTATTAGAATTTGGATTTGACCCGCTTACGAAAATTATTTAATTTCAGCTACACTATTTCTGAGTATCTACTACTACTTTTTAACTCCCGATGAAAAAAGAGGAATGTTATAAGTTTGACATGTGCAAGAACCTGTGTATCTGTCTGTTGCATTATAGCTCCAAAACGGGTGAACCGATTTTGATATTGATTTTTATTTGAAAGGTGACTTTATCGAGAGTGTTCTCTTAGCTATGATTGATGAAAATCGATTCAGCCGTTCAAAAGTTATGTGCGTTTTACTGTTTCAATCGTGGTGTTTTCGCAAGATATCGTGTCGGGAGTTTATTAAAAAAAATCAATTTTACTCGCTATCCCGATATATGCATCGCGCATTTGCCGCCTTTATATAGTGTGCCTGTAGCTTATGCAAAGTTATATATAAGATATATAAGAAAACGTACTGCTTCAAACCAGTTAAACTTCGAATGCGTCAATGCTGAAAATTGTACCAAAAGCCCCTATTAATCGCCCCCATACAAAGTTACATCTGTTCTCATAAGTACATTATGGCACTGTCAAAACAGAGATACGCCACGATGGCACCTGTTTATGATAGTGACGTCATCACACACGTGTTGCTCCAGTTGCATTGTTCGCGACAGTGTGGCTATTTGCAATGATTTCTATTAGTGACGTATTTATTTAGTGTGTCAATTGATCAGTTGAGGGGTCGGTGGAAATTATAGGGCGGTTTGGAACTCCGACATTTGATAAAAGGTAGTAAAGGTGACAAGGCTACTTTATCTTATGTTATATTTAAACAACTCATAAAAAACAGCTTCACGCCTGTTTATCCAGAAAGCGATCGGCAGAAGTTTGTAATAGGTACATTGACGCATAAGAATACGACATTTAGTAATAGGTACCATCCACACATCGCCAATTATTTTCCAGTAAGCCTAGCCATTACAAATATCCGCAAGCTAGGTACTGAAAGTAATTAAAATACAAAATTATATCACAGAAAACTAATCAAATGCGTTTTCACCCTCACACTTTCCAATAATACTTTTCCAGTTTCGAAATCTAATAGCAATTTCATGAAACGTGCGTTTTAATTAACTCGATCTTTTTCCTTTTCCCCAGAATAACTAAAAGTAAAAAGTTCTTACATAATGATAATTGCCGTAATTGCTCACATTGCTCGCCCTTGTAAAAAGGCACCACGCCTGGAGAGGAAAACCTTCAAGAAATTAAATGTACACGTTCTATAAAAGAGTAGAACGTGTTTGCTAGAACATAAATACCCGCGGCTAAGTTTACCATGGCACTGGAATTTTCCGGACTTTCTCGGAAATAGGGAGGGGCTCAAGTTGTAGGTACAGACTTAAATTATGCGTATGGTTTTTTTTAGTAACGCTTATTTTTTTGTAAAGTTTTTGTCGGGCTTGATGCAGATTTTGTCCTGTTGATTTAAAATATCCCGTAAAATTGTTGGGGTTGAATGTTTGAATACTGAATTTTCTGAAACATAACGTAACGTAATTCATCAAATTATTTTTTGTCATCTATATAATCTTGTTATTTGCTTGTATAACTTTTATGGTGTACAATAAAGTATATTCTATTCTAACTAATCATATTTATTTAAAGGTCTTACTAAACTAAGATTCCAACACGGGGTGGCTTTGGAAATGTCTTCACTTAAGCATTATGCCAGCCTACACTAGTACCACCCACGTCTTACGTGGGAAGAACTAGAGCGCTGCAAGATATATCAGAAATTCAATCCGCAATTAAATTTTCTTCTTGGCCATCCTACTTGTACTCGTACAACTATGTTGCAAAGTGCGTTCACAGTAAATGAATGCTATTCATAACACGTGCTGGCGGCTCAGTGCCGTCCACGTGTGGCGATGTACGGCAGTGAACTGAACTGATGAGTAATGAACGAACTACTTGCGTACAATGGCCATTCGGAATTCAAATTCACTCGGCGAATCAAATATATTGAGCAGCCGAGGGGTGAAATAATAACAGTGTGTTGCCGTCGACTGTCCGTGAACTGAGGTAGCTATGGCAACATTTTGAAGATTGGCGGTTGGTTTTTTGAATAAGGAGTTAAAAGGTTTTTACATGAATTGGGACGGGGAAAATGAATGGGTGTTTTATGAGTGTTGAAAACCTCAGTTGAGGAGTAGATTTAGACTATATGTTACCTTGTGTATTTTGAAGCGTTAAATACTATGGACCGAGTGTGGAAAGTAAAATCAAGTTTATGTAAAAATATGGTTATATCATAGATCTTTTCAGTATGTACCTAATTGTTTCGTGTAGAAATAGACAATTACAAATGCGTTATCTGCGTAACTGCTCATAAGTTATTTTATAGTTTAGTTTACGGCTTCGTGCTTTCAGCTTATGTGCAATTAAATAAAATAAATAATAGCTACTGGGAAAAACATTTATAGAAAACTGTGTTACCTTGCCTAGCGTAAAGCTAATATTATTAACACTTGATTCATTGTTTTTTTTTTAGTGGCCACCTTATTGATTGTTACGTAATAAGTAACAAAATACCTACATATTAACCGTTTTCTAATTTGGTCATGTTTAGATTATTGGATGTAAAACATTGGTCTCTAGATTTTATTTTCTACAACTTCTGCAAATATAGAAGGGATAGAATAGACACTTTTATAAATTTGCACGTAAACTTACAATCAAATATCCCTGTAAGACTTGGAAGATAAATCTGTGGCCTCTCTCTATAATAAGTACTCTCCAAGACTTAAATGTCTTGAGGTTACATTAATCTCAAATACATAATATAGTCATATGTTACATAAGGTGTGGCCGGAGCACGAGTCTGGTACATATGTCAACGTGACGTATGTATAAAGTACCGAAAAAAATGATGCACGTGTAACATACGTCCGTCGGTACTAGTTTTTATCGCTCACCCTGCATCATAGTGACAGAAATAAAAGATTCGTTTAAATCGCGTCAATTGTACTGATTATGGGTTACCATTAATAACTACATATCTTGTACCTATTGATTAATTAGGTAAGATTAGGTATAAATTAATTAATTATGTACCTATTATATTAAATATATAGAAAAATTAAAATTGGTAAGTAAATAAATTCGTAGAAGTCAATACCCCCTACAATTTTTTATTTGAGAATTATGGATTTTTGTAGGTCTTGTGTTTTAGGTAGGTGAAAGGTAGAAGTTCTTTTTGATGGCCCAAAAAATTGAAAAGTTAAATAAATAAATTTGCCAGATTAATAGAATCCAAAACTACATAGAATACCCAGTGATTTTCGTCTATGTTCCTACAGTAATTTTTGTGAGGATGTTTTTGTTTTACACATCTGACCAAACTAGTTTCAAAATGGAAGTTGCTAATTTTTAAAATTATCATCTTTATACACGTGACATTTATTCATAGAAATACCTAATTTTCCAAACAAATGCATAGTTATTTTAAAATTGACAATGTAACAAAATTTCCATTTCTGAAAATAGAAATACGATGAGACTTATCATTTGTTTCCCACATGTCTACATTTACAATTACCTTGTCAGTGATGTTTGCTAAAGTTAATTTATTTCATGCTCTTAATGACAGCTTGTTTCAAAAACGTGCGGTTTTAGAATTGTTAAAGCGTGAAAAATCAAGTAAATAAAATAATGTATTAAAATCGGAGTTTTATCAGTATTAAAAAAAATACAATCTCAAAGTATTCAAATAATAAGTTTTCCAAAATTCCGGAAATTCCGCTCGAAATTTGGTTACCCTTACCCTAGTAAAATATCAATTATTATGAAGGCACTCCCGTTTTTTATCAAATTTTCTAAGGCAAGTTATATATTATATATAAACAAATGTTTATTTTGGCTGGCTACCTTGCTACCTCAGTTCAAATATGCTCACAATGTTTTGGAAGATTTTTTTTTTTCAATTTTTGTTACATGGAACAAGCATTTTATTTATTTGCATAATATAGTATCTTTAGCGCCCTGTTTTTTTTTGTAATTGGCACCTGCCCAGATCTTTGCCTAGAAGCTGGACAATACAGGTTCATAAGGCAGGCTGTCTCAACACTCTCAACTGTGTTACAGTGTAACGTACCTACCATTTTTTTTTTAATTGTCTTTTTTTTATTGAATTAAGTTTTTAACTAATTTGTACTTGCGCCATAATGTCCGAAGCGCGAGCTTAGCGTGCGGTGGTGTCGATGCTTGTAGTTTAGCTGGTACAGTACTAAATCAAATTTGAACACCATATTTGTACGCTTCCTGGCATAACATAGCGCTCTATTTCATGTAAGCTAAGATCTGTATTTATAAACAGCCTATGTTAACAAATAAATGATGATTATGATTAGTGAATTGGATTCCAATAAAAAAAAAAGTAGTAATTATTATGTCAATAAAAATTATTTGTATTTATTTTTATAGATCCCTCCATAACCTAACCTACTAATTTAGTTTAATGTATACTTATTTAACTACCTTTAATAATACATGGCTAGGACGACCGCGACCTAATGCAGATTCTTGATCCAGGTACACTACTATAACACGTTCATACTATGAATGCACCGACTGAATCACGCGGCATCTACGTAGGTATGTCTTGTCTGTGTCTATGTCTATACACTCCATTATGTAAGTGATTGCTTACATTCTACATGCAAGTCAAACAGCGTACTCGCTCACCAAAACCAAGCAAACAAATCAAACAACAAAAAAAAAACAAAGAAACAATTTGCGAATCCTTAAAAAACCTTTTAAAGAAAACTCCTACTTGACCTAATTCCAATTTCAGCCACCGCAACTCAATAAAAGCAAAACGACAAAAATAATTAAGTAATAAAACTTTAGAACTTCGGAGTCCAAACATAATAAATTCCTTTATGACATCAAGTTAACAAGGTGCCATTCATAAGAAAAATCGTTTATAATAATAAATTCTTAAAACAGTCGGGTATACCCGCAAATAGAGTCAGGCGACACTCGACGAACGTGAGCACATTTATGTGTGTGTACATAACGTTACGTGTGGCCACTGGCCACGGTGGCGGTGTGGCTGTGGAACGAGTTGTGTGTGTGTGGGTGAGGCTCGGTCACGTTTTGCGCGGCGTGTTGAGGACGCGGCCGCGGCGCGTGCAGCCGGCGCCCTTCCTCGCCCCGCGCTCGCCTCACTCCTGTCACGTGTTATCGAGGTGTTATTTTCGCTCCACTTTCGCCACAAATCACAATATCTCTATTCAGATGTCGAATTAATCAATTGGGGATTTTCGTTTTCAGCCAGTCGCAGCTTTGTAACTAAAATATTGAATGTATTTTAATATCTATCGGAGATATTTATATAACGTTCGATTCATACGTTTTGTTACGTGAATAGGTATATTTATGTAACTAAGGTATTGTATGTACGTGAAAAATGTTTTTTGCCACCTTTGGGAGTGCCCAAAAACAAATGGCTAATTGGCTACATTCTCGATCCCGATACAGAATCTGACGCACTACATCGATGATTAGCTCTGAAACATTTGTAGCATTGAACTCTGGTCTATAAATAGATTATAAACAAGTTTCGATGACGTCACCTGGCTGCAGGTGGCACAGATTTACAAGCCCGTGAAGCTGACCATATCACAGTATCAATCACACTGGGATAATTTACAATAACTTCAATAAATATTTATAGAAACTAGATTATGTAAATTACAGGCTCTATCAGGGTATACAATCTCATCAGAAGAGTAAAGTCGCTCATCCATAAGAAGGATAATTATGTTATGCCTTCGTCATAGACGATCAAATTTAAAGATTTGCATGAACATTGTGACATCCATTACAACATTACCTTACTTATCACCAATAGGCCTCCAAGGTCCTAGGTACCTACCTATTTTTTCCACTTCACGATAAGATGTATCGACCATTGCATACAAATACAATGTCGTCAGTTATGCACACTTCAAGGTCTGTTGCACCATTCGTCACAAAGTTTAAAACGTAAACAAAGCAGTAAAAACTCCGTACTCCTTCCTCCAATCACAAACGTTCAATGGTAAAATATTTACACAAAGAACCAAGAATGAAAATACGTTTTACTCAAGGTTTTTCAAAAAATTACTGCTCATACTAACTGGGCGCGTATAGCTCTGCTCAAAAATGGAATGCATAAAACAACCAGGAAAAATACAAATTCAAATAAGGATCTCAAAGAACTGGAAACAGGGAAAATGTGCAATTCTATGGTTTCGAATGTTTCAGAGGTTAAAGAAAAACATTATGCGCAGTTATGTAACGTTTTTGTTATCGTAAAGAGTATTTTTTATTAACATGTAGGGAAAAAAGTAACTTTAAATATTATTATGTAAGAAGCAATGGTAACGTAATTATGTAGACGACCCTCTTTTATTGTCGTTACTGAACTGAATCGTATGATAAGCACTAGCTAATTTGTTACTTAAAACTACTGTTGTCTACAAAAAAGAAATAAACAGTTAATTAGTGAATTTTTACTATTGTTTGAAGGATTTACCGAGTGGAATAAGATTTTTTATAGGAATCGACGTGTGTACCAAGCTATAAGAAATACACAGAATAGCTTATTTTTTTATTGATAGCAATAAAGTGATTTCTTGGGGATAATTTTAGATGCAGTTCCATCCTTTCTGCAGGCAATCTAAATTGGGCCACAGCCGTAAAATTGTTTACTATTTCAAAAACATCACATGATCTTTATCTTCGATAGCCAATCAAAGCGCCAGAATTCCTTGATAAATTAAGTACATTACAGTGTCAGTGGTTTAGTCATTGGGTCACAAGATAGGTGAAGAAGCTCATGTAACACTTGATAAAGATAAAGTTGCATTTAGTGCTAATATTATTTGGAAAGGATTTCTGCAGAAAAAGGTTGAGATTATTTTTTGGAGGTGGTTTAGCCAGTAGAAGGACAAGAATTTAAAAAGAAAGAAAGTAAAATGTCACTGACACTAAATAATTGTAAAAGTAGATATTGAGCTAGAAAGCCACACAATAGAATTACGATGTTCAAATGTTTGAGGGAAAAAACAAATTTGGTTCTGCTAAATGCATTGCCAAGACAGCTGAGACAAGCTGTCTTGCCTTTATTTAATTTGTGAAAAAGGTTTTTTGTAAAGGTTTTGTAAAGGTTTTTTGTAAGAGGTTTTTTGCCAGAGAATAATTGTCTCAATGTTGGAAATTAACGTAGAGATCTAGTATTTATATTTTTTTAGGAAACCTTTTGGAAAATTCACTGTGGTTGAAGAATAAGGTCAGTAGTTTACGATATCAGTGAATTACGATCTATGTGTTACACGTCTAATTTATTTAATTTTGAGTTTTATTTGCTTCAACAGGGTAGTAAAGTGAAATCATTTTTTTTAGGGTAAACAACAAATTCTTAGATTTTTAGAATGCGACGTCGCACCGCATTTTTATTTTTGGGTCCTAAAAGATTGTCGCTACAAATAGAATACCCAAATTTTCCCTGTTATGTCTCTGATTTCTAATCATCGTTTTTCAATTGGCTTCAAGGTAGGATTGGATAGAACTATTCAAGCAGATCTGAAAAGACCCTTTGGGCTGAGGGAGTCATTTCATCCATCCAGTCAAGCGCTAGGGCTGAATTTGGAGAGGGTTCTATCAAATGTTCTTGTTTTTAGTTAGTCTACTTGGATGATATTGTGATTTTTTGTCCAGCACTTGGTACTATAGATTTAAAAAAAGCTGTAGGGACATACTTTTCTTTTAATTATTGCTTAATCTTTAGTACCAATAGGCACAGATATCGATTTGTAAACTTAACCCGCTTGGGTGAATAAATATTTTAGACCACCACTTTCGGCAAATGCAATATAATGAACTTGCTTTAAATTCGTTATTACACAAACACCTAAAATGTTTTTTTCATTCAGTCAATACCAAATCATCCGTTTATGAATAAATTAGCCTTTTTTTATTTGTTATAAGCTCGCGCCTGACCACTATCTCACCTGATGGTAAGCGATGATGTGGTCGACGGTGAAGCACGCTTGCCTAGAAGTAACCTTTTCATTCTTGACTTAAAGACGGAGATTGTAGCTATCGGGAAACACAGACTCCGGCAGGGAACTCCACTCCTTAGCTGTACGCATAATAAAAGTATTCTCAAAACGTTTAGTGCGTATGGGTTTGATGTCCACCATGTACCGATGGCGCATCGCCGTACGTCTGGTAGTCCGATGATGAAACGGGCTGGGTAGATTTAGATCATGTATATCCATCGCACACTCCTCGAAATGTAACCGATCAAAAATCGACAAGCTGGCAATTCGGCGACGGTGTTCAAGGCTCTGGAGCTTTGACTTAACCAGTGCCTCATCGCCGATGAGCCTCTTGGCCCGCTTTTCGATCGACTCTAGTGCTTCAAGCTGGTATTTGGCAGATCCGTCCCAGAGATGAGAACAGTACTCATGCATGATCGAACTTGCGCTTGATACAAGCCGAGCAGCTGTTCTGGCGTGAAGTACCTTCTCACCTTTGCAAGGATCCCCAGCTTTTTGGCAGCCAGCTGAACCTATCAATGTTCATTACTCGATAGATACCTACGCCACGTCTCCCAAATTGATTGCATCATTAGAAATGTATTAAGGTGGGCAGATATTTTGTTTAGTTCCTACCACCGACGCTAAGGGGGTATTTGAGTCTAAACACTTTCATCGTGGAAAGTGAAATAGGCAGGCAGTCAGGTAGGTGCACAATTTATGTATTTGAAAGTGAAAATAAGGTCAAAACTCTTGGACTTAGCACTGAAGTTACATTATTCATAGACTTTTTTGTGCCTATGATCACCGGTAGCAGAATTATTTGCACCCAGTCAATAGAATTTCTACAAATGAGATGCCAGGCAAATTCATGAAAATCTAATCCAAATACTTTGTGCCTCATAGACATCTGTCTAAATCTCCGAAACGGAATAATTTAGGTAGTTAGATGCTGAAAATGTTAAACAAGATGAATAATGATTTGCGGGTCAAGGTCGGCCGTGAGAAAGTTTGAGAACAAATCCGAGTAACGTTCTTTAATGGTTAGTGATAAGCAAAATAAACAATGATTACTTGCCCAGATTGATAAAACATTTAAAATTGTAAACGAGGATATCAATCATAGAGTATAATATTTGGTACCCACCAACATTAATTAATTCATTTAACATTCACTGTGTGAATAAATTAGTGCTTTTAGAATTGATTGTATGTAATAATCACATCGTAATTTCTCTGTTACACTCAATGGTGTATTGATACCACTCCCTGTAAACACATAATTATTTTCACAACACGATCGCGACAAGTATCGAACCATCTTGATGAAGCATCGTAATAAAACTAAATAGATGTGTCCATTTAAACTTACTTGTCATACTTCACGGAATGCCCGTTCTCCTCCCAATAATGCCTTGATTCCATATTCATTTGGAACCACAACAAATAACAAACCACTGTTTCACAAAATAGCAGATGATAATATCTAATACAAGTTCTGTTTACATTTTATTCCCGTAACGGGTATGTTTATTCAGCACTAATCACAAACAATTATAGCACTTAAGTTAGATCTCCACAATCCATTTTCGTTAAACGATCACAGTAAATATAAATTGTTGTTAGCGTATTTAACTGCATGTATGGAGCGTGTGGCAACGTCGTCACCCGTAGAGCTACGCGGCCACTCTGAGCGGATGTACTCCAAACACCGGCCGGTTTCAGTCATGTGACGCGGCGGCGGCGTCAAAATATGGACGGGGGGCGTCGGAAATCGGAATGCTGGCGCACATTCCGATGCGTGAACTCTAAATTCTAGGGTAAAATGCAAATTTACAGGTATTTGAAGAAGTTTGTATGTATTGCTGTTGATGCTAGCGTGGGGCGGCGGTGAGTGACTGGTCTGAGTGGGTTTTGCTGGATGTCGTGTCGGGTCCGTCTGGTCGGGCACCGCGGGCCCGAGCGCCGTCGAGCAGGCCACGCTTGCTCGCACGTGACCGCTGTGACGCGTAGAGCTCCGCCACTCTACCCCGCGCGGACCGAATCATACTTCGAACTTCGGGTATACCTTATCGTTATAAATTGTTGCATGGTGCATGAAAAATTATGAGATCACTAACGCGCTTCTTATACTACACGGTAGTCAGGGCCCTGAATAACTGCTTTGAACACCACCCTAAATTAGGGTTTAGGGCCCTGAATACCGTGTAGTGTATTATAACACTACACGGTAGTACTGCCCTTGAATGAACATTATTTTCCTCGACATCCTGCCCTGAGTTCCTTACGACTTGGTTACCTACATAATGTTAAAAATAAAATTATTCATAAAAAATATTTTTTCAAAACAAGCTTTTTTCTTATTCTTCTCAGCAAACTCTTTCATTTGATACCCATAACATGGCAGTGCTAAAAAAAATAACTAGTCCGCCATCTTGGGCCGTTCGCCATATAGGTTTTAGAATGACGTCGCTTAGCTAACCATGCATTGTCATCCAAACTAAACGTGTATGCAAAATTTCATCTTAATCGTTGGAGGATAACTGCTTTAAAATTCATTTGCAAGATTTGACCCGAACATACTTACATACATACATTGCAAGTTAAATTAAAGCTTGTAAAAAGTATTCGAGTGTAGAAGTGAAGAATGGAGAAGAAAATAAATTAAGAACCTGATCACCTTGGTAAACATTTAAAAAGTTAAAATAAAATAGTTGCTAATCACATGGAAAATAAAAAATTAAAACGGTGTTGACCATTTGGGAAAACTTTGAAAATTTATATTAAAAACAATATAAGAGTTCCTGAGGACTGAGGCTAACATTAAAAAAAAAACAAAACTAAAAATGTATAGCATTGTATCCGAATAAAGTAATTTTCATACTTTCTGCTATTTTCCATGTTGCCTTAAATTTAGGTATCCCTTGTAGCATTGTCCAAAAGGTAAAAAACAAAAGGCCATCGCTGACCTGCTGCAATATTCCAACAGCCAGGCATACATCCAAGTGTGTCCCCCGTGGGTGTGGCGATGACGTAGCGCCCACGCCGCACCTACGCTGCGTGCACGTGGCATGAGAAGAACAGATAATAGGTACTCTAGAAAGAAAAGGAAAGTTATGAGAGGAAAATATTTAAGATTGCAGGCTTGTTCCGATTTACCCTCTACCTTTACCTTTCCCGATGTGATGATCACGCTGCCTCGGGCCCGTTCGAGTGGAAGGTCGAAAATATACATATTGCACGTCCGACAAACACTGACGTGTGTTGGCGTGAGATAAGGTCAGAAAAGTTGAAAGGAAGTGCTGGTGATCGCCAAACTTCTGGGCCGCCCTGAAGTTGGCTTTCCGATGAGCAAGGCACGAAACGGTGCTGTTTTTTATGAGATTTACTACAGCGCAGCCATTGCAGCCAACTTCAGGGCGGCCAAGAAGTTTGCCGAGAACTATAGCTGTTAGCCAGCAAGGATATTTATGCCGTCAAAATTTATGAGTCAAATCTTGCAACTGAATTTTAGAGCAGTTATTATCCACCTATTAAGGTGAAGTTTTGCATACACGTTTAGTTTGAATGACAATGCATGGTTAGCTTAGTGACGTCATTCCAAATTCAATATGGCGGACGGCCCAAGATGGCAGACTAGTTATTTTTTCTTTGTGCACTGCCATGATATGTGTATCAAATGAAAGGGTTTGCTGAGAAGAATACGAAAAAAATATATTTAAAAAAAAGATTTCTTAATGAATAATTTATAATAACATATTTACACAGCCTCATAATAAATATATGGGCAGTAAATAATGATTGCATTAATTATTCCAGCTAGCAAGAAAACAAATCAAGGTGCATGCATAGTCCAAGGCGAAGAAACCAGCTAGACTTAATTTCATTGATATGTCACGAGGTCATTTTTAACCGACTTTCCAAAAAGGAGGAGGTCCTATGTTCAAATGTATGTATATTTTTTTTTACGTACGTACGTACGTATACGTACGTACGTATGTACGTTCACCGATTACTCCGTCAAATAGGGACCGATTTTAACAACTCTTTTTTTGTTGGAAAGGATCTCGAGGTGGTCCATTGTCACCAAGTTAGGATCTGAAGAGGGAACTCCTCAATCATATCCCATAGAAATCGAGGGACTTCCTCAAATTTTATAGGCATACATATAGCGATTTTGGTATTTTCATCAACATGGCAAGCATTTGCATTCAGAAAGTATAATTTGGTGAAGTGAAACTGATGAAGAAGACCACAGATGGTCACTGGAACTTCTCAATGATAAGTTTGTTTTGAGTATCACGAATAGTTAAATTACTGTGATGTAGTAAATTAAAATAAATGGTTTTATTGAAAAACTGAGATCAGTAAGTTGGTGATGCCAAGATGCCAATATCACGGTGATGATAGGCTTGACTTAAAGACTCCCAGGTTGTAGCTATCAGGAAATACAGACTCCGGCAGGGAATTGCACAAACACTCTTTTGCTGTGCGCATAATAAAAGTATTTCCAAAACATTCGGTGCATTATGGTCGGGATGTCCACCATGTACCGATGACGCATTGACGTACGACTTGTAGTCCGATAATGGAACGGCCTAGGAGGAATCAGTTCATGCAATTCCAACGCACGCTCCCCGAAATTTAACCGATAAAAAACCGACCGGCTGGCAACTCGGTGCCGATGTTCAAGGCTGTGGAGCCTAGACTCGACCAGTATCTCATTGACGATAAGCTTCTTGGTCCGTTTCTCGATCGACTCAATTGCATCCAGCTGGTATTTGGCAGATCCGTCCCAGAGATGAGAGCAGTACTCCATGCATGATCTAACTTGCGCTTGGTACAAATTGAGCAACTATTCTGGGGTGAAGTACCGTCTCACCTTCGCAAGGATCCCCAACTTTTTGGCAGCCAGCTGAGCTCTTGCCTCAATGAATGTACCAAAATTGAGGGTCGATGTCAACGTAACGCCAAGAAGCTCAAGTCCGTTCGTTATCGGCACGGTCACACCTCGGCATGAAGGCCAGTTCCACCCGGCTCCTTTTAGCGGAAAAACGACACGCCTGGGTCTCAGCAACATTGAACCTGACCAGATTGGCATCGCCCCATTCGGAAACTGCCTTCAAGGACAGATTCAAACGCCCATTCATGGCCTCTCAGAGGGACTGGATCTGAGGCCCAGTAGCGCGCGCGTCGGACACGTATCTCTCAGCAACAGTGCTGTCGTCCGCATACCCAAAGGTGCCGCAGATTTCAAGATATGGAGCATACAACCGAACTCTTTAGCAACAATCAGCATGAATGTCTAAATTGAGTTTTATGGGTATTTTGTCAATCCTTTAGGTACCTTACCATAGAACTTGCTCAATTTGTAGTAGTAAAAATGTTTTCGCAAAAAATGTACCGACTTCAAAAACAAAACGCTAAAAAGTACAAAATATCTTTCGTTTCTGAAGTCAGTGTCTTTTTTATTGTTCTGATTAGCAAGCTCGCGCATATGTATCCTCCGACTGCACAGCATGATTTTCTTCTTGTTGACGTCTTTTTAGTTCGCTTTTAATCTCATTTACACATTTGTAAGCAGCTCGAGCCCCGACATCCTACCCGCTGATTAAATTTCTCAGCGCCGCACAAATGGCATGGCATGGATGGTATTTGATACTAAAACAAGGCCAATAATCAGTTTTTTGAAGTTTGCTATTATAACAATATTATTGTTATTATTTACAAGTGTTTCAAATTCTCAGCTCTTAGGCTGGTTTAAGCTACATTTACGGGCCGAGACCAAGTAAATGCAGCGTGTGTTGTATTATGTTGGGGTAAATGATGTGGACCTATTTCGTTTTCATCTATTTGCATGAACTTTCTGACAATTCGGCATGTGTTTAAGATGGCAGCTTTTTGAAGGGTGATATAAAGATTTTCGTTTAGGTCAAGTAACTTCAGACTATGGAGAAGGTGGTTCGGAATAACGCCCGTTGTACAAAGGACTATGGGGACCACATAAACTTTTTCTTGCCGCCATATTCTAACTATTTCGTCCTTGAGCTCTGCGTATTTACTTATTTTTTCAGTGATTGTTTTCTGAATGTTGTGCGTATTGGGGACTGCGATGTCTATCAGGAAAGTTACTTTATTTACTTTATCTTGCAAGGTTATGTCCGGTCTATTATAGTGAATGGTCTTGTCGGTGAGAATGGCGCGGTCATAGTAGAGCCTATGTGTGGTATTTTCTAAAATAGTTTGTGGTGTATAGTTATAGTAAGGAATATTAGTGCTTTGTATGAGAGTGTATTTGAGAGCCAGTTTTTGATGGATTACGTTTGCTACCTGGTTATGCCTGTGAGTATAGTCAGTCTGTGTGAGTGTTGTGCAAGCGCCAGTAATATGTTGAATGGTTTCTGGCTGGACATTTATCATTTGTTACTGTAGGATCTTTTATTATGTATTTTCTGTAATTTTTTGTGTTAATGATCTGATCTTGAATAGCTATAATAAATCCCTCAGTTTCTGGGAATAAGTTACATATTTTGAGCCATTTATTGGACGCTAATTTATTTATGTGGGATTGTTCTAAGTCATGAGGATGCCGGCCGTGAAGGACTTTTTTCTTCCAATCTTCAGTTTTTTGGGCCTGCGGGTCTTCATTGGTAGTACTACTTTCTGAATCTATCTGACCATTTAAGTTAAGTGGAGTGTAGTTGACATCGTTGGTTACAATGGCTTTATGTATGTTACTAGTACGAGATTTTGCATGAAAAAATGTTTTTACCCGACTAACTTGTTTCCGCCAAAGGTGCTGGATGTCTATAAAGCCCCTTCCTCCATGTTGTCGTTTGATAGTTAGTCTTTCTATGGCTGATTTAGGATGCAAGTTATTGTGTTTCGTAAGAGTTGTTCGGGTAATTCGTTCTAACTGTTCTGTGTCGGTTTTGGTCCATTTTATAACTCTGAATGAGTATGTTAAAACAGGGATGGCAAAGGTGTTTATAGCTTTAGTTAGATGTTTACTGGAGAGTTGGGTTTTACAAATGGCGTTCAGTCTCCTCTTGTACTCTGTAGTTAGTGAGTTTTTAATTCTTACATGATCGAGTCCCTTTAGCTGCGCGTACCCTAAATACTTATATAAGTCTGTCGGCTCCATTGCTGTTATAGTGTCGGTGCTATTTACTACATAGTCCCCGGGTCGTATCTTACCTCTCACAATGTGAAGGGTTTTACATTTATCTAGACCAAATTGCATATTAATATCCTTACTAAACTCTGCTGTTACTTCTACTAATTTCTTCATATCTTTCTCTGTTTTCCCGTACAATTTTATGTCATCCATGTATATAAGATGTGATACTGTTGTTTCCTGTGAAGTGTGCTTGAAGCAATACCCAGCCTTTTATTGTTATTATTATTATTATTTCGTAGAATAGTATGGTGCACGTCATGCGGCCATCTCAATGCGCCAGAGTTACTGATTGATCAGTAGCATCAGTCGGTACATAGCTATATAGCTATTGTCTAAGGTGCACGAGCTGTTCTCGGCGCTTTAAAATAATCAGGTTTTGCACGGTGATATAACAAAGTATTTAAGCGTTATTGACAAGTATTGATGATGGATCCTGGTGATGGAGGTATGTAGCTTATTTTATACATTGCTTTAATGATGTTTACATTTTTTGAATCTTTTTCATGGCTTAAATTAGAAACAGTAAAAATTATAACAAAAAAAATTCAATCTAGCTTAATAAATGAGTAAGTTTCTTATATTTCCGGGCTAGTCCGATTAGAAAAAGTAATAGGGCCCGATTTTGATGAAAACTAAAAATGCATCATTGGATTTTTGAAAATCAATATTCCTAGCCAGGAATCGAACCCGTTGATATTGAAAAAAAAAACACACGCTGTAATATTACACTATTCGATTGTGTCCCTGTCCCTAATAAGGATAAAATTCTGGGACGTTATGTCATACGGCAAACTTGAGGAAATACCTCATGTAGGTAAAATCTAAATACAAACTGTCATTCAAATTTATATACATATTTTTATACATTTTATACATAACTTACTCGTTCAAATAAACAGATATATATAGATACAGAGGCGGACAAAATTAACATAATTTTCTTACAGATAATAGAATTAGTGACCATATTTTCACCGAACAGGCCGAGTAGTCCCTTGTTATAACAATGTCGCCATTACCAACTCAAGTCTTGTGTGTCACAAGTACTAGCTAGACTAGGCCCGTCTAGATGTCACGCTTGCCACCACGAGACCTATTCTTTGAATAGTGACGCAACGTCTCACACACGTCTGTGTCTCTCGATGTCTGATGATATCATAACATGAATTCCTATTCATGTTATGTATGGAGGAACTAATGGTTTGTTTAACAAACAGATTGATAAAATCCGTGCTGGCCGACATATTCGCGAGCTGGCTGACCAAAACCAGATGTATCCTCCGACTGCACAGCATAATCTTCTTCTAGTTTACAGCGTTTTAGTTCGGTACTTAAGAAGTCGGGTTTATTGATTTTTAAATTAACTTTTTTTTAATACAAAAGAAGGTTTAAAAAGATTCTGATGAATCCACTCTTTACATCGATTCCAATCTCAGAATATTATAACACTCGTATTTTGACGATTTATAATCGGCCAGCACTGTTTTTATCCCATCGTGTGGGATATCAAAACAGAGGATTTTATTTATCCTTTTATTTTGATATCCCTTACGATATGTTTGGAAGAAAAAAAAATGGGCCCTCACAATATGGCGCCCATAATCCGCCATTTTCACATTTTAATGTAGCCAGTCACACTCGCAAGGTTAAGACGAATCGATTGACGAAAGAATCATCAAAATCGGTCAACGCGTTTGGTCTCTAGAACGCCACATATGAACAAGCATACATACAAACAAAGGCTGATAAAGACATAGACGTCAGTCGGGTAAAAATTGCATTGTCACAAGAAACAAACGTGTCTGTACACATTTTTAGTTAAATAATCGGATAATGAGAAAAGTATCAAATTTAACTTGCAAGATTTTATTACCGACACCGGGATGGCTCAAAGTAAATAAAACATTTTAAGAAAAGCAAAAAAAACCGTTTTAACAAAAAAGTTGGCGCCAAACAAAACAAATTAATTGTAACTAGGTTGATCTCCGTTGATTGTTTGGCGCTGCCTCAAAATGCTAGGCTAAAAGTTATTTTAATTTTTTTGCTTTTCAGTTCGTTAATATTTCGCCGGTTAAATTTTATGTTAAAAAGTTTTATTTCTGCTTTTCAGTTTACTTAATTTCAATAAAATCGGTTCACAATTGAAAATTGTGTGGCCTTTTTTTCAACAAATCCTTTTTTCTACCTTTGGGTCCAACTTTGAGGACATTCCAATAAAAAAGAATTACTGAAATCGGACCACTCTACGTAAAGTTTTGTGTCAAATTGAGAAATTCCTATTTTTTTTCCGTCTGAAGAAATATTGGTAGGTACTGTCGCATGTAACCAGAAGTGAAAACTAACTGACAGTTGATGAAGACAGACCGACGACAAGTAAGTATATAGGACAGGACCATTCTTCTTAGTGTTCCTTTTATTAAATACATGAATAAAACCAAGTTGGTACCTAACATGTTTATTTCTGTATCAGGTTGTTTCTTAAATTCTTCATTAACTTTCTTAATTTGTTTCTTAAAGAAAGCAATCACATAAAAGTTTGGAAAAAAAGTAAATCGAGACCATTGTAAAACCATTTCTATTTCGTTTATATGTATAAGGACAACCAAAAATACATTTACGAATCGGGCCTGTTAGAGCCTGCTTATAAAACGGATTTTAATTCCTACGCAATAAAAACCAGGAGAAAGTTTTCTCGCGTCTTTTGTATTTATTTATTCCTGTAACGTTGTGACGTTATTCAACTCGTCCAAATATAAAGTGTGTGCAAAGTTACTCGGAATGAAACCCCGCAACCGTGGTTACGCCGAGGATTTATTTCCGTTCCGGGTTTTAATAGTCGTAAGTTGGGTGCAAAACGTGCGGCCCGCTCGTCGAGCCGAGCACGGGTCCTGACTGCACGGTCATCATTGTTCACTCGGTATGAATGGTTCTGCTTACATGGATTATAGTTGCACGTTTTGGAAACAGTCGTGACATAGATTATCTAATGGTTGACGCACATAAATAGTGCGTAGTGGACTGGTTTTTGGGGTTATTTTAGGCACTTACTAAGTAGTTTCAATTTTAGTTCTTAAACATAACTAAATTAAAACATATTATGTTAAAATCGTAACACGTTTAACTATTAAACCTTCCACTTCTTTGCTTTTGTATCCGGTGTTGCAGGAAAGGATTACCCCATAAATTGGGATGTTGAAAAAAAAAAAACGATTTATTTATGTATTTTAAAACTTTACAAATCATATTGTCGTTGCAAAAAGCTCTTAAATATTTTTTTTTCAATTTATTATAAGCAATTGAAAATCGATTAAATTTTAAAAAGAACCACGTGTCTACGAACGGGCCATGATTGGTCGCCATGTTGGTGACGTCATAACGTTCAAAGAATTTCATGATAATACAGTGTCAACTACACGTGAATTAAGTAATTAAATCCGAAAATTAAACCAAAAATATTATTTATAACAGCAAATTTGATTTAGGCATGTGTGATAAAAGATTTATAAAGGCTATTTTTGATAATATACCCACCTGATGGATGATTTGGAAATTTAGAGCATTAATAAAGTAGTCGTAATGATTATTACGTGTCATTAGACCGGTGTTTGATATTGTTGTTTACCAGGTACATTTAGAAACATAATTGTCATAATGTAATCGTTTTTACATAAAGGTAGGCTTTAGGTTAGGTTTAAAATAAAAAGTAACCAAACACGATTGGCGCGAAACTTCAACTTTGTATATAAAAAAAGCTTCATTAGATAGAAGTACCACTAAATATGATAAGAGAGAGATTTTATTTTTATTTATTTTTTGCATAAAATCCTTATAATGTTCGTTATTTTCCATCACTTACATATCCCTTAATAACATTAAACACTATATTTATTATATATTAGGTTGGGGAAAAAGTCTTTTCGCATTATAGTATGTATGAACTTGAAATAAAATCTGTTTGGCTATACTATTTGTATCTGGCTGGTTTTGGTATCATTGAAAGTTTAAATTTTAAAGAACATAATTCCAAATTCAAATTAGGAAAATTTGTGATTTTCATTTGTTTTTCGTACTGTCAAGATGAGTGAATCTAATGAAGAAATTCGATACATTTTAAAATTTTACTACAAAAAAGGTAAAAATGCAACGCAAACCGCGAAAAAAGTTTGCAATGTTTATGGACCTAGTGCAGTGTCTGTGAGAGTAGCACAAATTCGGTTTAAGCGTTTTCAATCCGGAAATTTTGATGTCAAAGATGCACGTCGCTCTGGTCGCCCTATTACGGATAAAATGGATGCCATTTTTGAAAAAGTGGAGTAAGATCGGCATATTAGTAGTTACGACGTAGCTGAAGAACTGGGAATTGACCACAAAACTGGTTTGGTGCATTTGAAAAAAACTGGGTACACAAAAAAGCTCGATATTTGGGTACCTCACGAGCTCACTGGAAGAAACATAATGAACCGTGTAATCATTAGTGATTCTTTATTACTACGTAATCAAACCGAACCATTTTTGAAGAAGCTGATAACTGGTGATGAAAAGTGGATCTTGACGACAAGAACGTGGAAAAAGGTCGCGGTCAAAGGCCGGTCAGGCTTCACAGTCTGTGGCGAAACCCGGGTTAACTCGCAACAAGGTGATGCTGTGTGTGTGGTGGGATTGGGAAGGCATTATTCATTATGAGCTGTTACCACCAGGCAGGACCATCGATTCTGAACTCTACTGCGAACAACTGATGAAATTAAAGCAAGAAGTTGAGAGAAAGCGGCCGGAATTAATCAACAGAAGGGGTGTGGTTTTTCATCATGATAACGCTAGACCTCACACATCTTTAGCCACTCAGCAAAAATTAAGAGAGTTTGGCTGGGAGGTGTTAATGCATCCGCCGTATAGTCCTGACCTTGCACCTTCAGATTTCCACCTGTTTCGGTCTCTTCAGAATACTTTAGGCAGTGTCAGGTTCACTTCACGAGAGGACTGCCAAAACCACTTGTCGCGGTATTTTGATCAGAAGTCCCAAAATTTACAAGATGGCAAAAAGTTATCGAATAAAATGATACCTATATACTTTAGTTAAATGTAAATAAACTATATTAAAAAAGTTTTGAATTTTCTTAAAAAATGCGAAGAAACTTTTTCCCCTATCTATTATTTACAAACACTAAAATAATGTGTAGAACAAAAACGTGTAAATATTAACTCGGTACTTTTCCTTACACTAATTGTTCAGTAAATATCTCTTAAAAGCGTAGACTGATTCGCACAATTCAAACAGAAATATCGGTTTTACGCCTATATATGTAATTAATGATTAACAAAATGAATATATCTCCATAAAAAAAAAGTTTGCAGGTTATGTTATTATAATGTCAGTTTGCTCGATATTTCCCTTAAAAATTTACTTTTCTCTCAGTATTTAATGATCAAAGTAAGAAATTAAAAAAAGATAACAACATAATTAACACATTATAATTGGAATCTAGTAGAACATTTCTCAAATCTTTATTATCGATTGCTAAGTACTTTCTATTCGGCTATTGCGCGAATCACATAAATTGAGAGCTTTTTTGTAGTATTCGTACATAACGGTACGAAGCAAGCACGATAACTTTAGGGTTCCATATTTTTGAACATTACGTTGTGAGGGTAGATAAAAAATATTTTCAATTTGATATTACTTTGTAATTATATCGAAAAATAGGAAACTAAAAATAGTTTTGTACGAAATCTTATATATGATCTTTCCATATATTACAAAAAAAAAGTTGATTCAATAAACCAATTGCAAGGAGAATAACCGTCGGAGTTGTTAACCGAAGACTACCCTCGTACATAATCACCATGCTTGGGAAAAAGTTTTATGGTTGCGTACAAAGTATTTGTGTGTCAATCATTTGTCACTTTTTCATTAGACATATTAAATCATGAAAGTCGACTGCAAAGTTAACATTAATAATCGCCACTGTAAAATACTTCAATAAAATTGCAAAAAACACTAATCAACACGCTTTTTCAAACAAATTGGTGATTGCAGCTTTTCTTAATTTCACACAAAGCTGGTGATGAAAAGTGGATCACGTACGACAAGAACGTGCGAAAAAGGTCGTGGTCAAAGGCCTATAAAGGGCCCATTTTCCACCCTTTCCGTTCACCATACTAGCAATAAAAGAAACAGATTTTGGTAGTGAATCATATATCATTTATATATTGTTTTACTTCAACAGAAATGGCTACACAAGAAATGGGCGCCGGGAGGCGGATGCAGAAGTTGAACTTGCACGGTTGCAATATATATAAGCTTCATATAAGAGAACTTATTATACCCGACGCGATGTGCTAAAATTCGAGCTCGCTTCATTCGCTTTTGCATCTTTCTTCTTTAGTTCTCAATCACTGCACATGTCGACAAAGTTTGAGCTATCAGTGTATGAAACGGCCAAAGAAAACCATTCGAGCCAAGATGCTGAAGATGCACCGCCTTGAAAGTATACTCAAGTCATTGTTGTCGGCAGTCCTAGGTTGCATTCGAAAATAAACTGGTCGCAGCTCCCCCGGATTGTCTTTGATATTCCATACAGCGACTCAGTGATAGACCTGGGTATTTTAGTTGACAAAGACTTTTCGTGGGGTCCTCAGCTGTATGAGGTTAGCCGCAAGGTGTTTGCATCTGCGGGGTCTTTGCGCAGAATGCGAAATTTCCTTCTACCTTCTCCCAATCCTCGATTATGGCGTTGTCAGTTATTTAGATCTGACTGAAGTGCAGCTGAATAAGCTTGAGCGACTCCAAAGTGTTTGTTTTAGATTCATATTTGGTTTACGCAAATGACCATGTATCTGAATTTCGAATTAAGCTCAAGTGGCTGCCAATCCGCCTTCGCCGGAATGCCCACATTTTATCTTTACTCTACAGTATTCTGTTTATTCTTACAACCCCCTCTTATCTCAAAGAACGCTTAAAGTTCCTTCATGACACATTCTAGAGACTTGAGATCATCAGAGAATTCGAAACTTTTGATGCCTGCTCATTTCACTATGTTTTACGACAGATCGTTTACGGTCCAGGCTGTGCGATTGTGGAATGAGTTGCCGTTGCCTATTAGATAAGCCCAGTCACTGGCGTCTTATAAGGAACCTGGTTAAAAATCATTTCCTTTCTCTCTAACGCTTTTATATATCTAATTTCTTTCAACATTATTCTATTTTTTTTTATTTGTCCCTCTTTTCTTTGAATTTGTTAACATGTAATATTATGTATGTATATATACGCATATAGTATTTATTATAACAATAAAGTTTTGTATATATTAATGTTTTAATGTACTACACAACACAGACTACCCCTTTTTTACCCGACTGCCGAAGGTGGGTAATGTGTTTATCAGTCTATGTATGTATGTATGTATGTATGTTTATTCCTATGTGGCGTTCTAGAGACCAAACGCGTTGGCTGATTTTGACGATTCTTTCGTCGATCGATAGAAAAATGGCGACTTTTGGGTGCCATATTGTGGGGGCACAATATGGCATTTTCTGGGGTATCAAAGAAAAAGGTTGTTAAGAGGTGATTACAAAAATATATAAAACTTATATGTTTAAATGTACCTAATTCTAAAAAAAATACTAAAAAGTTGTAAATAAAAAAATATTTAAATATAATAAAAAACCCGACTGCTTAAAAAGGGAACTAAAAAGACGTAAACAAGAAGAAAATCATGCTGTGCAGTCGGAGGATACATCTGGTTTTGGTAAGCCAGGTCGCGCATATGTATCCTCCGACTGCACAGCATGATTTTATTCTTGTTTACGTCTTTTTAGTTCCCTTTTAAGCAGTCGGGTTTTTTTGTTTTAATTAAATAATTTTTTATTCATTGTAAATTCTTTCAGTCCATCCAAAGATTGTCTGGTAGATGTCGCTCGTATGATAAGACCGCCTTTGTACCCACCCGTATAATTAAGTTTTTCTTATAAAAGAAATGTGTAACTTTTATGGTGTACAATAACGTATATTCTATTCTATTCTAATAGTGAAAAAAGAAAGTGTAATCACAAATTGTGCGAATTGATGCGATTATATTAGGTACTGCACAAAATGAGGATTGGCCAAGTTTATTATTTTGGTAAAGTACACAGCTACGCAGGAGAACCAAAGTTACCGACATAGTCCGAAGAATTGCCAAACTTAAATGACAGTGGGCAGGGCATATTGCTCGCAGAACCTGGAATGGTGACCGCGAACCGGAAGACGATGCTTTGGAAGGCCTCCCACTAGGTAGACCGGTGACCTGGTTAAGGTTGCGGCAATGCGCTGGATGCGAGACGTATGAGATCAGTCAATGTTGCGTCGCCTGGGGGAGGCCTATGTCCAGCAGTGGACGTCTTTCAGCTGAAATTATGACACAGCTGTTGGTTCTGACTGCTGTAGGTACTGTAGTTCCTATCACAGTCTTGGTAAAACACGTGCGAAGTTAGTCAGATTTATTTATCTAAGTACGTACTACTACGTGTACTTACAAGTTACGACACTATACATCCAACTTAACTGACATTATTTTTATTGCATTTAATGTTAAGTGCATAAAATACACGTGAGGACATGCATGACACATTTACGTGTGTTGGGTGCGTAATTGCGTATAGACTTCATAGATACCAATACCAATATATAATAGATACTTTATAAGGTGCTATGATACCATGGATTTAGTGGCATTTTAAATATACTAAGCATAAACCGTGAGCCAGGCGCTGCACGATTTTTCATAACCAACCTAAACCAAAATATTTTGGATCCCACAATGCTATTCCCAACCCCAGCAACCCAATAAAGTCAAAATCATCAATGGATACCTCCAGGAAAACACGTATTGTCGTAGCGGCACCGTAGCATCGACTTAGCAACGCCGTAGCAACCTCGTAGCATGGTCGTAGCAGCATCGTAGCTTCGACGTAGCAGCGTCGTAGCATTGCGGTAGCGGCGCGTAGCGTTATCGTAGCACTATAGTAGCGGCTTCGTTGCTTAGACGTAGCAAGTCGTAGCATTGTTGTAGCATTGCCATAGTGGCATCGTAGCTTCGACGTAGCAGTGTCGTAGCAGCCTCGTAGCATTGCCTTAGTGGTATCACAGCATCGGCGTAGCGGCGTCGCAGCAGCGTTTCTAGTAGTGGCTTCGCCCCCGCGTCAATCAGTTCGATAATTTGGAGTTTTATATAGTAGGCGACCCCGACTACTAAACTAGTGAAACACCGGCACGCCTCCACATGATTCATGAGGGATTGTCGAGGGCAAAGTATTATTGGGTTCTTCCATTAGGAAATTATAGTAGATACGAAGGTCGACGAGATGTCAGATGTATCATTTAGATTCCAAAAGCGCTATCACATAACTTTAAAGTAGCTCTTCTAGAACCTCATACAAGATTTTCTACGCTATTTATGTTGATGACTGCGCGCGGATGCTGACGTCACACCGTTGCATTACAAATTCACGCTAAACGCATGACTCTTAAGTCTAAGTTGTAAAATTCTGGTATTCAGCTACATCCGGTTACACTAGAAGCCTACTCCAAAATATTTGGGAAAACGGTCGGCATATTGATTGGAAGCGTGTTCCAAAACTTTATAAATAAAATTATTGTTGGGGAAGGTTCATTTAAAATGGTATCAACCAGTAGCGACAATTTAGGTCCGGTAATCCGGTTTCCTTGGCTGGCTTATGAGAATGTTGCCGTTAGGAATATGATTTTTCGTAATAGGAGCTAAGGTCAATACAAGAGAAGTTGAAAATCGTTTTTGTTTAATTAAATCAATAACCTATAGGGTAGTATTTAAACGAGCGACAATAAATTCAAGTTAAAGATGTAAAAAATACTGAATATGGCTTACTGAAATACTAAGTGGGCGACAAACAGTGGGCGAATACAAATGTTTAAAACAGCGACTTGATTAGTACTTTGGCAACAAAGTCGACGGAGCCCCGCTGTGCGGGGCTCCTATTTCCGTCCGCAGGGTCTAAAGTAACCTAACACGAACGAGATGACGGGAGCTGAGTTCGCTCGCTTTGCTCGCTCACTTCAGCTCCCGTCATCTCGTTCGAACCTAACCTGTCCGTGTCGGGGTGCCCTAAGCTCCCGAACTCGCTCCGCTTGCTCTTGTACCAATTCGTTGAAAACACAATTATACCCGAATTCCCGCGCTGCACAGCGATGTCGCCTTCATTTACGATGAAGAATAATATGCTAATATAGAAAAAATAGAACCCCAAATACAATTATAGTATGTCACAATTTTATTATTGCAGCTCACAAAAACCTCCTAAAAGGTATTCCTCAAACCGGATAAATAGTTGCTTACTTAGTATACCTAATAGTCGCCCATTCAGTATATTTTTCACCCGGTTAATTATTTCCCTAACCTATACCACATTTTTGTTCTGGGATAAGCTTGTCACACTACTTTCAATAACTGCAACTTCACCACCAGAAAAACGCTGTGAAGCTCGACGATTCTCAAAGTAACGATACAACTATCTTGGTTCATTAATCAGAGACAAACAGTGGAAGAGTAAGAAAATCACAATAAAGTACCTGCCTATCTTATATCAGTTAGGTATAATGAAAATAGATTTTCTGGCAGTAACAATGGTGCAAAGAATAGTCCGCCGCTCGGGCCACGTTGTCGGACACCCCTTTCTTTTATTTTGTATGTAACACCATTTTGTTTTCTAAAACGGTTTTAGTTACGGTTTGAGCTTGTCGAGGGAATTGTTGTTATCCTGAAAATAATAGTTGTGTAGGTCAATATATATTTTTAGGCAAATCGAGAGATTATGGGGTTCATTCAAGGTTCATAAGTTATTTTATCTAAACACTTTCGGTAGAAGTTTGGTCAGTTTTAGCACCATTGTTAACTAATTTTTCGAAAGCGAGCAAAAGACGTACCTATCCTCACGAAATGATTTGTTTTTACATCAGATATAAGGATATCTCTACATCAAAATGTATGTATCTTGTTTCAGGACCGGTCGATGTACCGCCGCGCTGGAGGCTTATACCTACCTATCTACCTAAGATATCAGAAAAACACAGGTAAAAAGAAAACAGGTCAAAATTATAATTAAAATAGTGATCTGTTTACGTTATCCTGAATAAGATAATTATAACGGTTTGATTTGTTTGTTTACAGTCTACGCGGAGTGACGCAGTATTGGCTAGGTCAAGACTCAAGTCACGTGTAATTTTATAACGTACCTACATAGCATAGGTAATGTAAGTACCTACGTAGGTAACTGTCTGCCCTAGATTTGTGCAACTGCGTAGATGAGCAGTTGGTAAGACGATGAGTGTGTCGACTTCTCAAGAGATACCTACTCGATTTAACTATACGCCTGGTGTGGCTACGAAAAGAATTTTCGTGTAAAAAGGTTTATAGTAACAAAAGAACAGAATGGAACCGTGCTCTTTTTAGTAGGTGTAGGTAACTATAGAGAATACGTGATATTAGTTTTTGGACATGCAGCTAGTTTGTCGTAGGTACCTACCATAATCGGAAACCGACACCCTACATAGCGTAAAGCGCGTTATTTACAAGTAAAATTTAAACATTAAAAAAACCCCTAACACATTTTTATTTTACGCTACATAGTTTATCTAGGAGACACGCTTTGATCGACAATATGTTAAACACATAATTATGATGCGATATCTTGCGGAAACACCCAAAATAAAAAAGTAAAACGCCCATAACTTTGGAACGGCTGAACCGATTTTGATCAAACATAGCAAGAATACTCTCGATGCAGTCAACTTTCAAGCAAAAAAAAAAACAAAATCAAAATCGGTTCATCCGTTTAGGAGCTATGATGCCACAGACAGATACACAAACACCCAGGTCCACACGTCAAACCGCCTCATTTCTTCTCACTTTCCGTCGGGGGTTTAATAGAATTGTATCAAAAAGAACGCCAGCTATAAGACGACAGTATTTCCCTAACGTCAAAATTGCTGTCGATTCCATATTAATTCAAATATAAATCCAACAAAAGGAACTGAGCAACAATATATCCAGCGTACTCAGATTAATACTACGGCTTCGGTGCTATCGATAGCTGGAGCAAGACTTGCTGCAATAAGACTTTGAGCGGTGCCAAAAAGGGCATCATCATTCATAAATAGCGTCTCTTGGAGCCGCAATGCTAAATAGTGTGTTACCGGTAAAAACAATCACCTCACATTTTTTTAATGTCTAAAAAGCCATGGATTCAGTAATGATGTTAAAAAAATCCTCTAAATTTGAATATTTATTGAAATAGCAACACTAAATTTGACAGCTTTGAGTACGTTTAGTTACTTGGATCATTTTTGATAATGGTGCGGGAATAATCGGATGTTAAGTTCTAAATTATATGTAAATAATGGGGCACTTGTTTATAAATATTTCTATTCAGGATCTTTCTTTTGAAAAATTATTGCTTTTAAAATTTTCTTTGACATGACTCATAACTAACTAGCCATACACGTCATCACGAAGTGCAAACTAAACGCAAAACGCAAATTGATATCTGTCAATCAAGTTTTAGGTACAGTTCAGCAGATTTTCGGAAGAGGCGTTCATTATTTTACGTTTTTTGCATAAAGCACAGTGGTTTTATCATTAAAAATGCTTGCTATAATCAATCGTATCCTTGATTGGATTAAAAGCTTGTTCTGGAAAGAAGAAATGGAGCTAACACTGGTCGGATTGCAGTACTCGGGAAAAACAACTTTTGTTAACGTCATTGCCGTTAGTATTATCTGAAAACAATATTTTTGTGTTGTATTAACTTCCTTGTGCACTTTACGCCACCATAATACAGCTTTGTATCATGTATGGATCGAGGTAATGATTCGCCGATCGAATTTCGCTCGGTTATATGTTTCGTAAATATTTTTTCTTATTTTCTGATGATTAGGTGTATCGCCTGCGTTTAATATTATGAGATCCTATTACTCATTGTTCTTTACGTTTGTTTTTCTTAGTCATTCATAACAAAGAAACATCAATCTTATAAGTTACAAAATTATTTTTCATATTTGAGGAGATTTGGTGAAAGTGCCATATCTACCTAAAATTTACATAAGAAGGCTTTTAAGTTGCAAATTATGTTTTAACTAATAAAGATTCTCTTGCATTGGGCTGTAATATCAGATATTTTAATTAATAAAAAAAAGGATACTGATTTGCTAGGAAATGTATATTAATTAATTATTTATTAGGTAATTGCAATAATATTGCCTCCTATCAGTATAAATATAAACATAATATCAGTTTCAATGCCATGCATCAGGCACAACTTATAATCAATGTTGTTGCCTGTCATTTGTGACTTCCATGGCCTTCAATGTGTTAACTGTGTTTTGAATTCCAAATCTGTCTTTATTCTTTATTTAAAAACAATTCAGTAATATTATTTTTGCAAAGAACACAGACACACTAAGTTGTTACAATCTAAGAAGCCCGTTGACGTTTCTCATTCTACATACGGCAATAACTTTCTAGGTACATAAGAAATTGAAAAATCAAATTCATAATCCTAATTAATTACTATGTTACCCATACACTATAACAACAAGTATCATTCGCAAGCATCAAGTTTAATTATTATTAAGTGTTTATATAGCTGTCAAAACAGACCTTTTATTTTTTGACAAATTTAACTTCTAACTGAAAAACCTTCAAATATTATAATTTTTAATATCAGTATTCCATACTCATCAAATCATATTTAAAGTAACTATAGTGTCACATATAGCAACACACAAATACCTAACAGACATAATATTTATTCATTATAATATAAAGAGTCTCATTTCAATCAACAACCATTATCTGTGTCGGATTCCAATGTCAGTATAATCAGACCATTTACTGTAGTTCATTTACCCTTTATCTTATCTCCAGCCATTGATTCTAAGCTGTCTTTATTCTTATGGATAAGTCTGATGGATAGAAAGCTTGTTTGTTAATCTGAGTGTCTATAACATACTAGCTTATTCCCATTGCTGCACTTCCATGACATCAAATCCAAAAAAAAACAATATAAATTTTTTTTTTCGACTAAACCATTTAAAGATACTTTCGAAATGGCCACAATAAAAAAATTAAAGTGAAGCTAGTTGCACATTTGCAGAAGTCAGTAAGTCTCTATGGAGAATAACGTGCAAAAAACTCCATGGATACTCTTTTCCATCAGTTAATTGTAATTACAAGTATTTAGTTACATCATCCTTGATGGGAAATTACACATAATTATATGTAAAAGACATGTAGTAAAAGTGTCAAGAGTAAAAAAAACAACCCAGTAATTAATTAGTTCATCATCATTTCAGCTGAAAACTATCCAAAGTTGGACATAAGCATCCCTCAAATATCACCACATCAATTGGCTTTGACTTAACTCACAGGACACTTATGGTTGCAATAGTGTAGCTGTGCATCTGTGAAATGAATTTTGCAATCATATCATTACATACAGAGAGTACCTCCTACAAACACACAATTGTACCACTTTATAATATTACATGAAAGAAAAATTAGTATACAACAAGTGTTTATTGTGACATGCTGATCAATACATATAATAAATCTGTAGAAAAGTCGTTTTTGTACAAAGAAAATAAAGAAAAATAGCCAGGGTGTTAAAGGATAACCAACAGAACCCATTTCCAACATTTTCAGAATGTTTATCAGTTTGTCTATTTATTTGCTTGTCTGTTTAGTTGTGCACGCATTACTTAAAATCTACGAAACCAATGTAGATGACTTTTATAGATAAAAAATGTACATAACTTGAAGTATTACTTAATTTTTGTTTCACTGCAATTTTTTATCAAAAGTTATCCCATATAGATGTACTGTTCTATTTTTGAGTAAAACTTTATATTTTAAACAGGAAAAGTGTTAAAATAAGAGAAAAGCAGAGTAATTACTAGGAAAGTATTATTTAAAACAATGACTCAATGTCATGGTTTTGAATGAATAAATGTCCTGTAATTTTTCATTAGAGTGTTGACAAAAATAGTAGTAGATTGTCACTATTGATTTATTTTTTACATAATTATATGCCTTGTTAAAATAAATAGGTGTAAAGTTAAACCAGGAACGATAACTTGATCTGATCTGCATTAACAAAATGTCAAATAACATGTTTTGCAACTTATTAAAATGAGTCCGTTACCTCAGCCAGATGTGGTCGAAAATGGTCATTTGAATCTTATAGATAATTAGTTTTGCGGCTTCTGTAATTGTTGCGCACATTTTTAAATTTGTTGCGCTTATAGTTTTTTAATTATTTCACAAAAACATTTCCTGCTGGGGTAACGTTACCCCAGCCAGACCTTTTTCTTTCTAATGGGAATATTTAAATAAATACTAGCTATAAAATTAGTTGTCTAAATGAAGTAAATGTTGTGCCTTATTTTGTATTTGTTCTTTCTTCGGTTGCGAAGTTATTCGAGATTTTGCTGGGGTAACGTTTTTGGTTTTGCTAGATCTTTGAAACGGTTAAGCGGATTCTTATCATATTTTGTACAAGACTTCTTTGGAATTAGTTTAAATTTGTTCTGCAATAAAAATACCAAAATAATACATATCTTAAAGGTTATTTCATTAAATAGAAAAACACTTCAATTGGTCCCAGCACTCTCAATAAGAGGTCTAAAGACTTACTTTAAACATTATTTTGAAGCTTGTAACTGCCTTCAAATGTATGTGATGTTTCATTAGTATCCTGTAAGTATTTAACAAGTTATGATGATAATCAGTTCTTCACGAGCACGGTCATGATGCACGCGGTGTTATTTGGCAACTGATAAGCCTGTATATGGATATATGAACTGAATGTTATGTCAATTATTAGTTGTGTAGTTCAGTTGTATATCAGTAAAATTTCAGCGTAGTACATTGGATAATTAATGAGATAATACGATTATAGTCATTAGGAAGTGAATGACCGTGGTAACCCGACCAAATTTAGGTGGTTACGAAAAAGCGAAAACGCAGAACATTATGCTACCTTCTAAAATATGTAGGATAGTGTTACAAATTTAGTACAGACATTTACACAAGTGTTAAAAAAAACTACATGTTTATTAAAGAATTTTTATTAACAGGTAAAATAATCATTTCAATTGAACTTTTAAAGTATTAATAAACTTATACTTAAAAACAATCACAGATTAAAATTGCAGATAGTAATTTTGCTTTTTTGAATTTTCTATTACTTTTTTTTTAAATGATAGATTTCAGTAAACACAGTACACAGTTACAGTTTTTATTTAAATAGGTATACGCAATATTGGAATGTGTAATGATCACAGACAATAAATAATTATACAATGTTTTTTTTCAGTTAACACTAAACTTACGTATGACTACTAATACCCACTTATATCAATTAAAATCACAGATCAATGGTAATACTAAATGACATCACAATGTAGTGAAATGCTCACAGTTAGTCCTACTGTTTTGTTGTCTCATTTCAAATATCACATTTTTTTTCCCTACGTTTATAGACATAAAATGAACTTAAACTATTTAAAAATCACAGATCAAAAATAATAAAATTAAGTAATATTAAACTGCAGTCAAATAATTATGTAAGTATTACTTTTAACTAATTACAATCTCAAAAAGTCAACGTGTAAAGGTAAATTCTAAGTTTGTTGGATTTTGTATAAAAAATCACAGATCATCACGTAAAATGAGTATCCAAATACGTAAATAACTTTGTGACACAAAAGTTGTCATAAACAGAGATCTAGTTGCCGCTCTACCATAAGCGTAGGCAGATTTTGTTGATTCTTACGTCAGTCGATCAAATGGTCATGATTTAGGTTCTATACTAAAAAGTGTGAAGTATGTGTTCGTCATGTTTAATTTAATAAAAAACACATTGCTTCCGACTGCATAAGATTGGAGACGATGTTTTTATTATTATTATTATCACATCTATAAAAAAATGTGACTAACATTAAAATTCACAATTTTAAAGTAAATACACGTCAAGTGACAATACAAGATCTATAAAATAGTTTTGTATTTTAGATAAATTAGATATTATAATGAGATATTATCAGATTGTAATGTATAAATAATCGCGTGAGGCATTAAATTAATCTGACTCTTCTGAATTTTGCTATACATATCGTCATAACATTGAAAAGTTCTAGTTTGTGTTCGATAGCAATGAGCTTTGTAGTGGCCAACTCCTTCAAAGCTGAGAGGTGGATGAAATTCAATGACTGCCAAGATCACATATAATCTATTATTAATTTCAATATTAATTGGGATATCATTTAGCTGTATATTAATATCATGAAGCTCAAATATTATTAAATGGTTCAAATGATAATTAAATGAAACTGTGCCTATTCTGCAAGAAACACAAAGTGGTGAGAAATCGTTTTTCATTCCTGCTTCTACAGACTCTTGTAAATTTGTAATACCTTTTTGTTTTATGAGATCTATATTCAATGGCAAGTATTTGCATTCAAATGACTCTTTGTTTTTGTGGCTAGTGCAATTTGCGTTTGAGCAAATTCTTTTTCTAGTAGCGGAAAAGTATGAAATACAAATTTCTTCTAATATTTTTGTAATATTACATGCGCAATTTATAACATTGGACGTAGTTTCGTTATTTGTTTCAAAATTAGCACAAAAAATATTACTTAAAAGTACATCTCTTTGGTTGTAGAGTTTTTGGCTGAAGTTCTTTGCAGTAGCAAGATTTGCGATAAACGTCGTAAAAGCGTCCTTTTGCATTCTTTTACTGTTATTGATCTCCTGTCTGAATGTATTTCTTTCTTTGTAGGCTATGGCTAATGCTTGCGAGATTGCGTCAAATGCACAAGTATTAGTGAGAATTATACTTTTATTTCTAGATATGGCTATGTTGCCATTTTGTAATATATATATAGGTTTTATGCTAACGTTTGTTTTTTTGCGAGAAACAGCAAGACCTCGCCAGTTTTCTACTTCAACAGGTTCGTCCTGAAATATAGACTCTAATTCAAAGTCCTCATTGTACTTCACGTTTCGTGTATGAACTGCTGTATTTCTATTTACTAGTAAGTTTTGAACATTTGAATTTTCTAAGTTATATGTAGATGTCTGCGGCATACGCGCATTTTGTAAAACTACAATTTTACTTTTTGTTTCATGTGTAAAGTCAAAATTATTAGTAATTTTTCGTTTTTGTAAAATGTCTTTATTTAATTTTGTTTTTACTAAATTTTCAGAAATGTTTAATTTGACAGACCCATTTATAAAACTATAGTGTTGTACTATGAACTCATCAAGTCGAATTCGCTCATCTTTGGTATTATAATATATGGTCTTTAGGTCCTTAAAATGATTTTCATTATTTGAACTACTAGCTACTTCTTTTGCATTGACAAAATATTTGGTCATAACATTACCCCACATAGGTAATTTTCGCAACAGCCTTTTTAAAGTATCGTTTATAGACGGCAAATAATACTCATTTATTTGTTCATGCTTTGGGTCAAGTAATAGCAAATATAACTTTTCCGTTTCCATTATTTTGTTGTAATAATTGATAAGAGGACAAACAGTACCAGTATTCATAGTTACCTCGTCATTTTCATCTAGAAATTTTTTATCTGTTTGATCATCGTTATCGACACCAATCACATTAGTATCATCCTTATAATCAGTCAAACGCTGTAGAGCTTGCTCATATTTACCACATAGCTGACCATCTAAACCAGGACTAACATATTTGTGTAATGATACTGTTACTATATCATTGATAACAGATTTGATTTCCTTATAGCAATGTAGTGTATGAATTTTCTTTATACAGTTAATATAAAAATATTTGCATTTTTCTGATGCTTTGTCAAAACTACTTTGTTTAGGCAGTTTTTTAAAAAAATGCGATTTGTCTAACCGAATGTAACAAACCGGCACACAAACATCTAGCCCTTCTAAAAGCGAAAAACACTGCGATAAATAACCATTTGTATCGGTATGAAGAAAAGTACGACATATAGCTCCTAGTAGTGCAGACGAATCGTCACATACTATTTCTTTGGGTAAAGATCGATTTACTGCCCATGTACTTAACCAAGTAGCTATAGCTTCAATTGTGTGTGACTGTGATACCATATAACATAAAGGAATACTAGTACTGGTAGTATATGCCATTACAGCATATAGAAAAGTATGTTTAGCGTCTTTAAGACTTACTCCTGGAGGCGCTATCGGTTGAAAAATTGAACCAGTTGCGTCGATGGACAAAACAGTGTGTGTATTTTTTAAAACGTCATCAAAATATTTACTTTGTTCATTTGTCCATAAGTAAATAAAAAAAGGGACAAGAGAAAATTTCCGTATAAATGTATCGAATGGGGAACTTTGAGACATTGCATAGATGGATAATATTGTGTTTTTATCAAATTGAAGGGCCCTTTTAACATCATGTCGTATTTTTCTTAAATTACCTAATTTAGGTAGCGTTGGAGGTTCTTTTGGATTATCTATTTTCATGAGTTCATCAGCCAGCAAAGTTCTGACTTTAAGCGCCTTTTCATACTTTAATTGTACAGCAATTTTTTGTTTTCGTGTCGATGTAAGTTTATTTTTAACATTCAAATCGTGGACATGGTCTTTCTTGTAATTATTTATTTGACAAATTACCTCTAAAAAATTTTCAGTTTTAGGAGATATGTCAACAATAATAACTGCGCCACACTGAGTACATTTTCCATTGCATTTAATAGAGTCAAACAGAAAGTTCGTAGGTACGTAATTATTTTTAAAAGCAAACGTACAATTAAGATCTGTCTTTTTCCATATTTGATCTTGCAGCTCATTAGTCCAACTATTCTGTAACAACGTGTGGTTTTTAGGTGCAATACGTTTAAATTCGTGAATATCCATTAGAAACTTTACTTTGAAATCAGAATTACTGTTGCTATCATCAATATTTTCAAAATCACCGTTACTGTCAAAGTAGTTTCTTTTGTTCGTATTATCTGTTACGTCATCAACCCGTACATCTGTGACACTATCATGGAAAAAATAAAATTTATTACGTCTCACTGACATTTGTATGGCCATTTTAGACATCTTATGTTGAAATATTTCATGCAATTCATTCTGTATACGTTCATATACATCATGAGTAATAGAAGGACACGACTTATTAAATATATATACATATTTAGAAATAATGCGTTTTTGATCTTGCAATGGTATAGCGCTTTTTCTACCTGCCATTTTGTTAAGTTAATTCTTGATTGAGTGCACGAGCGTAATCACTGTGGATAACGCGCTAAGAAATTAAATAATTGAGGTCCGCAAATATTGGTCGATGAGAAGATTGGTCGGTCATCAGAATATCTATAACAAAACAAAAAAATAACTGTAAATATAACATAAAGTGTTATTTAGAGCTAAAGGGCTGTCGAATTGTAATATGAAAATAGAGGAAAAACATCAAAGATTCAAAACAATATTGTACACAATAAAAGCCTATTAACTACTAAATAGGGTATATAATAAAATGCATGGTTCTATGTATGATAATAATATGCATTAAATTCGTTATATCGCGCTCCCGTGGGAACCCTTCAAGATGCCGGGATAAAAGCTATCCTCTGTTCTCTCCTGGGTTTGAAACTATCTCCATGCCAAATTTTATCAAAATCGGTTCAGCGGTTTAGCCGTCAAAGCATTACATACATAATATCCGATCACATGATGACCGAAAAAAAATTATTATTAAATTCCCCACCGACAAACCGATGACGTCATCGGGTCTCGTTTCAACATGTTTGTTTAGGAGAAAGTTAAGAAAAGGAGAGAATTCGTTAAGTTCATTAGGAGTTATACCTTATTATAATATACGCATAAAAAAAGACAAAAAAGAATAAGTACATTATCAAGAAACTTATAATACCCCTCTTTTTGCGTCGGGGGTTAAAATTATATGGTGTCGTCGTCACTATCAGCTAACAAAACTGCTTTTCCTGGTACCAAATTAAAAATTTCACCTAAAAAATATATTTAAGTAACACTATTATAACAGCTCGTAACAAAAACTCATAATAACAAAAGGTAAAATTTTGTATACGCCCGAGACGTATACGGGGTGCGGGGGGCAAAAGTCCGAGTGACACACCAATCGCGCGCTCAGACCGGCGCCACAGATAACTATATACTAGTCAGAGATTGGCGCTACCTAATAAAAACGACTTCTGCGCATCTAACAACTTTTGCCAAGTTACGTGTTGGGGACTGTAATAGCGCGCGTATTTAGAGCATTTTTATTTACGTACACTTTACATTTGTAATAATCTACTTACTATAATGTAGAAAAATCTATTTAAGTCCTGATCCATAGTAATTTCGACAGGTAATAAAGATTGTACAGTGGCCAGCAGGTCAACCTACCTAAATCGTAGTAGTATATACCTAGCTAGATATAAGTACGTACTCACCGTAGATTGAGAGTTTCTGAGTTACAGACGTAGAGAACATCAAACGATATTTTTTACATCTTCACGACGCAGCCATAGTCGCCACCACACTCATACGCAGGTATTATGTCGCCATCACCGCGTCCATCATCGCGGCCCGTGGCTGTTGCTATGTTGCCATTCTGTTTATGCCTACAATAAAAAGAAAGAGTACATTTTTTTGTCTAAATCCTTAATGGGGTTTTAATTGTAGTTTTGCTACATATTTGAAACTCGACACGTCATCTATTTGCGAGTTTATATCAACGCGAGTGTCGCAACAAGGTAATTATGGCTTTCTTAAAGTCTATGTGTCCAAGGAGTTTGTGGAAATAAATACCTACCTACTGTTGCGGTAGTCCCGACTCCCGACATTGATAACGATAAAAATCGGTCGCCAAGTCATGAATTTCATTAATCAAGTTTCAAGTCTATTACAAACTAGCTTCCGCCCATGGCTTCGCCCGCATAATATGTTGACAATGTACCTATACATAAAAACCTTCCACTTGAATCAGTATATCTATTAAAAAAACTGCTTCAGATTCCGTTGCGTAGTTTTAAAGATCCAGGCAAACAGGGACAGACAACGGGAAGCGACTTTGTTTTATAAGTACTATGTATCGAAGGATAAATATGTCGTCATCACTGTCGAGAATTCCAGTCTAGGTAATAACTAAGTACGAAAAAAAAGAAAATAATAAGTAAGTTCCTAAATTCAAATATTTAAGCCTTAAAAAAATACAGTTTTAGATAAGTAGGTACCTAACAACATGTACATATTAATAATAATTTTGCTACTATTTCTGTAGTTACATTATGCAAGCTTACCTTGTTCGTGAATTCATCAAGCAACACGCACCATAATTATGATCATCAATAGAAGCACTCCACATTAACAGTAATTTGCCACACTTATTATTATAATAGCTCTCACGCACTCGATAAATATTTTCAAAAACAGGAAACGGAACTGCCGAAGCGCACGCGCACTCTACAAGATGAATTATGTAATTATGGAGCATGTTTGGTGCGTTATGCAAACAATGAATTACCCCTTCACCCCACCCCTCCCGCGTCCCGTCGAACGACGTGTTATCGGTGATTTTTGATAAGTATGTGCAACTGGAAGATAATAATAATGTTTTCATAGTACAGATATTATTATATTATTATGTATTTAACAGTGTACGCGTCTGTACCGAAATTGTAAAGTGTATTATACTAAACATTTCAAAAGATAGCATAATGTTCTACGTTTTCGCTTTTTCGTAACCACTTAAACTTGGTCGGGTTACCACGGTCATTCACTTCCTAATGACTATAATCGTATTATCTCATTAATTATCCAATGTACTACGCTGAAATTTTACTGATATACAACTGAACTACACAACTAATAATTGACATAACATTCAGTTCATATATCCATATACAGGCTTATCAGTTGCCAAATAACACCGCGTGCATCATGACCGTGCTCGTGAAGAACTGATTATCATCATAACTTGTTAAATACTTACAGGATACTAATGAAACATCACATACATTTGAAGGCAGTTACAAGCTTCAAAATAATGTTTAAAGTAAGTCTTTAGACCTCTTATTGAGAGTGCTGGGACCAATTGAAGTGTTTTTCTATTTAATGAAATAACCTTTAAGATATGTATTATTTTGGTATTTTTATTGCAGAACAAATTTAAACTAATTCCAAAGAAGTCTTGTACAAAATATGATAAGAATCCGCTTAACCGTTTCAAAGATCTAGCAAAACCAAAAACGTTACCCCAGCAAAATCTCGAATAACTTCGCAACCGAAGAAAGAACAAATACAAAATAAGGCACAACATTTACTTCATTTAGACAACTAATTTTATAGCTAGTATTTATTTAAATATTCCCATTAGAAAGAAAAAGGTCTGGCTGGGGTAACGTTACCCCAGCAGGAAATGTTTTTGTGAAATAATTAAAAAACTATAAGCGCAACAAATTTAAAAATGTGCGCAACAATTACAGAAGCCGCAAAACTAATTATCTATAAGATTCAAATGACCATTTTCGACCACATCTGGCTGAGGTAACGGACTCTATTAAAATAAGTTAAAAACATTATTTGAAAAGTTATTTTGGTTTCCCATGTTGTTTTAATTTCGTACCAAGAACAGTAATTCTACATCTTAACTTTTTTTTTTACGGAGCACCACCTGTCAAAATGCTCATGTTCTTTTTGGTTTGTTCACATCAAAAAATATTGGACTATTCAAATATTTTTCCGTCTTTTTGATTCTGGAGTAGATAGTGGCTTTATTTATAAAAAGAGTTTAATTAAATCATACATTCCTGCATTAGCAATGATCTCTTATCAGCAACATTTGATAACACTGTGAATATGTTTTAGTAACAGGAGATGCAACTAATCTGTCTAACTAATGTTAAAAATTATGAAAACAGAGTAGAGTCAAGGTCAAAATAAATTCACTCTTTGTTGGGATAATATCTTTGCCTATTTGGAATGTTCATGTGTAAATTACTTAATTATGATTTCAAACTCAAGATATTATAATTACAAAGGAAGGAACAAATGGAGCAGCTTACTAGATTGTTAATTGTTAACTGACCAACAACTTTATTTAATATGAAGCATCTACTATAACAGCATTTTTCCTAATTATATGAACATGAATCGTTTGAGAATAACTCATAAAAATGTAAAATAGTCTGCATGGCTAAGGTATTAGACATTTCAAAAAATTGCCTGTTTGCTATTCCAGGCTACAGTCTGTCTCTATGCCAAATTTCATCCTTATCTGTTTAGCCATTCTAGAGTGATTGATTAACAAACATCCATCCATTTAATCTTTCACATTTAATGAACGGTTCATGAAACCTTTTTTTTCAATTTAGCCCACAGTTTTCCACTGCTTTAGAAAAATCTCCTCCATTTTAACATTATCTCAAATGATTGTAACTGCTATTTAACAGCAATTCTTGTTACTTATTTCTGCTTTTAACATAGATTTTTATTTCTCTTTCCACAGTCTGGTCAGTTCAGTGAAGATATGATCCCTACAGTTGGATTCAACATGCGCAAGATCACCAAAGGAAATGTTACTATCAAGGTAATTGGTTTTGTTGTTTAAATAACTGCTAGTATAGGAAAATCAATCATAATATTGTTGCCAATGGACCATTATTTACAATTTTACATCATCAGATTATGCAATGATTAAAAAAATGCAAACACCACGAAAATAATTAAGTAGATACATTTTAATTTCAATTCATTTTGAGGTTCAACCGTATATGGGCCCCTAAGTTTGACCATAAAGTTTGCCATTGCTGGCAAAAGTACATGTTTGTTTATCTTTGGCTAATATTTTTTAGTGATAAGTAAAGTCACCTTCATTTATTTGCTGCTTAAATCAGTTCTGCAAGATAACATACGAAATATAGGTACTATATAAACATACATAAAGTATCACTTTATCCCTTCCTATAGGCAGAAACTAGACAGAGCCATTTCCTATTTTTACTTACATGCCGCCACAGATAATATAATACTAGCATACAGATGCCTCATTCCATACCAAGAAACCGTGCCGTCGTTACTACCGTTCTTCGTCTGATTAAGCTGATTATTTTTCTAAGAACATCGATCGCGTTCAGTTCCGTTCCACGGATATAGATGGTGTTAGCAGCGACTTGCAAGTAAAAAAGTTAACTCGGTTCGTTTTAAATACAGCGACGCGACGATTTGTTTTATAGCATTTTTTGCACGTTTTTACAGTTCCACTAGCTGACCCGGCAAAATTTGTTTTGCCATATACATTATTTCTAGAGAATATATTTTTAAATTAAATTATAAATAATTAACTTACTAGAAGTGTGCGGGGATGTGGTTATGAACTTATGATTGAAAGAGGAATGGAACGTTGTAGTCAATGAAGGTCTATAAAATGACAATACACTAAACATTTATTAATTTCATCCTTAAATTTTACTTTACTAAATTAACAAATTTATTTTAAATTACATTTTTTGATAGCTATATATACATCATAAATCTATATTTCTGCTACTAATTATCGTTATTATAAAATAATTATGGCAATTATTAAACAAACTGGATGGTTTACCCACGCGAGAACATGCCACATATATTTTTCTGTGGGAAAAGCATGGTGTGCCCAAATCTAAGCCACAAACAGACATCGTTTGGCCTTGCGACATATAGATTGCGGATGCCAATCTTATTGTAAATTGAATGCGTTTGATTTCAATTGGCACATCTGTGGGAATCATAGGAATTCGTGGCAACAATACATTTTCGCCTCGGAACTTGCCATTCACTTCGATGACGTTTTTCATCATTTTTTTAATCACTAATCTTGTGCCATTGCACAGCCGCACAGTGGATCGTCCCCATACAAGAGGTCGGACATAGAATTAAAAATTGAAAAAGTATTTAATTGAAAAAAATGAAATATACAGTTGCATTACTCTATTAAGGAACTACAAAAAATGTTACTACAATTTTTTTATTTGACCAGTACTTTATGAGCAATTCGATGAAAACTGTTATTTTTCTATGGAAATGGTCACAAAAATGTCTGTATCTCATGATTCTCTCCTTGTTTCGATTTGCGGTTTTCACTACTGTTATTTACCCATTTTATGCCACATTTTCTTCAAGGACACATGGTGCCCCCCGCGACCCCCTTCCGAGATATTTTGCTTTTAGTAACTATACTTTTTATTGTATAACTGATGAAATGGAGGTACATTAAGTATATTCATTACTGAGAATAAGTCATCCCTAAGTAGTTCCTTAAATAACAGGTGCATTTGCGATTACTTTAATGACTTATGAACGCTTCTGTTGCCATACAACAAAAGCGTTAATGAGTCCTTAAGTAAAGATTACCAATACTTGCTTAATCTAATTAGTTATTGTAATTACTATGTTAACAGCCCTTAATCTCTGCATTGTGATTGGATAATGTCATCATTAGCTTAGTAATGACTGAGTCGAATTTACAATAACACATCGAAAAGAAATAGAGTTTTATGATCAATAAGAAAATATGTTGGTATAAAAATATTTTTTATTTATATAATATAACACTGTAAAAATAATTTAAAAATAAAACAACTATGTACCCTAAAATAAACTAAAAAATTAAACAACTACTAATAACTAAATTATAATAGGAAATTAATTAATTAACACGACCATTTAGTTACTAACAACAATAGAAAAGAAAGAAAAAAAAACATTTATTGGCCGATGGGTGGCATAACACAAAACAAAAAAAGAACAGAATAAAAAAAAAGTACACAAAAACAAGAAATTAACAAAGAAACTGCTTGTTAATAATAATATTAGGTACTATAAGACTTAAACTATATTTTCTTCATCTTCATCAATAACGACATCATGATCATTATTATCGTCATCATCTTCTTCAACGTCACTACATGCAGCAAGTGTATCAGTTGAAACGTCAATGAACTATGAGTCACTCTGATCAACTATGAGTAAATCGTCTAGTTCTCTAAATGAAGACTTTTTGGCTTTATTTGTCATCTTCGGTCGTAAGCTGGTGAGAAGAGGATCGGAAGATAATAGCAGATTATGAAGAATGTCTTCATTAGTGGCGATGCTACTATGCTTTCGTGAATGACATTCTCTAAATTTACGAAAATCCTTGTTTCTTGCTTCAGATGCTTCTTCAGACAAAAAACCTATAGGCACTACCTACTGATAAGTGGTCCACTATCTGTGATCCATGAATCAGCAATTTGTGTAAACTTGCTGGCATGTTATACCATGGATATAATTCCACGAATAAATTTGCTGTTTCATCACAATATAATTTGAATTTTTTGACTTGAATTTTTTCACCTGAGGAAATGCATTGCAAAATAACGGCGAGTCTTCTAATTAAATTAACGTCTAATTTAGTAATTTCCGCAGTCGTTTCAGGGTTTGCAAAAAACCTTCTTGCAGCATTTCCAGTGTTTGTATTGCCACTACCCTGCTTAACAACGTCTAGAAGTAAGCCTGTGCTTCTTCGGAAAGCTTCTTGAATGGCTTCTTTCTTATCTTTAACTTTTTTTTTATTTTCGTCACCTTTTGCTTGCCATGATTTTATGTCCATTCTGTAAGAAATGTGTAATAAACACTCCATAGACCGAATCCAAGCATGCAATGAACTAAATCCATGCTCGTATAAATCTGTATTCACGGATTTAGCTCTCACTTCTTCCAAGTTATTCATTTCGCTTGGGCGAGCTTTGCACAAATCACACACTGCTGCCGATGTACCAGATATGATTGAATGTACCTTACCATCAATCATGGTTAGCCATAGATTGTGAGTAACAGTAGCATTGCCGCAATCAGTCGGGTTCAGTTCACGAATCTCGGCCTCAAATATTTCCATTTCAGCCTTAACATTCGCTTCCGTTTCTTTCATAAATGTAAATGAAATCGGGCGACAATATGTGGTTGACGATGCCCGATCATTCTGCCACACTATACTTCCACTAGAAGTCCCTAACTTAAGCGGTACAAGACTTGCCATAAATACACTGGATAAGTCTTGTTCACTTGTTGTTGTCGTTTGATGGTAAATGCTTTGACTTGAAGCTCCATCAAAACCCCATTTACTGTGAAGCACAAGTTGTTCACCAGCATCAAAATTTGATTCAAGTGAATCGATCAGCCTCCTAACTGTGAGATCAAGGAGGGCTTGGATCCGTATCTTTGCGGAAGTTTCAGTCACAGTTATGTCTTCTTTTGCCGGGTAGCATTTAAGCGTTTCTTTAACTAACAAGTAGTAGCTTGGGTATTTCGCATGACCTTCTTTTAAACTAAAGTCCCGAAGTGTGATGTAACGCCACTTGGATAACTGCAAGTAAACGTAAAGAGCAAGTGCTTTGTGAGTAGGAACTTCACGAAGTGAAGGATTCTGCTTAGTTTCCAGGACATTTAAAACTGTTGAGACGTGTTCAGGATTTTCCAGCAAATTTTTCATTATTCTGGCCATATATTTTTTTCCGGCAGTCTTAAGTATACTTTCAACAGTATGCAAAAGCTCATCCGGACGACTGCAACTAGCAACATTTTCATTAACACGTCTCCTTTTGTGTCTAGTCGATAAATCTTCAAAGCGTTTGCGAGGAGATGTATATGTTGAAGTTGATGCATCTGATTTTGATGGACTGACTACCTCTTCTGCCTCATTTTCATTTGCTTCTTCAGTGTCAACAACATTTTCTTTAAAGCAATCTGGCCAAACGATATCGGAATTTAACCACTCTCCGTTCTTGTTAATGAACCTGTCGACTGTCCTTCTTGATTGCATCCATTTGGTGTAAACCCTATAGCAAAATCGTCGACACCAGTTCTTGAGATCCGTCACAACACTTTCACTTAACTGGACGTTAGTACTCGACTTCAATGTGTTAAATAAATTGTCATAGTCACGAAGATCTTTATGATTACGAAGAGCAACGTAAAGATCTAGATAAGTAGAAAACCCACGGAAAGCCATAATGACAACACTTGGCAGAAGTTATAATTACAACTGAATTACATTTGCTAAACACACTCAAATATCCGTGGCTGGCGTGAACACATTGACATGTCGACTTCTATGACTTTTTTTTTATTGGCTTATTACATCCTACGCATTAGGAATTTATATGAAAAAAATTGACAGTTATAGATATACATAATTTTTGGAGCAATCGACTTTGGTAATATGTTGACATCTCGCATTTTGACATGTCTAACTTAACAAAACCTCATGTCAAATTAACGATTCACATGTTTTTGTGATCGAACATTGATATTTTGTTATATCAACCTATACTCAGCACCCAAAATAATATTCGTTATTTGATATCTCAATTAATACACTTAAAAGTTTTGTTTAAGTACTTATTTTAAATTGACAAATTGAAGTGTCAAGCTATTGCCAGCTGAGGTCTTTTTGATTAAATCGTGACAAATTGAGATATCAAGTTATGGCCCACCGAAGAATTTCTGTTGAAATTGCGATATATTGAGATGTCCAGTTACGGCCAACGAAGTTCTGAGCACTAAAAGTAATAAGTATAGGTATCACTACATGTCCGTTATAAAAAACTTGTAACGTTAAATTAATATGTTTAGTTGACAACTTATGTACCCAAGTTGTATTAAAAAATAATCGAGTTATCAAAAAACTTTCGTAAGAAGTAATAATTTTTCAAATATCGCGGCAAATCCCTCGCTCGTGTGTTGGTAAACAAACGTCAGTTTAGAGTTCAGAAGCCACGCGCGCGCGAACCGCGAACGAGTGTGAGTGCTTCAAATTGATTTCGTTTGTTTTTGAGTGTATCTATTGATTGATTTATTACTACAGTGTTTCAATTCATAAGTTGGGTGTATAGTTTGTGATTTGCAATGGAGGAAAAAGTGAGTACCTACCGACCAAACCTTACGGTCTACCTTAGTGTATTATCGTAACAGAGGGAATACCTACCTGATTATGTGACGTGATATCTAGGTATTTCAATATTTGGTTTTTGCAGAATCCGACGATTGCCGAATTAATGGCTAGGAAACGCAAGTTAACAGAACTTCGTGACATTAAGTTAAATTCATCTCGTCAGCGAATGAATGAAGTGGACGAAAACGGTAAGATACAGATCTTATACTCACAAATATTTTTTTGCCACTTTTTAGGTAGATATTGATGAAGGTTGGGAGTTAGTTATCTAGGTAAGTAACATATTGTAAGCCGACGTTCGGAATGGACGTAAAAATATCGCGGCGATTTTTTTCGCGCACTGGATTTTCAACGCTCTGCTTAGCGCCGAGAGTTGAAAATCCAACCAGTGTGTTTGTTCAACGCGTTGGAATGCACTCTGTTGGATTCTCAATGCTCGGCTCAACACCGAGAGTTGAAAATCCAGTGCGCGATAAAATCCCGCTGCGATATGTTTACGTCCGTGCGAACGTCGCGGTCAGCTGATTGTTTACTTGAAACTGTGAACTTAGATGTATGTAGACGATGGGAATCTAGCTGTAGTAGGTAGATATACACCGTCGTGGGTAAGGCCTCCCCCACATTAGGATCGCGCGTTCCTCGGGCGTATGAGCGACGCGTCCGCCGCGTGCGCGACGCGAGCGCGCTGCGTAAGCGTCACGTGTTGCCACCGTGTAACGTGTGTGCAGCGACCGCGCGGCGCGCACACGGCGCTCGCGTTGGCGTTTAAACCCTTCAGTCAAGTCGAAAGTCGAAGGGGTATGAACGCGACTCGAGCGCCGCGCGCGCGTGTGAGTAGCGCGGGCGCCGCGCGCGCTACTCACACGTGCTCGCGGCGCTCATCCTCGCTTCATCCTCGGGCGTTCACACGCCCGAGGATCGCGCACGCCTAATAAATGTGGGGTCAGCCTAATTGTTCTATGAGTAACTTGCTCCTCTAATGTTGAAATCAAAACAAAAATAACTATTTAAAAGAAATGAAGGGTGTGTAGTATAACGGTTTAACTTTGGCTACTATCGTAATAATGATTATTTTCTTTCTTTACCTGAACTATTTTAGATCTGAAAGTTTATGTGTGGGTGTGTGTGTGTGTGTGTGTTTGAAACGATTTGCATCTGTTACTGCTGGGCAGATTTGGATGAACCTTGGTGTGTAGATAATCTAGACCCTGTAATAGGAATAGGACTCAGCAGTTAGACACCGCTAGTTATTCACCCAAACTAATATTATAAATACGAGAGTAACTGTGTTTATCTGTCTGATTATTATTTTTTATTGCTTCAGGTTACCCTAAACTTGCCACTCCACTGTCAAACTCTTCGTTATTGAGGAACATAAGTAACGATGATCCATTATCTCCTTTTCCGGTAATGTCCCCAGCAACCCAAGAAATTTATAATGTATTAATTACTGACCCAAGCCTACAATTAGATAATACGTCAGACATTGTCGAAAACAGTGAAGCGTCTGAAGAAAATGAATCGTTTAATGGCGACAGTGACGACAGTGTTCGTGATCCTGATTTTAACATAAAAAAAGTCACAGTAGATGATTCAGAAACTGACTGCGAATCATGTGATGATGCCAAAATTGAAAGCAAAGAATTGATACCAATCTCCGGAAAAATATCGAAAGCAACAAGAAATCCGGAAAAATATATCGAAGTCAACTACGAATGCGAAAATATAGCACCTACCTTAAATACGAAAGAAACACCACAAAATTCATCTATGGATAATACACAGAACAAGGAAACGGGGAGCTCAACGTGTGTGACAGACGAAAAAACGGCCAACCGAAGTGTTTCACCTGAAATGAATGAATATGAGAATGCAGCTCCTACTATATATGAGATAGAAACACCAACAGTGATCCTAGAAAAGACGAGTGAAAGAAATGAGATTTTAACTTTAACTATGGAAACCGAAAGTACTAGTGAAGAAAGGACTAATAATAATACAAAAAAAGGAAGATCAAGAGTGGAGAGAAATGCAAGCAAAACACGTCGGAATACAGGAAAGAGTTATATAACGGAAAAAGGTAAAGTAGTTCCTGACAGAAAACCGAAAGAGTTGAGTTCATGTAGACTAAAATGTGCTGAAAGAATTACAACGGCTGAACAGACGCATTGTTTTGAAAATTATTGGCAACTAGGAGATAGAGATAGACGGGCAGCATTTGTGTCTAAGTCAGTAATGATTTTCCCGAAAAAATCACAAAAAACGGGCAGCAGGACATTAAATAGAGAGTGCTACTGTAAATACATGCTAGAGATTTCTAATGAGATGAAACCGGTTTGTAAAGAGTGTTTTTGTAAAATTGTAGGAGAGACCAAGGGATTTGTTAATGTTATAATAGAAAAAAAAAAAATGTTTCCCAACGGAATCATTGATGAGGATCAGAGAGGTCGTCAACCTCCCAAAAATAAGAAGACTATCGAAGACATTTCGCTTGTCAATCACCACATTTTGAGTTTTCCAAGTTATGAGAGTCACTACTGTAGAAATTCGACTGGGAAGAAATATTTAGCTGCTGACCTGTCAATCGCCAAAATGTACAGAGAGTATAAAAACACTTCTTCAAATCCTGTCTCGTTAAAATTATATGCCAAATGCTTTCACGACCTCAATCTGTCGTTTAAGCAACCATCAAAAGACACATGCAACACGTGCGATGTGCTGAACGCTAAAATTAAAGCTGCAGATGAAGATCGCAAAATTAATTTAACTGCTGAATTAGGTGAACACCAACATCAAGCTGATAAAGCTTATGCTGAAAAACGTGTGGATAAAGAGAATGTCAAAGCAGATTCGTCTGTTAGGGCATTTGCATTCGACCTCCAGCAGTGCTTGCCGACTCCATATTTAAAAACATCTGTCTCGTTTTACAAACGACAGCTTTGGTCTTTTAATTTAACAGTGCATGATTTAGCAACTAATGAGGCTACCTGCTACATGTGGGACGAGACAATAGGAGCTCGAGGTGCAAACCAAATTGCCTCATGTTTGTGGCACTTCTGCAACAATTTGTCCTCCGAAGTAAAAGAACTGATTTTTTATTCGGATACTTGTGGTGGTCAAAACAAAAACAATGTCGTGGCAATGATGTTTATGTTTTTGCTACATAATCATCCGACGCTGCAAAAGATAAATCACAAATTTCTCCTCAGTGGGCACACACATATGGAGTGTGACTCTGACCACGCTATTATTGAGAAAACAAAAAAGAGAACACAAATGAGAATAAATCATTTGTATGATTGGGTGCAGCTGGTGAGGACTTGCAAAGTTCAGAAACCATTTAAGGTCGTGGTGATGACGGTAAATGATTTCTTGGATTTTGCTGAACTAAAAGCCAAGAAATCATTTACAATCGTCCAGTTTTTTGATAGTAAAGGGTCCTTCCCTTTACTATCAAAAAACTGGACGATTCTGGGGACAAATTTCTATGGCAACCTATTAAATGGCTGCAATATAATAAAAACAGCGTAGGAAAAATAAATTTCAAGAAAAGCCTGGATCGCGAACCCACTTTCGAGTCAGTGAACTTTCGGAAAAGAGGAAAAACCACCATAGATGTCTTTAGGTTGAGCCAAATCTCCAAGGAAGCTTTGCCAATCAGTGCAGAGAAAAAAAAGGATTTGATGGACATGATTGACCTGATTGACGATTCGTTCAAAGAGTTTTATATTAATATAAAAACTGTCGGTGATGTCTCTGCATCTACTGATCCAGATTTGGACGAAGACAACCCAGATGAAGAGGATTCTGAGGTCTAATAAAATACGAATGGTCTGCGACGAGGTTGAGGAGTCAACGTAGTTATTTGTGTTAGTAACATACTTGTATCTGTTTGATGACGTTGTTTGTGGTCCAATAAAGCAATTTTCTATTTTTTTATAATTTTTTTTATTGCGAAAATACTAAACTGATAGTTTCGTGGTGTTTGAATTAAATATTTCTTCAGTTAAAACAACATTACTTGATTTGAGTGAGTAGCAGCAAATTAAATATTTTTTTTATGTTTGTCATCTGTTTGCTATCCAATTAAAATAATGTGGTTGTCATTAAATTACATTGTTTACTTACTATAACTTCCCACTCAGAAGGTGAATAAGTTGATAACTGTTGGTGAACAAGTTGACAACTCGGTGCATAAGTTGATAACTCGTTGGTGAACGACTTGACAAGTCTATTATTTTGCAATCTATGGAAAATTTCGTTTATTTATTGTCATCATTGAAAAGATGGCACAAAATAACCTTTAAAACAACTTAAACACATATGTAAAATTAATTAACCGATTTACCAGAAGACGCCAAAACTTTAAAATGGCCGTCCTGACAAATTGCAGTTTTAGACATGTCAACATATTCACGCCAGCCACGGATATATAGGGCAGCAAGTAGGCAACTAGCAATGAATTTGATAAGCTAATGATGACATTAGACAATTACAATGCAGAGATTAAGGGCTGTTAACATAGTAATTACAATAACCAATTAGATTAAGCAAGTATTGGTAATCTTTACTTAAGGACTCATTAACGCTTTTGTTGTATGGCAACAGAAGCGTTCATAAGTCATTAAAGTAATCGCAAATGCACCTGTTATTTAAGGAACTACTTAGGGATGACTTATTCTCAGTAATGAATATACTTAATGTACCTCCATTTCATCAGTTATACAATAAAAAGTATAGTTACTAAAAGCAAAATATCTCGGAAGGGGGTCGCGGGGGGCACCATGTGTCCTTGAAGAAAATGTGGCATAAAATGGGTAAATAACAGTAGTGAAAACCGCAAATCGAAACAAGGAGGGAATCATGAGATACAGACATTTTTGTGACCATTTCCATAGAAAAATAACAGTTTTCATCGAATTGCTCATAAAGTAATGGTCAAATAAAAAAATTGTAGTAACATTTTTTGTAGTTCCTTAATAGAGTAATGCAACTGTATATTTCATTTTTTTTCAATTAAATACTTTTTCAATTTTTAATTCTATGTCCGACCTCTTGTATGGGGACGATCCACTGTGAGCCGTGGTGGGTTCAAGTTACGAAGCAAAATAACCGGAGATCCAACCTGCAATTGTAAATGGTGCGGTTTAAATGCTTGGCAAATCCAATGAATTCAAAAACTCAATTGGATAATTTACAGCTTCGTTGGTATCGCAAACTGTATCGACAAATTTGTATGACACCAAGTCCCCTGGCAACAACTACTGTATCTTGGAATTTAAACTATTGACGTCCACATTTTTTTTGCTGCCAAAATTGCTCTTTCCGCCAGCCAATCAAGATTTTTGTGTTGTGTGTATACATCGGGAAATATGTGGTCGATTAGAAAATTTTGCGAGTCGATGATTGTGCAGAAATCCGTCGGCAATTTTATGCATCCAGTATTTTAATGTACAGGAACTTTTCCGTCGCCAATATCTAATAGTTGTTTTGAGAATGTTTCAGCTGATTTGCACTTTTTCAACATTACGCCACAGTAACGATGATTTTAAGCAAGCGTTGATCTCATCAGCGTACGTTGAACGTGGAATGAAGGGACGTGTTTGTCTGAAATCACCTAAAAGAAGTAACAGAGTGCCGCCAAATAGTTTGTCGTTGTTTTTTATATCCTTCGTCGTCCTGTTCAATGCCTCAAGCGAATGTTTGTGTGCCATAGTGCATTCATCCCAGATGGTAACTTTACACCGGTTCAGCACTGTGGCCATGGACGATTGTTTTTCTTATGTTGCACACTGCTTCTATAATAAAAACAAAAGCAAAAAATATTTTGGGGTGGGCCATCCTTATAACTCAGGGGTTTAAAAAATAGTTTACGACCGATTCACAGACCTAACAAATTTCATAAGAATCGGTCAAGCCGTTTCGGAGGAGTTTGCGGACAAACACTGTGACACGAGAATTTTATAGGTATATGAGAAGATTGTACCAAAATATGTTACAAAACAAATTTAAAAAATTGAGAGGGTGACTCAGAAATTTAAAACCGCGCCATCTATTGGAATCAATTTTAAATGATCCTTTGAAATAATCTTTGAAATATGAATTAAGAGCCCAATATTTCTAAATTTGAGCTTAGGAGAGTGAATTAAACAAGAACATACAATTTTTATGATCGTCTCTAGAAAATCTTAATATTTCACAAAACTCAATAACAAATCGAACCTTATCACTCCATCTAGTGCAATTTATTTGAACCAAATTTTCTTTTTACGCGTTGGGTGCCCGTGATGCGGCTGACCATTTAGGAACAGAGTTTTTCAAATTGTCTTTTGCTTTTTTTAAGGTTTGGGATATTGGTGGCCAGCCCAGGTTCCGTTCCATGTGGGAGAGGTACTGCCGAGGCGTCAATGCTATTGTGTAAGTATTATTTATTGGGAACTATATTTCTTGACACCATAATTTATATTTGTCATCAAGTTGTATCACCTAAAAAATAAATCTATCGCCACGAAATATTTTCGTTCTCAGATAAACAAAAAGTGTTCCCAGGTATGAATCATCAAATTAATGTGTAATATGTGTAAAACAAGAGATGGATTACCAATAAAATTGTAGTGCATTCGATGAATATAAACTTCGTTCTTATAATAATAGTTTTATTACTTAAATAATAGCTTTGTCCTCAGAATGGTAGATCTGTCACCAAATAAATCGATTATCGAACCCTGACTGCGACTCCTTTTTATTTGTTACAGTTTTATTTTTTTCAGTTATTAAAATAATAGTATTCTTTACCAATTTAATACATCAATTTATAATTTTAATTAAAATTTCAACATTAAAATAACAAATTATGGTCAATGAATCGGTCCAAGAGCGAGCAAAGCGAGCTCGGGAGCTTAGGGCACCCCGTCACAGACAGGTTAGGTTCGAAGGAGATGACGGGAGCTGAACTGAGCGAGCAAAGCGAGCGAACTTAGTTCCCGTCATTTCCTTCGTGTTAGCTTAATTTAGACCCTGCATTCAGAAATAGGAGCCCCGCGCAGCGTGGCTCCGTCGACTCTGTTGCATATACACTAATCTAACTTTATGAAATTTTCTAGTAATATATATGATTTATTGGTGATCTCTTTAAATTAGTTCGCTTAAATACTTATTAGGACAAACCTATTATAATACATATAAAAACATTAATTTGGTACTAGACCCTATATCTCCGTAATTTTAGGTGATTTATTGTGTAATTGATTTTATATTGTTTGGTGACTACATTTTGGTGACAAATCTACTATTTTGCGGGCAAACCCTATTATTTAAGAAACACAAAGCTAATTAAATTGCGATAGCTTAAATGATACCCTTATTTATTTGCAGTTGTTTCATAGGTTCTTGAAATACTTACCAAAAAAATGTTTTCTTTTGATTGTGAATCCCAACAGTGTTAAGATTTGTACATAAAATAGTAAAATTTATTTACTAAATGACATCTTCGTGAAATGTACAAAAATCTGTAACAGTTTTAGATGTTGATGAATTATTCTGTTGCCCTCAGCTACATGGTAGACGCAGCAGACCCGGACAAGATCGAAGCATCTCGCAACGAGCTCCACAGTCTCTTAGAGAAGCAGCAGCTGACGGGCATCCCCGTGCTAGTGTTGGGCAACAAGCGTGACCTGCCGCACGCGCTCGACGAGCACGGACTCATTGAGAGAATGTAACTACTTTATGTTATATACAGGCTTCTCTTAGAGAAGCAGCAGTTGACGGCCGCATGTCGATGCTAGTGCTACTTCTTTTTAAGGGTGTCATTCGTTTTCCGTATTTCTTTTTGACAAATATTACCTATTAAACAGAACGCGATAGTCAAATTGATTGTGTACGAACATTACATTAGTATAGGACAATTTTTATGACGGCTGTGAAAACTTTTCGCTTCGCAGTACCCCACTCTTCATCCCGGTGTCACATGAATTTGTTCCTGCGCAGCGGCCCCAGCCGCCATTAGGTTTGATTCTACCTGAAAGAAATTGTGTCGCAGTTATTAAGGCCCACCTTCAGAAGGGGACAAAGCTTCTACGTTTATTTCCGTTTTTTTAGAAACATTTTAAAATTCCTTCGCAGGAACCTGTCAGCTATTCAAGACCGTGAGATCTGCTGCTACTCGATCTCGTGCAAAGAGAAGGATAACATCGACATCACGCTACAATGGCTCATCGCGCACAGTAAGTCCGGTAGCGCGCGTTAATCGCACACGATTGTCAACTCTATGTGCAAGACATCTTTGGCACTTAAGGCGCAGTTTTGCCTGAACTTTTATTTCGAGTTTTGTGGTTTCAATATGCTATTTCAACTTGACAAGAAAATATTAACCGACAAAAAAACTTGAAAATAACTTCAATTAGGGCTGTGACAAAAACGAATTTAGAATTTGTTTCATTTTAAATTTTGCACATAAGAAATAAATAATTTAATTTCGACTTTTTACAAGGCGTAGAGTCACAACCTTTACGCCTTGTGAAAAGTCGAATAGTTTTGTGTGAACAAATTTTGCTTTAACATGTTACGGGATGGACAATATCGGTGATTCTGTTGGCTATAAGTACTATGTATACTTGGCTATGAGACTGATGAGGACCCCTGAGGAGAAAAGAGATCCAAGTATACTGATAATTATAATATTATATATTACTTTACCAACATGATATACAAACTAAATGAACAAAACTTTTCTTTTAATCACGAGCTTGCGTTATGTGCCTATTTCAATGGCATAAGTTTTGAATTGCAATTATTAATACGCGCTCATAAAATGTAACAAAAGTAATAGGTACTGCTCTTAAATTCTGGAATTGATTAAAGTTCGAACAAAAATTAACTGCGCCTTAGAGATTGTATTTAAAGAGATCGTCTTGTTGCATTATTATGTAAGTTACGACTGTAATGGTGTTTAAATACTTTATCACAATTAATTACTAGTTGAGTAGAATGAGGCAGCTTCCTAGTATCTGTGTACTTATTTATATATTTATAGGGAAAAAACCGGTAGCATACTAAAAAAATACAGTGTCTTAAACATAATTATGACTTAACAAATGTACTACACACTACAATTCTTGCTTATTATTATATACTTACTGAATCTTTAGACGGCTAATTAGTCTTATTTTGGTGACTATTATTTATTTTATGCCTTGCAAGTCTGCCTTGCCTCAAGGTTATGCCTCACTTTGAGTCTAAGCTTTACATTCTTGCCCAAACAAGTTCAAACGTAATTCATTGTGAAAAAAAGTGATTTCCATGCCATTTGAGTCGTGATAAAAAAAATTAGCTTGAGTTATGCACTCTCTAAAACAAATGATGTGGTAAATTATCTTGTCACAATACAACCATTGGCTTCAATTAGTTTTCATTGTTTGAAAATGGTGCCAAGCTGTAATTTCATTTGTTATATATTTAATTACTTACAACAAATATTTATTAAAACGCAATAAGCCTTTTATGTGAAAAGATAATGTTGTCACATTAGAAATGTACACAAACATCTAAAATATAGATTCTTTTAGAAAAATAGTTCATGTTTGTTCAATGTGACATCCCCTTTCGTACATTGTAATGTTCTTTATACCGTCACATTGTCATCAATAATAGATACTTCATTAGATTAATGTAAAAATTAAACCTGAACATATCAATTGTATCGAGTTTAATTTTAATAAAACTTCAAACTTATTTCGTCTAAAAGTTACTATATTTTAGATGCAGTACTATCATGTTAGAGTATTTAGATTCCTTAATAATATTAGCGTTATATATTATAAATATAATATACTTATCTCATATTGTTAGCTAAAAAAAATAAGTTTAAAAGTATCTAATGTGCGAATAATTTTGTTGGTATGTTACGTGTAGGCGCAAACTGTATATAACATAAACGATCTATACGTAAATTATGTATAAATTTGTGAAATACACTATTTTGAGGTATGGACACAATATTTTACGAGTATTTTCAATGCCAGGACCAAGAAATCTTACGAAAAAGACTCCTTATAGTATAATATGCTTGATAAAAAGTTGTGGTCGAAGTAGCAGCAAACATATAAAAATACGCAACAGCGAAGAAGAGTAGGCGAAAAAGTACTTTTAGTAAGTCTTAGTAAAAATAATCAAGTGTATAGTAAAATAGTGTCTTCATGACTCAAACCAATAATCCTTATTTATTTTTGTCATTCAACAAAATTATTCTTACACTAGCAATGTTTTGTCGAATATAGAAAAGTCACTAGATGTGTAATTAATTGAAATTAAAAACCAGCTTCGACTGCACATTATGTTTATATAAACGTTTATATATAGTTATATCTTGTAATATAAATAGAATTGACAAGAACAGTGAAGTTTTCATCATATGGCGCTGGTTTGTGTGGAATCTGTTAACAACTAAGTTATTATAATTTACTAAACCATTGATTTTTAAGTTCCAATCATGGCCAAGTCGTTTGGCTTGATAGTTTAATCACAGCTACACTAGCGCCATTGATGAGTGGTGAACTCTGTATAAACTAAAACAGGATGAAACCTTCGAAAAATGTCGAGGTCTTACATGACAGCGTCTTTAGTATTACTTAATAAACAAACGCATTATATTTGGAAGATTATCTCAAATAGTTTTTCCAAACATTTGTTTTATTATTATTTTATAGAGTTTTTGTTATGAAGTTGATCATTAAAATATTATGACAAATAATCAACGAAATTGATAACCTTTATACGCGATAGGTTAATCAGATTTATAATCGCCTTGAATCTAGGTATATTATAATCGTTCTGTTATCGGATCTTGTCACGGACTTTGCTGAGACAATAACTGAAATATGTTCCTTTGCACGAATGCATAGTAGTAGCCATGCATGCTCAAGTATGCCTGTCGAGGCAAGTTAAACTATGTATGGCACTCTTTGCAGATCATAGAAATAAAGGTTCATGTGTTTATTCATGGCAATACATACAGTACCTACATTTTAATATTTAAACCTTATTATGGATAGGTCAATTTTGCATAAGCCGTAGCGATATGTAACTCTCTATTTAAATAACTAATTATTTTGTTTTTATTTTTTAACACATTTTGGCGTTCATGATTGATTTTATTTGTTAGCTCTTGCATACAAGGACACGTGTCAGAGGTATTAAGTACCTCGATATATTGAGCAATGTATGCTTGTCATTGTGTGTAAGAGCCACCGCCTGAATAATGAATGATTTTAAAAATATAGCATTCCACATAAAAATTATTTGAGGTATTTGTTCAATTATAATTATATGTTTCTTTTATATAATGGTGCGTTTATATTTTATGGCTGTAACTTATCTTTTTCTATAAAATAATATACTTACCACACGCAGATTTAATGAAAATTATAAGTGTCTTATTTTCTCATAGCCTTTATAAATAGGGATTGTTGATCGTTTGCTCACGTAATGCAGTTAATATTTGGCAGGAGTTCCAACCAATTTTTCGGACTGACTTCATTTTTTCTTTCCATTACTAAGGCCAGCACCCCAAATGCGTAACTTTATTGAGATCACAAAGCGCGCGCTTGCGCTATCCTTTTGATGATTAAACTGTATACATTACACATTTATCGAAATCGAATATACAGATTTTTAAACATATGTTTATGAAGTAAGAATACAAGCAAAGCACCGTGCCCCCGCGTTCTTTGACCTAACAAAATGTTACGCAATAAGGGTGCTGATAACACTAAGTAATAATAAGAGTACCTAATTCGTGTAAAATACACATACAAATAGGCATTGACCACTTCCCCTATCACTTGTAGTATTCAAAATTAAAAGGGCTCGACTTTCCTTGAAATAAATCCTAGACATCTAAAGGTTGGATTCATCTCATGTAGATTGTTTAGAAACGTTGAATTGTAGATTTGATCCGAACAAATAGTTTAACATAATTTAAGGCCTTTTACAAAATATACAATTAAGTCTGGTTTAGCTTGTCTGTTGAAAGCAGCCTCTAAGTTGTGCCTCGGATTGAGTTTACATTGCCTCGATATTATTTTTTTATATATTTTCCACATTGACGCTTTTTTAACGAATATTAATCGTATACACAGTTAGTACTAATACCTAGCTACACCGAGGCACAAGCCTTGTCTAGAGTCGCCTCGGAATAAGGCACGCCTCGCTTTGAGGCTGCTGTCAGTGCAACTGGCTTTACTGTCACAACACACGAAAGTAATTGTCTCGTTTCAGCCTTTTATTTACTTAATAATTATATTGACTCATATAAAACTAAAAGGCATGAATGTTAAGAAAACCCCATAATTAATGTTTTTCTGTAAACAATATGTTTTTCAATTTACATCAAGCATGTAGATATATGGGGTGACATGGGACTAGAGTAACGAATGTTGTGTGGGTTAGCAATATTTTGTAGGAGCACAATAATTTGTAATTAAACCTTTTGCACTTAAGTTGTACTTCATGTGCGGCAGATCCTGGCAAAGGTTTAGTTGAGTTATCATATAGGTTTGATTCTAAATTCTTGAGTTCGACGGACTATGAATTTAATTCTTTTTGCAACTTACTGTAATCCCCAATCTTTTTGTCCGGGCTTAAGTTGGCTACAATGGCTGCGCAGTACAAAATCCATACAAATAAATAAAATTGAAGTATCTGTTTGTAATATTAAAATAACAACGTTTTATTGAATGCATGTGAAAGTAATATGAACACGGGGTCCGTGCGCTAAGAAAGAAAATCTGGTTCAAATGAATCTCACTAGATAGCGCGATATGCTCTGATTTGTCATTGCTGTGTGTAAAATTAACATTTTCTGGTATTGAACAAAAATTGTATGTTATTTTTAATCAACTCTCCTAAGTACAAAATTATGGAATATTGGACTCTTAATTCACATTTCAAAGATCATTTGAACGGATCATTTAAAAGTAATGCCAATAGATAGCGCAGTTTTAAATTTCTGAGGCATTCCACTCGATTGTTTAAATTTGTATTGTAACACATTTTGGTGCAATAAAACTGTAAAAACGTGCAGAAAATACTATAAAACAAATCGTCACTGTATTGAAAGTAAAATATTCACGAACCAAGTAAACCCCCTTTACTTGCAAGTCACTGCTAACACCATCTATATATCGCCGTGCAATGGGACCGAAAGCGATCGGTGTACACAAAATTATCAGTTTAGTCAGACGAAAAACGCTAGTTACTTCGGCACGGTTTCTTTGTTTGGGATGCGGCATCTATATGCTAGTATTATATTATCTGTGATACGGTACTAATAACAAATACGCATTTTTTAATCTTTTTGTCTGTTTGTTTGTGCCGAGTAATCTCCGAAACAACTGGACCTATTTTGACGAGCCGGGACGAGAATTTCAATGGTAGATAGCTGACATTTTAAGGAGTAACATAGGCTACTTTTCTCCCGGAAAAATTTGCACAATGGATAGCCTATGTTCAGCCCGGCCAATAAGATTGGGGATTGTACTATGCCAGAACATTAACTGTTTTACTAAACATTGGAGCTGCACAAAATGGTTTCAACATTCTTTTTGAGATTTTCGAAGATAACAAGGGCGTTAAGACCTTAATAAATTAAGTTTCCATTGATTTCATACAAAGTATTGTTGACCGATAACGGAGTACCTACTTGTCGCTATTGTATTTATCAATGCTGAATATCTACGTAATAGCTGTACGGAAAAATTCCATTCAAATCTACAGTAAGTCAAAACAATTCCCATGTATTTTGGATGCTTTAGATACTTAACGTGAGAAGCAAAACCGTATCTCACAAAAACTCAAACAAAAACACTTTGCTGGTAACAAAATTGCGAGTAATCGGAAAACTACATTTTATGCTGTGAGGTCACGTTTCATGCAACGCGTGGCGCGTTCGATAACTAAATTATCTTATAGATTTGCATAAAATGAATTAATCACATGCGATATAATTGAGCTGACGTCACTGTGATTGTGAGTACAGTACTAGAGTGGTAGCACTAGTACACATAATGCGGTTATTTTAATACCTCATACATTAATCAAAAACATTTAGAAGTGTTTAATCGAATGATTTCATGAATATGTATGCGACAAGTACTGAAGGAGGGTAGTATTGAAATTGTATGTATAATACGCGTTGTATATTTCCAAAAAGAAGTTTCTCTCGATAGTTTGTACTCTGTTTTTAACAAAGAAATAAATATTATAAGGGCTGCAAGTGTTGTATTTATTTATTGAATCCTGATTTTTTGATTACTATTCAGATTAAAAGATTCTACACACCAAACGAACCGATAATTACCCCACTGCCGAAGGAGGGTAATGTGTTTATCAGTCTATGTATGTATGTTTGTTACTATTTAGCGTTCCAGGGACCAAACGCTTGGGCCGATTTTGATGATTCTTACGTCAATCGATTCATATCACACATTAAAATTTGAAAATAGAAAAGTGGCGGATTTTGGGCGCCAAACCCGTGGCTTCCAAACCCGTCGTGTGGGGTATCAAAATAAAGGGTTTTAAGAGGTGATTTCTAATATACACAACACTTATATTTTTAAATGTACCTAATTCGAAAAAAATGTTGACTAAAAAGTTATAAATAAAAAAAGTTAATTCAATAAATCAAAAAACCCGACTGCTTAAGAAGTGAACTAAAAAGACGTAAACAAGAAGAAAATCATGCTGTGCAGTTGGAGGATACATCTGGTTTTGGTAGGCCAGCTCGCGAATAAGTTATATATATCCTTCGACTGCACAGCATGATTTTCTTCTTGTTTACGTCTTTTTAATTCGCTTCTTAAGCAGTCGGGTTTTTTGAAATAACTTTTTTTATTTATCACTAGCTTAACTAGAATCACTTCACTTACACCAACATCGGCGAGCACGATGTGTAGAATCCTTTATATCTCGTTTAGCTACATTATTCCAGTAGCATTTCCTACAGTCCAGCGCTCGATCATTATTGGAATTATGTGAAAAGGCACTGGATTGTCCAATGAGCAATCCACTCGTGACTAAATCAAAATCAAATCAAAATAGTTTATTTCAAATAAACCTTAAAGGTACTTTTGAATTGTCAAACAACAAAAAAAAATATGACTCTAGTTGCAAATTCGCAAACGTCAGTAGATCTCAATGGAGAAGAATTTGCAAGAAACTCCACGGACACTTTGACTCAGACTGGATTGACGGTCTACTTTTAATTCCAGCTCCACATGAATAGTGAAGAGTGTGATGATTAGATCCAGTCTAGCACTGGATTGGATTGGCTCACTGGATTGCTGAACTGTATAAAGTGAACTGGGCACTAGGCTAACTCATGGTAATAGGAGAATCACCATGACTTTAAACTTCTTCAATCTTCACGAGGATTTTCATTTTCAAAAATTAAACAACTAAGTATTCTTATAAAAAGATTATTTATTAAAAAATATCTATAAATAACAGACAGTCATAAGAGTTCATAGGATTTTTTTCGATTATAAGCATTATTATATCTAGAGATTATAAAATAATATCAATTATAACAATAATTTATTATCATGATTATAACATCACTCACAAATTGTCAATTTAATTGTATTTTTTAAATTATAAAACGGTGGTGAATACTTATTAACTATGAGTCACCAAATAAAATATTTTGTGATACTTCAGAAAGCTAAAAGAAAATTCATTTTGGGATCTGGTTTAATTACCATTTTCCCGAACCACCCATTTTGTATAACTTTTGTACAACACGATTACATCTTTAAAATAACAAAATCAGTCTAGCATGACACTGAATAGCAACAGTTGCACGCCAAAAACCCTTCAATTAATTACTCAATTTGGATCAAATCGAAGGATTGATCATTCCCAACAGTAATATTTCTTGAAGGCTCAACGACAATACCTCCAATTGGTAGACATCTCGCCCGCTCTGCCTTTTCCAACTTTTCCATTTTCAATTCCAATAAAGTAACTCTGTCAGCAAGTCCGTTCAATTTATCTTCCAGTTCATCAAACTTTTCGTCTTTTGCATCTTTGATCCGCAGTGCATCGAGTTCGTCATTCAACATTTTTACTTGATCAGACAAGGAACTGTCCGTCTGAGATGATTCAAAAGATGAGGTCGAAGTGTGATTCATCAAAACAGGCGGCAAATCTCCCTGCTTCACATAGAACTCTGATTTCTTAAACTCCCTCAATTCTTCTGTAGTCAACAACGCAGACACGACTTTTTCAATATCATTCGCATCGATTCTTGCAAGCACATCCTTCAACTTGTCACAATAGACCTTCTGAAGCGTTGGCTTTAGTCCGCCGATCAAATTGTGCTCACAATTCCAGAAGAATGGGATGTCTTTCTTCTGGATAGCTAGGTACAGTTCTTCTACCATGGTGCGGAACAGTACGCTGACTTTGTTCTGCCAGTAGATCTTGTCCTGCATATCGTTGACTTTCTTCAAGAAGAGCGACTTGATGTAATAGCTAGCAATAGCCTTCATCTCGAGAGCGTCTCGTAATTTTTTCACCTGTAATTGTTTAAAATAATATAGTTAATCAGAGGTTTCAAAAAAAGTAATGCAGCAAAAATATGGAAATGTTTTAGCAGCCCTAGAGCCTAGAGCGTGTGATATTTACGACAAGGTTAGTTTATCAAAATTCGGAAGAAATTTTAGAAGTTCAAGAGTTCACAGGCCAATCCCTCCTCTTATTCCTTCCTATTTATCAAATGAATGAATGTACCTGTTAGTGCTTATTATGCTTTATATCTATACGTAGTATAGTAAGTATTAGTTTGGGTGCATCGTCCTCACGTATACGAATTTAAACATATACGTATACATGTAAATGTTGTAAGACACTTTTTTTAAAAGAGTTAGTATGGAGTTTCTTGTCCGTTCTTCTCCATAATAATCTACTTTTCCGAATGGACGGTAGAATCAATTATTATTGATTTTATATAACTTTTAAATTTAAATGTTTGACGTTCAAAAGTGCCGCTTGTTGTTTTGTTTTAATAATCTAGAAACCTTTTCATCAGAAATTCTTTAAAATATCATCGTTGTTTATTGAGTCAATTTGATACTTAGAAAATCGTTTAATAAATTGAAGATCTAGTAATTATCTATCTACACGTAAATCATTATTCGTTCAGTAAAGTGACTATGGCATGTGTTGTTTTGAAAACAGATAAACCTCTGGCGGTTAATGGAGTATTCTTCTAACATTATAAACTTGAAAGCCTGGATCAATCACGTCTTAAAGACTGATCCAAGACCTGGATAAGGGTTTAGGTTTCTTCATTATTCTCCAAATAATGCGATATATAAATTTTGTTTTATCTCACCAGTCTGATGGTAGTCTTCAACGCCTTGCAGTCTTTGATGAGCTCTCTCTCCTGCTCTTGGAAGGAGAGACGCCAGCATCTGTTCTTCAGTGTATTGTCGTTCAAAGCCTTGTTCGGCTTGGGAACGACCAGCCAGTCCTTAGCTGTGATTCCATCGATGACCCTAGAAATAACCGTTAAGATTGTATGTTTCTAAAATGATTATTGTGTCCCTAATATTGTCATAAAGGTCATTAGGCATAATCTGAGTAATCTGACCCGAATACTCTTTACAAAATCGAAATTTAGGTTTCAAGAAGAACACAATTATATTAAATTAAAATTCTACTACCTAAGTAGGTACTTAATACTTATTTACAAGACTGATTCTTAGATAATTTAAAAGATTTTTAACTGATTAAGATAAATGTTAATTACGCAGGGGCTGTTTTTTTAAGTTTGTTTAAATTTTAATAAAACGATTATTTATTTATTTATTTAGACTTCATGCACAAAAGGTACAAAGGCGGACTTAATGCCTTAGGCATTCTCTACCAGTCAACCATGGGTGGTGAAGAGATAACATGGCAGGTGTATTGCTTAAACAATTTAAAAAAATGTTGTTATTAACATACTAAGATAGGTAAAATAAACGTACATATATATTGAATATAATATATACTTATATAAATATATATATTTATGTAATTATTCAATTATACGAGTTGTTTATTTCTTAACTTTATTGAATAAGCCCAAAATAGAAAATGCTATTTAGTTAGTAGTGGTTAATATTAAAATACTGTTAAATTTTTGCGGTAATTAACTATTTTTGGATTAAACAATCAATTTGGAGTTGGTCGCGTTTACAAGTTGTAAACTTTTTGGTTCAAATTTCAGTCTAAAATGGGCCTTAGATTTTGGTGATCATTTACTATTTTTGGCAATATAAAGTGATTTTTTGCCGTTACATTTTACTAGATCTGGTGGTTAGTTAAACATAAGCCCTTGAAAAATGCACTATGGATACGATAATTTTATGTTTATTTCGACATTCCCGTGACGCACATTAATGTAATGCAGAATGCATGTAAGTCAGAACAATAGAACAATACATTGTACTATATTTCGTTTGTGCACGCCATTGGTATGGTTTCAATATTAAGATGCCCAATGAACTTTATTTTTGGTTTCTCTTACAGACAAAACCAGCTGTTTCATGCATTTTAAGGCTTAGCACGCACTGCGATTTGCATTTCGCGCCCTATGGAATCATATGATGATAAGCTGCACGCATTGCGGTAAAAAATCGCGCGGAAATAATACCGAAAGAAATCCGTGTTTTGCCACAGAATCTACAGCACCGCGGCGCGTATTAAATTCGCGCGAACATTTTTGAACTCTATGAGCAGGTAAAAAAAAAAAATCGCGCGGAATTTGCGCGTGTTAGTTACATTCAGTACGCGGATAAAAATTATCGCGAATAAAAATCGCAATGCATGTTAAGCCTAACAGCGATGCCGTCACATATCATCACGCTTGAGTTTTTGTCCCCAAAGGGTTAGGAAGAAATTTACCTATATTGTATACCACTTTTCGCCAATTATGTTTAAACCTAACGTAACAGGGGACGAGTCTGGTGCCACTAACTAGACACAAATTCAGCCTGCGGGTTCCCCAAATATCACGTTTTCCGACACCGACTTGATAATCGGCAGGAAGCAACAGCAACCTCATTGAATGAACAATCAACCCATCACTTAAACGGAAATCCACATCGCGTCTTTCATCTCGCCATGTGATTGGTCGATTGTTCATGCTCTTTGCACTTTGCCTTGCCGAATTCATTATGGAATAAGGCTACTACGTGAAGTTGTTTTTTTTTATTGTTGATAGGCTAGCGCTTGACCACTATCTCACCTGATGGTAAGTGATGATGTAGTCGACGATGAAGCACGCTTGCCTAGAAGAAACCTATTCACTTTTGACTTAAAATCTCTCAGGTTGTAGCTATCAGGAAATACAGACTGCGGCAGGGAATTTCACTATGTACCGATGACGCATCGCCGTGCGTCTTGTATTACGATTAGATATTATATTAGATGATGGAACGGGGAAGGAGGAATTAGTTCATGCAATTCCAAAGCACACTCCCCACAATGTAACCGATAAAAAACCGAAAGGCTGGCAACTCGGCGCCGATGTTCGAGGTTCTGAAGCCTAGATTCGACCAGTGCTTCATTGCCGATGAGCCTCTTAGCCCGTTTTTCGATCAGACTACAAGACGTACGGCGATATGTCATCGGTACATAGTGGACATCCCACACATACGCAAAACACGTTTTGGGAATATTTTTATTATGCGTACAGCTAAGGAGTGGAATTCCCTGACGGAGTCTACATTTCTTGATAGCTACAACCTGGGTTTCTCTAATTCAAGAGTGAATAGTTTTCTTCGTTGCACAGTAGTGTACCAAAGAAGAAATTTTTTTAAGAATCTGCAGTATTTTTTTCGTATTTCACATACGGCTCCATAGCTGAAGTTGAGTGCTACACCCACAAAAGATTACCGAATATATATTGTTAAACGATATATTCTAAGCTTAAAAAATATGTAAGTAAAAAAAATGTAATCAAAACTAACCTGTAACCATCAGGCGTGCGAGGGTACATGAACTTAATGACCGGCACTAGATCCACGTCCAAGGCGTACTTGTCAGTGCCTTCGTCATTTCTGATGTTGAGCGTGTACGCCGGTCCCGACTCCTTGTAGGTGAGCAAGTAAACGTCCCCGTTCACCGTCACTTTCCCTTCCATCAAGTTTAACGCCTTCTGCACGTTCTTGTGCATCCATTGACGGAACTTGTTCTGCAAGAAGTACTTATCCCCGTCTCGCCATTCCCGCGTCACTTTGTGACAGCTCTCCCAATTTGGCTGCTTATCCAAATGATCGAAAGCGTTCGTGATCTTCAATTTAACAAAGCCCGGCTCTTCGTTCTCAATTTCAATTTCTGCGTAGTTGATTGGCAGACGAATTACGATGTCCATGTCGAATTCGTCCATTCTGCCCACTTTAATGCCGTCGGAGACACTGCCAGCGTACATGATCTGGTGGATGGGGAGATGTTGTCATTTCTTCTGACTACGGTGGTAGGTATGGACTACCGTTGCAGCTGTATATAATATACTATTGATCAAATCTCAATACATACACATAATTCCGGAATGAAAGCTATTTAGTTCACTATTTATGAATAAATTGTTGCAGCAATTCAAGTGCTGAATTGGAAATAAGTGAATTCTGCTCCAATTCTTAAATAATGAATAAAATCGCTTTCAGTTTAAAAACTTTTGAGTGTCAGTATTTGATATTTGACAAATATTATTTTGTGCTATACCAAGCGACACGAAACTTTGTAAATAAACAAGTTAAAATACCTGGCTGCTGTATTTCTTGAAGTAGTTACATTGTTCACCCATCTTCTGCTTGACTTGGTCGAAGACACTCTTGAACACCTCCTGCGATTTTTTGAAGTCGTCATCTTTGATGGAAATGAATTGCTTGAACACTTCTTGTAAGTACAAGTCCAAACTTCTCTTTTTGCAACTCATGATTCACTGAAAGACAAAAAACTAAGAATGGTAGGTACCTAAGTTGTTAGTAATAAAAGCTTTTTTTTATTATGTAGGTAATATACTGTTTTTCTACCCAAGACTATGTCTGAACGCGGCTACCATTTAAACGTTTTAAAACTGATACAAATCGGTATTTAAAACTTTTATAACAAAAAACAGGTAAGGAAATAAAGGGTAGGTACTTCCTCCAAAACTCGAATAATACTGGCATTTATACAAATATGGTACATATATACGTCATTGATATGCAGGTAATCGTTAAGTAAATCCACCCAATTAGGAATATTATGTTTCAGTTGAGTTAATTTAGATTTCAATCATGTTTTCCTTAAAAAGATTATTTCGGTTTTGGCTACCAGGCAGCAATCTTATCAACGGTTTTAACTTAATTAACTAACGAACATTTTAACAGCCTAGGGTAATTTAGGCAAGTCTCGCGGATAAATTTGAAAGAGAGTTACCGCGGCCCTGGCACAAGCAACTGAAGGAACACGGGTGGGTTTTAGTCAGTAAAAGTCTGACACGAAGAAGGAGGTGAGCGGGAGAAGTCATTGGATGATTTTCCAAAACAAAAAAAAAAAAAATGGTAATTTAGGCACACCACGACGATAACTACCGACCCCAAATAAATTTAGATTTAATTAGAGAGAGTATTAAGAAATTATGCCTAAAGAGGCAATATGTACAGAGTTCAAGACACAAACATACAAAACCAATTCAGTTAATAATAATTAACCCCACCGCAGTGTCTCTACGTTGACGTCGTGGTGGTGCTTGCGTGCTCAAATGAACTCTAGGTCGGTGCCGGTAGATTCTACTTTGCCGCAACATGCCTAGGGTGAGGGGCCAGACTAAAGAAATACAATCCGCAGGGCAGATTTGTGGCGAGCTGGTCGGCAATGGCGACCTCACGGACCTGATCTCCAGGGAGAAGTCTTGTCCCTCGTCTCCGGTTTGCCTGTATTGGCCTGTCGGTGTTAACACTGACGGGGAACAAGCTCCCACCTGTCTCTTGCTTTTTGTTGGCAGGCTTGAGTGGAGGTTCGTAAGAACAAACGTGCTCGGAGGAAGGAAGTAAACCTAGTAAGATGTTGGTAGAAATCTTGACTTGTCCCGATAACCGTGGCATACCTCTCCACTCCTCAAGCACCTTACCCTACTTGGCGCTACGTCACTAAAGTGTTAGCGACCGTTTATTAATTGAGTGTGCAAGTCATCCCCTGCCATTTTATAGCCGTGTAGATCAACAGTGGTCAGGCAGGGGCCAATAGTCCTTCCATAGTTTTAGGTAATCGATCCACGAAACCTCCCAAACCCATAGCCCAATGTGTCTTTTGTCTCTATATTCTGCTATATTCCTGCACCAGCCGCGGATTGTCCTTGGGTGCTCTAGCGTAGTGACTAGTGCATACAAGGATAATCACCGGTTGGTGTCACATTTCATCCTACATGTCTAAAAAGGCCTCTGCGAGTTGATTGCGGCCCCTAATACGCCTTTCAAAAGTCCGGGATCCTAGGGTGCCGAGAATCTAAAAAAAAAAAAAAAAAAATCCTTCCGACCGTTTTTCGGTCACAATAAGTCACAAATTCACAATACGGCCAAACTCAATGGAGATTTGAATTTAATAGATATCTACTATATTGGTATTGGCTCTTTGATAGCCGCTCGCAAAGTAGTTGTGAAAAGGTTAATAGATTGATTGAATCACATAGTCCGATGGAATGATAAACCGGCACGACATAGACCAGTGGAGAGGGCGCAAAACCAATGGTTTTACGTGCTGGCTGAGTCACGGGAGCATCACACTAAAAACTTCCAAACTTCTTACTACCAACCAGGCTGCTACTGACAAATGTCTAAGCGAAGAGTTTGGGAATGACAATCCTAGTAACGCTTTCCCTGACTTGAGAATCCAACCCAGAATCCTAGGTACACTCAGCAGTTGTGCTTTACGAGACAATAAAGACAGCATCTTATTTAAATAACAGTCCAAGGAGCAACTGTGAGCTTTAGTTCACATTCGACGAAATTTATTGCTTTTCTTTGAATGCAATTTGATTCGGTGAGTCAGTCATTAGTCATCGAGAGGAAAACTCTAGATTACATTATTGGTAACTATGTAATTTTAATTAATTATTACACTTATTTTTTTAATCAACCGCAAACTCTTTCCAAAAGTAGCAATCGGCATGTGACGCATTAAGAAATTCCCATCACGCAGTGGTCAGAGTTATTAAAATGTTGTTTTGCTATGCAGGGTTCCAGGTTTTTAATGATGATTAAAATGTTGCAAGTTTCTCGGACATAAAATTAGGGTCCCCGCACACGGGGCCACCGGCTACAACCACAAAACGCCGCGACCAGCATATTTCCTGTAGTTTTCATACATTTTGTATGGACTCGCCGCACACGGTTGACGCCGGTGGCCGCCACACGCTACACGCTTCTAGCTTCTCGTGGCGGCGTTTGTGGCTGTCGCGTGTGGCCCGTGTGCGGCGACACTTACATTATTATGAAACTTTGCCTACAAGAAGGTCTACATGCACTTCATCACATATTTTATTTTCGCCAACTTAAAGTTCTTACGGTATGCTTGAGATTCTTGCCATTTCCTACACAATCTTTGTATTGCAACATTGTTCGGAGTTGCTGGGACATCATTTTAATCACAATTATTGCGCAATAATCGCACTTGAAAGCGGATATTTAGAATAAGTCTGAAAGTGGCATCGGTTACTGAAAAGTTGTGTGGAAATCGGTTGCTATGGGCATGTGATGCGGACAAATGGGGCAAATGTAGTAAGGAAAGATTTTGAGTTGGTATGAATGTGAATGACCGTAAGTTTAGAGGGAAAACACAATGGACAGAATATTTGAAAGATTCTAGAAAGTGCGTGACTCTTGAGATTAAAAGTGGCTACATACTATGAGAAATATAACATAGCACTAGCAGAACACGTAAACTTATAAACTCTGTGCAGTGTCTGGATCACCAAGATACAGGCTGTGCTTAGTCTTAGTCTGGGACCCGTTGCTAACTTGTTACATTTCTTACCAAATTATCTAGTGGATTCATGAAATAGCTTTGCAAGTTAAATAAATGAATTTTAGTGTGGAAACAAAAGTCATGTTGCGGCGACTCCAGGGATGATGTTCAGAGAATGTTAATGATCTTTGACGTTATGCTACACGGTCTACACTAAAATTATTTGTCGCGTTTCTTGTGCCATCGATTCGTTAAGCGCCATTCCTTTTCTATAATGTATTTTATGCCGTCCTCCCACTAGGTGGGGCGAAAGAGAGGGACTTAAAGTGAACATGGACAAAACTAAGGTGATGTTGAATGCCAATCTTATCATGCCCTGAAACTCTACACTCGATGTTGTAGACGCTTATGTTTTAGTACCGACCTGGGACAAACTGTCTAACGGTCTAGTCTAACTTCGAGAAGTCAACCGTCGAATCCGACTCGGCTGGGCAGTGTTAGGGAAGCGGGGTAATTGCGTGGTCTTCTTCTTCTCGTCTAACATACAGAGTCTTAAGACGAAAGTCTATGACCAGTGTGTTTCCAGCGATTACCTATGGGACTGAGACGTGCTCGCTCACAATGGGCCTCATCAGAAGGCTTGAAGTCATCCAAAGGACAATGGAGAGGGCTATGCTCGGAGTTTCCATTCGTGATTGCATCAGAAATCAGCATGAGCCGATGACATAGTTAAGGTGGCGGGAATCCGGTGGATGCGAGACGCACGGGACCGGTCGATTTGCGATACTTTGGGGAGGCCTATGTTTAGCACTCGACGTCTTTCGGTTGAAATCTTGATGATGAAATCATCATCTTAGGCCGGTACATCTATTTTTGGATTGAATTAACCCACCCTCATGATAACTTACTTGACGTAGCCATCACTTCAACGAGTTAACGAACGTAAGCACAGGCTCTTAGCAGGTCCTTATCGCGAAACGTAACTACCTACTTAACGATATCGCCTGTGGGCGTATGTGTGAGCTTGCTATGCTATGGTGCGGACGGAAAAATCAATATTATCTCAAACTGCATCATAATTTAAATCCTGTCGGCAAGCCCTTTTGATTTCTCTTGATTCTATAATGTTTCTGACTTGTTTCAATTTCGCTCGCAGGGATAGTGATATTTTTTGCTAAAAAGATGGGATTTGATTCCTGTTTAGGAGTGTTTTCAAAAAGCTAAAAATGAATGCCTTGGTTATCTCAAAATTGTGTTTTAGTTGGGTGCCCTTGAATTCTTTAGTCTGTTTATCATGGGTATAAATTACTTAAAAATTCACCCTGTCTATCACATTATGCCCCCTTTCTCCCCTTATTTGCTATGTATACACATTTATCATTGTTAGACGTAAGAACTAGATAAGTATTGTTTATTTTGTTTGTTGATAACAGTTATTTTTCATATCAATTATTGAATCAGAAGTCATTTATTGTTTATTTTTTATCATAAACTTAAATCATAACGTCTAGATATCTTGTAGTATTGGAGAGTCCCTCAAGAATATTAAATAAAGGTAGACAAGAGCTATTTCCAAAATAGCTCTCGTCTAGTTAAATTAAAAGAAGATCTCATTTCAAAAAACTTAATACACAATATTATAACTAATCGCTATCAATATGAGTCTGTTTATGTGCCAGCCTAGAGATTAGTAGGTGAATTAATCAAAACTATTGTAAAATAATATTTTAAAGAACTTTCCTCCTTTAACATCCAAATTATTAAACAGTATAAGAAGTATAGTTATTATATTTAACAGTAAGTTATTTTATATAGAACAAATGATCCAATTTATTGCATCACAAAAGCCAAAAGAATTATGAAACCCGCTGACAATCTAAAGATTATAAATTAAATAGTACTATTTGTCAAGCTAATGTACCCTAAAAACTGTGATTATTTAATTATTACCGTTTATAAAACAAAATCATATGGAAAACAAAGGATGAAAGTTTAGAAAGAATTATATTGTTGTGTTCCATCAGCAGTCATGCAAAATACTTAGTAATTTTTTAGTAATAGTTCCATAAGAAAGAAAGAAAGAAATCATTTATTTGCTGATAATGTAGGTATACATATAAGTTGGAATATAGTAAATTGTCCCAATACATTTTGCCTTACGGCATGCAAAATATCACATTTGAATTTAATAATATAGTTATAAACATCACGATTATTATTAACACCAGTCAGAATTTAATAGATAGGTACAGATGAGTTTAAAAAAAATGATTTAATGAAATGTCATGCAAATAACGCTTATTGTGTCAAATGTCGTTGAGCTCCTTAAATTCTGAGTTGAGCTGCACGGTTATTGACAAATGCGTGCACTGACTGGACAGGTCCACTCAATCTGGCTGGTTCTTTCCTCAAAAGACCATTACAGACTTCAGTCTACATGGTTTTCACATGATCTAACAAAGATTTTGTCTGGACGTTAAAAGAGACTGTGACCTCTGAGTTTGTTTCGGCCTTTCTTCTCAGAGTAGTCAGATAGGAAATGCCGACTTCATCTAGTTTTAAAAATATGATCGACATGTAAAAGTGTTTGTACAAACCTACTTACAGAAATAAAATCATTTATCATTTATCATGCAATGAATAACATAAAATAAGGCTAGCTAGTTCTTGTAAGTAATAAAAGTTTACTGTTATCACTACCAAGCAATATTATGGCAAACAGCCATTTTACTTTTTCAATAAAATTCATAACATTATGCATACACTGATAAGTAGAGAACAATAAGATTATACCTATGTCTCCATTTTTAATTGTAGGTTCTAGGTTTGTAAAACAAAAATGGAAGCCATTGAAAGTGGTATGTAATGATTTCTTGTTTGCAAATCAAATAAGATTTGACTAGCCGTTTCATAGCTGCATTGGAAGAACAACTCGATTCTCTCTAATGCAAATGCAATCAATAATGCAATCAAGCCGGTTTTGTAACAAGTTTTAAACAATGCAATTTAAGGTTCTCTACTTCCGCGCAGTAATAAGCAAATTAAAATTTCATTCTTCTCGTTTGTAATTTAAAACTCACCAGATTAATAGGGATTATCTTTTTTCAAACAAGATTGGTGTCACAAAACTGATCACTGTACTGTTGAAAGGAAAAAGAATATTTGCAAGCCGCCAACCGGTTTCTATGCTGCCACCCGTGTTGTCCGTTGACGTTGAAAGCAGAATGTTCTATGTTTCCAGTTTCCTTTCCAGGCAATACAACTTTATTTTTACACTTGAACATAGTAGGGATTTCCGTGATATGAAGTTTCAGTGTTGACGTTCCCAAAGAAAATGTTACCACTAGATTCTTTGATGCCGATGTTCTCAAATTATGCTTCATTTCGCTAGAGAGTGTGTTAATAATTGAGAATAGTGACAAACAAGGTAGGAAGAGAGAATTAAGAGAATGGAGATTTATTTCTTGTTTTAATTGCCTTCTATTCACTCGCAACGCAAGTGGCATTGACAATGACATAAAATGACATTAGCAGTACTGATGACCAGTGTTGCCAGACTTGTTGAGCCTCAAATCACCCAAAAAATCGTCCCAAGTAGCCTAAAATCGCCGAATATTGAGCTTTGAATTTGGTTTCCTTTGACCTTTGATCAACTTCAATAAAAGAAAAATTCGATTAAGCATTTAACAAATAATAACAAATAACAAATAATTAACATTCGATACTAAAAGATACTCGTTGTTATAGTTTATGGGTAACATACTAATTAATTAGGATTATGAATTTGATTTTTCAATATCTAACGTAGAACGTTATCCTGGCATGTAAAATGAGAAACGTCAACGCACTTCTTAGATTGTGACGACTTTAGTAGCAAAAATAAGTCAAATTAGTTTTATTTTAAAAAACACCAAAAATCGATTGAACTACTTTTGGCAAACAAATCTACCACTATTTTTTATAAAAAAGTCATTTATAATTCTTTCAATAAAATTTAGTTCAGTTTAGTTCCAGTAAAAAATAAAAATTAAATACATAGTTTCTATATTCTCGACAAAATGTCCGAAAATTATGATGATGAATGATTAAAATGGCCCGCTTTTTATAATGTTTAATAAATTTTTCAAGCTTTGCCCAATTATAAAACACAAGACGACCGCTATACACTAAAAACACAAAATATTCTTCGAAACTTTAATGTTAATTGTTTTGTTGTAGCTTACTTATTGTGATTCAACACACTATTTCAGTCACAAAAACCGTTATTGATTCTGCATTAAACGTTTCTCTAATATCGGGACTGAAGTATTAACAAAAATGTATAGTTAAATATTACCAGTCATTTTAATCATTTCTCAGATAATGTTGTATTAAAGTTAGACAGTCTAATCTTGAAGTCACCTAAAATCACCTATTTTTTTAACTGGCGACTAATCGCCCCGAACGTAAAATGGTTGCCTGGCACCCTTCCAAGTAGCCTAAATGGCGAAAAGTCGTCTTATCTGGCCACACTGCGTAATGAACAACACAAGAAGCAAGTGTCAAAGTGAAGTTGAAGCACAGAACTTGAATACCCAGTTGAAATGCATATAAAATTAGCGGCTCTCACACGTTGACTTCGGAGCGAACGAAATAACACACGGCACTCTGAAGCGTGCTTAGAATAGAAGAAGTGTACGTGTAAAGAAAGGCATTCGACGCGCAGTCCGAAGCGGCGCTCGCTCCACATATATTATTATTTTACTCTTTGGGCGCTCGGTCGCGCGCGCACGTCCCACGCATCGGAGCGCTCCTGGCGGCGGACAGTGTTGCCACCTATAAAATTATTTTGTCACTAGATCACACTAGATCCAGTGTAAAATGTCGCCATATTTAGGCAATTTGGATTGAAGAAAAACCAACAGTAATCACTAAATTTTTTTTATTAAAATTATGTACTTTAAATGTCTGAAATTTAAAAAAATGTAATTTTGTAACAGAAAAAGTGAAAAAAAAACAGACTTGATTAAAAATCCCAAATGTGTCGGGATATGATATCCCCTGAACAGTGTGTCCAAATGTGTTTTTATTTACCACTTACCTCTACAATTGTGTGGTCAGAGTTTGGCAGTGACGTTATATTCGTAGGCTGCTGAGATGTTGGTATGTCGTCGTTGGTATAATGTTGTGGGGATGGCGTCCGTCGGCATGTTAGACACGCTTGGGGTTGGTAGTTCTTGGTCTTTTGTGAATAAAAGTAAGTCAAAGTACCAAAGAGTCGGTTTATAAACATCTTCTTGGGAGCTTCCACTTTTGTTCCGTGTCTCCGTTACTTTCTTCAATTCTTTGCGAAATGCACTTCTTAAATTCTGAAGTATTTCAACGAAAATAGTCCTCCATTGTTCTCTCGCCGCGCCGGCCGTTGACCGTTTTTCTCGGCATGTTTTGTTTTGTGATTGAGGATGGATGGATGGATGTTTGTTACTCTTTAACGCAAAAACTGTAGAACTTGATGCAACTTTACAGAAATATAGTTTATACATCAGAATAACACATAGGCTATAATTTATAAAGATATTGGAAGGAGTACTAATATATAACGCGGGTGGAGCCGCGGGCGGAGCCGCAGCTAAATTTGCTGCTTTTTTACATGATAAAGCTCTTGAGAATCTTGAGATTGGCAAAATAATTATGAAATACCTAATTGTTTTTTATTTTATTTTGACCACTGCACGAAGCCGGAACCACACTTACGTGTCGTGGCGTGGTGTGGCGCGGGATCCACCAATCCAATGACTCTGTTCCAGCCTACATCTACAACAAGTTTTGTAGCCAATCAACTGCGTCAGAAGGCGCCACGCCACGCCACGACTCGTAAAGTCGGAACCACACTTACGTGTCGTGGCGTGGCGTGGCGCGGGATCCACCAATCAAAAGACTGTCCCAGCCTACATCATAACGCAACGAGTTTTGTAGCCAATCAACTGCGTCGGAAGGCGCCACGACACGCCACGCCACGTAAGTGAGGTTCTGTCTTTTATCGTAGTTACCTAATTAACAAGCGTGCGCGTCTGCTGGCTGTGGGAGAATGGGAGTCGGGTTTGTGGCTTCAAGCACTCCCTTCATCCACCATAGGCACTATGATGGATGACTCTTCGTTTCGGCTCGCAACCTGTCTACGCTTAGGCGCACCTTGTGTTGCTCCACATCGGTGCCATTGTGGTGAAGCTGTCGGCAGCCTTGGGCACCATGGCCTTTCTTGTTGCAAGAGCGCAGGACGCATAGCACGGCACGCCAGCATCAATGACATTATTCGTCGAGCCCTTATCACCGCCAGCGTACCAGCTGTATTAGAACCTAACGGTTTGGTGCGTGACGATGGGAAGAGACCAGATGGCATGACATTGGTGCCATGGAAGGTGGGTAGGCCTCTGGTGTGGGACGCAACCTGTGTCGACACCCTTGCTCCATCTCATGTTCCTAGTTCGGCGGGCTGTGCTGGCGCTGCTGCTGCGGCTGCTGAAGCCCTCAAGCGGCGCAAATACTGTAACCTAATTGGTAATTACAGTTTTGAGCCGTTTGGGGTCGAAACGCTTGGGTCATGGGGCCCGAGTGCACGTCTCCTTTTTAAGGAGATCTCTCGCCGACTGATCGATACTGTGCGTGACCAGAGGGCTGGTTCTTTCTTTGCGCAAAGAATCAGCATTGCCATTCAACGTGGCAATGCTGCCAGTCTTCTGGGCACGTTCCCGGATGATAGCGATGTGGAGGAGTACTTCGACGCCTAAGTGTAGGTACCTTTCTTTTATATATAGTGTAAGTAGTTAGTTCTAGTATAAGTTTGTAAAGTTTATTTTTGTTTAGTGTTTAAATATGTACATATTTACACCTTTGTTTTAAAAATAAATCTATTAACAAATCTTGCTATGGTTTCATAAAAATTACAATCATCTAATTCGGAAAATTTGTCATGATACCCGATTTAGAGATAGGAGCCGACATTATAATTCAATGTTTTTTTAATTATAATTTGATTCTAATAAGATGTTGGTTATATTAGGATTCAGCATTATTGGGATTTTCCCGATCATTGTAAAGTGTTGCCACTGAAACAGGAACCTACTATTCTAAAATTATTTTTATGTGGTTGGTGGCAAAAACAATCGTCCAAAAAAAATATTAAATCAATAATTGAAATTAATAAACGTCAGTTTTGTTGAAATACTTGTAACATTTACTTTAAGAAGATACTCTACATATTTATTTCCACGTATTAAGGTATTCTATTGAGTAGAACGACGACCACGTCATATGTTTAGAAGAAATTCAAATAAGAATATGGCATCACTTGAGATAACACTGGTATAAATAACAGAACTCACAATCTTTCAGAGTTTCAGTATAATTTTGGTACTAATTGATGGCATTGGAACATTTATCTTCATGATATTTACCCCATCAATTGTTGCTGGTTTGTCTGTGAACTAAATGTGTTAAAGTAAGTGGAAGAAAATACAAAGACTTATAGAGGTAAGTATATATTTTACTGTAATTAACTTTATTTCATTATGTAATATAATTACATATCAAATGAATAAATATTTAAAACTAATATAAAAGTTCGTAGGTAATTTAATTTATTTACAGACAAATTAATCACGTTGACATAAAATAACTTATTATTTATTAATGAAATATTCTCTAATGTTCGCCTTATTGTTTTTAGACTATGATAGAAATTAATAAATACAGTAGGTTCGGCATGTCATCCACAAACATAGTTGATTTCTAAAAATTATTGTTTTGTTTTGCAGCAATCATGAATAATAATAATAGGACTAATCCGAATAATAATAATAACAATAACAATAATGATGGGGGACCCAGTCCATGGTTCATAGCAGCAGGCGTCGGTCTGGCCGGTGCCCTCATTGGTGGAGCAGCATACTTGATGAGCGGGTCTAGTGTAGAGAAACCGGTAGAACAACAGAAACTGACTGCTGCCAAGAAAAAGCCTGAATCAAGGAGCATTCCTGTTGCTCAATCACCAAGTGGAAGTAATTCAGATGATCAGTCCTATCTCTCTGACATGTTGAAAAGGATGAATACATCACGGTAAGAATATTTTGTGCGTAAGCAAGTTTTTGTGATAAAGAATACTGGTTCAGCTACATCCGCTTAGACTTGAATCTGACACTAACATAGGAAAGATGGCTTGACTTTGACTCAATAAATACATTATCTTGTATGTGACATCATAGGTATTAAAACAAATTAGATAATAGAGTGTTATTTGTGTGAATATAAACATAAAGTAATCACCACTCCGTAGCTAATAAATGCACTACAATGTATCTGATACATTCTTCATGTGACCTTTGTAGTGTTTCCTATACCTATAGGTCTTTAGAGGGATGGACATAAATTTTGTATCATGAATTATCTATCCATACTAATATACTAATATTATAAACTAGCTAACCTGGCGAACTTCGTTCCGCCTAACAAATTTCTAAAATAAGAGAATTTTTCTAAAATAAAAGAATTTTTCTAAAATAAACATAGCCTAAGTTACTCCTTATTACATCAGCTGCCTGCCAATAAAAGTCCCGTCAAAATCGGTCCAGCCATTTCAGAGATTAGTCAGAACAAACAGACAGAAATTGTAAAAAATGTTAATTTGGTGTATGTACCATATAGTATACAGGGTTACAGGAAAAGTCGACCTAGATCCGTTAAGGGCGTGTAGTACACATCATTTCTGAATGATTTCACTATGGAACCCCCCATCCTAAACTTAACCGTTTTCGAGATTTTCGAGTTTTAATTTTTTTTATGAAAATGCCCTAAAATTCATATTTATCATTCATATTTCAATAGCCGAAAAATTGGGCATTTTCATAAAAAAAAATTTAACTCGAAAATCTCGAAAACGGTTAAGTTTAGGATGGGGGGTTCCATAGTGAAATCATTCAGAAATTATGTGTACTACACGCCCTTAACGGATCTAGGTCGACTTTTCCTGTAACCCTGTATATTCATATACATGTAGTAAAAAACGGTTATTTCAATATTACAAACAGACACTCCAATTTTATTTATATGTATAGATGGGCAAGTAAACTCTGTCTTTTCACGACTTAACAGATTTAGATGAAACTTGGTACACAGTTGAGTTGACCATATCCTGGATTAGGTAATAGGACACTATTTATCACGACAGTAAGGGTAATTTTTGATTTTCATGCAGGCGAGGCTACTAGCATAAGCTAGTAAAGAAATATATATGAAGTTGTGTAGGGTCAAAAGTGCAGTCACACTACCAAAACAGCAGGAACAATTTTTTTTTAAGCCGTTGTATTCATGGTTAGTAGGTATAATCTATATGTTGTTTAGAAATTAAATCTTTACAACATATTAAATCAGTGTTGGATAATTTAACTTCTATAAAAATAAGCCATTTGAGTTTTGGGAAAGTAAGAGTGTACTTTTGACCCTTGACTGTACATGCTTAAACATTTCTTTATGTGTAATTGTGCCTACTTTGCTTTTAGAGGCGGCTCATCTTCCGGTGTGACAATTGAAGAGATTCCCAACATTCCTGACCACCCGGTGATAACCAACCTCAACTCACTACTGTCAGACATTCACGTCAGGTACATAAAATTGACTGAGTTTGGGCTACACTATAAAGTGTTTGACACCATCTTCCAAGACCTGCATAAGAAGATGAAGGAAGTAGATCCTTACTACAAGAAATATTCAAGCACGGTGCGTATATATTTGGTACCAGAGACATTGTATACCTAGACGGAACATATTTAAGACGCAATTTCAATATTATTCACTTTCGCAATAACAGATAAGGTCATAAGCAAAAAGAGATAGATATAATTTTGTCTATGCCATCTTTTGTACCAGTTTGGCCGAGTATGCTAAAGTTACTTCTATACAGACATACCTATATCAGTACTAGATCTGTGCCACTGTCATATCGATATTGTATTGAGCAAAGACCTTATACGCATTTCTTACTACTAGACTGTGTTCCATAAATTTTTGTTTAGCTAAAATGAAATCTAATGATAATTAAGACACCTAGTGTAGCAATTTCCTTATAAGCGGTAGCTAACCAAAAGCGGTCCTGGCGAGAGGGTTACCGCTGGTTGTGTGTCCTTGTCTGACGTTTTGCCAGCTAATCATTGGGTTTGGTAGAAATGGTAAAAAAAATGTTTTTCTTTTTTATATTATACCAAAACGAACGATTCATACACTTTGACACGTATTTAAGTATGTCTACAATTCCTATAATTAATCAATTCATTGTATTTAAAAAATAATTCATTAATAAGTAGTAAGAGTAGTACTTTTAAATGTTTGGGCCTGGTAATACTAAATGTAAGATGGTGATTTGCGGAGTTTTTGGCGGGCTTTGTTCGAGTGAAATTCAGAGGCTAATAGTATTATTTGCAAATTGTTTCCTAGTGGAATAAAATTGGTGTAGTTTGGTTTCTCAACTGTCTAAGCAACTGGACAATATGCGAATCGATCTACGCCTCTGTCTACCCTTCGCACAGCGGAGATCAGGAGACTACCAGGCTCACAGAGTACCTCACTGAGGCGGCTGACGCGGCACAGCAGCGGTACCCTTCCGCCCAATAAGTGTTACTGGGGACTTAAATGCCCACCACCAGGAGTAGCTCTTCTCATACTAGTACACTGATCATGCTGGACGAGAGACGTGCAAGCATGCGCTAGCGCTAAATCTTACCCAGCTGGTCCAGGGGGCAACGAGGGTGCCAGATGTTGATTCGCACACAGCTAATTGCTTGGTCATTCTGCTGACAACAGATCCATATCGATACTCAGTGTCGATATCTTCACTTTTGGGTAGTTCTGGCCACTGTCTGGTGAAGTCTGTGTCCGTCTACTCACCGCCCGATCCCAGCCCAAGGGGCACGGGGCCGACGGGATACCAGCAATTGTACTTAAAACCCGTGCGCCTGAATTGTCTCTGATCTTGACACGCCTGTATCGCCTTTCAATAAAGACTGGAAAAGTGCCGAAGACTTGGAAGCAAGCCAATGTACATCCCGTGCTTAAGAAGGGCAGTCGAGCTAACCCGGCCAACTACAGACCCATCTCAAATTCAAATTCAATTTATTGTATCCATAATGAAACTACATACAGGTGGTAAATATAAGTTACAGAAATAATTATGGACCCTGTCGGGCACAGCAAAAGTGAAAGCGTGCCGTTAACGGACCGTCCCGAACCTCTTGGTGTTACGTTGACATCGACCCTCAATTTCGGTCCATTCATTGAAACGAAAGCTCAGTTGGCTGCAAAAAATTGGGGATTCGAACAAAGGTAAGACGGTACTTCACGCCAGAACAGCTGCTCAACTTGTATAAAGCGCAAGTTCGGTCATACGTGGAGTACTGCTCTCATCTCTGGGACGGATCTGCCAAAATATTAGCTTGATGCACTTGAGTCGATTGACAGACGGGCCAAGAGGCTTTTTGGCAACGATGCACTGGTCCTTTGTCTCTTTTTTTCATAGAGTTTTTCTATATGCCATTGAGTTAGAGAAAACATGGAGGCGCCACGACGTCCGCGATATTCTATCCATACATTAGATTATACAAATATGAGTGAAATAGTTACGATACAGAATGTGAAACATAGTTTTGTTTCATTATATCTAATGTAGTAATCGTATTCGATAAAAGAGACAACAATATTTCAGTTACCTATTGCTCATAATGGCAACAGGGACAGTTGTAGGTAAGTGCCATAACTGCTATATTATGCGACTAGTTTCGTGGTCGTGTTCGTGGTAGTTCTGCTTTCAAATGGTTGTTTAGTTTTTGTATTATTGAGATTTGTGAGTGTGTGTGTGTTCCTTGAATAACACAGCTCTAGCATCGGCAGCCATTTTAAGAGACATTTTCAGTTTTAGGTATGCACCATTTTTTTTGTAGGTATTTCAAGTCCATACTATTTAATATGTCTATGCTATACGCAAGAACGAAAAACCTGACAGTTTATTTTTCGTCCTAAATACGTTCCGTCTAGAAGTATACAAAGTGTCTGTTTTGTACAATGTACGTATTTGCAAAAAATGCACACTTCTAATTTGTTATGGTAATTTATATAATAGTCACAGCGGATCTTTATGTCTTTGAACTTCAGAGCAAGGATGTTACGGAGCTTCGACTCCGGTTCCGTTAAGTCGGAACTTCCGATTATTATTACACCTTCGGTTCCGACTTCGGCTCCGACACTTTTAAATCGAAGGTTTTAATCGGAGGTCGAAGCATAACATAGCGGCGGCGGCGGCCTGTGTCGACTGTTATGAACAGGTTCATACAAGTCGCGCGGGGAATCCCCTCGACTCCCACTACGTGCACTCTGTCTCTATAGTCAATTATTTTTTCACTTGTTGTTAATTTGTTACGCACACGACACGTTCATAGGAATATGCTACTTTAATATGCTACTTTGGGTTTATATTCATTTATTTTTATTTCTTGTTTATTTGGAAATATGCCAACTTTTTTTCATTGTTTGTGTTTTATTTTATAGTTGAAAATTGAAATGAAAAAAAATTGACTAAATAATGTTTTATTTGTCCTTAAATAAAAATTCTCTCACATGCCACCACTTCTGATCCTGCCTCCGACTCCGATTCCGACTCCGATAAAGCAAATTTAAAAACTCCGACTCCGCCTTCGGTTCCGATAAAACTACCTCCGTTACATCCCTGCTTCAGAGACACAAAAATCCGATTGCGCAAGAAACAGTTTGTCATCGAATAAAATGCATAAAGTAAGCGAGATAGGACGATGCGACAAACGTCAGCGAGTGTAAGAGACAGTTATACAATGCTATCTTCACTTTCAATCTTGACAAAAAATTGCTACTGCGCGGGGTCTTGCACCCAATTCAGAGACACAAAGATCCGTTGTGAGTATTATACATACCATTGCAAATCAGGAGCGTGGATTATTTGAATTTTATTTTCATTGATGTAAGTTTTACATTATAAGGACTGGTGTACACTCGTTAAATACAAACTATACCTACCTATAGCTCTCGGCAAACTTCTGGGCCGCCCTGAAGTTGTTTTTCCGCTTGCGCGAGGCACGAAACGGTGCTGTTTTTGTATGAGATTTTCTACTGCGCAGCCATTGTAGCCAACTTCAGGGCGGCCAAGAAGTTTGGCGAGAACTATACCTTGGGCAGTCGATACTCTGTTGGCAGCCATATCCGCCAGTAGGTACATATTTTGTAAACATAACTGTTATTTTCAGATAATTTGTATGTTTCAGCGGATGTTGATATGATATCTATTAGCCATGCTATTAGAAGCTTATTGGTTTTCATTACTTACATTTTTTAGGTGCAATTTGCCGGTAGCCACTATGATAACTTGCGTATCGTAAAACCTGACGAATTCGACATGGATATAGTGATCGGGTTGCCTCTGAACATCAAAACTGACGCGTTGAACCCGCAAGGAAGCGACATCATCATTGACTCTAAGGCGCCAGGTTTCGTGGAGCTCAAGATGGGCGTCCAGTTCCAACGGCTGCCCTTCAGGGACGCCGACGAGTGGCTCATTAACAAAGCTGCATTCGAGTGGAAAGACGATAGCAACTACCTTCTGCGCTCCAAATTCTCTGATTGGTTCAAGAGCGTCGTGAGCAAAGCACTGAACAAATTCGAGATGAATCATAATTCACGTCCACTATACTACGTAGAGGGCGTGCCGTACGTTATCGACAGGTCGGAGTCAGGGCCGGCGATGACGCTGTTGATCAGTAATAAGTCGAGGAACTTCAAGTTGGACGTTGACCTGGTGCCGTGCCTGAAGTTCCCGGAGGACCGTTGGCCGGTCAGCAAGGCTTACCGTGAGATCCCTCGTGAGTGCAAGAAGGACTACTGGATGGTGGTGGGCAAGCCGAACAAGACGTCTCCGTGCGCCTTCGAACAGTCCCGCTCGTGGCGCATCGCGCTTCACAACCAAGAGCGACAGCTGATGCACAACTCGAACAACTTGAAACAAGCGATCAGATTCGTGAGTATTTGCACCTAATATTTTGAGATGTGCTGCCGCAACCTCATCTTTTTACCCGACTGCCGAAGGAGGGTAATGTGTTTATTTGTCTATGTATGTATGTATGTTTGTTCCATGTGGCGTTCTAGTGACCGAAAGCGTTGGCCGATTTTAATGATTCTTACGTCAATCGAGTCGTCTTACCCTTGCGAGTGTCACTGGATACATTAAAATTGGAAAACAGTAAAATGGCGGCTTTTGGGCGCCATATTGTGGGGCCCAATTTTTTTTTACTCCCAAACCCACCGTGTGGGGTATCAAAATAAAGGGGCTTAAAAGGTGATATTAAAAATATGTAACACTTATGTATTTTAATGTCCTAATTCAAAAAAAATATGTTTACTACATAGTTATAAATAAAAAAAGTTAATTCAAAAAAACAAAAACATCAAAACATCTGGTTATGGTCAGCCAGCTCGCGAATATGTATGCTACATTCACCCACATAATTAGGTAAAAGAACTGAAGTTCGTAAACAATGAGAGCACCACACGTAGCTCTAACGAAAAGAAGAAAATTTTAGTTTACCAAGTGCATTTTATAAGTTGGTCGACTACTACTCTTAAACTTGTAAACCCTACTTAGCTGTGATAGTTTTCCTTTTAATTTCGTTATTTAAACTACTGCATATAGCCAAAAGCAACCATTTAGCTGGCAGGGAGAGGACGCTTGGGTCTACAGGAGGAATATAAGGACAATTTTTCGTTATTTTATTTTACCACTTTGTCTGCGTATGCAGTACTAAGAGTCTCTGAGCTAAGCTGCGCACGGACGGACAGACAGACATGGCGAAATTATAAGGGTTCGTTGTTAACTACGGAACTATAAAAAAATATCTTTGTTGCCCATAGGTATCTACAATCCATATAAAAATATTGAAATGTTTTAGAGATACCTAATGCATTCACACATTGTTTCAGATGAAAAAGCTTCGAGACTCACTTGGCATGAAAAAAATAGCAAGTTACTATATCAAAACTCTGTTCTTCTGGGAGATAGTTGATATCAATAACACTGATTATTGGAACAAAAATAATCCAGCGACCCTGTTCAAAGTGATGGTGAGGAGACTGTATGACGCTCTGGTGACAGGACGCATCCCCTACTTTTGGAACAAAAGCAATAACTTGATACATGCAGTTGAGAGAAAAACTTTGGACGAGTACAAGAAAAAACTTGAACCTCTCCTAATAATACTAGACCAGCCATCTCAATTCAAATTGGTCGCCAAATATTTGCTGACTCGGGAAGAATTTGACGATTACAATGCAAGGTTTTTACATATTTAATTTTCTGGTAGCTTACCTAACACAGGTGCAGCTTTTTATACTTTCACTAGGATGTATTTGAAATAATGTTAGTATCTATAGGAGTATACAGTGGCGTAGCGTGGGTTACAGCCGCCCAGAACGAAACTAACAATTTAAAACTGACGATACTACACTAATAATCTTTTTCACATTTCAAAGTATATTTAGGAATAGCTAATGTTATATTTTATTGATAGTGAACTTTAAATTATGTATACAGGGTGAGTTTTGCAAGTGGGCGTGGAAGGCCAATATCGAAACTATGAGGGATGGCGAAAACACTCAAACTCAAAGGAGTCTTGATCCCGATCTTGATGAAATCTATAACTGCATCATTGGATTTTTGAAAATAATTCCTAGCCAGGAATCGAACTCGCATTGTCTCAGTCGGGCTTGTTGGATAGCGGAGCCCCCTTTTGTGACTCGGCTACGTAATTAATCTGGCACTGGATTTGACTTTATATGTAGTTTAGTTTAAGTGGCCTTATCTCATAGTGTTACTATTTCTTCCAATACTTGTGATAAGACATATTCCATGGGAGATCCAAATACAGAACACATTTTCTTTAAAAAGGTGTGTATTTTAAGGAAAAAGTACCTGGGCGACTGCGCTAGGCTCGGGTGAATATAGAGAAAACGACGTTTTCTAAAAATGAAACCTTGCTAAATCGATGTATCGCCCCCCCGCAACCCTCTGCATACTAAATTTCATGAAAATAGTTGGAGCCGGTTCCGAGATTTAGTTTATATTATATAGATACATATATTCAAGAATTGCTCGTTTAAAGGTATTGGATTAGGTATTCCGGGAACTGTAGACCACTCAATATACCCTACCTGGGGAATTTTAGTGCTATGTAGGGAGCTCTATTTGATTAGATAACTCAGATAAGTGTAAACTCTGCTTCTTCTTCTTCATAGCCTAGCACGGCACTAAGACGATCTGTCGAGGGTTGTCGGGTAATTTCTCCTTCTTGAGAAACTTCGTTATACTGGTCCACCGTATCAAAAGAGGTCGTTCTCGGCTTCTTTTGCCTTGTTGTAGGCTCAGAGCCGTCCACTAGAGGTGCTGTTCTGACTTTCTCATGACATGTCCGTACCATCTCGATTTAATCTCCGTTAACTTGTTGTTAGATAAGGGTAAAGTGAATAAGTGAATTGAAGAAAAATGTTCTTATGAATGATGGTCTCTATCAAAATTTCACTACAGTTCCTAAGGCATAGACCATTAATCACGCAAGGCTCATAAAGGGGAATTAGGTTCGGAAGAAATATTACGAGGGGAGGGGAGGGGAGGGGAGGGGAGGGGAGGGTTTGTTTTGTAAACCGAAAAGTGGCTGTCTAGACTTTTTTATTACAGTGCTTTATTTTCCAAAATTAGTTTAGGGCATATATGTATTTAAAAAAAAATGCTTAAATTTTTCAAAATATCTACTATGTACCAACAAAAATACACTTGATTTTGGAGAGGGGGGTTAGTCTGAAACGCCACCACGTATCTTAGGGCGGAGGGGGGTTAACAGTTGCTAAATACATCATGTAATTTATTGACGGCCCCTAACCATATACATATAAGAAAAAAAATTGTATGTATGTGGTCTTTTTTTTATAACGTGTTGTATTATTAGAGTAGGTACTATAACCTTATTCAGAAGAGCAAAAGACTGAATGTTGCTTTACATTTTTTTGATAATCTTTCGTTGCCCTGAAAAAGGTATAGTGAGATTCCTGTGATAATAATTATACATCAGGTTTAACAGAAACGACGTTATTTCTAAAATTGTACTCATCACTATGAACAATTTTTATGATGACATCAACACTGAAAACGCGAAGAGTAGCTCTTCGATACTATTCTGAATGATTAAAAAATATTAGGACAAATTGTTTTTTTCGCGATTTAGGCCCGCTTGCGCCACCATGTTAGGGTTCCGTACCCAAAGGGTAAAACTGGACCCTATTACTAAGAATCCGCGGTCCGTCTGACTCATGAACCGTGATAGCTAGACACTTGTAATTTTCACAGATGATGTATTTTTATTGCCGCTATTAAAACAAATACTAAAACCAAAATAAAATAAATATTTAAGTGGGGCTCCCATATACAACAAACGTGTTTTTTTGCCGTTTTTTGCGATAATGGTACGGAACCCTTCATGCGCGAGTCCGACTCGCATTTGGCCGGTTTTTTGTTATCTTACTAACGTCGAGTTAGCAGCTAACACGGCCCATTATGTATAACATATTTTAAGTTTAACCTCGTGCTAGCGACTAAATCTGACTTAAGTTTTTGGTGCATATGCGCTTTAGGAGTTAGATCTATAGTAAAAGTTTTTATGATGTTGAGTACAATGACCACTTTGTTTCTATTAAACCCGTATTATTAATTCGTGTGATATACGACGTTCATACTCGTGACTTTAAAATTATCTGTATTCATTTGCCTGACTGCCTGTCATTATGATTATTGGACAATATAGTACATAATAAATACAACACTATACATTATTGTACTTATGGTGTACAATAGAGTATATAATAAATATATAAATTGGACTTCACACACAAATAAATAGGCACTTAGTACGGTCAGCAATGGAAGTTTATTAGTAAATTTACGACAATGATAATACAATTATGACATTTGATTTGTTTTTTTAATATTGTCGAGCACCTACTCATATTTGTGTGCCTATGTTATTAATTGAGTTTTATTGCCGACTGTACTTTCCAGTACCTTTTGGAGGAACAGGCGAGATAAATACAATGTAATAATACTAATAAATCATGTCTTATTTAACTATTGCTTCTATTTTATAGTTCGTAAGAAATAAGCATTTTATATCAGGCCAAGACATTTTTTTCTAAATTATTTTCTAAGAAAAATTTTCAATTAGATGTTTTTAAAACCTTATTGACATTTTAATATTAAATTGAGCAACTATTTTTGATTAGGATTGTGTATGTTTTTATTCAATAAAGATTTATTTAATACTTACAGATTTCTTTTAATAGACATTATTTTTACATACTTTCCTATGACCCAACAAAGTCTATATTCTAAATAAGCGCTTTTGATGGAAACTTCCTCCACTCCAATAGGATCAGTCACCACGACAACGGAAAAAATTGAGAGGATGAAATTCCTTATGGAGGCAGGCGCGGATACAAAGGCCGGGGCCTCGACCGAACTGACTGTAAAACTCCAAATTAGACACTATATATATATTTTGTGCTTATTTATGTATAATTTATATTAATACTAGCTGTGCCCGTGGCTTCGCTCCCGTCAACTGCTCACCTACCCTTCACTACCTACCCTAACCTACCCTACCTAGCCTACCTACACTACCCTACCTACCCTGCCCTACCTACCCTACCCTACCTAACGTACCCTAACCTACCTACCCTACCCTACCCTATCTACTCTACCATACCTATCCTACCTACCCTACCGACCCTACCCTACCTACCCCACACTACCTACCCTACCCTACCTATCCTGCCATACCTACCCTACCCTACCTACGCAACCCTACCTACCCTACCCTACCTACCCTACCCTACCGACCCTACCCTACCTACCATACCCTGCCTACCCTACCCTACCTACCCTACATACATGATTGTTGCGTAACTGTTGAAATGAACGTATTATTTTGTCTATTATTGGAACGCAACAAATATGATTCCTGCTTTGTCCGCGTCTGTGGCGCTAGTGTGTAGCATTGATCTTTGTAAGAAAAATAACTGCCATGGCCTCTTCCCTTGTGCATAATAAAAATCACGTCGTGCGTACATGCAGTGTTTGATTTCTCAAAGCCAGATATCCTAACCACAACGAAGACCACAAGTATCACCTCCTCCAACAGGTTATGGGCCCAGTCATGCTCATGGTCTGTTGATTGTGGTGGATAATCGGTTTTTTGGGAAACGCTGAGGTGCTGCGGTCAAGTAGCAACCTGACGCGTGAGACTTCGTCGGCGGCCGGTAAAGGTTGAAAACGGCGTGGAATACCGGTAAAGGTATAAGCATTGCGGTTAAGCAATTACACGATGGATTTCGTCGGAAATATAGTAAATGGCCAGCAGCAATTAGAAGGTATTGAAAATTGGACGACATGGTCATACAAAATCAAGGTCATCCTACGGGCGGCAGATCTTCTGAGTGTCATAGAAGGAACATCCCCGCTCCCTCTGGTAGAAGAACAGGAAGAGCGCGAAAAATGGATGGTGAAAGATGCAAAAGCGCAAGGTATGTTGGTTACACGCATATCGGAGAAGGTAATACCTCAAATTATAAGTTGCAACACAGCTAAAGAGATATGGGATACATTGCATACAATCTATGAACAACGTGGCGAGTTGTCAGTGCACGTACTCCAACAGAAATTCTTCTCAATGAAATATGAAGACAAAGAAACAATATCTCAGTTCTTAGGACGGTTTGAAAGCCTCCTGTGCAAGTTAAAAAATGTCAATGCTGAAGTTAGCCAAACCATGGCTATTACAAAGATAACTTCATCACTCCCATCAAAATTTCAACACTGTGTCAGCCTGGGAATCGGTGCCAGCAGAAAAGCGAACTATTGATGAACTGACAGCAAGGTTACTGATTGAAGAACAGCGTGCTACTTCTAAGCATGAAGAAGAAGAGTCAACAGCATTATCATCCAGGTCAGCAAGAAAATGTTTTCAGTGTGGTAAAATAGGACATGTGAAAAAGGACTGCAAATTAAAACAAAAAGGTATTTACTGTAACCATTGTAAGAAGCATAATCAAAATAGTGTAGATTGTTGGTTTAAAAATAGTAAAGATAATAATATTAAGAAAGATTATCATAAGAAAGCTATTGTAAACAAAAGTCAAAGCAATGCATTTTCTGTGTCCGTGCTGTCATCAGTGTTATATAGTCAATTAGAACATAAACATTATTGGATAATGGATAGTGGAGCATCAGAGCACATGTGTCATGATGTAAGCATATTTAAAAGTTACAAGAAGTTAGAACCTCCTAGGCCTGTTATTATTGGTGATGGTAAAGTCATACAAGCAAGTACAGGTGTTATTTACCTGGAAGCATATAATGGTAAAGAATGGATAAGTACAACACTAAATAGTGTTTTACATGTTCCTGATATAAAGATGAATTTATTTTCAGCCAGTTCAGCAGCAGACAAGGGTTATAGTATGATAATAAATAATAAGAGCTGTTTACTTAACTAAAAATGGTGATAAAAATGTTTGTGCACTTGCATATCGTAAAAATAACTTGTTTATTATGAAATTTAGGTATAATAAAGTAGAAAAGGCTTGTGTTAGTACCTAGTTCAAGCAAAAAACAATTGAGTGTATCATTATCTTCCACAGAGTCAGAATATATTGCATTGAGTATGGCTATTCAGGAAGCATGTTGGTTGAAACAATTGTTATGTGATTTTGATGTAGTCAATAATGAAGTGACACTTTATGAAGATAATCAGTCAGTAATAAAATTAGCTTACAACAATGAAAATAACAAAAGATTAAAGCACTTGGATATCAGATATCACTTCATTAAAGACAAAATAGAAGAAAAAAGTATTTCAGTAGAGTACATCAAAACTGAAAATAATTTAGCTGATTTATTGACTAAGCCATTGGGCAAATCTTTATTTGAAAAGTTTGTTGTTGATATTTTAGAATCTTAGTTATTGTTGCAATGGTTGTTCATGCATTAATAAGGTTTTGATATACCTTAAGGCTTAAAGTAATTAAGAAGATTGATATTTCAAGATACATGATGCATCACTAAGCAAGAAGTTAATAGTAGATTTGTAGTTCTAAGATTTAAAAGTGAGTTTAATTTTTTTAGTAAAGGGGAAGTTAGGTATAATTGTCACAGTCTCAGTTAATTGAGATAAAATTTAAGTAGGTACATAAAGGTAATAAAACAAAAAGTAAATTAAGAAATACTATGTATTGGTAACAGGAAAATATTTGTTGAGGGGGGGTGTTGAAATGAACGTATTATTTTGTCTATTATTGGAACGCAACAAATATGATTCCTGCTTTGTCCGCGTCTGTGGCGCTAGTGTGTAGCATTGATCTTTGTAAGAAAAGTAACTGCCATGGCCTCTTCCCTTGTGCATAATAAAAATCACGTCGTGCGTACATGCAGTGTTTGATTTCTCAAAGCCAGATATCCTAACCACAACGAAGACCACAAGTATCACCTCCTCCAACAGTAACTTAAACCGTTTATGCAGCGCACGCAACGGAAGCCCTTAAAAAGGAACAATTTTGCCCGTTTTTGCAACATTTTTCATTTATACTCCGCTCCTATTGGTCGTAGCGTGATGTTATATAGCCTATAACCGTCCTCGATAAATGGACTATCCAACACAAAAAGAATTTTTCAATTCCAACCAGTAGTTCCTGAGATTAGCGCGTTCAAACAAACAAACAAACTCTTCAGCTTTATAATATTGTATAGTATAGATTCGGTATCCCTAAAACCATATTGACTGACCAAGGTTCTAATTTTACAGCTGATTTGTTTAAAAAAACCTGCGGATTTCTTAAAATAAAACAACAATGGTCAACACCCTATCATCCCCAAACACAAGGAGCTTTAGAAAGGAGTTGTACCAAAGGAATACCTAAAATCTTATAATAATAATGATCATACAGATTGGCATAAATATGTTCATACAGGCATCCTTGCTTATAACACTAATGTCCATACATCCACTCAATTCACACCGTGTGAACTACTGTTCGGTCATAAACATTATTTACCAGATTCAATTTATAAATTAGACTCTACTAGCACCTATCAGGAATACATTACAATGTTAAATCACCGTTTAAAACTGTCCCACAACAGAGCCATAGAAAATATAAATAAATCCAAAGAGACATCAAAGGATTATTATGACAAACGGTCCCGACCTGAGTTGGTGATTTAGTTTATCTAAAAACCACTTAAGAATGCGACAATCATTGTCACCTGTGTGGAAAGGTCCCTATAAAGTAGTTAAAACCCACGGTAACCATACACTTTCTCTTCTAATTAATAGAAAACATGTCAAACATCATTCAAGTAAAATTAGCTGCTGATAGCTCCACTAGATTATAAGTTTTTCTATCCCTTTTATTTTAATGTTAAATTAATTGAGCTTCAGACTTAATATTTTATAATGAACTAGCTTTCCCACGCGGCTTCGCTCCCGTCAACTGGCTACCTACCTACCCATCTAAACCGTTTACGCAGCGCACGCAACGGAAACTCTCAAAAAGGAATATTTTTCTCCGTTTTTGCTACATTTTTCATTTATGCTCCGCTCCTATTGGTCGTAGCGTGATGTTATATAGCCTATAACCTTCCTCAATAAATGGGCTATCCAACACAAAAAGAATTTTTCAATTCCAACCAGTAGTTCCTGAGATTAGCGCGTTCAAACAAACAAACAAACTCTTCAGCTTTATAATATTAGTATAGATAATCCATCAATTCTGCAATAGAAAAACTCTCTTCCCACACTGATAATATCACATCCGATGTGAATGGTCTCATACTTAGAGGCGAGCCACTCTACAAAACACTTTAAATCAAGTTTTTTAAGTCTCTCCTACAAATCAGAAGACATTTTTTATTCCATTTTGTGTGTGCAAACTCAAGTGCTCTGCACCCTTCAGTTTTATCACCAAATGATTTGTATTACGACCTTTTCGAAAATATTAAATCTTGCCAAAATACACAGAATTCCTAATAGATTTGGAATAGATGTGGAATTCACACTTAAATAAATCAGTCAAAATTGTAAGTTATATTTTAGATGATAAGCTTATGTTTAAGTACTTTAAAATTTTCTTTAGCTTGGATAAGCCAATATACGTTGTATAAGAATGTTGACTGTACCTCATAATGTTAATGTGTCTCAATGATATGCACTCATATTATCGTCAGCCCCGTACATAGCCTTAGGTCAAGATAGATCTAAGTATATATAATAAGATAAGTTAAGTGAGTGTAAAAGTGTTTTTCACCGACTTACCAAAAAGGAGGAGGTTCTATGTTCGACTTTTTGTTTTTATGTATGTTCACTGATATCTCCGTCAATTGTGGACCGATTTTGAAAATTCTTTTTTTTGTTTGAAAGAGTATGTTTCGAAATTCGTCCCATTTTAATTTGGTGAAGATTTGATGAAGAACTTCGAAGATATACAACAGAACTCTTCAATAAATAACGGGAAATCTCTCGGGATTGCTGCAATCGCATGTCTGTTTATTGTTTACACCATTTCATAAGATAACATCACGCTAGTACGCTCTTGAGGGGTACGCAGATCCCTCATTTCACCCTTTATTTTCAAGTTTCATGATATTCGGCTAATCTATTCTGGCGTTAAGGTAACTTACTAAACAACTTGCCTATTAGGTAGGTACAACTAAAAAATGAAATATAAAAAACTTTTTTACAAAAAAATACTACCGACTTCCTAATAATAAAACTACAAAGTGAAAAATAACTTTATTTTTGGAAGTCGGTGTCCGTAACGCAAAAAAATGGTACCTACGAAAGACACCGACTTCCAAAAATAAAGTTATTTTTCACTTTGTAGTTTTCTTATTTGGAAGTCGGTAGTATTTTTTTGTAAAAAAGTTTTTTTTAATTAACTCAGTACTCAAGATAACCCCATTTGTGAAACAGAAATAATGAATAAAATTGTTAATTTTCGATGTACGCTGTAACTAAAATAATGGAAATCGGTAAATAATAATAGATGGTTGTGTTTTATCTATTTAGAACTAAGATTTGTAAGTGAAAGCATAATATCTGATTAGACTACCCTAGGCACAAACATACTAACATTAAATCCCAACTGTAACGATTATTGTTTTTACATAAGACTAATAAGTAAGAAATATTAATTATAATAAGAGCCTATCTAAGATTTATATATTTGAAACTGTCAACTAGAATTAACGATGAGATTGTTATCGTCCTAGAAATAATCAGTAACTTTAACAATACTGAAACACCTAATGTAGGTACCACCATCACGCTCTATTGTTTTATACTTTTTCACATTTGTATGTAATGATAATATTTTATTATTGTTGTAATTGTAATAAGAAATGTATGGCTCTTATCAATAAATTCAAACCCGTTCAAATGATAAATAAATCTGATAGTAACAATTTCAACACTGATAGCTCGACCTGCAAAAACATAATTCAATTAATACATTTGTCGCGTCCGAGAACAGATTAGAACTATTTGTTTTTGCAAACTTCGCTTTTAAGTAGCGTAAGTTTCCTCTTAAACGGGGAGTTCTTATAATCGTGATTTATTTACGAGCATAAGGTTTTTCAAACCACTTGTTCATTTCTCGCATTTTTAAGTGTCAGCTAACCGTCGGCGCCGCACCCCATCGCGTCGCGGGATCCGAGCACAAAAAGTTAATCTTTAACCATCATCAGTCATCACACAGAGCCACACGTTTCTAAATCCTAATATTACTACTACAAAATTTATATTTTTGTACTATTTCCAAATAAATTGTTTAGCTGTTTATATTCGCTTTTTTAAACTTCTCCACGGTCTAACAGTACGCGTGCCGCGTTGGAGCGCCAGTTTCTAGGGTGAATGAGACGAAATATAGTTTTGTAGAAAAAAAAACAATATGATCACTCAGACCAATACAAAATACAGAAAATACTTGAAAGTTAAGATAATTCGAGTATGACAACGAGACAGTGCAAAATCGTGCCGTTTGCGAGCGTGATGCGAGCCGGACCCGGGGGGACCGGAGCACGGTGCGGACGACCAGGCAACGGGGTGCGCGCGTGGCGCGGGCGCTTGTTGGGTGCGCATACTCATCATAAAAAACTAATCTTCATACAGTAATAATATAAAATGTCATCAAATGATTTTGCTATATATATAATATATAGTAAAATATTCTATTAAATCCCCATAGCAGAGTAAATTTTTTGAAGGATGTCACTTTCTATGCACATAATTGACAAATTACTTACTTACTTCTTGTAACATTGTTGTTCAATTGAAATTCATTTTTAGGGTACACAAAGAGTATACGGGCTCCTATTACTAAGATTGTCTGTCTGTCTGTCAACAGACTGTATCAAATGAACCGTGATAGCTAGACAGTTGAAATTTTCACAGATGATGTATTTCCGTTGCCAACAACAAATACTAAAAACAGAATAAAATTAATATTTCAATGGGGCTACAATACAACAAATGTGACTTTTGCCATTTTTTGCGATAATGGTACGGAACCCTACGTGCGCGAGTCCGACTCGCACTTGGCCGGTATTTTATAATCTTAAGCTGCGAAAATGAACGCTCTCCACTACAATTGGTAACCATTAGGCAAAGGAATATTCTTGTAACAACTTCAACGTTTGGAAAAGTATCTTCTAATATATCTGCCTTTATTTGGTTATGAAAGGTTGAGAAACTGATTGCTTTGCTATGTTATTTAAATATTGGCTTAAATGAAAACATTCTGTTTTGAGCTCACATCACATGCATTAATATCTTCATGATAAAATTCTGCAAATTCTTTGCATTTTTGGTCAACTCGCCAGATGCCGAGCCAAACTTAGGCTTGAAAACGAAAAACGTCCCTAACTAAATAATTCAAAATCAAATCAAATGTTAGGGAAATATACCTACATATACTTCTAAAAAAAGGCAAAAATTGACTTGACTTTGCCTTTAATTTGATTAAATAAAATCGTCATAATTTTGACTTAAATTTCTTAAAATTTAAGTCAAAATTAAGTTTTATTTTCGACAAAAGTAAGTTTTATTTTCGACCCGGGTGCTTACTGTTACTGTGCCCGGCAAAACTGTTTTGAGAATAAATGTGAGATAAAATGTCGGTCCTTCGGGGCCCTCTGAGGATGGGGGCCCTGGGCACGGGCCCCGTGTGCCCTTACGGTAAAGACGGTACTGTCTTCACCAAATTAAAATGGGACCAATTTCGGAACATACTCTATCAATCAAAAAATAATTTTCAAAATCGGTCCATAATTGACGGAGATATCGGTGAAAATAAACAAAAAAAAAGAACCTAACATGAAGTCGAACATAGAACCTCCTCCTTTTTGGAAAGTCGGTTGAAAATAGATAATAGAGGGTTATTCTTGTGAATCTATACTAATATTATAAAGCTGAAGAGTTTGTTTGTTTGTTTGTTTGTTTGTTTGAACGCGCTAATCTCAGCAACTAGTGGTTGGAATTGAAAAATTCTTTTTTTGTTGAATAGTCCATTTATCGAGAAAGGTTATAGGCTATATAACATCATGCTACGACCAATAGGAGCGGAGCATAAATGAAAAATGTTGCAAACTCGGGAAAAATATTCCTTTTTGAGAGTTTTTATTGCGTGCGCTAGCGTTGGGTAGGTATGGTAGGGTAGGTAGGTAGTCAGTTGACGGGAGCGAAGCCACGTGGGATGGCTAGAATAAACATAAAGTTATCACCACTCCAAAGCTAATAAATGCACCACAATGTTGTTCAATGTTACCTTTGGACATTGACTAAGCACCCGGCCCGGCTGACCCGCACAGATAAAATACTGTTTGGTTGCATCTTACACGCATAGGACACAAATAAAGTTTTAAATTAGTGTGTATTAAGACAAAATAGTATATAAGCTGTAAAATATTGTTAATAAATCAGATTTGAATTTATATTCTTGTCTCATTACCCCTCACTGTGGCCATGACACCTTTAACCATCTCTGATCAGTCCTGTGAGTCTGCTGGACTGGCAAATAAAAACTTTTCACATATGTAAAGCTAAAACACATAAAAAAGTTAGAATACTTAAGTACTTATGATAAGCTTGAATATTTATTATTTAAGTTGTTAAAGCGACAAAAAAACAGTTTCTTCGTTTCAGTAGTGCCTAATATCCATTTTTATTAAATAAGTAGGTAAGATATCTGGTATATATTTTACAAAGTGTTTAATGTAGTAAATCAACATGTTATATGTTTAGAAATATGTAATATTTCTATTTTGTTAGTATTAGTTATTCAACTGCTCGTTCTACACATCAGTAAACAATCTGTCTATATTTCTCAGAAACAAAGAAATGAAGCAGGTGTCACTTTATGTTTTAATTAATTAAAAAATATGTTTGCTTACGTTCGACGAATAGCTAGGTATAAAACGAAGTATAAAATCAGAAAAATACACTTACTGCTAAATTATTAATAAGTCTCACAGAAATCACTCTGATGCCAACATTCTCCTCTTGCAAATAGATTATTTTCAAATTGAGACGTGATAGTCAAATGATTAAATAGAAATTAAAAACTGGAAAAGACGATGTTTTTCGCAATTTAGTAAGACAAGATAAAAAATATCGCGCGTATTCACTGCAATTGTGCGTAGACTGGATTTAGCTTCATTGTCAGTCGTAGATATAATGATATGTTGTCAGTTGTTCAGTTTTGTTTTCCTACCCTTTAACTCAAAGTAAGGAAGCGGTGGCGGTTATTTGACTCAGTTTTGTAATGAATACGCATTCAACTACTCACTTATAACAAGTTAGGCAAAAACATTACCAATTTAGAATTTTTATATTTGAAGAAAGTCTATAGTTATTTCCAATAATGCAAGAAATAATTACTGAATAGATTTGAAATTGAAAGCAAAACAATATATCCTCGATGCAGGATTTGAAATCGCATCTTGTTAGTCTCAGCCTCATGCACGAACCACGAGACCAGATCTACTTGAATATAATAATTATATTACAATACTCTGATAAACTTTTATTCTTGCAGCATAAAAATTAAAATCGCATAGCAAAAAGTTATAACTATCGTAACGATAGCGTTTAAAGATCAAATTTGCTTATCTGTATTATTATTGTATTTGTTCATCGAGTAGTGCTAGTCTGATAAACTGTTACAAATTAAATAATCCTTAATCTTACAGGCAGAGGGTTCAAATTCGTTCGTTTTTATGGCGGGTCAGGTAACAGCTATTACCGACTGTACAACTCTAGGTGTTGTGTATGTGAGTTTACAGATTTTAAACGCACCCACGATACAGAAACAAGTTGCTAATGTGGGGCAACGTTTTAAAAAATTATAAAGACAAAAATGTCGGTATTCACTTTTGCACTAACATGGCACTAACAGACAACGTCATAAGCAAAAAGAGTTTGTCTATGCCATCTTTTGTACAGTGTGGCCGAGTATGCTAAAGATACTTCTATAAAACATATATCAGTAATAGATCTGTGCTTCTGTCTTATCGATATTGTATCGAGTGTAGGTTTTGCCTCAATTTACAAATTTGCTCAATTAATAGTCTGTTAGAATTAGGATTTTTTTTACGTTTTCTTCACAGATTCTTTAAAATTATTTAAAGAGTAAACGTGTACTCCTACAAAGATGAAGTTATCACTCATTGACCATTGTAGAAGTACACTTCCACTCTTTTGTAACTTTTCTTTTCTTGTATTTCATATTGTATATAATGTTTAATAATACCTAGCGCAAATACCAGGGTTTACCTTGGAGTACAATTTAAGCCACGCGCCGGTGTATGCATGTATTTCGAAGACGACACTTGCTATTCGCGTCTCCGTAACCTGCAGGACTCCAGATCCGCAGTGCTGTGGGCTCTGGTGGACAAAGGGCGTGATAAGATTATCTACGCCTACCGCTCGCAAAGCGGATATCAGGTGACAACAAGGCTCACAGAGTATCTCAGTGAGGCGGCTGACGGGTACCGATACCCTTCCACCCAATTAGTGCTACTGGGGGATTTTAATGCCCACTACCAGCTCTGGTGGCTCTTCTCATACCAGTGCACTGACTATGCTGGACGAGACACGCGCAAGCTTGCGCTAGCGCTATATCTCACCCAGCTGTTCCAGGAGACAACGAGGGTGCTAGATGTTGATTCGCACACAGCCAATTGCTTGGACCTTCTGCTCAGAACAGATCCCAACCGATACTCAGTGTCGATATCTTCATCTTTGGCACGGGCGCCCAACGCGAAGAAAGAAAATTTGATTCAAATTATGCTGCGTAGCCTTGATGTGAACAAAGCGAGTGGCCCCGTTGGGATACCAGCAAGTGTAAATAAAACTTGTGCGCTTGAATTGTCTCCGATCTTGACACATCTTTTGATAGAGACTGGAAAATGCCGAAGGCATGGAAGCAAGCCAATGTCCAGCCCGTTCCCAAGAAGGACAGTCAAGCTGATCCGGCCAACTACAGACCCATCTCTGTAACGGCTTAACTCTGTAAGAGTACGGAACGTGTGCTTAACAATAAGATCCTGGCATACTTAGAAGCGAACGACATCCTCAGTGACCGCTAATTCGGCTTCCGCCGAAATCGGTCCACTGGGCAAAGTCAAAGACATTTATTTGCAATAAATGCGGTACAAAAGATAGTATAAATAAATTATTAGCACAATGACACATTGTTAGGATCTTTTAGCGTATGCCATTCACATCTGGAGTGAAGCCATCGAGAGACACGGGGAAGCGCTAGCCATCTTCCTCGACATCTCGAAGGCTTTCGATAGGGTCTGGCACGAAAGTCTCACTGGTAAGCTTCCTTCCATCGGTCTGCCTAGTTGTCTGTGTGATAGAATTGCGGACTTCCTGAAGGATCGGTCCATCCGAGTGGTTATCGATGGCTGCTCGCCCGGTCAGTTAGATATCAACGCCGGAGTCCCTCAGGGTTGAGTGCTCTTGCCAACATTATTTTTGCTGCACATTAATGATTTGCTGAAACCCGGCAACTTTGCAGCACTGTTGCTGAGAGATACGTTTCCGGCGCACGGGCTACTGGGTCTCAGATTCTGTCTCCGAGAGGCCATGGTTGAACGCTTGAACCCGTCCTTGAAGGCGGTCACCGAATGGGGCGATGTCAATCTGGCCAGTTTCAATGCTGTTAAGACCCAGACATGTCTTTTTCCGCTAAAAAGATTTCCGTCAATTCCACGCGGCTCCATCTTTCCGTGGTGTAACTGTGCCGTCACTCAATTTCGGTCCATTCATTGAGGCGAAAGCTCAGTTGGCTGCAAAAAAGTTGGGGATTCTTGCAAAGGTGAGACGGTACTTCACGCCTGAACAGCTGCTCAACTTGTATAAAGCGCAAGTTCGGTCATATGTGGAGTATTGCTCTCACCTCTGGGACGGATCTGCCAAATACCAGCTTGTTGCACTTGATTCGATTGACAGACGGGCCAAGAGGCTTATTGGCAACGATGCACTGGTCGCGTCAAAACTCCAGAGCCTCGACGCCGAGTTGCCAACCTGTCGGTTTTCTATTGGTTACATTTCGGGGTGTGTGCGACGGAACTCGGACTACAAGACGTACGGCAATGCGCTATCGGTACATAGTGGACATCCCACCCATACGCACAAAGCGTTTTGCTATTACTTTCATTTTCCGAACAGCTCAGAAGTGGAATTCCCTGCCGGATTCTTAGTTTCCTGATAGCTACGACCTTGGGATCTTTAAATCAAGAATGACTACTCACTCTAGAAGTAACCTATTTAGTATGTTACTTCTAGGCAAGCGTGCTTCGCCGGTGACCACATTATCGCTTACCATCAGGCGAGATAGTGGTCAAACGCGAGCCTACCGACAATAAAAAGCTGGGGATTCTTGCAAAGGTGAGACGGTACTTCACGCCTGAACAGCTGCTCAATTTGTATAAAGTGCAAGTTCGGTCATACGTGGAGTACTGCTCTCACCTCTGGGACGGAGCTACCAAATACCAGCTTGTTGCACTTGATTCGATTGACAGACGAGCCAAGAGGCTTATTGGCAACGATGACTGTTCAAATAGTACCGATTTTTTTTTCTTGTGACTGTTGTCACATCTCTAACATCAAAACGTAAGTACGTAAACTGTCATAGCTATATCAGCAAACGCATAAAGTTTATTATTTCACGAAATAGAATGATTTAAATGAAACTATACTTCCTCGACGTATTTTGAACTAAGATTGTTTTTTCTAAACAGACTATGGAATGAATTCCCTGCACAATAATTTGAGTATGCTAGTCGATAAATCACCTGTGGAAAGTTATCCTTTGATTTTGGCCTTATAATACGGCCATTCTACTTTTGCAATTCGATAGCTACACACGTTCGCTCTGTTGGCAGCCATATCCGCCAGTACATATTTTGTAAACATAACTGTTATTTTCAGATAATTTGTATGCTTAAGCGGATATTGATATGATACCTATTACCTTTGCATATATGTATTATTAGTTTATTACACACTTTCTGTAGCTTATTGAACACTCACACAGACATGCGCATCGACGAGTCCCCTAAGAAGCGTCCGCAGTGCTTTTAAGTGTGAGCCGCTTAGGGGTCTCGTCGATGCGCGTGTGACTGTTCCGTTTCGAGCATTTGTAGGTAATTTCCATAGTGTTTGTCCATATTTATACTGTTTTATAGATTACCATTACTTACATATTTCATGTGCAATTTGCCGGTAGCCACTCTGATAACTTGCGTATCGTAAAACCTGACGAATTCGACATAGACATAGTGATCGGGTTGCCTCTGAACATCAAAACTGACGCGTTGAACCCTCAAGGAAGCGACATCATCATTGATGCTAAGGCGCCAGGCTTCGTGGAGCTCAAGATGGGCGTCCACTTCCAACGGCTGCCCTTCAGCGACGAGTGGCTCATTAAAAAAGCCGCATTCGAGTGGAAAGACGACAGCAACTACCTTCTGCGGTCCAAATTCTCTGATTGGTTCAAGAGCGTCGTGAGCAAAGCACTGAACAAATTCGAGATGAATCATAATTCACGTCCACTGTACTACGTAGAGGGCGTGCGTTATCAAAAGATCGGAGTCAGGGCCGGCGATGACGCTGCTGATCAGTAACAAGTCGACGAACTTCGAGTTCGACGTTGACCTGGTGCCGTGCCTGAAGTTCCCGGAGGACCGCTGGCCGGTCAGCAAGGCTTACCGCAAGATCCCTCGTGAGTGCAAGAAGGACTACTGGATGGTAGTGGGCAAACCGAACAAGGCGTCTCCGTCTTCGACCAGTCCCGCTCGTGGCGCATCGCGCTTCACAACCAAGAGCGACAGCTGATGCACAACTTGAACAACTTGAAACAAGCGATCCGATTCGTGAGTAACTTGCACCTAATATTTTATTGGCACTTAATTTATATGCGCTACCGCAACCTCATCTTTTTACAAATTTAAAATTGTAACGAAAATGAGGTAAAACTGGGCTTCTGTTATTCTGACTTTCAATGAACAACGTTTTAGAATATCTTTATTATAAGATTGTGCTCCATTGGTGTAATAGCTGCAAGGCGTTCCAGTGCAAGGATAAATAATAAATAAATCCTAAATTTAAAATCTGTTCCACCTTTTCATTTATTGTACTCAAAAGCTGTTTAAAAAATACCGGCCAAGTGCGAGTCGGACTCGCGCACCGAGAGTTCCGTACAAACAGCTACATTTACCAACATAATTAAGTAAAAATATTGAAGTTCGTAAACAATGAAAGCACCGAACGTTGCTCTAACGAAAAGAAGAAAATTTTATTTTTTCAAGTGCATTTTATAAGTTGGTCGACTATTAATCGTAAACTTGCTTTACCGTCGACCACATCATCACTTACCATCAGGTGAGATAGTGGTCAAGCGCGAGCCTATCGATAATAAAAAAAGAACTTGTAAAACCTACTTAGCTGTGATAGTTTTCCTTTCTGCCGTGAATTTCTTCACGTATCCAAAAGCAACCATTTAGCTGGCAGGGGGGAGGACACTTGAGTCTAAAAAAATTGCAATTAAAAGCTTAATTTGACGCAAACGGATCCCTAAATCGAAAAATGATTATCTAGACCCGTAATATTACTCGTATTGAATCGCCTATCCAACTATACCCCACACTAGGGGATAGACGAGAGAAAAATACAACATCTTCACTTTACCAACAGGAGGCATTTAAGAAAAAAAAAAAATCTTATTTTATTTTACTACTTTGTCGGCGTGATTCCTTGTTGACTACGGAACCCTAAAAAATTACTTTTTATTATTACGTATCTAAAATCCACATAAACATATTGAACTGTGAGATGTGCGGAGTGACCAGAATGGATAAAGTGAGAAATGAGTATATTAGAGGAAGTTTGAAAGTGGCGCTAAAGTTGTCCTGGTATGGTCATTTGATAAGGAGGGTTCAAACGCATGTTAATAAAAGTGTTATGTCGACCCCAAGTAACATGGGACAAGGGCAGGAAGATGATGAATTACAAAGTTTATTGTATGCTTATTATTATTAGATATGCATTCGTAAGATAGCTCCGCTTTTCAATTAATAGCGATGCGTCACTTACCTACTCAAATTGTTGCAAAATTTTAATATTTTGAGATAACTATTATGCTATAAAATCAGTATTTTTTATTAGGATTGGGATTTTTATTATATACAATACAAAAGGACGAATTCGTGATTTACAGTTAAATACAATACTAATGTTTTATGTTTTCGGAACGGTCGATGTTTATAGCGAGTATTGTTAATCGGATCCTGTTAATGTTTATGTTTTTATAGCATGCATTACCTAGACACAAACGTAATTATGTACCGTTTTGTAAATTACCTATGGATAGCCTTAGCAGCCCAACCCGCGGGCCGAATATGGGCTAAATGTCCGGGTACTCCGGCGCCATTTTGCGCTATCGGCGCGGTGTCAGTAAAACGCCGATTTCTCGGAAGTTTTGTATGGGAACCATTTTTGAAACTTATGTTAGAATCGCTATGAAATAAGCTGTCACATTTGAAATGGATTTAACCAGTTTTATCTTGAAATGTATTGGTAATTTTTGTGTAAAGTCAGTGTAAGGGAAATTTTCCCAGTTTTGTGTACAAAAGAAGATAGAAATAAAAAAATGAACTATTATTTCATAAAGTTTTAATTTTATTTACAGGAATACACCCTATTTCACAATAATCAATCCAAATAACACACCTCCCAATATTTTTTTTTCATAGCTTTACAAAATTACACCGCGCACCGCAAAAAAACACCCGGCCGGCGCGCCGGCGCGGCTCAAAAAATAAGTATGTTTACACTCCAATTCTCGGAACTCTGTAGGCCAAGTGGCTTGAAATGCTATTGAATTATATGCCGTTGCATACACTATTTTATCTTCACTCATACATTTGAAATAAAACAAAAAGTGGAAACGGAAAAAATATGTGGTATGGCGGGCAATTTAAATTCTCATCAGCGCGCGCCTCCATAGACATGACACTACTTTTCGACAATAAATCAAGGAGCCCATAGCCCATAAGCGCCAAAATATTGAAAAGTAAAAGTGTGCTATAAAAATTAAGTAAAACAAAAAATGATGTTTGAAAATCGAAGGAAAATGTTGCACTGTAATGGATTTTTTTTTAAATTTTATTTATCCACGAATATAAAGTACGTGTTTATACAATATTTTTTGAATTCATATTTGGAACATTACGTTGTGAGTGTAGATAAAAGAGTTTACGTTGCGATAAAAAACACCCTTTGTTTATTTGGCTCGCAGATCAAAAACTATTGCATTGAAATCTTCTTTCGATATTTACTAATGGAAAAACACAACACTATTTTGTTACACTATTATTATGTTGCCTAAAAAAACATCACAGAAATCAACCCACAAGATGCAGAATTTCACGACAACAACAACAGCTTGGTCCACAGAATAAACCAAAAATGGATACGGCAGCGATGTTGTCCCAACTGAACTCGACCTGAAACAAAAATATTAAATTTGAAATCCACAAATCATTAAAAGTAAGAAAGCTGAAAAACACGATCCACAGAAAAAATTGTCCCTAGAAATATTCCAGTTGAACAACTACTGAACAACTAGCAAAACAGAGTATCCATTTTTTTAAATCCGTGTCAAAGCCGTTACGGTGACCGTTTGTTCGAACCGTTTCGGATATTTTGAGTGGAGTGTTTTTGTTTTCACTTAGATTTGAATTTTTTAGCACTTCAATTAAATGCATTGTTTCGGTTGTTAATTACCGTAGCATTGGTAATAACAACAGTTTGATGAGTATTAGGCATAAATAATATTCGTAAAAAGAAAAAAAAAACAACAGCAACGAAAAAATGTCGGTAGACTTTCGTTGAAATAAGTATTTCTGCTAGCATATATGCAAAAGATAAAAGAAAGCTATTAAAAACAGTTCAACACTTACCGTTCCATAAATTTTTAAACTAAAAATGCCGCACACAAATAAAAATACACAGAACTTTGATTTTCAAGCGCAGCGCACGTGCGTGCGGGAACTCGTCCGAGCGTTTTGGGGCGTGCGCACGTGCACTGACTTTGACAATAAATATTTTAATGTTAGGCGGATCCAAAGACTGCCGGAGTAATTTTTTTTCATATTTGTCTATTAAATCATGGGCTTGAATCGAGATCTATCGAGAGTATCCGCGTTTTTGACACAAATTACGAACAAAATTGAGCACCCGCGAGACTGATTTGAAATTGCCGAATCGGATGGGTGGACAATCACGGGCCAAATGACTTTGTATACAAACCGACGGCTCCTATAAAAAGGACTGTGCGAGTCTGCTTAGGCACAGTTGGCCCTCTGTACCTCAATGATACAACAAGCAAGTACAAAAACAAAGTGTGTGTACAGAAGCACGTACAAACTGTGCTAAATAAAACAGTCAGTGGAAGAAAAAACAAAGATTGAACTTAAGGTAAGCATACCTTTTATATAATTATTAGCTGCCACCCGTGGCTGTGCCTGCATCCATCCCCATCTTTATTTATAAATAACTAGCACTTCGCCCGCGACTTCGTTCGCATGATCCGTATTTTATCCTACAGATGTCTTTTATGCACTTAGGTGAGACAGCCGAAAATAAGCTATTGTTAAATCAATAAAAAATGGGGTATCGTTGTTATCTAGACATTAAGTTAGGATTTATGAAACTTTAATGGCGCTAACAAACGGTGTCCGATGAGCTTTAGCTAAATAAAGGGCCCGTGGCTAAATAACAGTCGCACCATTCGATCAAGGCCCCAGTCATGAGGCTTTAAAAGAAGCGAATACACCACTCACCGTCTAATACTATGAAGGAGACAGTGATGTGGAGCTTCCATGCACATATCACCTTTATTATTTTGCCCAAAGAATTAGATTTTTCATACATCAAATGTCTCTCGTGTCTCCAACTTACTACAGAACAAACAATTACACACAAACAACAAACACAACAAACAAAAGAATTTCATACAAACTTTTAACCCCTTAGAGGTAGAAACTCTGGCAATCAATAAACTCATTATTTTTTATATAAACTAAGAGCGTAAACCTACAATTTAAGATGTTTTACTTTCTAAACCGAAGAAATCTTATTATTTCTCTTACTAATATTATAAATGCGGCATGAAAATTTGGATGGATGTATGTTTGTTACTCAATCACGCTAGAACGAATAAAATTTGGCACAGGCATAAATTATAGTCTGGAATAGCGCATAGGCTACTTTTCATGCCGGTAAAATATTCAATTGTGATAAGAAAACACTTTTCACGCAGCCGAAGCCACTGGCAAAAGCTAGTTTCATATAAAGTTTCAATCCCTATTTTATGCCCTTAGGGGTAGAATTTCCAAAAACAAAATAAATGTAATTCTTTTATCAACTAAGAATGTAAATCTAAAATTTCATGAGTGCAATTTGCAAACTGTAAAAATTTCATACAAACATTCAACCCTTTTTTACCCCTTTAGGGCTGGAATTTCCAAAAACCAATAAATACATCAATTCTTTTTATCAACCAAGAGAGTAAATATTAAATTTCACTTGTCCAACTAACAAAATGTAGAAATTTCATACATACTTTCAACCCCCTTTTTAGCCCTTTAGGGGTGGAATTTCCAAAAACCCTTTCTTAGTGCTCACTTTCGTCACTTAAGGAATCGCCCTACCAAATTTCATCTTTATACGTCAAGCCGTTTTCGATATTTCGTAATGAGTGTGTGACGTTTCGCTTTTTACCCGAATGGCGAAGGAGGGTAATGTGTGTGTCAGTCTATGTATGTATGTTTCTATGTGGCGTACTAGAGACCAAACGCGTTGGCCCATTTTGATGATTCTTACGTCAATTTATTCGTCTTAACCTTCCCAGTGTCACAGCCTACATTAAAATTGGAAAATAGAAAAATGGCGGCTTTTGGGCGCCATATCGTGAGGGGCCCAATATTATTTTCTTCCACACCCGGTTCCGCAGTCACTCGCGAATATGTATCCTCCGACTGCACAGCAGGATTTCTTCTTTTTTGCGTCTTTTTAGATCGATTCTAAAGTAGTCAGGTTTTTTGATTTTTGTATTAACTTTTTACATATTTAGATTACATTACTAGCTTATTCCACACGGCTTCGCTCCCGTCAACTGACCACCTACCTACCCTACCCTATCCTACCTACCTACCAATTCGTTAAACCATTTATTTAAATAAATATTAATACTCGTACTACGATACGATTGTAACCAACTTTTGTTTCTACCGGCGATCTAATTAAATTTTAGATCACAAAAGCTGCTATTATGATTTAAGTATGATAGTAAGATAATTATATGATCTTGCGGACTTTTTTGATGTACGTAACAACTTTAAACATGTGGTACGTAATTTTTATGTATCTTCAATTGTTTTCCCAGTGCCCGCCAAATAATGAATTTTTTAGGCAAAATTTAAATGCTACTTTGGGTTACATTATTGCAATTTTCCTAAAGATCTCATTTTTTTTAGAAAATTAATTATATCCTATGTTACTTCTTGATAATTTAGCTTTCTATTAGTTAAAAGCGGTCCAGTAGTTTCGGAACTTATTCGGTACAAACAAACCAAAAAAAAAACTTTCCTCTTTATAATATTATATTATAATCATATAGTATAATATATATGTATACCAACTTTAATATTTCATAATTTAGGTAGGTAATTAAATAATTACTAATCGAATGAATAAATAGTTTAAATAAAAAATAAATAATCGTATTGATTTAAATTAAATACCTAAATTATAATTAACTCAACTAATTAACTTGTTTCTTACTAATGATGAAATATTCGATATTGTTTGCCTTATTATTTTGTACTACAATATATATTTTTTTAATTAATTTATCATGGTCATCCACAAACATCGATGATGTCTCAAAATTATTGTTTTGTTTTGCAGCAATCATGGATAATAATAACAAACTCAACTCACTGATGTCAGACATTTTCGTGAAGTACATAAAATTGAGTGAGTTTGGTCTACACTATAATGTGTTTGACACCATCTTCCAAGAACTGCATAAAAAGATGAAGGAAGTAGATCCTTACTACGAGAAATATTCAAGCACGGTGCGTATATATTTTTTTGGAACAATGTATGTATTTGCAAAAAATGCACACTCCTTATTTGTAACTAGCTGACCCGGCGAACTTCGTTCGGCCTAACAAATTTCTAAAATAAAGATTTTTTTCTAAAATAAACGTAGCCTAAGTTACTCCTTATTACATCAGCTACCTGCCAATAAAAGTCCCGTCAAAATCGGTCCAGCCATTTCAGAGATTAGCCGGAACAAACAGACAGACAGACAGACAGACAAAAATTGTAAAAAGAAATGTTGTGGTGTATGTACCGTATATATATTCATATACATGTATTAAAAAACGGTTATTTCAATATTACAAACAGACACTCCAATTTTATTTATATGTATAGATGGTTTCTCATACATACCTAACCATAGTACATCAGAAGTGTGGGATATTTGACTTTTATTTTTATTTCTATCGGAATAAGGTTTACATTACTATTACTGGCGTGCACTCGTGAAATGCGAACTAGGGTAGTCAATATTCTGTTAACAGCCGTATTCGCCAGTAGATATTTTGGAAACAAATGTTCAAGCAATTTGTATATTCAAGCCTTGATGTTATAACGATAATGTTCATGTTTATTATTATACCTACACACTTTGGCTTAGTAGGCGTTTCGGCCGCCGAGTTTCGTCCGATCTGGTCGAAACAGGAATTTCATAATTATTCATATTTTTGAGTGGTGTTTCAGACGAATCCTTTTTTAGAGGCAAAGTAACGTCAGAAACATAAAATCAGTAGAGAGTTTAATAACATGATACAAATATAAATTCCTCTTTTGCTTTTTTAGTTTGACGTTGAATATTATAAGCATTTATACCCAAACTACCAGGAGTCCAAAATCATGAAGAAGTCATTATATTTGAGGGCCTGGAATCATTACTGGTAAAGACTAACTTAAGTACCAGGCGATGATAATCATGAGAAAGTATTACCGAGGCTGGAATCATGAGATGTAAAAAGAGTACCAGGAGATTTTAGATTCTGACCCCCTGGTACTCCGTTAGTCTCTACCGCTTATACTTATTCATGATTCTGGTCTCCTTGTAGTTTGGGTATAAGCCTTCAAAATGTGACTAAAAAGGCAAAAGAGGAAGATATATTTTTACGTCCTAAAAATATAAGCGTCCCAACACTAGTACATACTGATCCGTAGGTGCAAAATGTGAAATAAAATTTAAAATCATAATTTTTTCCAGTTATGGCATCTGCGAAAAATATCGATAGTTGCCGTATATGGAATACCTCACAGTCACAGGTGCCATTTTGTACGCTATTTAATTGATTTATATTTATTGTACTGATTATTGTGATTTATAATGTTTACTATTGATTTTTGTAATGGTATATTAAGCTTTATCTTTTTTCCAAAAATTGCCAGACTTTTACTTAAATAATATAACCCCTAAGGTTCTTCATTCTGACTGTACAAAATTTTCTTAAAAAGGTATAGTCCGAAACACCACTCAATAATATTAATAATAATGAAATGCCTGTTTGGACCGGATCGGACGAAACTCAGCGGCCGAAACGCCTACTAAGCCCACACTTTCTGTAGCTTATTGAATTTCATTACATATTTTTAGGTGCAATTTGCCGGTAGCCACTATGATAACTTGCGTATCGTAAAACCTGATGAATTCGACATGGACATAGTGATCGGGTTGCCTCTGAACATCAAAACTGACGCGTTGAACCCGCCAGAAAGCGACATCATTATTAAAGCCAAGGCGCCAGGTTTCGTGGAGCTCAAGATGGGCGTCCAGTTCCAACGGCTGCCCTTCAGGGACGCCGACGAGTGGCTCATTAACAAAGCTGCATTCGAGTGGAAAGACGATAGCAACTACCTTCTGCGCTCCAAATTCTCTGATTGGTTCAAGAGCGTCGTGAGCAAAGCACTGAACAAATTCGAGATGAATCAGAATTCACGTCCACTGTACTACGTAGAGGGCGTGCCGTACGTTATCGACAGGTCGGAGTCAGGGCCGGCGATGACGCTGCTGATCAGTAACAAGTCGAGGAACTTCAAGTTGGACGTTGACCTGGTGCCGTGCCTGAAGTTCCCGGAGGACCGCTGGCCGGTCAGCAAGGCTTACCGCAAGATCCCTCGTGAGTGCAAGAAGGACTACTGGATGGTGGTGGGCAAGCCGAACAAGGCGTCTCCGTGCGCCTTCGACCAGTCCCGCTCGTGGCGCATCGCGCTTCACAACCAAGAGCGACAGCTGATGCACAACTTGAACAACTTGAAACAAGCGATCCGATTCGTGAGTATTCACCCCATTGTTTTTGCACCTAATTTAAATGCGCTGCCGCGACCTCATCTTTTTACAATTTTAAAATTGTAACGAGAAAATGAGGAAAAAGTGTACTTCTGTTCCTGACCTTATCTAATTTGTCTTAACTTCCTCTGTCGATTGTCTGATTTTCAGCATTTAGCTACGAATTTGAATATCCTGAATAATCTGTTTCAATTTTTCATTAATTGACTCCATAAAAATGTTGAAATGTTTTTGAGATATCTAATGTATTCACACCTTGTTTCAGATGAAAAAGCTTCGGGACTCTCTCGGCATGAAAAAAATTGCAAGTTATTATATCAAAACTCTATTCTTCTGGGAGATACTTGCTATCAATAACACAAATTATTGGCACAATAATAATCCAGCGACCCTGTTCAAAGTGATGGTGAGGAGACTGTATGACGCTCTGGTGACAGGAAGCATCCCCTACTTTTGGAACAAAAGAAATAACCTAGTAGGTGCAGTAGACAGAAAAACTTTGGACGAGTACAAGAAAAAACTTGAACCTCTCCTAATAATACTAGACCAGCCATCTCAATACAAATGGGTCGCAAAGTATTTGTTGACTCGGGAAGAATTTGACGATTACAATGCAAGGTTTTTACATATTTAATTTTCTGGTAGCTTACCTAACACAGGTGCAGCTTTTTATACCTTTACTAGGATGTATTTGACATTATTTTAGTACTAGGCGTAGCGTAGGTTACAGCCGTTCGGAAAAAAAACTCACAATTTACTCGTAAATCTGACGATACTACTCTAATAATTGTAAATCTTTTTCAAAGTCTATTAAGGAATAGCTAATGTTATATTTTATTGATGGTTTACTTTAAACGATGTATACAGAGCAGAGGCGTCTCTAGCCCATGTAGCGCCCAAGTGTAATCATTACCCTAGCTCCCTCTAGTACGCGCGCGGTCATAATGGAATGGGTACAAATAACAAGACATAAACAATTAAATTTCCCCAATGGATATTGAACTACTACTAGTTTGGAGGTCAAATTAAAAAACCGATTGAAGAATTTTGACATTTTTGGATGCAATGATGTGCTGTTGACTGTATTTATAATTATACAGGATGTTTAACAGCCAAAACGTGCATATTTTACATGTCAACAGTTTACATGTCTATGTTATATCAATGTCAAAAAATGGAAATTATAAAAAGAACGACTTTTCATATGAACCATTTTGTAAAGAAAGTCATTTTTTTTACATTTCCATTTACTGACATTGACTTAACATTGATATAGACATGTTAAAGTGGGCAGGCAGGTTTTGACTTTTTAGTGTGTTTATCAAACATCGAACATCTTTATTCTAATTACGATCTCATGTCAAACGTGATTATTATCAATTGAATTTAATATACCGCGGCATTATCTGTATAATATGTTCCATTAAAAAAATATATGCTCAGGCGGAACACGGGGCCCGTAGCAATTGCTACTTTTGCTGCGTAGTTAATCCGGTACTGCATATGACCCTATAGCGAGTGTAGTTTAAGTGGCCTTATCTCATAGTGTTTCTATTTCTTCCAATATTTGTAATAAGACGAATTCGAGGGGATGTCCAAAACATCGCGGCTTTTTTTCCTTAATTAAAAAGAAGATGATTGTATTTAAAGGAAAATATTTCGCAAACTTTTAGACCACTCTATTTACCTTACCTGGGTAATTTTTGTGCTATGTAGGTAATCGTAATTGATTAGATAATTCAGATAAGGGTGAAAACTTCTTCTTCATAACTTTTATTTCAGGCACCAAGACGATCTGTCGAGGGTTGTCGGGTCAGGTAATTTCTTCTTCTTGAGACGCCTCGTTATACTGGTCCACCGTATTGAATGAGGTCGTCCCAGGCTTCTTTTGCCTTCAGGTAGGCTCAGAGCTGTGTTCACGACGCGCTATTCTGTCTTCCTCACGACATGCCCGTACCATCTCAATTTAATCTCCGTTAACTTTTTGTCAGATAAGAGTGAAGTGAAAGATACAATTTTCGTATAAACGGTGGTCTCTATCAAAATTTTAGTAAAGTTTCTCAGGAATAGACCAATAATCACGCAAGGCTCAAAGTGGCTGTCTAGACTTCTTTATTGCAGTGTTTTATTTTCCAAAACTAGTTTTTTTTTTTTAACTTTGGCCAACTCTAGGAATTTCTTCCTGTATCGTGGGTGCGTTTACAAACATATAAACTCACATACACAACACCCAGAGCCGGAACAACTATCTGTAGGTCATACAAATATTTGTTCCGTGCGGGAATCGAACCCGCGACACGCAGCGCAGCAGTCAATCACCCAACCACTGCGCCAACCGTGCGCCCAGTATAGATCATATCTGTAAAAGTATTCTGTTATTTTTCAAAAAATCTAATATGTAAAACAAAAAGTGATTTTGTAGAGGGAGGTTAGTCTAAAACCTCACCACGTATCTTTAGGGCGTATCGATAGATTATAGTCTGGAATAGCACATAGGATAGGCTAATTTTTATCCCGGTATAACGTTCCCTTGGGATAATAAAACACTTTTCACGCGGGCGAAGCCGCTGGCAGGAGCTAGTATGTAATACTAATATAAGTGATATAACTACATTTCATTTGTATTTTTTATATTATAGAGAAGATACTAACCTACGTTAAAAAATGCATGTGTTAATTGACTTTTGTTGCCGACTGTACTACCCAGTACCTTTTGGAATAATAGGCGAGATGTGAAAAATACAAAGTAATGTTCCCAATAAATCATGTCTTAGTTTTTAAGAAATAAGCATTTTATATCAGGCCCAGGCCAAGATGTTTTTATTTAAAATAAAGTTTGTAGACGACTATGAAACATAATTGAACTTTTTAATATTAAATTGAGCAACTATTTTAGATTAATATTGTGTATGTTTTATTCAATAAAGATTTATATAATACTTACAGCTTTTTTTTAATAGACATTATACATAGAGACCTATATCCACTGCCGAACATAGCCTATAATCTAAGAAGGCGCTTTTGAAGGTAACTACCTCCACTCCAGCATTTAAATCAGTCTCAATGACAACAGAAAATGCAAGAAATTGCATGTAGAAGAGATGATAATGTTGAGATGGATGTGCGGCGTGACGAGAATGGATAAAGTGAGAAATGGGTGTAAAAAAGTAAAGTTTGAAAGTGGCGTCAGAGAAAGAAAATTTGAAAGGAAACTGTTTGTCCTGTCATGGTCATGTGATGAGGAGGGATGAAACGCATGTTACTAACAGAGTTATGAATATAAGTGTGGATGAATGGAGAGAGAGAGGAAGGCCAAAAAATGAAGGATGAAGTGGAGTGATATGTAAAAAAAGGAAGTCAGTGATAGCGTGATAGGATAGGACGGTATGGTAGAAGAAAACGATCACAATCCGATAAGTAGTTTCGGAGAAATGCGTGGACAAACATACATACACTTATTAAATTTGGCACACGTGGTTAGAAACCCATAGAATAACATATGTGAATACGTGTCGAAGTGATTACCTCCTTTTTAAAAAAAAATTGTACCTTGCCTCGGTTAGGTTAAATTTCTTCTCTTCTGTTTGTATGGATGTTTAACCGATAATTATCACATTTTTGTTAAGTTGATGTCATTCAATACACGGTGCATGAATTCGCAAAGTAACACGTCAACGCGAACTCGAAATTTTGCACTAAGCTTGACTAAGCTCATCTTTACAAAAAAAACTTGAGAACTATTTCTGATAATGCTTTGATAATATCGAAAAAGATATCGGTTTTTATTGTGAGTAAGTGTTGTTCGATTCTCCAGTGAATTTTGACAGCAGATCCCAACTACTCAAAAAAATCTACCAATCTTGCAACTTTGGGAATAATTCCACACAAGTGCTAATGGTATCATTTACCATAATTTCTAACAGTGGGTAGTTCGAAACTTGTTTGGGATTCTCCTGTATTCTTTCAAATGAGAGGATGACCGCTTTAATCATAAGATTAAAGTCGTGTTGCAACCTATTTTATTAGGGTAGTGTGTAGTCTAATTGTCAACTTCGAAAACATCGAAATACTCGTGCTCGCTGCGCACCACGCCAATTACGGAATTTTGGATTATTTAGATTAAAGCTACCCAAAATGGCCCATACAACATACTGAAAATTCAGAACTACATAAAGCTTTGTGTTATAATGTCGAATTCTACTCGGCTACCTATGGTTGCTGGTTGCACGATGATAATCATATTGCAACTCCTTGTACCATAACTTTAAAAAAAGGCCAGGTAGACAATATATATAATATAACTCTGTGACGATGACATAACTCTTCAATGTCACAAACATAGAAGATAAATGCAAAGTTTTGAACAAAATGCAAAAATACAAAAAATAGCAGAAAGCATTCGGTGGGCGGGGTACGATGGGCGATCGTCGCGACGGCGGCGCAATGCTACCCGTGGTGGCCGGGGTGGTCATCAGCGCTGGTATACTTGCACTGTTGTATAAAATGTTCTTCTCTGGTGGTAGTGGTGGTAAAGTCCAATTTTTAGCATATAACCAACAAATCGCCGCTCCTTGGTTGTGCACATGTTTGAAGCGAGGGCCGGACCTGGTGAGTTCAACATCCTTGGAAACTCATTTCTGATTTCTACCTGTGTGTGGTTTTTATTTGATGTACGTAGTTCACGTAGCCTCTCAAGTATCTTCTCATGCGTTACAATCTCGAGACATTACGTCATAGCCATGGTGATAGTTTATTTGATTGCGTGATTTCTTGAATACGAGGTAGGTACGAAGTTCGATATCCTTCATCAGGTGTTGTAACACAAAATCTGGTCCAAATAAGAAGGGCATGGACTGGACATTTGGAGTTCGGTTCCGTATCGCAAACGATTCAAATCCGAATTAGAAATTAGTTATAATTCGGGCAGATGGAGTTCAGTGGCCTAATTGTGCAAATGAATTCGGCAAGGTTTTGACCGCTATCAATCGACGAACCACATGCGAGATGAAAGACGCGATGTGGATTTCCGTTTATGTGATTGGTCAATTGGTGAAGGTCAAACACCTTGCCTTGCCGAATTTCATTACGCAATAGGGCTGCGGATCTAGTGCCCAGCACCTGTAGCCAAGTTGACAATATACAATCGATAACACTAGTAGAAAACGAATCAATGTATGAGAATAACACATCTGAACGTCAAGTCACGTGGTCAGACCATACAAATATAAGGCGTTAACGAATGTAGAGAGATTCGATATGAAACGTTTGTAACTTGGCTATGGGGGCTGGTGCCCAACCTCTGCTAAATAGTAGTACGGATACTTCGGACAGACATTCCTCGGACTTAGATCGAATGCAATGCGGAACCGCTCGAACCTTACTATATATATATACTATATATATAGCCTTTGCTCACTTTTTAGTGATAGGGTACTAAAACTAAAAAGAGATAAATAAAAAGCTTTTCACAAAAAATAACAAAAAAACGAAAGCAATTTTTGCACTTTTTTGGGTTTTGCTTTAGAAGTTGGTTTATTTTTTGTGATTGTTGGTTTTTGAGAATTTTGTTGTTTGACTGTGTAAGTTTGGACTAATTTATATAAAATACAAGTCTAGACTGGTTCGAGGTGGCTTAGGAAAAGAATATCTGGAAGGATTCGTGGCAGGGCTTTGCCCAGCAGTGGGACAGTGTAGGTAGGCTAACATAAAAAAGTCTTGATTGACTCATCGACTCATCAACGCCCAGGCTAAACCTTTGGACCTGGAAAGCTGAAATGCACAGAAGTGATATTAACAAGGAGTGAGGAAGCATGTTTCATATTTAATTTCCTAAAGTTGAGTATAGACTAGAGCATTTACTTGTAACAGAACATCGAGCATTCGCTGTTTTTAAATTTACTCGAACCACACTTCGAACATGATGCTCGATATTCGTATATTGTTACAACCTGATTTTAAAAAAACAGCAATCGTTTTGGTGTAACGTTTTATCGAGCAAATGTGGGCACCACGTCGAACGCAGAGTCGAACTTTCGCATGAAAATTCTTTAGAACAGTGAGAATTTGTCTGTATTGTATCATTTGTAACATTACACACGTGAGGGTATTGCAAAGGAGACGCCCTCACGCTCCTACCCACCGCAGGAGATGCCCCGGGCGTCGGGAGTCGCAAGCTGATTCTCGGCCAACGTAGGTGCGGCGTGGACGGCGAGTAATGTGTAGCTCGCTGTCCGATAAGGCCCAAGTCCGAGTCGACCGCGCGTAGTGTTCCACGCGCGCCTCAAAGAGATGTCCACAAAAGTGACGGGGCCCTATAGGGCCGATGCCTGTCTGGGTCGCGGATGAATTTTAAAGAGCCTTACCGCGGCCCTGGCACAAGCAACTGAAGGAACACGGGTGGGTTTTAGTCAGTAAAAGTTTGACACGCCCTCCCGCTTCACCCAGAGCGGGGGAAGTCATTAGATGATTTCCCAAACAAAAAAGAAAAAAAAGGCTCTGCAAACCATTGCGCAAGAAACAGGTTTGGCATCGAGTATACTGCATAGAGTAAGCAAGATAGGACGATGCGACAAATGTTAGCGAGTGAGGCAGTTATACAATGCTATCTTCTACTCAACATTGATACACAAATAGCAACTGCGCAGGATCTTGCACGTAACTTTCGAGACAAAAACATCCGATGTGATTAATATAGGTCTTTTTTAAAATCTGCCCTTAAGGGGTGAACAGCAGCCGAATTGTGCAAGTGTTACGCATTAAGGCTGCAGGTTTCATGCGCGAGTGAAGCCGCGCGTGGGCAAAAGCTAATTAAAAAAAATCGAACTTATTTTTTACAGTGCCAACTTCATAACTACGTAGGGTGATTAGAAACTCATTCCTCTACTTCGCCGAAACTAAGAAGAATTTGAAATGTCAACGAGGTGTCATACACACGTCATGCATTGTCACCAAGAAAAATGGAGCTCTGCAATAATGTTACCTAATAAATATAGTCTATACGGCTACATAACTAATCATGCAAGTTGCGTAAAACATACAGATAAAACCTCAAATATCAACAATTTAATATAAATTATGTGTGATTGGTGAGTATTTTTTTTACACTTACCTACCTACGTACGTAACGGCAAGATACGGGATGGTATACGATGCAGACTCACAAGATAAATCAGTGTAGCGACGCTTGGGGGTGGCCTATAACCAGCAGTGGACGTCTATCTACTGAAATGATGATGGATGATGCATGAAATAATATCACCCTTTACTTTAGGTACATTTTTGTCAGTCAAGCATTGTACATACAGCTCCATAGAAACCTAACCCTCCCGAAACGCATAAATAGCAACATCAATGGATAGGAGGATTTACTACGACGTCGATTCTTTAAGCGAAGCTCGTCTGTCTTTTACAAAGCCCTAGCTACATAGCTCTAGCTACATAGCTCTAGCTACATAGCATTAGCTACATAGCTCTAGCTACATAGCTCTAGCTACATAGCATTAGCTACATAGCTCTAGCTATCCAGCACTAGGTACATAGCTTTAGTTACATAGCTCTAGCTATCCAGCACTAGGTACATAGCTTTAGTTACATAGCTCTAGCTATCCAGCACTAGGTACATAGCTTTAGTTACATAGCTCTAGCTATCCAGCACTAGGTACATAGCTTTAGTTACATAGCTCTAGCTATCCAGCACTAGGTACATAGCTTTAGTTACATAGCTCTAGCTATCCAGCACTAGGTACATAGCTTTAGTTACATAGCTCTAGCTATCCAGCACTAGGTACATAGCTTTAGTTACATAGCTCTAGCTATCCAGCACTAGGTACATAGCTTTAGTTACATAGCTCTAGCTATCCAGCACTAGGTACATAGCTTTAGTTACATAGCTCTAGCTACCCAGCACTAGGTACATAGCTTTAGTTACATAGCTCTAGCTATCCAGCACTAGGTACATAGCTTTAGTTACATAGCTCTAGCTATCCAGCTCTAGCTATCCAGTTCTAGCTATCCAGCTCTAGCTATCCAGCTCTAGATACATAGCTCTAGCCATCCAGCTCTAGCTAACCAGCTCTAGCTATCCAGCTATAGCTAACCAGCTCTAGCTACGTAGCTCTAACTTTGAGAGCGACTTTAAAAATTCCTACCACATATTCGTTCCGGATCTGGTGAAGTCTGGTGACATCTGCTGACCAGCGCAACATTCGCATCTCCGCCCAACATTCTGACCCATATATAATTGCAGGGCGTAGCTATAGCTATACAGGGTGACCAAAAAGTCTTGGATCAAACGCAACTAGGGGTTATATGGGGCCATCGGCTGCAAAAATTGTTCTACGGGAGGTCTTTAAGGTCAACCCCTGCAGAGTTATAGTTTATTTTGTGATTTTATGAGAAAATTGTTTTTTTTACTAATTCTTATTAAAATTCGAAAAAAATCTACATTCTGTATCTTTTTTATAATTTTCACTAGATTGGTACTGATGAGTCCTTGCGTTAGACATGCTATTCATAGTTGTTTATTGGGTGTTTTGAAGATAATATTAAGTTTTACGAAAAAAAAAACTCAAATCATTATTTACTTCGGATCCCACTGTGCAAAAAAAATACTCTACCGAAAAGTGACCCTGTATTACAAGTTTTGGCACATTTAATAGGGGTTCTAAAAATATATTACACGATCATTCGTAGCAAGGCCAAAGTTAACCCTACCATAAAACTCGGTTAGGCCTATTTAAAAATAAACACTGGAGGTAAATTATAATTCTGCGGGGGTTGACCTTAAGGACCTCCCGTAGAACAATTTTTTGCAGCTGATGACACCATCTAACCCCTAGTTGCGTTTGATACACGACTTTTTGACCACCCCGAATATAGCTTTGCTGTCTTGTAAACATGGCCTTTGGTTTTAGTGGGCATTTTTCTGTCGCATGTGACATCTGTGCGTTGTCGCCATTTTAGCCAACCTATTGTCGTTCTATTGGCAACTTCTCTATTATTTTTTGCATCATTACTGATTAGTAGTGTTCAAAGTTGCTATATGACAATTAAGCAAGTTATTTAAACTTTATTATAACGTGCTTCTTTATAACGCACGGGCCCGGCGCGGGCGCGAATAAAGCAAGCGCGCTTCTAGCGTTGGACTCATTCGTCAGACAACATGCTTAAAAATATTACATTGCTTTTATGAATTTATTACGATAAAATGGAGCAGTTAAAAATAAACAATGAACTTTCCTTCATGATTTCAGTTCTACTTCAATACTTTAAGTTCCATATCATTTCTGATTATTTTTAGACAGGTATCTTCGAGAGCTCTTCAAGCGTTGATGTTTTTCTGAACCTCATCTTTATATTCCGACATTAAAACAACGTCGTCTGCATACAGCATGTTCCAAGGAATTGCTTTCTGACAGTGTTTCGTCAAATAATCTATTGTGGTGTTGAATAACAGAAGTGGGCTAAGAGTAGAACCCTGATGCACTCCGACTTCCAGTTTAAACATTTCACTGATGTCAGTTGGGCTTAGTACATTGTGTTCTATCTATCTATCTATTAATTACTGTTCTGTACTGGTATCTATTAATAAATCAATTGCTGTTCGTTAGTATCGCTAAAACTTGGTTTGACCGATTCCTTTTTTGTGTTTTTAACCGACTTCAAAAAAAAGGAGGTAGTTCTCCGATTACTCAAAGACGCCTGGGACGATTTAGAAAATTCTACTTTTGTTTGAAAGGATATACTTCCCAGGTGGTCCCATGATCATCAGGTCTAGATAAGATGATGGGATCCTGCAAAAATCGAGGGAATTCCTCAAATATATAGGCATACATATAGCGATTTTAGTATTTTCATCAACAATGCAATTATTTGCACTCAGAAAGTATCATTTGGTGAAGTGGAACTGATGAAGAAGACCACAGATGGCCGCTGGAACTCCTTAATACTAAGTATGTCACGGGTATAAGATATATCGAATATTTAACCGACGATGATGAAGCAAATATTTATAAATAAATAGAACTGACGAAAATGTACCGACTTTCTATGTAATTGTTTACCATATCATCCGCCAGTGATGATGAGTATGAATCTTTTCAGTAGTGAAGAGAGAGATCGACGAAGGCGAGAACAAGCGAGGAAGGCAGCGCGCCGCGTAGCGGAGGAGGCCCAAATGTCCGACAGCGACTTTAGCAACCCGCCGCCACCGGGTTTCAGTTTTGCCCAGGTAGCTTTTGGAACCGTCGGCTTCCTAATAGCTCTCATGGCACTGATATTCAAGACTGCGGACAAGAACACCTTCCATGCAATTTTTAGCAAAGTCGGACTTGGACATCTCTTTTCTTCTTCTAAGTCAAAATCAAAGAAAGAGAAAGAGATCTGCATCGATCCCAGAATACAGGTAACTTTCATTGTATTGCTGTGAGTTACTACTTATAACTAAACATCGCCGCTGTTGAATTCAAAGCCCTATGGTAATGGGGGCTAATGTTTTATTGCTCACCAGTTGGCGTCACTGTTGATTAAGGTCCATAACTCTTAAACATTGTTAAAACGCTCGCGGAAGCAAAGTTTGAATTAACATTCATTTTTAATGCCGAAAAAGTGCGATTTAAAATCGAGTAGTTTTATATTTTGCGTAGCATATTTTTCGTAGTAGTCGTAGTATATTTTTCGAAAAAACCGAGTGTAACATTTTCCGATACATAAAACTATTAAAGCAATGGTTGACAAAGCCTGTAAATATCTTAATCTGCCATATTTAAAAAATATTCACAACAATAAAAAAAATGTAAATAAACTCGCGCTAAAAGCCAATTAACTATGGAATTTTATACTTTTAAGACACTCAGGTCATTTGTTCACGAGGCACCGTACGACATGATTTGTGATCAAGATTTTTACCACACGACACACTGCAGACGGTCTGTCGTCCGTTCGTTTGTTCACTAGACACTAGACACGATTCTGCAACGTCACTGCAATGCACTTGTATTGTTTTATAAGCGGGTGAGTGACGAAAAACGCGTGAGCCTTGCGGTGCAGTGTGTCGTGTCGCCAACAAGCTCATACCTACTTGTTTTGTACAGCCGCTAAATCGTCACTGCTAAAAAGTCGCGACGACATAGCGGCATCGACGAAATAGCCGAAAACCGTTTGTAAATCGTGTCTCGTGTGGTGCGGTTTCGTGCAATGAACAAACGGTCCGTACAAATATAGGGAGCTCTGAATCGTGACCACATTTTGTCGTGTCGTGTGTCGCGTCGTAAACAAACGGCCTCAGTCTACCAGCGCCCCTAGCGGAAAATTCGAACGCGGTAACTCCTATTAGACATGCCAATTTTTGAAATCAACATGTCTAATTACATTTACTTTCATTGCCTATATATATTGAGTATGTATGTATTTATGTATATATTATATAACATATGTATGTATTTGTGTATCTGTAATAATATTATTGTATAATTAAAGTAAATATTCGTAATGTTGTGTGTTACACCAATGGCAACCCCATTTCATGTCCAGGCTATCACTGTCCATTCCAGGTTGCCTGGAAGAGATCGCGGTAAGCGATAAGGCCGCCAGTTGTATGTATTTTATTTTTAAGTTTCCTTTTCTGTGTTTTAACTTGGTGTACCTACAATAAAGAGTATATAAATAAATAAATAAATAATCATGAAATCAAGATGGGCGGTTATCGACCACACGTCTGTGGCTGAAAACCGTCCATCTAGATTTACGAGAATCACGGTTTTTGCTACAACGTTCAAGGTGATATTTAAGTTGTAAACTCTAATTATGAACAACTATGGAGCCAAACTTGAAATTGGTAAATAAAATCAGCTGTTCTATAGTTACATTCAACATTAATTTAAATACATACTTAAATAACAGAGGGCCTTATCAGAATACCAGCGCAGCGATATTTTCTTTTAAATTATTTCTGCACATGCTGAGATAGGAGCCTTTTTGGTCTCGCTCGGGGTTCTTTTTACTTAATTTTTTTTTTTTTGTGTTTTTGCTATCTCGTATCTCCTGTGCGGGTCACAATTTTTTTTTTCTTTCTTTCTTGAAATAACCAAACAGCTTGTGTTTTTTTTATTTGCATCGCAGGATATTGATACAACTGTAGCAGAATGGAATCCTTCCAGGTCTGACTCATACTTTAAACATAATTAAAAAAAAAACATTATTTCCAGAAATGGCCCGCCCCAGGTCCACCACCACCACCACCACCACCAGAACCACCGTGTAATTGTAAACCAAAAAAGTGCTAAGTAAGACCATTTAATATGAAAATTAAATCTTCCTAAGTTTTGTATTCTTCATGAATAAACATTTACAATATAACACAGGTGTATTTATTCGTATTAGGATAATATGTAATTATGTACAGTACAACTATTTTCTTTATGTTTCTCGGCAATTATCGCATTTCGAAATATAAACGAATGCTAATTTCCATGTCCACTCCATAGTAGATTTATCGTGTATAAATAACACAAATAGATAGTATACAGAAGGGCCACTCCCGCCGTTAAGCCGTTTTGAATATTGACAGCTAAACTTGGCAGATACATAAGGGTTGCTACTGTATTGATTCCGAATTTAAAAAAAGAGTAGGTTGTTTATGTTACAAACATAAACAATAAAAATACATCGATTCGTCTAAACATACAACATATCATGCTGCCTCACAGAGCATCAATTTTCACGACACCATATACGACGAAGATTGGAGGGTAATGTAACAATAGTGTAATAATGATCCCACTAAAAACGTTAAAATGTGAAAAGCACCAAGGTCGACAAAAATAAAAAAACTAAAAAGAAATAAAAAACTACTCCTTAAGGCGTAGATACCCCTGTGTAGTTGATTTTAAAATGAGAATCACGTCTAAAAGGCAAGTCGTAATTTTTTGGAAAAAAATATACGCTACAATAGACCATTTTCTTAATAATTTGATCTAAGAATATTTTGAGTTTTAATCGTATAGCATAGTGTACTTTATTTGTAAAGTTATGTCGACACGGACAAAAAAACGACAATCGCACCAAAAACCGCCGGGCGTATTTTAATGAAATTGTCACCATCTCAAAGACAATTTAACTATCTACATTTTGATTCAAGGTTTTTTTTTCAATCATAGAATAATATACAGAAAAGTCCTAAATTTTGGGTCGCGCGAGTGTGAAACATGTGCGCGTTTTGTTTCCTCAAGGTCCGTTAGTGACTTTCATGGTCTTAAGAAGCCAACTATAAACATGTACAAAAAGAAAATGATGCTGTGCAGTCGGAGCAAACGTTGTGAGCTGGATGAGTTAAACCAGATTATTATGACAAGTTTCATAGCCTTTCCAATTTCGTCTGTGGACTTAAAATAATTTATTATTTTCCTAGATTGAATTTTTAACTTGTCATCTTGAAAAATGTAATGATAACTTAAAATGAGTGAAAGAACGAATTTAAAGAATTAATTTAAAGTATATTCGGTCTGTAAATTAATAAAGGTAACCCAGCCAATGCAACCTCGTTACAGTACTATACGTATAAATCATAGACATATTAAATAGTATGGACTGGAAATACCTACAAAAAAGGTGCCTACCTAAAACTTAAAATGTCACTTAAAATGGCTGCCGATGCTAAGGTTGTTTTAATCAACGAACACACACACACTCACAAATCTCAATAATACAATAAGTAAACTAAGGCCTACCACGAACACAAGCACAAAAAGCGTCACCTAATATGGCGGATATGGCACTTACCTACAACTGTCACTACGTCACAACAAAATGTTGCCATTATGAACAACAACTGAAATATTGTTGTCTCTTTTATCAAATACGATTACTACTTTGGAAAGAGTTACACAACAAGATGTTTCACATTATGTATCGTATTTCACTCATATTTGTATAAGCTAATGTATGTATAGAACATTGCGGGCGCCTCCATGTTTTTCCTATCTCAATGGTATGAATGACGTGACAAACGCCCACACAAAGCACGACGTGACAGCCGCGACCACAGACCTACATTCTAATCTGAGCTCGGCCCAATATTCCCTGTAAAATCCCAATGTCAATGTGTGTGTGCAAAATGACGCTTTGTTCATAGTGGCTTCTCTGACTGCGGCGCGCCGCCGCTTACGTACTTTGTGATAATAATTTGAATCCAGAACTAAGTATTGTTTTTATATCTATATAGCCTAGCTCCCATACTGATTTATTTTGATGTGCCGTGCTTCACCTAGGCTATCGATGTTTGGAGACTCGCTTGCCCGAATTGAAATCCCCCCGACTACCCATCTTCCCAAAGACGGTGGGATAAGCCGCTCTGCAGAGCGTTTCAGGAGTACCTAATTGCCACTTCTGCCGAGCGCGCTCGCCTGCTGGCTGTGGGTGAGTGGGAGTCGGGCCTCTGGCTTCACGCACTACCGTCGTCGAAAATAGGCACCTTAAACGACATGACATGACGACACTACTTTCCGCCTTGCTGCTTCCCTACGTCTTGGCGCTCCTTGTTGTACTCCACATCGTTGCCACTGTGGCGAAGTTGTCAACAGCCTCGGTCACCACGGTCTTTCATGCAGTCGAAGTGCGGGTCGCTTCGCTCGACACGGAAACTTAGACGACATCATCCGACGAGCTCTCGTCACCGTCGGCGTTCCGGCCGTATTAGAACCCCATGGCCTTGCACGCGACGATGGCAAAAGACCGGACGGGATGTCTTTGTTTCCATGGAAGATGGGTAGGCCTTTAGTGTGGGACGCTACTTGTGGCGAAACTAGCGCCATCCATTCTTCCTAGTTCGTCGTGCTGTGCTGGCACTACCGCCGCGGCTGTAGAGAACCTCAAGCGGCAGAAATATAATAACCTCATCGGTAGTTATATTTTCGAGCCGTTTGGCGTTGAAACTCTTTGTCTGTGGGGTGCGAGTGCTCACGCTTTGTTTAAAGAACTTTCCAAACGCCTAGTTGACACTTCGCGTGACCCACGGGCTGGCATTTACCTTGGTCAGAGCATAAGCATTGCCATACAACGTGGCAATGCTGCCAGTCTTTTGAGCATATTACTATTGGACAACGATGGGGAGGAGATTTTCGACGCAATATTTTAGTTTAGTATATTTTTAGGTTTAGTTAATGAGTATTTTTTGGTTAAAGTGTATATGTTTGTAGTCTTAGTTATTTAAGGATTTTATACACTGTTTATACTTATTACTATGTGAATAAATTTATTGACTTTGAAAAAAAAACTAAACATGTATGTAAAATTTCATCTTAATCGGTGGAGGATAACTGCTTTAAAATTCAGTTGCAAGATTTGACCCGATATTTCCAAAATAAATAGTTTCGATTCCTGGCTAGGAATATCCACCGTTAAAAAAATCGAAAAAAAAAATTACGATTTTGTCTCCTTTGGGTGTTTTTCGAGTTTTGATTTAGCCATCCACGCCCACTTGGATAACTCATTCTGTATAGATGATGATAGTGAGATGTATTTATGGCTGGCACCCTTCATGGGAAAGGACATGGTTACAGTTGGGCTTCAATATTAGTTAAATCTACAGTACCTACCTAGGCGACCAGTACCAGAGTACTCTGCTCGGGTGAAAATAGAAAAAACGACGTTTTCTAAAAATGATCATTTTTAGATAACGTAGCGTAGCGATCGATTTATCGCCCCCGAAAAAAAAAATTCATGAAAATCGTTGGAGCCGTTGCCGAGATGCCGATTATATATACATATACACAAGAATTGCTCGTTTAAAGGTATTAGATATATTAGTTAAATTTACAATACCTGGGCGATCGAGCTCTGCTCGGGTGAAAATAGAGAAAACGACGTTTTTTAAAAATGAAACCTAGCTAGATCGATTTATCGCCCCCGAAGTCATGCATACTATTTACTACAATTTTATGAAAATTGTTAGAGCTGTTGCCGAGATTCGGATAGTAAATATACAAGAATTGCTCGTTTAAAGGTATTAGATAGACAGATTAGATTAGATTTAGACTTGAAATGTTCTATTTGAGAATAGCTCTAACAGTCCTAAATTGGCTTCTTAACGCAGATCTACGCGAGACACAATGGCTTTTTAATTGTTTCAATTAATAACGGCATACAAGAGGTTAATCAACAATTAATTCGGACACAAAAAAAACAACATTTTGAAACAAAATATATTTAATACGATCTTCATTTTACAAATTCTCGTTCAGTAACTGCCTATTCGGCTTCAACTATAACTATAATAAGTCTGGGCTTGTAAATGACACAACCGTATTAGAAAATGTTCTACATTAAACCGTTAGTGCCTTAAAAACAAGGAACGTTAGGAGCTATTTACACAAACTTATATACTTAACATGAGGCGTACACGACCGATTATATTTATTTTGAGGGTAGTTGGAAGTTATGCTAACGTATAACTCGAAGACAACATATGGAAAGTAGGTGATGAAATTATTGCCAATGAGGACATACTGCGATTATATAACCAACTATTAAACCTAATTATAAACAGGAAATCTTTACTAGGTAAGGAGACAATTAATTTTCCATCTTATTGGGGATTGCAAGTATCAATGAGTTCATCAGTTCACATCACATCTTGGGGTGTTATGTTTCGCAAAATGATGCTAGGTTTACATTGCAACTTATACTTCAGTCAGTAAGGAGAATCTCAACAAAGTGAACAAATTTATTTCTTTTTACTTAGAACAACATGTCCCTTTTACAAGTTACATCGACGTTATTTTTAGAAGTGCCCCAATTTAAGGTACAAGTTATCAATGACTTCATTATTTATTTAAAGGAGGTTTTAAAGCCGAAATGCGATAAGAATTGACTGCTTATCGCCTGTCTGAGTAAAAAGATAATATTGGAACAGAAGGATATTGTATTATTATCATTTATGTGAAGAACCGTGTTTTAGTCATAAAAATATGAAAGGACTGTTGTGTACTAAAACATTAGTATCACAATAAACAATCTTTATAGGTGAAGGATATGTTTGGGGGAATAACCTAGTTGGTATTTTAGTAAAGGTTTTTAACTTGTAAGTGGGTTATCTGAAGAATTATTTTGGGCTTTGAAAGGGCGATTGTATTTTCATGTCAATAGAAACATAATATGCTTTAACTAAAATAATGTTGCGGTAAACCGGGGAAGCTTACATAAAACATTGCAAATATAACAAGAGGGAGAATAAAAATCTGTCTATTGACCCAACGACACTTAAAAACAAACTAGAATCTTGGATAATAGCAAGGAAGATAACTATAATCGGTAGCGCAGCATTCCTGTTAAAACCTAAATATATAAAAATAACTAACCATTACCTACACTCTGTAACTGATATGCTTAAACGGTGTAACTTTGTCCCATTTTTCGTAAATAAAAAAAACAATTTATTTTTAATGTCTTTACAAAAAATAACTACAGGCAACACTGATCCGAATTAGTGCTGAAACATTATCTTTTATTTATAGGTTGAGAAAAAGTTACACCTAAGGTGACAAAAATTTTAGGTATAATTTATATTCGCATTTTCATTTAAAATATGAAAGTAAAGTGATTGCGTGAAGCTGCTTTTACAATTTAGAATTTACCAAGGTGTTTTTTTTTTAATTTGCTAGTCTATAACCTAGCTTCGTCAATCAAAACCAAAAGCAGTTCTCCATTTTAAAATTCATTCGCGCCATAACGACATTGACATATTTCAAACTGAAATAATAAATGGCGCGAAAGAATTATTCAAGTGAAAACGGTGTTGCCAATTAAAATAATATCTATAGTTTTAAATTGCATAGATGAGTTTTTCATTGAATGAATTTTACATTTTCATAGAAGTTTGATCCGAAAATTAGAAGATTTGTAACATATTTTACATTATATTATTCAAATACAAAGTTGATTATCAAAACTATTAAGTCATATTCACTCAATGGTTTAAACCAAGGCATAATCGTACAACTGTTAAATCAGCAGACATGTATAATTTTTTTAATCTTATTCGCGAACTCAAGGTTATGTCCTGTAGAATTTTGATTATTGCTTTTGCTGCAGACTAATTTAGAAAATAAGGTAAAAAAAAATTATAATCAGCCGTCATATCAGAACCAAGGAATGGAACAACATTTTGATTGCTCGCTCGAGATCGCGGACAAGATAAACAAAAGAATTGTTTTCACAAATATTCAATTTACTTACTTTATTCACATCACAATGATTTAAATTGAATTGAAATAACGCCAAAAATACGTTATTTCCTTACATTAATAGTTAGGTACAATTTGTTCTATATTAATGACATAATATTTCGTTTTTGGCTGAATACAAGTATAGATTAACTAGGCATCATTCAATCGGTTTTGTTTCATTTAATCACGAATTATGTAACAGATATTTGTTTATTACAGTGAAATGGGATTACCTAATAGAATCGGCTAGGAAAACAAAGGTATATATTTACAAACGATTTGAATATATAGAACTATAAATAGCTGTAATAAATCCTACACTGAAAGCTTGTACTAGTACGACATAAGACAGTGTTACAAAGTACGTTTTTTAACAGATTTTTTTCAATTTATCAAACGTAGAGGTTGTGGCGCCATCTAACGGTTTTAATTCTTAATAACAACTGTCTTATGTCCTTGAACGTTTACGCACTGCATCCGATCCTTATCCGAATTTGAGATCCGAGTTGCATCCGAATTGGAAAAGTACTGAATTCGGACGAACGGAGTTCGGAGCCAATGCGTATCCCTCCCTAAAAGAAGGTTTTTTTTCGGATTCGAATCAGATGCAGTGCGGAACCGCCAGAGTACACTGTCTCGGACAGTTTCGCTGCAAAAAGCTGCTAAGTAGTTCCACTATCAGTCTTACAGTCCGTCAAATCTAAGAAGTACCGTTTGACAGCTATAAAAATACGTTGTATAAACTTAAGTTGATGCTTACGAATGATACTCGTTGTTATAGTGTATAGGCAGCATAGTAATTAATTAGGATTATGAATTTGATTATTCGTAAACTTTCATACAAAGTTATCACGGCAAGTTAAATGAGAAACGTCATCGGACTTCTTAGATTTGACGGACTGTAGTGTCCAATTAGAGTCCATTGATCTCTAACAGGTACCAGAAAGCGTACATCTTGGTACTTTTTAGTATAACCGATACGTGATACGGACCAACGGGCGAAGTATCGATAGAAATGCATTCAAATCTAATAGGCATGTTAGCAACATCAGAATTCGTTCCATCTGTCAATCTCACACGAATTTAGTATCTCAGTCTGTTGAAATGGAGTCTAAAAATGTGTGTATTGCAAGATGGTACAGCTACCGTGGATACAAAGCATTACTTCGCCTAATTATGGACGGACACGTAATTGCTCTTTCATATATAAATTAAGGAGTTTCAACACTAATTCGACATCCCGACGGTTGAGTTTGCCTTGACTGATGATGCGTCTTTTCGTTCAGTGAGTTTTTGAATAATTGAGAGTGTGTTCTTGGTTAGAAACGATTAATAAGTGTACATAATAGACTCTAGGGCCTTTCAATGGGTCTTTCAATCTTAATAAGACTTGGTGATTTTTTCTAGTACAATACCTGAATATCAGGTGTTTGAGTCAAGATACCCTGTATTTTCATATACATGTTTTTCTGAACGAAACGACACAGTGAATCAGGCATGTGAATTTATAATTTATTTACTGAAATATTTTTTTTGGCACTGACATCTAAACCGCATTCACGGATCAAGTGTTTCACAATTTTTATCTCAACATTAAATATTTACACCATGTATACCCTGAATTTAACAATATAACCATGATTTTAAAGTAAAATATACTATATGATGACGATGGTATTTATTTAAATACACCATGTTAATACTGTATTTACAAAAATATGATATTGCTACAACGTTTTCAGTGTTGTCCGTTATTTTAACAATATAACTTAATATCAGCTGATAATTAATCATAGACAATCACGACATGACGTATTTTTTGGAAGATCCCGCCAAAAAACTTTTAATCGTCGTATCAAATTCCTACCATTTGAATTCGCTGTTGTGCGAATATTCCTACCATTTTAGTAGAAAGTAAACAACGGGCAACACAAAAAATTTTTCTATAGTTCGGTCTGATTTTTGACACATATTTGTACATTATATTTTGTTTAGAGGAAACTGGAAGGTGGAATGAATGGAGGTTCATAGATTAAAGTCGAGAATAATTAATTGTCTATAGTCGATCATTCTTGTATCTTCACTAGAAGTTTGAAAATGATTTTAATCATTAGGCAATGGATTGATTCTTACTGGGATTTTTCATGTTATCAAGAAATTGATCTGTGAATTGTCTTAAATTCAAAATGTGCGTACACTTATACGCGTACTTGCAAACGCTGTCATTTTTTTTCTAAATATTGTTACCTTATGGTATCTTATTCGTAACTTTAGAGTTTCGTTCAAAATGCACGCACTTTGAAAATAGGTTAGTTCGTTCTCAATAATATTTCATATTATATTATTATCGCGTAAGTAGTTTACTCCATCCTTTACTATTAATTAATACGACGGAATTCGACAAACATGGCGCGCTTTAAAAGACTAGCAACGCGCCAATAAGTTTAATTTGTATTCTTTATATAATTTTAGGACGTATTTTGCCCGTATATTATGAGTATACATATAATTTCTGATGTAAGGTAAAGATAAATAAAAAACGTTCTTTCAAAAGTAAATAATAATGGGTATAATTTAGACGGTCATCAAAAATATTTTTAAGACTCTAAGCTTAGGCACCAAATAAAATAATTGGTTCCCAAAATGGATCAACGGTCACCAAATTCTATCCAACTCAAAGATTAATATACCGGGTGTATTCGTGTTTTTAACGAATTAGTCCAAGAGCGAGCGAAGCGAGCTCAGGAGCTTAGGGCACCCCGACACGGACAGGTTAGGTTCGAACGAGATGACGGGAGCCGAAGTGAGCGAGCAAAGCGAGCGAACTCGGCTCCCGTCATCTCGTTCGTGTTAGGTTACTTTAGACCCTGCGGACGGAAATAGGAGCCCCGCGCAGCGGGGCTCCGTCGACTTTAAAGGCGTCCATATATTTTTTTGGCAGTCAATAATACGAAAAAATGGATTTATTTCATAATATTTTAGGAAACGTTATTTGGTGACCATTTATCCATTTTGGTAACCGTTTAGAATTTTTTTGGTAGTAAAATAGGTACTTTTTTGGGCGGTGTTTAAACACAAGCCAATAATAATTTTAAATAATGATATGACTTGGTCGAAATTTAACGAAATATAATAGCAATTGTATCTTTGTAAAGTTAAATTATGTCCTGAACGCAATATCAGTGTTTCATTGCTAATGTAAAATATTAAGTTCAGTACTACCGTAGCCAACGTTTAGTTCAGTACTACCGTAGCCAACGTTTAGTTCAGTACTACCGTAGCCAACATTTAACTGTTTTATTATGACAACTTAATTTTAAATTATGTACACACTTAAAGTAGCTGTAAACTGGCAAGTAATATTTAATACTGGAAAAATAAAAATAAATTATAAAGTTATTGAAACATAACCTAAAATTAATTATTATTTACAGGTTGCAACACTGCTTCTGATGTGTTAGCGAAACCAAAGTTCAGAACGCGGTGCCGTCTATAATATTTAGACTAAAAACGACTAAAAGGCCTTCATAATATACGGATAGGCCACGTTTTAAAGGACTATTCAACCACACATTGACTATATCACCGATAATTTCGACTAATCTCCTCTTCAACCTTCTTTGTAATCTCAATTTCTGTCTTCATTATAAATATAAATAAAGTACGAAGTTACGATCAGTCAAACAAATGAATTGCGTCGTCGACTCGCCGCGAGTACAGCACGGCGCGTCTGAAACATAGGCTCCGTCCTCGAGCCCGAGCACCGGAGCACTGGAGCACTGGGGACAGCATTGGCACTAGCCTTGGAAAATACTGATTTTATATAATTGTGATCAAATATTCTTAACACGTGAATAATGGATCGTTCGGCACGCTCTGCGACAAAAATATTCTCTTCTGTATACACTATGGAAGTCACAAGTCTTGTAGTACAGTCAACACTTCGGTGCGGCCCTGCCTGCGCGGTCGGTACACTGTCGTCACTGTCGGCGTCCCCGGCAGGCGCCGCCCGCCTAGCGCTATGACTTCTTGTCGAACAGCGGCAGCTTGGAGCGTACGGCGCCCTCGCACACCATCAGGCGCTGCTGCGGACACTTGCGCGCCGCCAGCCGGTAGCGCGAGTGGCCCCGCGCGCCCGAGCACGTGAAGTCGGCGCCCTTGCGCTCGAAGTACTCCACGATCTTACTGATCTGCGCCGAGCGCACGTGGCGCGGCACGCGCTCGTCGCAGTACAGGCTGTCCGAGCCCGCCAGCGACGCCACGTCCTCCGAGCTGTCCGTGTACACGCTGGACGTGCGCACGGCGGCCGCGCGGCCCCGCGCGCCCTGCGCCGGGTCCGCCGCGCCGCGCACGCAGCAGCAGCGCCACAGGATGTGGTACTCGCACAGGCGCTCGGCCGAGCCCGCCGCGTCGTCGTCCGCGTCGGGCCGGCCGCACAGGAACGGCGACGCGTCCGGGCCGCGCCGCGCGTCCTCCGCGCGCACCGCCTCGTCCGCGTCGTCCAGACTGCGCAGCGAGCCCGCCGTGGCGGCGCACAGCGCGGAGTCGTCGAGCGGCGCGCGCGGGCGCGGCGTGCGGGCGTCGAGCGCGCGGTCGTACTGCACGAGGCAGTCGGGGCACAGCCGCGCGCGAGCCTCCCCGGCCGGCGCGGCGCCCGCGTCCTCCACGTCTGTGTCGCGCTCGTCAGCGTCGCGGCGCCACCACCAGCAGCGGTGGCAGCCCACCAGCGAGCAGGGACACACGGCGGCGCGCGGCCGGCCGGCGGCGCCGCGCTGCGGGCACAGCTCCTCGTTGGCCACGGAGAAGATGCCCGACTCGCACGAGCCGCGGCGCCGCAGCTCAGCGCCGGACGGCGTGCGGGCCGGCCGCGCCTCCAGCGAGCCGCGCCGCGACAGCGCCGGCGACGACGGCAGCGAGGCGGCGCGCGCGTCGTCGCCCAGGTCCAGCGCGCGGGACTGTGCGCGCGGCGGGGACGCCAGCGACGCGCACGAAGCTGAGCCCGGGTGCGGCTCGAGGATCTTCTTGACGCCGCGGAAGGTGTCGAGCGCGCGGCGTGCGGGTGTGGGCGCGGCATGGTGGTCGCGCAGCAGCATGATGTGCGCCAGGCGGTGCAGGCGCTGCAGGCGCGGGGGCGCGGGCGGCGCAGGGGGCGCGGCGCCCAACGCCCAGGCCGAGCGGTGCGCTGCGCCCCTGCCCGCGCCACCCCAGCCCGCCGCGCCCCACTCTAGCTCCGACAACGAACGACGATGTTGAACTGTACAAAGGTTAAACACACCATTAGATCAAATTGTTTTAAACAAAACCAGGCAAGAACAGTCACAAAAACTTTATAGATTGGTAGTTGGTTACGTACGCTGGTCGTCGTGTCGCGGCTCGCCCTCGGAGCGGAAGCGCAGCGGGCGGCGCCAGGCGTAGAGGCCGGGGCACGAGCGCGGGCCCGACGAGTCCGCGTCCTCGCTGTGAACAACAAACAATGGTTTCATTTTTCGAACGGAAAGCCGGAACCATCTAAGAACCAAGCTTTACGTCTTTTCCGAAACAAAGGTGTGTCTCACCATAAATTCTTAAGCTCCAACTGGTACTGAAAAATTCCTATTAAAAAAAAAAACCAGCAAATTTTTCCCGACCTGGGAATCGAACCCAGTCCAGCTCAGCATTTGTGCTTACAAAAACAAGACTTACGGGGCAGTCAAAAAGTATTGACACAAATGCGTTTTCAGCCTAACGTCGAGTGTCTCATGACAGGCGACATGCTCGCGTATCAAACGAAAATCGGTAAGAAACATAAGCCTGAACACAGATTGATGAAGAAATCTTATAATCTCCCTTCTTCGATGAAGCTAGCAAAAGACGGGGAGACGCTGAGACGTTACGGCTGCTTTCCTCTAACATTCAATAATCGATGCACCATGTCTTTGTCATAGGCATCTCTCGTTATTGTTGATACCTAATTAACATGCCCCAGACAGCGCAAAAGGCTTAATACTCGTAGTACAGAGACGGGCAAAAAAAAATACATCTGCTTTCTTTCTAACAAGTCGTACTACACGGTCAAAATAACTGTGCACATCAAGACGGTTCAAGCGACTCAACTCCCACTATAGCGAGAGTTGCACAGCAGAGTGACATTGACAACTCCAAGTGCACAGTTATATTGACCGTGTAGCATAGCAGCATCCCTGTCTGTCATACACACCTGTCATAATTGTTGGTGCTGAGCGAGCCCCAAGTGTCGTCGAGGCTCTCCTTCACTTCGGCCAGCTTGTTCACTATTTCCGGGAATAGCGGACGCGCTTTTGGCTCATACTGTAATGAAAACATTTCAGATGTTAAAACAGTAACTGATTTTTTTTTTTTTGTGGATCTTTAGGTAAGCGATTACAAAAACTCAAAAATGATAAGTAGTAGTGGGACATGATATAAATCCGGCTCGAAGGACCATGTGACCAAGCGCTGCGGCTGCGCGCGCCTGACGGGTACGTGGGCGCGCGCTGCCGCTCTTGTGAGACGTGCCAGCGGCTAGGACTAACCGCCTCAAGTTTGCCCTTATCTCACGAGCCACGCGTATTGCTGTTACAATGTCGGAAGACATATTTGGGCAAAACCTGTCGGGATTTCTACAAAGAGCTCAAATAATTATTGAACGAGGCCTGGTGCTATAGACTTTGGCATGTTTAATTTAATTTAATTTATTGATGTAATATTAATAATAATTATTATTTAATTGTGTGTAATTTTGTTGCTAGGTTATTTTAATATTATGTATTTTTGTGTGTTTGTGACTTGTAGCATCATATTGGATCAAATTCAGTACTTTTACATGCAAGCGATATATAATGTAACTCACGATGCAGCAGTTGAAGGTAAGTCTGAGGAAATCAGGCACGGTGTCCTCGTCGCAGAGCTCCACAAACGCCATGTAGTTGAGGCCGAAGTTGTCCGTGCGAGGCAGCACGTCCGGGTCGGCGTCCACCTGCAAACAAAAAAAAACAATATTTGTTAGGTTTATGAAGAAGGCGAACCACATATATATAAAATAAAGTCGGGCTGGGCCTACCACACCTTCCGCATACCGAATGTGCTGTGTGCCAGTATAACTACTATGTGGAGCCCTGAAACAGCAGAAGATGTCGTGGCAGACCCGTAAAAGATTGCAGGACGACCGATTGACAAATAAAATGACCAGCACGTGGACCCCATTTGCCTTGGATCAAATAAACTGGAAGTCATTGGGAGATGCCTTAGCCAAGCAACGGAATTATGCAGACTAACAGTACTAGTAATCTGGTGAAGCAATCAGTCGTACTGGACTAAAGTAGTATGATAGAAGGTAATAAAGGAAGCAGTACAGAATATCGAACAGTTTTTTTTAGTTAAGCAGGCTAAGGAGTGACGTGTGTTATTGGGGCTTCATAGTTTTAACACATTATTCTATCAGCCAAAAAGGATACGTGGAAAAACAACTGCCAACCCAAGATTGAACTTACCCTGGCGATAAGTTGGCACAGTATGATCCCGTAAGAGAATATGTCGGAGCGATGGTCGTACCACCGCCCGCGCAGGCACTCGGGGGACATCCACCACGGAGACCCCACGCTCGGCAGCCTGTAGCCGTTCCTGGAAACAATACACCTCATTTTATACTCTATTTTTTAAATAATACGATGCATTTTTCTTTGCAAATGACCAGCGATGAAAAGACGGTCCTTCACCTGATTGTAAACTGTATGATTTTAAAATTAGATGCATTTTTCCTTGCGACCAGCGAATGAAAAGACGCTGCTACACCTGATTGTAAATAAAGCACGATTTTAAGAATACGATGAACTTTTCTTTGCAAGTAACCAGCCAAATAAAATACGGTCCTACATCTCATTGTAAACTCTGCATTTTAAGAATAAGATGCACTTATGTTTGCAGATGATGAGCGAAAGAAAAGACGCTCTGATTGCTTTACAGTCCGTCCAGTTCATTTACCTCCGAATTTACACCAATGTCAAAATCACAGTGATCTTGCAATAAAGTTGTAAGTGGCTTGGTGTCGAAGGTAAAGTAATTGTAAACGGAGGGCAACAATTTGGATTTCCCTGAACCACAGATAATAAAAAAATACACTAAAGTTTCAACACTTAATGACCTTTGTCACTTAGCAAGGGGTGTATGCGCAAAAGGGAGTGTTGAGCTAATGGACTTCGTTTAGCCATGAGTCATTCCAAATTCAAAATAAACACATATTTAATTTTTACTCCTACATAGGAGTAAAAATTAAACCTAGGTAAAGCAATAATATTACGCTGAAGATAAATCTCTTATTAATTTTTTGGTAAGCCAAGTGAATTATGATTCTTAAGGTTACACTAGTCGATCATTCATCCATACAAATTTAGTCTGGGGATTACTCCACTGTTTGAAGATGTACGTTCAAAATAAAAAAATATATCAATTTGTCTCATCATTATCTAGCCATGTATGGAAACAAAAAAATAATAAAAGAAAAACATATTACAAAGTTATGAGCGTCGAAATTTCCATATTTCAACACTAATTTTAACGTCACATAAGAAGAAGGAAAATTGCAAAACGGCCACTCCATACAGGGATGGATTAGAAATTCAACAATGCAAATAATTTAATTTTGAAAATTTACATTTAGTCTTTTTTTCATGATATCTAGATTCGCAAAGGTCTGTTTATAAAACTTCGCCAGCTCGTTTTCGTCCTAAATCATCATCCATTTCGATACAAATTTGCAAAAGTGCTAATTCGTACGCGAACTAGCTTCTTACTGCTCATCACAACATCTATCTCTTCCGCATGTGTTGTTGCATGAGATAGCATGCATTTTAACCTCGCGCACAAAATAGTTCGTGCCGTCGACTAGGGGAACCTTAAGAAAGTCTTTCGTTCTTTCTGTCAATCGTTTTTTACAAACGAATGATTTTATAAGGTACTATAACAATATAAAAGTGAGACACGTAACTGCAACCAATTGTAATTAGTTGAAAAAAAAAACCATAACAATGTATTAAGTAATTTCCAAACGTGTCAAGGGGGACACATGTCATTGAGGCCATTACTTCTCATTTTCGCAATTTTCATGGTAAAATGTACCTAACATTTTATTCCCAGTGAGTAATGAAATAATGAATATCATATCTATACGTGTCTTTGCACGCGAAGTCGCGTGAGCAATACCGAAGCCCGCACAAGACAGCATGTGACAGCTTAATTGTAAAATATATTGTATTTTTGCCACTAATTTCGTCTATAAGATGTGGTAATTGGACTTATTTACGTAATATTCAGCCGTATATCAATGTCGGTTCGTTTCAAGTATTCTTATTTTGTTTTGTGTATTGCCACTTAGAATGTATGGCGGGCGGAGTTCATCCATTCAATCTACCTTAGCCCAACGTTGGGGTGGCTTCCAGTCAAACCAGATGCAGGGATATTGTACATGCGAGTGACAGCCTCTGTGAGCTCCACAATCCAGTAACTAGGTAACACAATATCCCTTGACAAGACTGGTGTCAGATTTGAAATCCCTATTCAATAAGTCCATTAAGGGCCTTCCAACGCTTTAGTGCCGATTACTTTCTAAAGCATACTCCTTAGTAACGGCAAGGTTAAAAGGTTTGAAATAAATATTTATTTAAGATTAATTCATGTACATTATTTGTGAAACATGTTTTTTTAGTGTAACTAATAGTTTTGCTTTAAAAAAATAATTAAAACACGATTTTTTTTCGCTACTTTTGTATACTCCTCCAAAATGACTTATATGTTTAAAAATATTTTTACACAGCAAAAATTATGGCTAGAATTTATTCATAACTGAAATAGGATATGTATATAATTAAAGAATATTTTGCGAACAAAACTGTCCAAAAGGAGGTTCAATATTGATATTCTGGCTCTGAACAGGCGCACGGCCAGTACTGCATTAACATTGGGGAACTAAACGCCTTAAAAGGCACTTTTGAAATTAAAAATTTACAAGAAACAACTACAACTGATTCTACTTGCCCATTCGAAAAGTGAAGAAGAAATCCATACTTGGTCTTCACTTCAACAAATGTTTTACAATTTTGAAAACAAAAACATTTCATTACATAACTCTTAGAAAAATTACCATCGTATTCGTAAACGTGCGTGCCCGCACACATTACGAGACGTGCGTGTACGCAATCACACGCACACAGCGATACGTACGACAACCCACAATTACACACGAACCTATCGCCTTCCTCGATTGGAACGAGTAACTGACTTTATCTGAGAAAAAAATCGCATGTCTACAATCTTCACTAAGATGCTTAACGGAGATACTTCAATAGCATTTTATAATACAACTAGTTTTAAAAACGTATATTTTTCGGGACCAATATTATCCTATGAGGCTGAGCGATAGTTTTTTTTTATCGGATCAATTCATTCAGAAATTACTTTTTTACAAACTTATAAACAAACAAACAAATGGGTAACTAGTGTGTCGTTATCATATTATAGTCTTGACAATCTAAGAAGTCGGATTTGACATCTATAAAAATACTTAATAATAATTAAACTTGAATTGATACTCGTTGTTGTAGTGTATGGGTAACATAATAATTAATTAGGATTAAGAAGTTGATTATTTAATTTCTTAAGTAAAAAGTTATCGCGGCATGTAAAATGAGAAACTTCACCAGACTCATTTGATTTTTACGATAATAGTTAAGAAAACAATGTCTATCTAAAGAGGGAATAATAAACTTATTCACTAAACATGTTTTTTTAAAACAATGTTTTTACTTATTCTTCTCAGCAAACCCTTTCATTTGATACCCATGACAGTGCACAAAAAATAACTAATCCGCCATATTGGATTTAGAATCATGTCACTTAGCTAACCATGCATTGTCATCTAAACTAAACGTGTATGCAAAATTGCATCTTAATCGGTGCAGGATAACTGTTTTAAAATTCAGTTGCAAGATTCGACCCGAACACACTTACATACCTAAATACATTGCAAGTTAAATAAAAGCTTGTAAAAGAGAAATTACGTTACGTTTACTGTACACACAATTACAGTTCCATGTTAAAGAAACGGTGGTTGATTAACGAAACGCAGCGCAGCAGCGATCGGCTGCTGCGCTGCGTTTCGTTGGTTCGATTTTCGCACGAAACAAATATTTGTATGACCTGCAGATAGTTGCTTCGGATCTAGCTGCTGGTGTATTACAAGAGAAATGCCTAGTGTGGGGCAAATTCTATTAAAAAAAAGGGACCTAAATGGTTGCCCTCTACCAGAATACCGATGCTACTAAAATACCGTCAGGAAATCCCAATAAAGTTTTTCCAATGCTGAGTCTAGAGAATGTCTGTAGTGACTCTGAACCACGGGGTCAGTCAATCAAAACAGCTGATCGGGTATAAGCCTCTCCGAAAGGGGAGGTAATACCCATAATTGGTATACTCTTGGGACAGTATCGGTCGGAATCCCCACTAATTGGTTTGCTTTGTAGGGCTCAGACTGTATTCACCTAGTGTGACATGATGTATTTTTCTTTCGTATTGTTAACAAACATGAAGGATTCTAACAGAGACAGACTGAAATTCGACGCAGATATGTCATCTGCGCAAAAACTATACTCAAACTGTAATTTTGTAGCGGGCGTGAAGTTAAATCACAGCCAGTCAATATTGTTTTATTTTTATATTCAACTAGCTGACCTCTACGGCTTCGCTCCCGTCAACTGGCTATCTACGTACCTATCACTTACCTACCTACCCTACTTACCTACCCACCAACCTTGCCACTACCAAATAATTAATTTTAGAGGCAAAAAATTTTGTTACTTTGGGTTACATTATTTAAATTTTTATAAGGACTCCTATTTTTTTGAAAATTATTTTATAGCCTCTGTTACTCGAGAATAATGTAGCTTTCCATAGGTGAAAGAATTTAAAAAATCGGTTCAGTAGTTTTGGAGCCTATTCGATACAAACAAACACACAAACAAACAAAAAAATCTTTCCTCTTTATAATATTGGTATAGATAGGCTCGCGCTTGACCACTATCTCACCTGATGGTAAGCGATGATGTGGTCGACGGTGAAGCCCACTTGCCTAGAAATAACCTATTCCCTCTTGACTTAAAGACCCCTAGATTGTAGCTATCGGGAAACACAGACTCCGGCAGGGAATTCCACTCCTTAGCTTTACTCATAATAAAAGTATTAATTTAAAGCCTTACACAGTGACGCTTTGTGACGGCAGAAATATCTAAGAGCTCCTCCACAAAAAGCTTCACTACTAGTTACTCTGGTATCCATTACTTCGTCACCAATCACCGTTTAACCAATGATCGCTTTTACATAAGCATAGAAGAAACTAAAGCAACTGTCGCTCGTAGGTTTCCATTGATATTATAATGTCTTCATTCAAAGATCATGTAAGGCAGTACCCTCGGAGTAATAATAATCAATTATTTATGGGCATCACAAATATACCGCTAGGTGTTAATGGAGTGTGTAGATGTATGTGTGGAAAATGTTGTGGCAAATTTAAGAACCGTAACTAATTAAAGACTTTATTTTCGAGTTGAAATCGGCTTACGATTTGCGAACACGAAATGCTGTTGATTTGTGCCTACAAGCTTGATGGATAAAATTAGTGAACCCCTTGAAAGTGTTATTTATTATCTTTTGTTCCCTTGAACATCGTAAAATATTATATTAAATGCATATATTTAGAGAATGACTGAGCCTTCCCTATCCAGGGACAAAAGTGTGAGAGGGATATAGCGATCGTGCAGTTGTTTCCTTTTCGAGAGTTCTAATTGAGCCCCGTCCCAGTCTTGCAGTGTCACCTTCGTCTCTATGACCTACAGGATATAGACAAGTATTGAGGTACAGTCACTTTGTGTCTTTCTACAGAGTGGTCAATTTTGTGATGGTTGGTTTTCTAGAAATGAAACCCTGCTAGATCGATTTATCGCTCCCGAAACATTCTCATACTAAATTTCATGAAAATCTTTGGAACCATGTATACGAGAGTTGTTCGTTTAAAGGTATTAGATAGATTTTGTGAAGGGAATTGCTCAGTTTATTCTCTATGTCTCATCATCATTTCAGCCGAAGGGTGTCCACTGCTGGACTAGGGCCTCACCCAAGTATCACCACATTAACTGGTCCTGTGCGTCTCGCATCCAGTGGATTCCCGCGGTCTTCACTATGTCACAGTCAGGTCTCTATGCCTATGGTGAAGAGATTGTCGTATTATGAAAATAAATCTACTTACACAGGATGAGGTATTCTGGCCGCGAGGCCGAAGTCAGCAACAACGGCCATGTAGTCGCCTTCTCCATACTTTCTTAATAATACATTCTGGAAATAGAAAACAATTTGTGGTAAGTTCAAAACTTTCCTAACAGTGAGACAGATGTCTTCGGACTTGAGTAATATTTTTTTTTAATTGACTTACAGCATTAATTTGCAGATTTATAGCTTTCATATACAGCATGTTAATTATCAGTGGTGATTTAGGTATTGCCAAAAAAATATTGAACTCATTCGAAAAGAGTATCTTCACCAATGAAAGAACTAACTAAATGAAATAACTCATTATTTAAATAGATTTTGTCATACACTTTCATTCACCCTTTACCTTGCCGAATTCACTTACGCAATGAAGCTGTAGGCCGAACGTACCGAATCTATCAACATGAAAATCTTATATTCAAACTTTTATTGTAAGCAATTATTTTTCACTCCTGATGAGCCTGCTCTTGGGCTCGATCTCACCTGATGGATGAAGTCTACGGTAGAACGAGCCAGTCCAGAAGTTGCTTTTGCTTTGAATGCTGACGGGTGCATAGTTGGTACAGTTATATGTATAGTAGGTAGTGTAGTACTTAGGCAGTCTCAGCAACAAGGCATAATTTTCCAGTCAACCTTTGGGTACAGATGCTGGTAGCAGAGAGTTCCACACTTTGGATGTGCGCACAATAAATGTAAAAGAGAAGCACGACTCTTAGCTACTAATATTATAGATGTGAAAGTTTGGTTGGATGGATGTTTGTTACTCAATATCGCCAGAACGGCTGAATTGATAAAGATGAAATTTTGCACAGAGATTTATAGTCAGGAATAGCACATAGGCTACATTTCATCCCGATAAACTAGGTATAATGATTACACTTTTCACGCAGGCGAAGCCGCGGGTGGCAGCTTAGTAAGAAAATAACATTTCATCTTTTATCTCACCTTAGTAGTAAGATCCCTATGGAAGACACCGAGGGAGTGTAGGTACATCATGCCTTCAGCGACGTCAGCGGCGAGGGACACCCTGAGAGGCTGCGGCAGAGGCTCCGGTGGGACGCTGAGGATCAGCTGCTCGAGGGAACCGCCCTCCATGTACTCCGTTAGCGCGTGTAGTTGCCCTTCATGCACGCAGACGCCCATGAAACTGTGGAAGAGGAAATGAAGCACTTGTAAGAGCCAGTTCTGTTGTAGCTAGAGGCGTACCTATAGTATATGACATTCACAATTTGCTTGTAGTTAAGTTTAAATCCCATGTACATAAAGAAAGAAAGAAAAAGAGTTTCTTTGCACCAGGTACGATGCATTCCATAAAAAAGAACTTATACATAAACCCCCTTATTAATAAACGCGGAGTAAAGTTACGCCAAACTTAAACCTAGAAAAATGTATGGTTAATACTTAGATGGTCCAAGGTGTAACTTTACTCCGCGTTTATTAATAAGGGGGTTATTACCCCCTTATTAATAAACGCGGAGTAAAGTTACGCCAAACTTAAACCTAGAAAAATGTATGGTTAATACTTAGATGGTCCAAGGTGTAACTTTACTCCGCGTTTATTAATAAGGGGGAAAGAGTTTATTTGCACCAGCCACGATGCATACCATAAAAAAAACTTATGCGTAAAGAGTTTCTTTGCACCAGGTACGATGCATTCCATATAATAGAACTTATACATAAAGAGTTTCTTTGCACCAGGTACGATGCATACCATAAAAAAAGAACTTTTACAAAAAGGGAAAACATGCAATGCATCCGCGCAAAACGGTGAGCTCTCAGCATAATGCTGAAACTCACCTGCGAAACAGAGCCACAGCGTTGGCTTTTGTCATTAACCTGGCACAAATCTAATCTCCGGGCGATAAAAAATTCCTGATGGAAATACTTTGGCGATATAGAACCTAAGACCCCACACTTAGCAGTTGCAATTCAGAAAAGAAATACATAAAAGTTGTTTTACGAGAAAATGTATATCGCGCGTTGTGGCCTAGTCTCACATAATTTCTTAAGCAATAAATCAGCAATTAGAGAGGAAAGATAATATATTTGTAAGTGAGAATACGTATCTAATCCCATTAATTTCAGTATCTGCCCGCTTAAGTTTCACCGCGTTGTATAGAAAATGAACGTTATTAATTGTATTGATCTAAATCACTCGATCGACAGAAATGATTATTGCCGACGTATGTGAAAACCGCGTTCAATGGGGGAAAGTGGACCTATTCATACAAACACAAAAAGATCCGTGTGTGTGCGCCATGAAAAACTGTGGAAAGCGTGGAGAATTTACAACTTAGCACCACCAGCGAAGCACCCATTGAAGTGCGCCCGTAATCAACTAACGATTGATTGCACCATTGTTATGTTTACAAATGAGGGCATTTCAAAAAATGATCTTGCATTAATTATACACTTCATTCAAGGCCTCTAGATGAATGCATGAGTTGCCTTTTAACCCGATGTGTAATCTAGTTTTAATTTTGTAATCAAAATACGAGATGCATTCCGTTAATAGTATCCCACGCGAAATATCAAGGTCGATGCACACTGCTGATTAGAAATCCGATTATCATAATAAAGTGTGTACACAATGAGCGTCGCACTAGTATGGTCTCGAAAGTAATTGGGAAAAGATCGGAGATGCCACAATAATGATGCCCAGTGATGCGGACACAATAGATGGCCTCATTGACGCGACCATCAACCTGCGGAACATTCAACTGAATAAATAGATGTGATCTCATTTGGAATTGTCCGCACAAATATGGTTGATCAGAGAGACAAGACACTTGAACTTGAAACATTGTTGAAATATATTCATGAGCACGACAGCCACGACTAATTTTTCCTCGGCTCACATGTACACATCATTATTATGCTGATTGCGTGTCACATTAACAGTGACGTGACCGGCGATGATAGCAGACAAAATACTCATCAAAATGCAGAGCCACGCTCATATGTTAAACTATTCTCTCAACAATTTCCTAGGACAGTGACGTAAATTTCGAAACACGAAAGCAGCATCGCAAAGAAACATAAAAGGCAGTTGCTTAACAAAAACACGAAAATCTCACTGTTACGAAGTGATTATCGTATTGATCACGCAATGAGACAGATGTCAAGGCTTCACCGAGTAAGCCGTCATCGTCATCAGAGTTTCATCTTTTAATCAATGCAAATTGACAATTAAAACTTGGCGTGCAGAGATATCAAAGAGAGCTTAATTATAATGAAACTCCCATTGATAATACGATAAGGTCAAAAAAGAGTAACAAATGGGGAGAAAGTCTATTATTCCTAGGAAACGATGTTTACAGGTACGCAAAAAGAACACAAGAGGTTAATTGACACTTTTAGGTTGTTTAATGTCGGTTAACGCCGTAAATTATATATGATCATCTGCGGCGCGGTCGCAGCGTGTTGCTCAACCGTTAATCATGTGGCTTGTAATGCTTTTGTATAATTCGACATTTGGCTCATCTTTAGAGATTTCTTCATTGGAGTGCTTAGTTTTGTGAACTATGTTTTAATACGCGTTGGCTTCTGAATGTGTGCTACATTAGCTGATGCGAAACTTAAAAAGAGTAATTGAAAACACAGCTGCGCTAGATGGATGAGAAAAAACGTAAGACAAACAATCGGAACAGTGCAAGCATTGTTTTTATTTCCGATGATAAGCGAGCAGGAAATGGGGGACAGTGGGTGCCATTGTTTGGTCCATCGTTTCCATTTCGTAACTTATTATGCAAACCGAATTCAGGGTAAGAAAGAATAAGAAAAAGTCGTTCGCGAAATGTGATATAATGAAAAAAAAAAAACAATGAGAACCAAAAAAATAATGGCCAGGTTCGGTATGTACGAGATCAGGAAGTGACGATATACGTGTGAAATAAATGTATTGTGTGAATTCTGAAAATAAAACGTGTTTCATTTACTAATAGTTGAATCAAGTCATATGATATTCATTATACGAACTTATGAACACTTACGAAGTGACAATGTTACTCATAATAGTTTCTTGGCAAAAGATGTGTAATATTTGAAAATAGGCATGTCTCTGCAAAAATATGTACTAGCGGCGTCGTTACCCTAGGTTAGGTTAGGTTAAAACGGGCTGAATATTTTACTAAGATTTAGGAAGAAATATGCAGTTACGTTTCAGAAATGTAATATGCATTTTCACCTTGCTAATTGTATATTAATTTAGCGAACATTTATTGCAACCATAAATAAACATACTTACACATTTATAAACGGCTATTACGAACGCCATGCGATTTGCAAGAGCCAAAACATATATTTTACGACCTGCAGGATGTAATACACTCGATAGTCTTTAAAAACCGCCATAAGAAAACATAACATAACATCACGCCTGTGTCCCTCGAAGGGTTAGGCAGAGGCGCATCTACAGTACACCCACTTATGTTCAAGTGCCATGTAATAGGGGGCGAGCCTATTGACATCATCATCATCATCTAATCAGCCGAAAGACGTCCACTGCTGGACATAGGCCTCCCCCAAGGGTCGCCACATTGATCAATCCCGTGCGTCTCGCATCCAGCGGATCCCCGAAACCTTCACCAGGTCATCGGCCCACCTGTTGAGAGGCCTTCCAACGCAATGTCTTCCGGTTGCCACTCCAGAGCCTTTCTGCCCCATCGGCCATGCATTCTGCGAGCAATGTGCCCTGCCCACTGCCACTTAAGTTTGGCAATTCTTCGAGCAATGTCGGTAACCTAAAGCATCACCTTGGTTTTGTCCATGTTCATCCATACATGTTCATTATTGCCACCAACCGGGCACAAATCCAGACTCCGGGTAACTGAAAAATTTCAGTTGGAAAAACCTATTAACACTTTGCCCGACTCAGGAATCGAACCAAGATTCTCCCAGCAGTAGTACTTGCGATCACTAGGAGGCAGGCCATAAGAAAACAAAATAAACATGTTTTTCAATTTTACTTATACCAATAAAAAAGCTTCGGTAAACACAATAAAACTTAGCTCCCTGTTTATGACGTAACGTCAACCGAACCCAGTTGTTTGGTCAACAAACATTGGAACAAAGGGTGGACCAATGAATTTGTGTGCCGACGGCAACCCGCCGCGGGGTTTTCGCACCATTCACAAACATTTTGTTAATGCTTATTTGGGCATTCATGAAATATTACGTCGTTTTTTAGAGTTACAAAGATTTGGAATTGTTTTGGTTTTCGTCACGTAAAAGCTGCAAAGAAACTTTTATACAAAACGTGAGGGCAAATTTTATTTCGGGGGTTTGGTTACATACATCCGTCACCGACTTCTTTGCGTTTTTAGGGAGTACCCAAAGGGTCCAGACGGAGTCCTTTTGTTGTCACCCAAGTATCCGTCTGTCTGTCTATCGTCTAACATACAATTTTGTTCCAAATATTTTTTTAACTCCCCATCGACTTATGAATTTGAAATTTGGTGATAGTGTTTATTATTAGGTAATTTAACTAACAAATACGAATATATTGATAAATCTGATTTTTCTTTTGTACGGAATCCTAAATGTGCGAAGTCCGACACGCACTTGGCCGATTTTTTCACTAAATTAATCCAAGATTAAAGCCTGTGCTCAAAACATCCAAACGGATTTGTATAGATAGTTGAAAGATGACTATGTCACCATCACACGCCCAACTCTTGGTTAGAAGCAGACATACTAACCCTACTTTTTTAAAGTTCCTTAGTCATAAATGAAATTTGGAGAACTTTTGTTAGTCCTTTCACCATTTGGCGTGTATGATAATGGACACGGCGTCATTCTTACAAAGTTATATTATATTTACATTCCTCTTAATTCTTGACAGTGTAGTGCAAACACTTTATGCACATACTTCACCCGCATATATTAAAGATAAGAACTTAAAGGTTTATAACACTTTGTTGACCTTTCCGTTAATATTTTCGCCATGATTCATGGTTCACACTTAAGAGGAGAAATTTTTAAACGTGATAATTCCCCCAATAGGCTCTTTAATGCAATTCACACTTGTCTTGTAAGGCTACAAGACATCTCGATAGTATGCCAACCGCAATACGGTATCTGGCATTAATACCATGTTTGTAGGAAAACTGTACATTGCCATTATTAAAATAATGAAAAGGAACCATAATTTTGGCATTGTAAAAGATTTGATGGTCCAAAAAAACTAGGGATGGATTGTGTGAAGGATGATTACTTGATTTATTGATGTCTAACAAGTAAAATTTAAAAGGCTCCCGGCCCCTTATTTTTCATGCTACATAATTTATCTAGCAGTCGACACGCTTCCATCGACAATCTATTGAACACTAAGTATGATACGTTATCTTGCCAAAACATCCCGACTCGAACAGAAAAATCCCCATAACTTTTGAACGGCTGAACCGATTTTCATCACACATAAAAACACTCTCGATAAAGTCACCTTTCAAACAAAAAAAAACAAAACCAAAATCGGTTCATCCGTTTAGGAGCTATGATGTCACAGACAGATAAACAAACACACAAGTTCACACGTCAAACTTATAATACCCCTGTTTTTCCGTCGGCGGTTAAAAAGAGAAAGAAGATGACGGCTAACAGAGAAGTATGGAAGAAGAAGAAATGTTGCTGTTCTTACTCTAAATAAATTGGGATACAACGAAGGGGCAGATCAACAGCCTCTGGGTGGGCCACTATCAAGGGAGGTTAACGCAGGATCGACAATCCTGGCGTAAACGCACAAAGAAACCCGACCACAAATAAATTGAGAAAGGGACAGGAAGAACAAAAATAATGATGATAAAAGATTAAAAGACTATATGGAACTCTTAAAACACAATAGAAAGTTTCCCTGATCTGTAGAAAAGTTGGACGAACAAGTTAGTACAGAGTTTAGTAAAGAGAACAACAAAACAGTTGGAATTGCCAAGGAAACAACAGCGAATGCATTTTCTGTTTGATTTGCCAGCATACAAAGGGGGAATAAAGTTTTGAAATCTCATCTGAAGGTCGGAAAGGATGGAAAGAATAGAGCTACATGAAATATTGTGGTGAGCAACAACAACAAATTAAATTACCGTTCATCATAAAACTAATGAAGCAACATTATACACACTCACGTTTAGCTATCTCAAAAAACACAACTTTGTGTAAAACCAAGTAATTAAACGCTGTAAGTACATGAATATTTTGGCAAACGGGTTTGTCTTACGAAAATAATCGTAAACAGCTGTCTTGATTGCTGTGAGCTGTGGTTACAAAGTCTTGTAGAAAAACAGTGATGAGTACAAAAGATTCACACTTTATTACCTACGTTTTCGTTTCCTTGCCAGAATGTTTAACATCAAGGTGATCTGGCTTTATATGTCTGGACGTGTGATTTGATGTCCTTATGATGTTGACGCCTTATTGTATTTATCTTCCGTGCTGTAAGATTATCTTTATTAGCAGGACAAAGTGTTCACATTTAATCAGAGATGTGGGATATCTTGGTATGATCAGTTGCGTTAACCTCGGTGTAATCCATAATGGATTTTAAGATGGATTGTCCTGAAGAAGGGTGGCTGTTCAGCAGACGGTTACTCCTTTGCTTTCAATTGAAGAAGTCAACTTATACAAAACACCATATCTTAAAACGAGTTCGAAGAACTTCATTCATAACAAGAAAAGAATCTCACAATTCGATTTTAACAAGCTTAAAGAAAATATTACGCCAGCAAGGAATAGTTTCATCGTATTGTATACAAAACAGTTTCCTTGCGCATTTCTCAGTTGAATGGAGTTAGACATAACTTGCACGATATTGTAAACAGATGACGTTTCCATCGCATTCCCAGACAGCACCACTTCTGCCTCAATGTATAAAAAGTAATAGGACATGTATGGAAAGATGCACAAATACTTATGGTAGGAAAGGAATATACAGGGCGAAAAGTTAAGGCAGACCCTGAAGGAGAAGTACTTTAAAAATTGATGCTATCACTGGGGGTTGTTCTTTTTCGTATTTAAATTGATACTTTTTAAAACATCGATTGTTTCCTTGCATTCCTTAATGAAAATGTGGTAGCATTCATATTTAGGATTCTTGCCCTGTCTAGAGCACTGATTCCCAATTTTTTATCAATAAGTCTGTTTTCAAGTGTGTTCTAGACAAAGACCATAACATAATAGTCCCCAGTGAAATCGGTTAAAAATAACTCAATAATCCTGCAGTCGGCATATGATCCGTTGACGTCATTGGTATAATTAGTTACAACGATGTTCCTTGTTCGATGCAAACGTCATGAGATGGGCTTTGGAGCTCGGGCTCAGCCTTGGACCGAGTTTGAATATTAATAAAACGTTTTATTTTTTGGCAATTAATGCATATTTGATTGGTAATTAAGTCTTTAATTTGGCATCTCTAAGAATTTTTAACGATTTTCTATAACTAGGAACGATAATATGAGATGCTTCCGCTTCCTTTGCGTCCTTAAAAACTAATAAAATATCAGTTTTAGGACAAGAATCATTTCCGTATTTAGAAGAACAGTCAGTTACTACAGATCTTCGCTAGTTTGCAAAAGCGAAGGTAGGAATTGCGACTTAGTTTCTGAAAAACTCTGATACAATTATGAAAATTCTTTCACAGATTATGTAGCATTGGATACTCAGCAATATGTAGCTTATATACTCAGATATAAGCTACATATTGCTGAATACTAAAGGCTACAGGAGCGAAGCCGCGGAAAACAAACTAGTTTCCTATATATTGGGAGCGAACACTAACACAGGACGCGGCAGTCCTTAAATAAAAATCACTTTTAGGACAAGACTTATTTCCATCTTTAGTAGAACAGTAAGCTACTAAAGGTCTTCGCCAGTTTGTAAAAGCGAAGGTTCCTAATATCGAATTAGTAGACGCTAATGATGTATTTAATGATTACTGATCTTTACGACCTTGCTCCCTATCTGCATTGTAGTTAATGCTATTAACCTTTACTAACATATGGCAATGTATACCTTCTAGGTATTCAAAGTAGGTATCGTTTTTGATCTCTTACCAATTAAGTTGTTTTATGCATAGAACAGAAAATTTTCAAGATGTGAGATGTAGCTGCCGTGCTAGCCGTTTGAAACCTTTTAGAGTTAAAGGTTCCTTCTTCTGGAAAGTTTTCTAAAAGCTATGAAGGTACCTTTGTTCTAATGATTGATGATTCTTTGGGCACATTTTTCCAAAGTTTTCCACTCGAATTTTCAGTTACTTTGGAAAAGTTGGTTGCTGAAATCTAAAGGAAGAGTATAGAGAGATGTGGGTTTATAAGACATTGATTGGTCGAAGTAACTCTCAGTCGAGTAGTCTTGATACAAATGACAAAAAGTCTGTTCAATCCAAATTATAGTTATTTTGTTCTTTTATAAGGATTGGATCCTTGACACCACTTGTTACTACTGCGTAGTTGAGATAGGTCATTAAAATAAAATAAATTAACGGATGCAAATGTATTTTATCGTTATCATTTTTGCTCGATTTCATATAAGCTTTAATGTAGTAAATATAATAAATCACTTGAATGCTACACTAGTCTTCTGTTATCTGGTTCTGCTTGTGTATAGATGTGTTTGCAGTTTTAATCATCTAGGGCAGTTTATTGGAGGATGATTTATTGACGGGCTTGTGCGATTACCAACCGCTATGGAAGATGTATTGGATGGCGTCTATACGAAATATTTGTATCAAGAATATTACTATATGAACTTACTTATACACATAATTAAAATTACGCCTTTTTCCCGTTAGGGTAGGCAGAAGCTACATAACGCCACTTGCCACGATCCTTACATACTTCCATGTGCTTCATTCACGTTCATACATCTGTTACACGCACGCCGGTTATGAGTCTACACACCTCGCCTTTCTAGAGAACATCACCAATAAAATCCATGTAATGTCCTTCCAGGGCAGTGCACAAAGGTAACTTAACAAATAAAATACTTTTATCTTTGAATCTTCAAATATTTTAAAATAGTTCTGCTTCTTGCACAATATATTTGAATAATGCATGAAATTGGAGTAGTTCACTGGAGCAATATATTCGTTAGACAAAGAACTCCTCCAACATGTTCCTTTGGCTTCGCTCCGCTGCCTGCCACCCTCCTGACCGTTATATTATATATTCTTTAGAAGCCCAAATATTTGTCAGAAGTTTCCTGTTGCTGAGCAAATGCTACTTTTACAAACAGACAAACACTTTGATAAATTAGTGACTTTAAAAAAAAAAAAAAAATTATATCTGCGTCTGATTTATGTCTCAAACGTTTCCGGTGACAATCTGTAATTAACATTTACGATATCATAATTCCAATCGCATTATTTGTATCAATGGATTTTTTTTATCCAAAAAGTGACTTGTCGACCTTGAGATTTAGAATCGCCGCGTGCGAATTTTTGAAAAGATTGGTTTTCCTTATTTGGTACGTACCATAATATAGGTTATTAAACCTCGCCTACGCACTTGAACAATTTATATTTACGCGTAAAACTTACTGGTGTGTCAACGGGTTTCATAAAAGTCGGGTAATGTGTTTATCATTCTATGTATGTATGTATGTTTGTTCCTATGTGGCGTTTTAGAGAACAAACGCGTTGGCCGATTTTGATGATTCTTACGTCAATCGAGTCGTTTTAATCTTGCGAATGTCACTGGCTAAATTAATATGGGAAAATAATAAATTGGCGGATTTTGGGCGCCATAGGTATCAAAATAAAGAGTTTTAAGAGATGATTTCAAAAATATATAACACTTATATGTTTAAAGGTACCTAATTCGAAAACAAAATGTTAACTAAAAAGGAATAAATATAAAAAGTTAATTCAAAAAATCAAATAACCCGACTGCTTAAGAAGCGAACTAAAAAGACGTAAACAAAAAGAAAATCAAAGCTACAGTAATTAATTTTGAGCTTCATCAAAGGAAGTACAATGTAAGCCGCAGCGATCTACACAGCCCTAGCTTGAGGTCTGGCATTATACCTATAAGTAAATACTGCTGTACTGGATGGTTCTAAATAAGACTTACCCGAGTATATTAGGATGTTTGAGCTTGTTCATGAGCTGCACTTCTCGCAACATGTTGGGCCTGTTGGCGCGCTGCTGGTTCATCTTGAGCACCATCACTTTGCCGGAGGTCTTGTTCGTCACCTGGAACAATAAAATAAAATAATGACCTTTAGTTTCGTCCACAGTGGGATGGGACTACATGGGACCTTCTGTTCTTTAGATTGTATTCTAAAGTTGTCATAAATCCGACATTCCACCTTTCGATAGTCAATCACTACAGTTTTCATGGCTGAAAACAATCCTCACATCCGATTCTAATAGACTTTTCATACAACCTTGCTATTATAAGGAACAATATAAAAAGTTATCCTAACAGCATCTAATACTTCATCTATAGCAAAGAATACTAACTGTAGTATAATATGTAGCTTAGTGTCCCTAAACAGAAGCCATAGCTTATCATGAAAACCCCATCCCCTACAGTCTGTAGCAACAGCCCATAAATCTCGTATCTCCTCCTGGGAGCAGCACATTTATGACGTCACCACGTCTTGCGCCAATTAACCTGCAATATACTTGCAGCTTTAAAAACTGTAAGAAAAGGTGTCCTAACGGTAGCACCTACTCCATCCCTAGTACGTAGCTTATTAGCTCTAAGCAAAAGCCTGAAGCTATAACTTACTCTCAAAACACCATTTCATACAGTCAGTACTAACATCCCATAAATCTTGTATCTCCCGTAATCCCACTTGGCCATTTATGACGTCACTACGTCTTACGCCAATTAACCGGGTATTCGATACGAGCTGCGTGACATCGTTTGCGAAAACCATCAAGTCTTTAAGTGAAATTAGGAGCTGATTAGATTTTATGGCGCTCGTTTAGCTGAATTTAGGAGTGTCGAAGAGGAGATATTGTTTTTAAGGAATGGCGAAGATATTGATACTTTGCATTGGAATTTTATATCAAAGAAAGGCTACAGGTAAGGAAAGGTTTTCAATTTTGAACGTAGTTTAGAAGACGAGATACATAAATTTTTCCGCTTCGAAATTCGCTTTGCGGCTGCTGGGAGCTATAATTCAATTAAGATTTAAAATTTGTCTACAAAGGAACCCAACTCAAATTGCTGAATCTTCTGCACCCATCAAACAACTTTTATAGCTAGTGTAAGACCATTTCATTCTAGTTTAAGCGCACGTAATCGTATCAGCATCAGCGAAGATAACGAACATGACGTCAAGTCCATAGCGAGTAAGGAATATCAATAGAAATTAATTAGTCCCTGTCACAATCATCTGACTTTTCACACATTATATCAAGCAAGGTTCACAGCATCAGTTGCCGTGCATATCGTAAACAATGCAAGTGTTAGTATGTAGGCTATGCCGCTTCGTGCTCCAGACTAGATTGGATTTCTAGTTTTCTAGACTGCCGTTCGAATTAACCGTAACGCGTGCGTTACGATGCAGTTTGGTCTAAGAATAGGTTTGTTTAATCTTCTGGTACAACATTAACGGGAAGAAAACTGCCAAGTGTATTTACTGAAGACTACATTCACCAACTAGATCCCACAGACCGGTGGGATCTAGTTGGTCACCGCAGAGCTACTAATACTTAGAAGCTACTTTTCGCGTACAGCCGACCGCACGCCCGTCGTCTGTGGTAACGCTTTGACCCAAACCTTATGTTGCGTCGTTTGGAGTTCAAAGAATAATTGACAAGGTGACAAAAACCAGTATAAGTTTTTATCATCACTAATGTGCTGCCCAATGTACTGTGTTGGCGATTTTGACCTGATCAGCATAGCTGCTGCAAACCTAAAACATATAAAAAACCTTATACCGATGGAGACAATGTGTAGCTCGTTGTATGAGATTATTCTCGTCGTCTGGATGACGAAAATGATCATTCTCGCAAGATAGAGAACATATTTTCCTTTGATGATTTCACCTTCATTTGAATACACTTAGGTGAATCATATCGAAGACAGCACATTGTTATTAGCAATTTCTTAGTTACGATTTTAATTGTGTATCTCAAAGTTGCTTTATTGAATGCACGTAAAGAATTTAAAAGATCAGTTATCTATGCGTACTTGTACTAATCAAGATAACGGTCATTAGAAGATGTTTGTTCTAGCCAATATCAAGGAATAACAAGATAAAAGATAATTCCATTCAAGACTTTTTTGTTTTTAAAATAAATAAAATAAGAACACTATTTTAAAAGTAAGAGAGATCAAATTAAGATGGATATATTGTGTGAAAGGCGTCATTCCTTTTAGGAAGGAAGCGAGATAACAGAGTTTCAGGATATAATAGGATACTGGGCCCCCCTTTTCCGCACTTAGACTCGCATTTGGTCCTCTGTGCGTGCTGGCCTCCTCTCAGTGATAGGGAATAGGCCATAATCCACCAAGGCTCAATACGAGTAGGTGGATGTCACATGTTTTCGGAATTTTGGTTCTAAAACATGCCGTTTTCTCACGATGTTTTCCTTCACCGTTTTGAGAGCAGTGGTGATGAAATGATTTACACAAAGTAAAGCGCTTTCCTAGGTCACGCACGATCTACAACCTGTAAGTCGCGGCCGTTACCACTAGGCCACCACTGCTCTATAACAGAGGTTTATGGAAGGTAAAGCTGTGCCAAACTCAAATAAATTGGAATAAACGCAGATGAAAAATTATCCCACTAGTGTCAGGATATGTAGACACTTCTTCAATGGAACACAGGGAATGTGTGTGACTGTGACTGAAGGAATCCTAGTGAAGATAATAGCAAAGCATCAACTAGAAATAAACCTAGATGTGAACCCAAGTTGACGTGACCGACACGCGGAGGTAATAAGCGAATAATTATGTTTACTGAGAACAAAACATTATTTTAAAATGAAGGAAGATAGCTGACTCACCTCCACCACAAGTATAATTATGTTTGTTGAAAAGAAAATGATTATAAGTTAAATTATTGCTTCATACAAAACGCTGATTTCAGCTAAAGTATAAACAGAACTTCTTTGAATGAACTTTAGCAAATTCGATCAGCAGAATAAGGTAAAAGTTTCCAGTAAGTACCAAGGAAGTTCTGAGCAAAGCAAGCCATCCCGTACCACTGGTATAACACGGGAGCTTATATTAAATGAGACTTTATCGAAACTTGAGAAGGTTAGTCCTCTCACTTGCTTCATCATCATATTAAAAAAAACTAATATATGCCATCGAAACACTAGGAAGATTATCATTATATCATATTCATTGAATTTTTAATAAGCTATGTATATACTAAATTGCTGTGCCCGACATATTGTATATTGTTTTGTTGGCATTGTCATTTTTATCTTTTTACTGTTTTTTTTTTGTATTTCATTGTTTTGAAATTGTTATCCCGTAGCATAATTTAATTACATTTAAAACTTACATTATAATTTTTCACAGTTATATTAATTGAATGTATAATAAACAAGCTTCTGTCCGCATAAAGTGTTTTATCATCCCAAGGGAACACAAACTATCCTATGTCTTTACCAGGTTCTCAAACTATCGCCGTGCCAAATTTCAATTAAATCAGTTCAGTAGATCCAGATAATTCCCCGTACAACCTCAGAAACTTTACCTCTTTATAATATAAGTATAGACTAGGTACTTATTGCTATAATAAATTGCTGTGCCCGACAGGGTCCATGTAAACTGTACTACTTTTCGTATTTATATGATCTTTTTAAACACATATGAAATGCAATAAAGATTTGAATTTAATATCCAAAGTAAAAGTCATAATTCGAGGTTTGGCTCTCGCCTATTTCCTCCTCCAATATTGGACCAATTTAAATGATATTCCTTAAACTGAAAAATAAAGATATATAAACTGTGGCCCTATGTTTTTCTTTTAGTTGATACATTTTATCTTTAGAATCACTAGAACCCTCAAAAATATTAAATAATCGCGTTGTCAACAAGTGTAAAAAAATTGACGACTATATATGAAAATAAAAATAACAGAAGCACATCATTTATCTTATTTTTTCAGTTTATGGAATATCTTTTAAATTGTTCCAATATTGGTGGAGGAAATAGGAGAGAGCCAAACCACGAATTGTGACTTTTTACTAAGGAAATTCAGTCAGAGGTCTTTGCCCGCATTTCCTCTTCAACATCGATTAAGGATTTAGGTGTAAAGCATGGTGATAGATAATGCCATAACATCTTTCTTCTATAACAATCTCGATTCATCAACGTTTATTTATCAAATGTTTTAAACGTGGATGCAGAGGTATATTCCGGTAAGCATACCTACATATGTACCACGAAATAGAGAAAACTTTTGCGGTTAGTCCAGGAGAATTCTTGTGTTTGACGAATAGTTTTTCAAGCCATCTGTTTTCCCCTCACAAGGAAAGCTTCCGACACATTTTCACGTAGTTATATGGGAAGAAAACGCAACATCATTAAACGTCCCCTTCGGTTATGGCGAAGTAACGGTAAGACGCATTAAATAACCATTTATATTGTGTCAACTATATACACGATATATTATGTGTTTATTTCCTATCCATTTAGATATTTATGATTGTAATGGAAGTGGTTTTGGGGAGTCGATAGTCGATGTTTTGGTATGGTTCGTTTCGTGACTTGAGGTTGATTTTTCGGTTTAGAAATAAGTTTTTACGTACGTTTTGCCGTATATGCATCTCTTCGGTGTTTCTGATATCTGCATTCCTTTTATTCACAACATATTTATATATTATAACATAACATATTTATATTCTGATTTTTTTTTGTTTTTTGAATCTATGTTTACATGCACTACAGACCTTGGTTTCCGTACGTCACGTCCTAGGCGACCACTGAAAATCAGCGCCCTGCTGTGGGTCCCCCACGGCACAGCATTATGCTGAGTGGAAGCCTTCTTGCCACAACCACGACAAGCATCTGCTTTTATTTATACTCGCATTTATACTTTGACTTTGACTTTATTACCACTGTTCTTGTTCTTGAAATGTAAGGTTTGTATGTCGTTTTGTGGCAATTCAATATTTTTTCTTTCTTTCTTTCTATTTGGATTTTTCATAGCTTTGCTTGGGTGTGAGCGAAATCTACTTGAGAATGTTTTCGTAAAGATAAGGCTGCCCTAAGTCAGAAATTTCTTCTGTATCACGGATTCGTTTCCAACCATTGAAACTCACATTCACAAACAGCCAGGGATAGCTAGGCGAATTGTTTGCGAAATTATACTTAGTTATTTGTTATCTGCAAATCTAATTGTAATTAATAGGATTAATAATGTAATCGTTAAATGCGTAAGTTACTCAGAAGCAAGTGTTATTGAGAGGTTTCTCAGAATATTTGCGTAAATTAAATATCATGTTTCGATAGGTCTTAAGCCTATAATAATTGGCAGCCTGTATTGGATTTTCTGATAAATTGAGGATTAATTAGATCATGGATTGATTTCTTAGAATTTGTGCTTGTGACGTCTTTAGTTAAAATTATACCTAAGATAGAAAGGTTGGTAGTAGTCACAGACATAAATCTAACTAGATAACGCAAGTCCCTCCATCTGTATGATAACCAAGCGTTTTCATACATAATTTAAAAACAAATTTACTTTCCAATGAAATAAAACATTTCCAATGCCTCGGCCAACTTTTTCTATACATTCTTCACATTTCACTACGGCATAAAAAGGCATTTTTCTAGATTTCAGTGGATTTCCGGAGACGATAATGCTAAATGAAAAACTCAAATTACGATCATCGATCGTAATTTTACTTCGTTTTTTGACACGCGAAGTACATGCAATCGCGTCAGATATATATCTGTGGTAGTAGGCAATATCAGACTAACAGAGATATTTTTTTTATAATAATATTTTACCAATGATACTTTACTTCAGCATGTTAATCTAAATATCCAACCCTCCAATTGCGTAATTAGCTGTCTATCACAGTCCGAAGGGTTTTGTAGGAAATTCCAAATCCATTGCTTCATATGTTAAAAAGTTTATCTGATCCACAAAGAAGATAACGAAATGAAACTTATTGGATTGTAAGAATTGCCATTAATTGCGTGTTACGCAATTATCAAAGCTTCAATAAGCAATATCAAACCTAAATCAATAGACTTTAAAGCCAAACATACTCCTTCTAACAACGATCACCTCGAAAGTTCAATTGACCACAACTGACTCGACCTTTCGCTGTGTCAATACCGCGACCAGTTATTAAACTAAACAAATAAAGGTATTGAAGTAGTCGTTCAATATGATGATCTGATGTAAATGGTTTCTATGTCGCAGGTATAGTTAAAATTTGTTTGGTTTGGATGATACTAGTTTTTAGGGTTCCGTACCCGAAGGATCCAAATGGTATCCTATTGCTTTCACTCAAAATTTTGTTACGAAGAATTTTTTAACTGCCCATTGAACTATGAACTTGAAATATGGTGATAATGTTTATTGTGAATACGTATATTTTACTAACAAATACCATTATATTCTACAATTAGTAAGGGTTACTAAATGTGCGGAGTCCGATACGTATTTGGCCGGTTTTTTATTAATTTTTGCTTCCGAAGCAGGTGTCGGTATTAAGTATTAGGAACGGTTAACAAAATTCTCGGCATGTTAAGAAACTTGGCAAAGTGCGGTGATGACAGATATAGCACGCACTGCGGTTTTATTCACGCGATTTTTCCGTCCATTCTGCGACCTATGGAATTGTATGAAGCTGCACAAATTGCGGTAAAAAAATCGCGCGGCAATAATGCCGCAAAAACCCGTGTTTTGCCACAGAAACCACCGCCACCGCGGCAAGGAGTAAATTCGCGCGTATATATTGAGCGCTATGAACAGTTAGAAAGATACAAAACTCGCGCGGAATTTTATCCGCAGTGCTTGTAAGTTAGATTAAGTACGCGGTCGAAAATCCGCGAGGCTAAATATCGCAATGGGTGACCGATGGCGATGGCCTAAGGCGGTGACCGATGACGTCCAAGGATTGAAAGAAAACATGTTGATCGTCCGGCGACCAGATGGGAGAAGAAATTCGACACAATGTTAATTGATTGAGAATAAAAAAAATAACAAAAGAAATAAAAAAAAATGCTGTGTTGCGGGTAGAACCTGGATAAGGTTGTCCAGGAGCGTGGGTATTAGGACACAGAAGCGTTTATCCAGGAGTGGGTGAAATCTGGCTATGAATGATGACAATGATGTTTGGAAACTAATCAAACTGCATGAATATAAGTAACAGTTGAGACTCATTGGTATAAAAATATTTCTGTTATTATATCTGCGACATCAGGCTCATTATTTCGTCAGGGTGTCAATGAGGGGTCCTAGTGTCACGGCAACTTGTTTGTTGTTCACGATGTTCATTTCGAAATAGTCTCTCTTGTTTGTCTTTAGTCGTATGTAAAGACAAACCAATTTGTGTTTTATTGTTAGGCTGTATATTGACATTCAAATAAATTGCAACCAATATACAACCTCCATGAAGTAGGTATACTAATTTCGATGTTGCATAAGTCATGAATAAAGTAGGTAATAAAGTTCATGAATGTAATGAGTTTAACTAGACTAGCTTATGCTAGCGGCTTCGCCCGCGTGGAAGTCATAAATACCCAACGGAAACCAAGTATCCTATGCCCCGATCTGGCAACGATAGACCTTATTCCAAATTTTATCCGAATTCATAGCCTGTTTTAATAAACGTTCGACTTCCACATTTAAAATATTTCTCACATTTATACAATATGTTCTTCCTCTCGCCAATAGATGGCGTCGCCTTATCTTGTAACAATATTTGTACTGCCTACCCTACCCTACCTATCTACCTTATCTTACCTACTCCACCCTACCAACCTATCTACCTGCCCTACCTTACCTACCCTATCCTACCTACCCAACCCTACCTACATAACTACCCAACCTACATATCTACCCTACCTAGCTACTATTATTTTTTCCAATTTTTTTCTATCTAAGAATCTTCTAACAATAACAAACACAACAAAAAAATAATTAACGAAATCGGTAAAGCCGTTCTCGAGTTATAGCGAGACCAGGAGAAATAAGGGGTTCATTTTTATTTACATATATAGGATAGGCTTGCGCTTGACCACTATCTCAACTGATGGTAGGTGGTAAGTGTGGTCGACGGTAAAGCAAGCTCGCCTAGAAGTAACCTATTTACTAGACCCCCAGATTGTAGCTGTCGGGAAACAGACTCCGGCAGAAAATTCCACTCCTTAGCTGTACGCACATTTTGGCTTTTCAACCATTGCCATCGCTGACATCGAATGACACTTGTGAGCATCTACCTAAAGGGCGACTAACTTTAAGATTGGCTTGGCATAAGGAAATGCAGTAGTAAGCGACGCTGACGTAGCGAAGTCTCAGACGGAAAGCTCGGAGGAAGGCAGATTCTATTTCCGGATCCGTAAAACGTCTGAGGGATGCGACGCTAGTAGTTCGAAGAGGGAAATGGAGGGTATCTATAAATTATTAAATGGAAGTGTCTGTGAGTTATAAGAAATTGTATGCAAAAGTTAGTAAGCTGTCTTTAACTGTGTCATCAACACGGGTGGCGAAGAGCTTTTTGCAGTTATTTACAACATACTTCATTGTTATAAATAAAGGCTTTATTTTTCTACTACTACTATATACTTTAATAACTTCACCTCCCTCAAAGACGACGATGAAGAGCCATAACCTTCCCATCTTATATCCTTAACCAAACTGACCATACAGTGATGCCGTAATAAAGCCCACCATGAAAAAGATCGCAAGCCATAAAAGATTTTATTGATAGCCCCACATTTTCACTCCCACGGTACCATAAACCAAAGCAAATACCTGTCTAATAAGAAGCATAAACAGTTTTTTTTTCATCCCGAGTGGCACCTACTAACAGTACTCGACGCCCACTCGTATTGACTCTGATACAGTCAGCAGCAGTCCCTAAAGCCCACGAAACATGCACTGAATTGTCAGCTTTAAAGCTTCATATACAAAGGTGAAAGTTGTATGGATGTTAGAAAGGAATAAGGCCAATTTGTGCGATTGTCCGTCAGGGGTCTCGTCTGGACACTTGACACAGCCTCGCTAACGAACTGATGATGACGCTTTACGGGTAACAACTTTGAGGGGTTAACCAGCGTTCTGAGTGAGCTTGAAGACTTGTCTAATGCTTTGAAAGCAAAAGTGCAGCACTACTTCAAAGTGGTTGGTTTTAAAGAAAAGGGCAGTTTGCTACGTGAAAGGAGAAATATAGGAGCAGACTTGAAAATGGTTGAAGTAAACTTATAGTAAAAGTCGGAAAAATCTGAAATTAGATTGGATTGAGCTCAACGGGTGGTTGTAGATGTATACAACCAGCAGTTACGAGATTGAAGGGTAGAGATTTCAGGGTAAGCAAGTTACAAGACGGACTATTAAAACTAAGAACCACACAACATATGGTACCTACATCTGTGCGGTATAACGTTCATATATATCTAAACAGTAAGCGACAGTTGAGACATACATATGCGAGTACGGTATCTATTATGTATTGCAATAGTGCATAAGTAGGTAATGATACTTATTATAATGGGTGCTTATAAACGGTTCAATCAATTATAATGAGCATTTCACAATAGTCTTAAATGTCGGTACTAACGCAAGAGATTGCACGTGATATTGACTCGCGCATTTAATTTAACAAAGACGTCAATGTTACAGAAATTCCTATGCAAATTCTATTTTATTCTGCATCAAGTAAGAAAATCTTTAAGCGAAACTATCGTGCTCGAACATCGCCCACAATTTTCGAAGAAAGAACAAATAAAAAACTTAATCTCGTCTTTATTACATGACTTGAAGATAACACGTAATCCTGGCACGCAAGAATGTTGAAAATTCTTCGTGGAACACGCCCGTTGCATCGCGCAAGTAAAACATGCAATGAAAAAGAAGAAGTAAAGGCAAAGGCATGTGCGTACAGCCGGTTATAAAAATAAAGTTATTATGCCAGTGATATTGAAGCGATGGGAAACGCGATCGGGGCGTCAATTCGGACGGTGTTACAAGTAATAACCGTTTTCCGAACATGACCATAATTTTTATGGCTTCAAATAGTGATAATGTGAAAATTGCAGAGGAGATATAAATTGTTTAACCGTTGCGGTTATGGGCTCCTTTGAAGCTTGTAATTTAATTTAATCATAAAAAGGTCTGGTTGAGCATAGACAGTTAAAGATTAATGTTAAGACGTACGAAAATCATATCTAAAAACAATATTCAACAAGAGAAGTTTTGATCCATACAAAAAATAAAAATAAACTAAAAGCCCTGGTCACAAGTAAACACACAGAGTAAAAACCGGTACACTAAATCAAAACACTGCATATTTGCTCGTCGGCTTCTTTCCAAGAGCAATGCAGTCGGCACAAAACGCGATATTAAGCCAATGTTTGCGAGTAACTACGATAAGATAAAAATCCGCAACGCACGACGTCAAACTGTATGACATATGGGCGACTAAAAATAAGCTTATCGGACAATAAGAGAGTCCGCCGATACTAAGGACAAAGTTGTAAAATGTAATGATATTGTACGAGGACATTACAATGTATTGGAATTAATTGTTGAAGTTATTGAGGAGGGAATTTATTTGACGTGTTGTGTATATGATAGGATTATTTTATAAGAAACATGGCATAGATCGGCGAGTGTCATGCAGATAGATAAAAATGAACTATGATGATGCAATGGAGATCAAGTAGGTATCCAGTAACATAAGACTGGTAAGAATGAGATAGTTCTGAGGTTTGCTGTAAGAGCAGTTCATAAGATCCAAAACGACATACTTCCAAGAATTAACTCTTCAAAAGAATTCAAACGAAGCGATCACTCGGACCATATATAAAATCAGAACTGGAGTAGCATTATTATTACATCGTTCACATACATACGTGCAAGGTAAACAATAGTTTCTTAGCTGTGTTTACGCATTCCAACACCTAAAAAGGGTTTGGTATTTTTACACCTAACTTGTCGCCAGTACCAGGTTTCGTTGTAAATCGAAACTCCTTTTTATACTTGTTCGCTTCAGATAAACCAGCCAATGTAGAAGAGTGGAATGCGAATTCATTTGATTTTGGTTACGCAATAACCAAGAATCTTGTAAGACGACTTCGCAGAAGTTCGAACGAAGAAGTATCGAAACTTAATTCAGAATTTCGAAACCATTCTTACCAAATGGTTTGAATGAACGTAACTTATTTAAAAAATCACACCAGATTGCCTGGATGAGGGACGCACAGAAGCGAGGTATGACAGAAAAGAAAGGAGATTATAACTAGTAGTAGGCATTCTAAGCTGATAAGATGATGATGATATATCAAAATTGTAGTTAAAACTAGAAAAGCTACAGGACTATTGACGCCAAATTATACTTGGATGAGAAGGGAAAATTTATAGGACATAAACTAACCGTCTTAAACGTTCTTATAACAAATTAATCAGCTAAAATATTTGATCGTTTTCAATTTTATGGCAGCTGTGCTAAACGCCTCGCCGATTTACGATGCGACGACAAACGGTAGACATTTTGATCTTTAGTACCGAGTTAAGAGAAGCTATTTTATCACCTTATAATGAAAAAGGAGTACTCATTTTACAGGTAGGCAACACATAAGCAGCTTGCCTCGTTTCGTAAGGACCTGGAGCGTGACCAAGCATTTTACAACATATTTAGCCTATTTTTAACTTGACTACAGTGTTTTTCCATCAACCTTTTTTAGTAATCCATTAGTGTTATTTTGTATTCCAGTTCTTGAACTGTTTTTCTGAATTGAGGACACAAAGTCCCAAACTAGTTTATATTGTTTACCACAAAAACCATTTTCTCAGTTCTAACTTTTCGCATCCGTTCTCATAAAATATGATTGAGTGACTACCAAACATTTTCTCTCTTCCAAGCCGACTGTCAAAATCACAAGTTTTTTGTGGCGTAAACAATTTCTGCAACAATGAGTTGGATATGTTCCAATAAACTTCATAATGCCAATGCATTTTGTAATGGACGCATCAAGATTTGGAGCCAATAAATATATATGCTGTGCTCCAGTTATATTCCGTTGTTCCCAATATCCGAACAATTACAGATAGAATTTGTTTGTTTGAGTCAAGATTTATTGGAACACTTAACCCGATTTTAAGCTAATTTAAATAACACTGTTGATTGGGGATTAAATCGAGTGCTTCAGCTGATCAACATCCCGGAGATGAACTAGATAGAACAGATTCTGATGAAAAATTCAATTCTAATATTGGTTGGCAGATTGCCCGCATACTGAAATCACGGCTAAAATATTGAAATGTTATCGCTGCAAAAAGCTGAGCTGCAACCACATAGCCTCAGTTGGTGCAACATGATGCTGAATTTCCTTTAAAACGGTTATGTAAACCAAATTTACACACGTAATAAACTTAGGAACCCCTTCCAGAGGCACAACAATGTAACATAAAGAACTCCAATTGGCACTCAACTTGCCAACTTAATGTAGCGAGTCTCGGAACGTTTCCCACTATCCTAAACTACGAGAGCGTCCAAAAGCATATTTAATCCGGCCACGTTTCCAGAGAAAATTTCCATAATTGCGACCGCTTGAAAAGCAACAAGCTAGTGCCGTACATAATAAGGGTTCACTTTGACCCCAAACTGGCCGTGCCCTGCACAAATATGGACAATGGAGATTCTATCTTGTGTTTCGCACGGTCGAGTATCAAGCACGGATTTACAGCTGCAATTTGAAGAGTCCTCTCAAATTGGACATGTTGTTAGAAGATTTGTTTTGAAATCGTTTGTTAACAACGTTCAATTGCTTGTGAAAATTATTCGCGCATAGATATCGAAAATTATGAGAGTTTATTTAGCAAGCGAATGAAGGTTGTTCATGAATGTGAAGATTGTTTTATTGATCGAAGAAAATGGATTCACGAACTTATAACACAATCGTCTTGATTAAGTAATTGGGGTTACACGGATCCCATGTTGCTAATTCGCCTCGAGCGGAGCGGTTAGATTTATTTTCAATGGGATCCCTTCTTTTCGCATAATGTTCTTTAGCCTAATATACTTCGGCATAACGATTATGGCACAATTTGTTTTGGCATAATAATACTTTGGCATAATTTTATTATGCTAATGACTATTAGCATAATAATATTTAGGCATACAATTAATATAAATAACAAAAACAATTTTCATGCAAATGATTTATTATACATAACATTATGTAACTTAAACGACTTTTCAATCGCAAGATAACTTTTATCTGAAGAATATATTAGATGTTTTGACAGTTTTTGTATAAAAAAATATGTCAATCAGCTAACTTCTATTATGAGAAATAAATATGGAGGTTATTCCTCAGATATAAGTTAACTGATTGAAACAGTGGTCCTTAATTATGTATAATTATTTATTTTAGGTGCATATTTTTAGCAATTGCTTGTAAATATGCTAGTTTAGAAGTATACTCATCTTTTTTACTAAGAATTTTTTCAATTCTTTTGGTTTTGTCCGTGTATTTTTCCTTTTTTTTTGGTATAAGTGATGTTCCGACATCTAGTTTATCTATTTCAATGGTTTGATGTTTTATTTCTTGAACGATCTTTTTTGCCAAAAAATAAAATCCAGGATGGTGTTTTCCCACAAAATGTGCAAATCTATTGTGCCATGCCTCTGCATGATTTTGTGTCCTAGGTCTATTTTCCTTTTCTAGTAGATACGTACTCCAGACTTTTGGTGGAAATGGTGGTGGTGAACTTGTAGTGCCCCATACATAATTCTGATCAAACCAATTTGCTATAGTTTCTGTAACAATTAAATAATATTGTTGGTTAAAAATTTAATATGATGTGCAACAAAAGTTAGTGACAGAACCGAATTGCTGCAAAACCGACTCTACGTAGTCTTATTTGTCCTACCCCTAGAGTGTAATTTAAAATCGCGTAGGCGCGTAGGGTCGAGGCGGCCCACGAGCTGAGGAGCAGGCGGCTTTGAGCGAGGCGCCGCGGCTGAGGCTGGCCGGCTTTGCCGGCCAGCCTGAAGCTGCGGTGGTGAGCGAAAGCCGTCTGCGACGATTAGCACGCGTGGGGCCGCCGGAAGCCCGCAGCGCCGGAGCCGAGACAGAAACCCTGCCTGCTGCATGTTGCCTGCTCGCTTGAATGCTGCATGCTTGCTTGCATGCTTGCTTGCATGCTGTATGCTTGCTTGCATGCTGTATGTGTAAATAAATTTATGCTTTAGGATATTATGCTTAAAAAAGTTATGCTTTAGAACTTTATGCTTTATAAATTTATGCTTTAGAATATTCTGCTTAATCATTATTATGGTTAGAGAAATTATGCTTAAAAAAATTATGCGTAAGCTGTTATGCGTAAATATAATTATGCCAAACAAAATTATGCTAAGATATATTAGGTCTTAAAATTTTATGCAAATGGATAGGGAACCATTTTCAATGTATGATTAAGATAGCAATTTTTTACGCAAATGGAGGTTTATTTTTGGGAGTAATGTAAAGTAATTCAGCTCACGGCTATGGGTAGACACGTTTCGGATGTTTGAACTGCGCAGTCGTGACGGACGTCTTGACAGATACTCCGCGTCTATCGTCGCACAGCCATTGTTTTCGTTAGCTTTTAACACTTAGGTATCATTGAATTTTTGTAGTTGTAATTTGATGGCAGTGGCACGATAGTGTTATCTTAGTACTTTTTATAGCATTTCGCCGAAGTCAACACAAACTGACACATTTGACTAACAAGTTTTCTCTGATGTTTTAATTTTAGTGGTACTGGAAGATTTATTGCTCTTTGCAGTGATTTCTCGAAAAATCTGTGTATGAGTCATAGTTTTAACACGAACAGGAAGATATAATAAGTAGTGGTCTTGAAGACACTTATGCACGTTCTTTGCAAGCATGTCTGCTCCATATATGGAGGAAGATGGACTCCAGTTTTGCACGCTTGCATCGTTGCCATATATTACCAGACGGATAGGTTCCTGTAGAAACTATTCATATACATATACGTGCACTTTTTTAAGTCTAAACTTAGAAGCACTGAAAGCTTTAGAATAAAATATTGAACTGTCGCACGGCGTTGATGAAACACAAGATTATGCATCGGGGTTTCATCGAATTTTTGGAATGTCCAGCTGTCTTATTTTGGGGAAGTTAATTCTTAATTGCAATAAATTAATTTAATTTCTGAACAGATCAATCCATCTTTTGCTAAATTTAACTTAACCTTGGAATATTTGCTTTTTATTAGTATTTACAATAAGCATGCATCAAAAACATAAAATAACTAACATTTTGAGCTAACCTTGTGATAACCGCCCAGAAACACGAATCGATTAGACTTAGCTCATAGAACTTAATTCAATGTTATTGAATTAAATCAACTGCATCGAGCTACTAAATTCGAAACGAATCGGAAACACGATGCATCTTTGCACAAGATCTTCAAATATGAATCTTAATTACAACATAATTCTGGAAACGAGCTTTAATAGCTTCCAGAACGTTTTCCAGGCAGAATGCATGGACCATTTCTAGAAAATCACCATGGTAACTTGTGCTGTATAAAGGTAATGAAGGTAAGGTTAACTTCTCTGAATTGGTAAGCAAACATAAAGCATATCTTCACAAACATTGAAACCAATTCCAAAATTAAATTACGGTACGAAAATGAAAAAACGAACAAACTTTGAACGCTATCAATGCACAAATCAAGATTAGCTTGAAATAACAGGAAAAGCCTATAAGCAAAGCCACGTTTGGAAGTTAGTTTACTAGCTGCCTTCCGCATCGGACACCAATACCGTCGGTACAAGTAACGGACGGTCGATGGACGATAAGCCTCCCCTCGCAAATTGCGAGAGAGAGAGCGCAATTTTTCAAAACCACACCAAGGTGCCACGTTGAGAAATTGCTTTGAACCCCCCTATGGGATTAATCTTGGAAATCGTTATGGTGGAAGGGATTACTAATAATATAAAAATGAAATATATATATATATATATGAAATTGTATGCTTTCTGGAATGTTAGTTTTTGATGGATGACGAACAGCTACCAGAAATACCAACGAAAGTAGACAAACTTGAGCGGTAGAAGGAAATATATTAGAATTATCTTTATACAAGTATCAAAACGCACAGGACTGGTCAATGTGGCGACACTTGGAGGTAGCCTATGTTCAGCAGTGGACGTCTTTCGGCTGAGATGATTATGAAGTATCAAGACCCAAAAACAGTTAGTAAGAATTACGACGTAGAAAGAAGTATGCCCATTAGCTATCTCTATTATACAGAAGCGAAAACTTTCTGATAGTAAATGAATACAGTATATCAAATATTTATGTTACGGATGATATCACTGCAGGAGATCTAAAGAATTTGAAAATTTGTTATAATATTTTGCAATATTTCTCTTAGAGTCTGCTCGGACTAAGTTAATAAATATTATCTTAATATAAAATGTAAATATTTAAACTATGTCGAAATAATAAAAGAACAGTTGACAAAATACTTATCAAGGACATTATAACATTTTATTTCAATATTCAATATGTGAAATGAAAGGTTTAAGAAGACCATCAGAAAGATTTGATACGCACATGGGAGCTGAACTTTGATCACGTGAGTTTCAGACTTGCTTTATTTTAAAATTTACTCTCACCGAATTGGCAACTTACGTCTAAAAAATTTAAAGAATCACTAATTTGCACGCTAATTCAAGAAAATATTTAATTATAACTGTATACAGTGCAGTTCAGTATTTGCATCAGTAGATGCGTGGATTAGTGATTGGAATGCAATGCAATATATTTTTAAAGACAGCCGTAAGTTATCCCCTCAAGCCGGCCATCATATCAAACTGGTCAAAATCGCCGAAATAGAATCTCTTCCCGCTTTTATTTTGAGTGGAACCCTTCCGCCGATTATAAAGGCGATACGAATGCGTCGGGCGCGACACACATCTATTTGTGGCCAGCTAAAAATAATGGTGGACGGCTTAGCGCCGTCGTCGTGAATGCAGTTTTTATGCACCGTGCTAAACGAGGAGGGATCGTGTGTGTTTTACTACGTACCTTTGCAGCTTTATTGTGCCGAATCCTTTCAGCACCATCGGTTATTGTCTGTTTTCTATATTGTTTTTCATCGTTTGTTTTTTGTTCTTTTTCATCGCGATCTATCGGAACACTGAAAGGCACTTTGGTTTTAACAGTTTTGATGACTTGACCATTGGACCCTTTAGCTTTATCAAGTCTTTGGGACGAAGAAACTGTCTCATGAGTCAGTGATATCACAAAGACATCTCAGTTCACAAATCTTAGCTGATTATGCTGTTTCTCTAAATTTTCTTTGCCCAATACTCATTTCGAAACCTCATTCTACCGAAGGCCGTAGAAGAAGTAAACGGCACACATAGCATACGTTCTTTATCCTACAAAATGGTATTTAAAAATTTGCAATGTTTCTTTAGTGTGACCTAGAAATCTCACATTCGACTCAACGCTCGAAATTGTGGTTCGTGATCGAAGACTTAATTAACTTGATCATCGGGGTTTCATCACAGTTAGACTATATTTGGGATAAGTATTTGTTAATTGAGGGCATTATAGGGCCAATAATTGTGTCGAATGTTTAGATATTTTAAATAAGTGCTCAAGATTTGATCGCGGAGGCATATTTCGGATAGGTAATGAGCCTAAGGTTATTAAATCCATTAATTAAATATTGGAATTTGGTCTATTCGTATATGACTCGAAACTAGTCAACGATTAGTCGAATAGTGAAAGAAGAAGTCATAACAGTAAACCAATTATCGTTGAACTATCGACTAATCGTGTCAATCTGACTCTCATGTGGCATATGTTCAGACTCATAGGAACAAAATATGCAAAAGATAATTCGATACATAATTGTAGAGACGCTTTTATAGGACGATATCTCGATGCATCTCGTTATGCAAGTCCCGTGCACCGTTACATAAAAGAGAAAGAACTATAAATATATTGCCTTGTGAGTTTATTGCATCGGCGATAGTGTTTCTAAATGTTGCGCCAGCCCCGCATTGGGGCGTGTCGTGACATGTTTAATCCTAATAGTCATTACTGAAATAAGCTTAAGATCTACTTCATCACTCAACACGTTCGCGTTCTCTTGATAGATAGTATTAACTATTATTCAAAAGTCTGTTTTACGAGCGATGCAAAATCGAACTAAGTATTGGAAAATTGATTGCTGAAACAAAGTTTAAGTTTATTATGGCCTTCTTTCTTAAGAAGACCATAATAAAAATAATTCAAGTGTTGGAAGTAATTTGCTAAGAATTGCGATGTCAAAATTCCAGATTTAGGCTTAGTATAATATTCTCACGTATCATCTCGCAAGTCTCTTTCCCAACCCGGTCATACAAAAAAGCGTCGCCCAAGACATTTTCTTCGAAATCAATTTTGTAACAGTCTGTTATAATACCAAACTATTTTGGCTCAGAAAACATAACCATTTTAGTACGAAAGAGCTAAAGATAAAATAAATCCTATTGGTGAATCGTTCTCATTCAGATCCCGTTGTACAATCACAATTCAGGTGGCACGCGACCCGCTGTCAATAGACACGCATTCCGTCTTAAGAGGGAAGCGTGTGTGCATCGTACGTAATCCATTCGTCTTGCTGCGAATCTGCGGCTATACAAGTGGTTCTCGCGGTTGCGTTCGTTGATTTTATGATGAGGAAGAGGTTTTCTTTGAAAATGATATGGCGAGAAAAGGTGACAATTGAGATGATGGTGAATATATATGTGTGGAACAAGAAACATGCTGCGCCGAGCCCAAATAAAATTTCAATTTATTAGGTGGCAGAAGATTGATGAATATTTATGGGAAAGTGTTGGTTTCAGCATCTTCATCTACCTAGTCGTATACGGTACAGTCGTATCGTTTTAAAAACTGCCTTCTGCCCATGTCAATAGACACGCTCCAAGGCAGGTCATAAGCAATGAAGAAAAATGGATTTGCTATACAAGGATGGATTTGCTTTTTACCAACCAACACTGCCCGCGTGGTGGATTACGGCCCATTCCCTCTCAAGGAGAGGAGGCCTGTTTTCCAGCAGTGGGAATATTAAAAAGGCTGATGATACAAGGATGTCGTCAACTGACCAAAATTTGTATGGGAGATACAATTTTGCACTTGTTATACATCAAATAGCTGACTATTACTTTTGCCAAAATCTACCAACGGTGAGTCTTAAATGTTAATGTTGTGTTGAGTTGGCTTAGTACAGATTAGTGAGAGAACTTATTCGTAATTCTCCGCAAGTATTTCCGCTCACATATTCCAAACACACAAACAAGGCTTAAAGACAGATTTGTGTTTGTTGTTTATTCAGAACAAGTGCTTAAGCCTAGATGCTGAGATTAAATTAAACAAATTGTTGGCTAGACAGCATGCTTTCTTTAATGACATCTTGACATAGCTAACACCATAATATTAGATGGAGATATTTCAATCCCAAACGGAGAATTTATTTGGATAGAGTTATGGATTTCCTGTTTTACATGTAAACAGCGATTCTAAGGTTCAACAGACCGTTAATGCTATTATGTAAAGTTCATAAATGACAGTCGGAATTCAGACTATTTGAGCAACCGCTAGATTTCAACCATCTCTTTCACCCAAAGGTAATGGAAACGGAGAGAAAGAGATACAGCTATCAAATGAGACCCGGTGAGATATTGATGGCGTTAAACGTAAAATGTGAGAAGTGAAATTATAGGCTTTAACACCGATACACTCAACAGAGAAATGGTTTAACATTTTTCCGGTTGCGTAAAACATGATGGTGAGGCAGTTAAAATAAGGATGTTATGTTTATGCCAATATGAAAGAGGAAGTAAAAATATATTCAAGCTTCATTCAAGGCAAGATAATATGTATCTTTGTAACAATATTTTGTATCCAGACGGTAAAGGAGAAGTCAGGAAAACCAGGGAATTGTAGTATAAAAACTAGCGGATAACTCCCTAACTTTGAACAAGCAAGAGTATAAAAAAGGAACATCTAAAATTACTCCACGACAAAGATGTCAGCAACTTATCATCACATAAAACCTTTATTGAATACTAGCTTCTGCCAGCGGCTTCGCCCGCGTGAAAATCGAAAATTATCTCGAAGGACCATATTCCCGATCAACCGTTCTGGTGTGATTGATTAACAAACATAGATCCATTCATCTATCCAAACTTTCGCATTTATAATATTAGAAAGATGGAAGCAATTGACAAAATGGTATCTATGAATAAAACTTCTTGGCAAAAAAATTTAATGACTTCCGAAAAGAAAGTTAATTTTTGCTTTGTAATGTTTTGTTTTTGGAAGTCGGTTACATTACAATTTTATTTTTCTCGCTTTTTAGTTTTGGTAACTTATATTTCCAATGAAAATCATTCATAGCCAAAGGGCTTCTCATAACAATTAAAACAAGCCTATACACGACTGCGTTACATTGTTTTATTACGGAGTTCCGGTCTACCTTCATTCTTCATTTCATTAAAACAATGTATTTAAAAATGCTTCATCAAAGTAATTTAACTATACGAAATATCTCATACCAAAAACAAACTTATCATTGAGAAGTTCCAGTGACCATCTGTGGTCTTCTTCATCAGTTCCACTTCACCAAATTATACTTTCTGAATGCTAATGCTTGTCATGTTGATGAAAATACCAAAATTGCTATATGGATGCCTATAAAATTTGAGAAGTTCCCTCGATTTCCATGGGATCCCCTTATCAGATCCTGACTTGGTGACAGTGAGACCACCTCGAGAGTATACCCTTTCAAAGAATTTTCAAAATCAGTCCATAATTATTTATTGTCAGAGTAATCGGTGAACAAACATAAAAAAATACATACAGTTAAAAATAGACCCCTATTTGGAAAGTCGGTTAAAAATAACTTTCTTTTATGGTTATTCTAAACTACAAGATATGGTATCTTTTCAATCTATTTTCATTCAATCGCACTCCAGTGGAGTGGATTAAAATGACATATCTAGTGTACGACGGAGATAGTTCGGACACTCTTCTATTCCCCACAAGTGATATAGCCGCCTCAGACGCTGATATAACCGACTTTTAGAAAACCAGAAAACTTATAAATTCACGATAAGTACTCAATACAAACATTGTTGGGTTACTTTCAATATAAAAAAGCGTTCTGAATTACATTTTAATGATGCGCAACGACAATTAGTCGAGTTATTCATGATGTGTCGTGCGTTAACACGACGCGTCGAGAAACCCAAAGCGCAGTCGTCCAAACGACACAAATGCTGCGTCCGTTAGTCGCGTCGAGTCGCAAGTCGCACATCCGCGGCTAATTTCAGTAGAAACGGTAACACGGCAGTTTAATAGAGAACGTGCGGTAACACTAACTGTCCCGGAATCTGTACCAAGGCCGACCGTTTTAAGATAAACGTCGATATACGCGTAAACTTGTGTTCAGAACAGATGGCAAGATGTGTGGGTGCTGAAAGTATCAATGTCGCTTCGAATTTGGCGAAACATGTGGAATCAGAAGTGGGATAGTCACCCTAAAGCGTCTACAAACATTCTTGGTGTTGAACAAACGCCGTATATGGATGAACACTACCGTATTATTATTGTTATAACAATTCGCAAAGTATATCCGTATAATGAGCTTGTAAACAAAAAATTAAAACATTGTTAACCATTGTAATGTTTTTATAACATATGGATGGACAACGTGGGCGGGATTGGAATCAAATATGCGCCCTTTGTGCATAACTTTACATCTGTCTCATGAAGAAGTAATCAAAATGAAGTGAGCTTGATTAAAACGGAGATACGGTCTGGGAACAGAAATCAGTTTCTCATGAGAGAATTCCAACAGAGCATTGAAAGCGAACAAACAAACCTTAATGATCTAAACACAAATTTTGGCAACAATATAGTCACGAAAAGTGTCATGACATTTTGAATCATTAAGCATGTCAGCTGGGTTCTAAAAGTACATTTTCGAAAGTGGGTTAACAATGACAAATAGATGACAGGGGATTCTTAAGATGTTTTTAAATGTTGTCTAGTTAAAATAAAACTGTTACATACATTTTTGTTTAAGTGGGCGTGAATGTATTGACTTATATTCAAACTAATTTGATGAGTAAAATTTTTGTAAACTAAACACTAAAAGATTTACTGGATCTAAATGTAAATTTAACTGCAGCCAGCGCTGACGGAAAGTAAAAAGAATGATTCTGTTCTGGTGTTAAAACTGGAAAGCACAGTGAATACCCGTTCCTCATTACTGAGACGAAACAGTTGGCATTTCAATCACCTATCGATTATCGAAGAATTTGATGACATCACTAGTTTTATAATCGTTCCAATCATTCAATATTAAGTCTTCAAACATAACGTCAATTGTTTCGAAGTAGACGATATCCTATTGTAAATATTTTCATGTTGTTTATTGAAAACCCCGTTGAATTGTACACAATGCCTACGAACAATATCTGTATTTACTGATTTGAGAATGGTGTCTTGGCTTAGCGTAATATTATTGATGTCGACTAACTGCCGTTTGATAGCGATGCATTGAGTGATTCGTTGCATAATTCTTAGGTAAAAACGAAACATTTTTGTTTATGTAATGAGTTAAATCAATAGTTCGTTTGTTGCTCTCCGTGGGAGATATCATGATTCATAATTTCAGACATCGATGGTTCCGTGACATGACTTTTTTATTTGAGTTATCATTGTCTGAGCATTCTCTAAGTTTGTTACTATTATATCATCGTCATTTGTCGGAAGACGTCCATAATTTTCCTTGGTTACATGTCTAACAACATTTCTCATCGGCGCCAATACAAATTGTTCTTTATTTTTTTTGTGGTTGTCTCAGTAGTTGGATTCCTCGAGAGTGCGTTTACAACTAAGCGCACTGACAGTTTCTTCATTCGTGATAGTTATAACGGATATCTGGGTTTACGTAAAGTGACTGCCATCTAACGTCCGCATGCATTTGGGAAACCAGTTATCAAGTCTGGATTGAAAATAAATCGAATCAATCAATCAAGTGTCATTTATTCAAAATAGCAATTAAGAATCTTCAAAATAACAAAAGACACCGAAACCACTTCCTAGTGTAAAAAGTGTTAATTTAGCTTTTCATATACCTTGCAGTTTTTATTGTACGTATAGCTGAGGAGTGAAATACTCACCAGGTGAGATAGTGGTCAAATGCAAGCCTATAAATAATAATAATAAAAAAAACATGAAAATTTACAACGTCAAAAAACTAAACTGTGTAAAGGCTCGTTTACTAAATAAAAACTTAGGTCGAGCTACTGAAAGTTATCCATAACCAGTGAAGTGGTCAGTGGATTAGTGTATGAAAGCGACGGATTTTACACGTCGTCGTCGTTCGTCGTCGCGTCGAAGCTTAATAGTATTGCAGTTTGTATACGGGGTCATGTCGAACTGAACTTTTTAATACTACAATTTAGTTTTGAGCAGCTTGTTTTAATTTTAAGCGGCGAATGCTGCACTTCCAACATACCTAATTATACTGCAGTAAAGAAGTGCTTTTCTATACCAAGCGACATTTTCTCAATCGTGAATGATCTATTAACAGTCATTCATCCAATCCAACTGAATGAACTAGAAATATAACAACAACAATGAATGACTCAACTCCAGTGACAGTCACAAAAGTGAAGAAATTGCGTTCGAATTGCACATTCAATTGCAAATCTCCAGTGCGATATTCTCTAGAACATTTAGAGATGCGTGTACCAAAATAAATAGGATCAAGTGCCAACTGAATATCACACGTAGGTAGTCTAAATACCCGAGGGCTTATGTTATAAATACGGTGCCACATAACCAGGCATGCAGGCGTGTGAAGTGGAACGAATTGAGCTGATGCGTCAGGCTCCGCGCCCAGGACTCTCGTCCTTCGCCTGTTAATACTCGGTTATAATTAGATACGTTTTGTCTTGCTGGAATGCGAAAGAAATTTGTCTCGGTTATGGGAGCGTGACGGTGCGAGAGAAAAATGTGCGGTGTGCAATCCTTAATTGGGTGATTATAAGATTTGAGCAATGGTGAACAATTGTTGGTTTAGAAAATAAAAAACGTTATCAATTCAAAAAATAACCTTGCAAGATTTAAAAGACAGTGTAAATAAACTAGTAAGCAGTCCATGGTTGTAAAAGATATGTTCACTCACTGACACCTCCATCTCAAACTCTGCAGTATGAATCAGGACTTACCTGAAAAAAATAAAACAAAATTAATACTTCGCAAACAAAGCGACATCGGGCTTTTCCACTCCCAGCTTACGAAAAGGTCTATAGCAAAGTTGTTTGAACAACATACACAAAACAACGTTCATCTCAAATGGCTTTTTATTCCAGAACAATAACTTCATAGAACAATAGCACCTGACCTAACAACATATGAATAAAAAGCACCACTCGATGGCCCGATCCTTTTTGCAATTGAAGCAAAAACACCACGAAGGGCCAATCGTGGCCTGGTCCGAAGTTTGCCGAAGCACTCCGAACTGGGACAGTACGTGGGCAATGCTGGCAAGGTGCTGTTGATGCAACTTCCTTTGCGCCTACTTGACGAAAGAATACTTCAGAAACTGTTGTAATTCTTTTGATCGTTTTTTGTGAAGGTATGTGGGCAGATATGAGTAGGATTGATAAATCGTTCACAAGAATTGGTCAGAAAGACTTAATTTACGATTCAACAGTAGAATGACCCTTTGTTTGGTTTCTGCATCTTTCGCATGCCCACAGAACATTGTAATGATTTATCCTGCAACCGTTTAGCAATCAGTCTCTGTTGGTAATCGGAGACTGAAGATGTTAAATAAAACCGATTACCAATGGAGTTACGTGATTCACCTTTTGTTTACAAACAACATTGATATACTTCTACTGCATTGGACCTAGTTTGCGGTACTCGGTATCGCCTTAGAGAGCGCCAATAACAATTTATCCTAGAAGACTAAGTTGAGAAAAATTGGAGGGAGTCCAAAGAACTTTTTCTTCGACGTCAGATACAATTTTAGCGAGTCACTTAACAACTAGGAAGTGAATACGAACGATCATTAATAAAAACACTATCTTCGTCTTCACAGGAAAGTTAATAACGCTCCTCGTATCGACGTGTGCGATTTTACTTTCAACACATGCAATTACAGAGTAATTGAATCTGAGCAATGCTTTTTCTTGTTACGAACGATCAATAGAGCATTTCATTAGAGTACCTCGGAGAGATATAACATTGATACGCGATGAAATTCGAGATGGCTTCTTACGTCAGGACATGCAACTGTTTGACTTACACGGACCAATCAGTTTCTTTGTTTGCTTGTTTTGGAGACGATCTTACAAATTCATTAGATGTCGTGAGTTGAAAGAATTCGGTTCGTCCGTAAGTTTCGTAACGTTTCAAGGAATGGAATAGGAGGAAATATTCAAATCGATACGTACTGAATTCGTTCGCGAATAGTGAGGAGTTTTATTGAAGTGATGTAATCCTTTTATCAGAATAAAAAAAGGTAAATCAAAAAATCAAAAATCACTACAGCTTGAAAAGCGAACTAAAAAGACGTAAACAAGGAGAAAATCATGCTGTGCAGTCGGAGGATACATCTGGTTTTGGATAGCCAGCTCGCGAATATGTTAATTGTTATAACTTTTTTTATTTATAGTTTATTAGTTTTTTTTTTCGAATTAGGTACATTTAAACATATAAGTGTTATATATTTTTGAAATCACCTCTTAAACCCTTTATTTTGATACCCCACACGATAGGTTTGGAAGAAAAAAAAATTGGGCCCCCACAATATGGCACCCAATATCCGCCATTTTCCTATTTTCCAATTTTAATGTAGCCAGTGAAACTCGTAGGGTTAAGACGAATCGATTGACGTAAGAACCATCAAAATCCGCCAACGCGTTTGGTCTCTAGAACGCCACATAGGAACAAGCATAAATACATACATAGACTGATAAACACATTACCCTCCTTCGGAAGTCGGGTAAAAAGTGGTTGTATTATGTAGAAATGATAGCCGATGATATGACACATAAAGAATTAGATCACGTCCTTAGGAATTAGTTCACGATTTATTAGCCGTCACCACATGTCTAAAACGTACGAGGAATGATAACAAAACAATGTAGCCTATACATAAACAAGGCTGGCTACTACGGGATTTTTTACCAGGCAAAGGAATGGGTTTAAATTAACACAGGTAACTTGTTCTCCTTAAACTTTTAAAACAGAGGCGAACAAAAAAATTGTACACCATAATTACGAAGTATTACAACTAGTTTTCTCACAAGTATTACCGAAGAACAGGTAGTGATTAGCGAAAAGCTGTAATGTTCCGTGTGATTTTTCTCAAGGAATGAGATGCACTCGCTCAAACGTCTCACGAAACTGACTCGGTGAAGTAATAGGATCTAGCATTTATCTAGATCAGTATTCTGAAAATTTGATTCTTTTGTAACGTTGCCGTTTGTTCTTTTGTTGTGGATAAACTAAACGAATAAGATACCTATCTAAGAGGTAATCTTTGTAAGAACTGATCTGATAACTAACCAAAATTCAATAATTGTAGGAAATAACACGTACGTATATGTCCGCTCTAGGATATTTTACAAGCTTTTATTTAAATTGCAATGTATGTAAGTGTGTTCGGGTCAAATCTTACAACTGAATTTTAAAGCAGTTAGCCTCTACACTTAAATATGAAATTTTGCATAAACGTTTAATTTGGATGACAATGCATGGTTAGCTAAGTGGCGTCATTCTAAATCCAATATGGCGGACGGCCCAAGATGGCGGACTAGTTATTTTTTGTGCACTGTCATCGTATGGGTAAATGAAAGGGTTTGCTGAGAAGAATACGAAAAAAGCTTGTTTTAAAAAAAGATTTTTATTGAATAATTTAATTTTATTCAAGCATAGCTCAAGGGGTAGTTTTTGATTAGAGTTATCTTATTATAATCTTTTGGTTTCTCAACGCGACAATTTTTTTCTTATGCAACAACAATTTCGCATTGGCAGGTTCTGGATTAGGTATTTCCACCTAATATTTTCATTGAAACATTCTATTGCATTCACCTATATAACTTTTATAACTATCAAGAATTATTGTCTCACAGTTTACATCACCACAAATTGTGGCTCTGATCGTAGCTTTCAAATTTCAAATTTCTTTTAATTTTAGTACTCCAATAAATTTTTCTAAACCCCTATTACATTTCCAAACGTAAAAGCAGCAAATGCCAATTTTTCACTTGAAACACTTCTTCGACCAACTTTATTGCTTTGAAAAATAAACGAACGGCTTATTTGGATAGCCCAAAGTAAATAGCGTCTGGATTATTTTCTAGACGTAATGTCAGTCCTTGGTTTTGGCAACATCACTTGTAACCTCCTACGATGTAACGTTTCGGCAATAGTATCGTTAAAAGTCTTCGATTCCTCAGGTTGTTATTTCAGCTCTATTTTTGTAAACTAATTTCGCCGTGTCCAGCCTTGAACGAGAATCGAATTAATAAGTTTAACGTTTTTATTGAACATCGGTACTTGTGATCGCAGTATTTTATGCAATTAATGAGCTGCTGAGAGAATTTCTACGCTCCAAATTACCTGAGCACGTCTTTATATTTTGAGATGTATCGGTAAACAGGTCTGGATTTCTGTATTCGATGTTACAGCATTGTTTATTTTACTCTTTCAATCATCTTTATTAGATGCAATTTTATTATTCTCGGTAACATTTATGACATAATATTTTATTGTATTATCACGACGTTTGTTATTGAATCTATTTTTATCGATTGAAAAGTAAGGCTGTAAAACGAACTTGAATAAGAGTTATTAAAGATTTCTAATCACGCACCCATGTTTTTAATAGCAATTAATATAAAGGTAAATGTGCATGTAAACGGAAAAGTAACGTCAAGAGATTAAACAGTAAATAAGTGATAATTAGGTATTCAAAAAATCTAGGATATTATACTTCAAGCATTAATTACGCTATCAATAAGGATAATAATTCAAATAATTATTGAACTATTCTTTAAGCGACTGATTCGCTTAAAGTCGCTTTTAGAAATCACGAAGGCATTGATTCAGAAAGCAGTACTTCTGGATACAGCACGTGTTCTTAGGAGGTTTCTCTCTCTGGAGCCCTGTTGAGCTTGTCCCCATTCCCAATAACGCTGGGTCCCCATTTTTTATATTTGTAACGTGTTTTTAAGAATATCTAAAAATCTTTGAAATAAGAAAGAAGTAAAATATTGCCACTAGGGTAAATTGACATTTAAAAAACAAGCTCATTTTTGATTTTAGAAATAGTGACATTATCAATTGTAGTGTTTGAGTTGTTTGACTAAAACATCGCCTACTGTTGAATCTAAGGATTCTATTTCGGCTTGGATAAATAGAACAGTCGAGAATTACAGAAGATCAAATGGATCACGCAAAGTTCAAAAAGATTGTTGTTAGCTTTCTATTTGAATTTAAATATAAGATACCCTTTAATCGCCTTTCAGTACACTCACAACAAAATAAAATTCCATTTCTAGAAATAGAACAATCAGGCAAAAACAGTCAAAAAATAGGCAATCATGGGAAAGCTGAAGTGAAAACTTAAAACTTTGCAAACTGACCGATAGTAATAAACAAGTCATTGGACCCCTTTAAGTTTCCATTGTTGCAACACGTCATATTGGTATGTCGATGATGTGAAACCGTAAAATTTGCCCCAACCAAAAATTGCCCAACGCGGCTATAAAAATTTCCACTTCAAAAAATGACTAAAACAGCAAGATCTACTATCAGCTCATCTAACAAGACCAGAATACAGGTAAGACATTGCGACAATGTTATTACCGTGATATAACTGTCTCCTGAGATAAACACGAGCATTTCACACGACTATCTGGCACGCCGAGGTAATTATGAAATAATACAATGTAGGACGAAGAATTATTATGTGAGATATATTTAGAAGCCAGAATATCAACAACATATTAAACAGTCATCTGGATGTCATCTAAAGGGTATTATTATTATAATAAATTACTTAATTAGTCTAACAGCTACATGTCTGGGACTTTAAAAGATCCTGGTTGGAAGCCGTGCCTGTTTCGAAGTGAAATGACAAAAAATTCTAAGATAAGTGTGACTGAAAGAGTCGTCAGTTGAATCACATGAATGAATTAGAACATTCTGGCGTGAAATAACGACCTTTACCCGGCACGGCCGAATGGTGCCAATGCTCTCGTATGCACTTGGAGGTCTGCCCAACTTTACGAGGGAAATTAGCGTAAAGATATGTCCGAATACTCCACGTCGTCTCGCGTCTATGTATCAAATGAAACGTTGATATTGGGAACAGGCAGGTGCGCCAGCGCATTAATTTTCGTAAACATCTGCCACAGAATTAGATGCTCTATATTTGTTGAGAACTTTCCAGGTGCATTTGATAAGAATTAGAATAAAACGTGGGTTGAAAACGAGCCATATATATTTTGGTTTATCGGCAGATGCTCGTTAGGGGGAACGATACAAACTGCGCTAAACAGTTTTATGTGCATGTGAGTAATATCTAATGATCTCTTCTGATGACAGATTATAAAGTGCATGGTATGATTAAGAAATAAAAGCATATAATTAATGATGAAAGAGATGCAATCCGTCACTAAAATGTTAGTAATTAAGCGAGATGACGGTAACGTTACGTTTGAGTTCACTGCTACGACTACACATAGTAATAAATTTTCAAACACTTCGGAGCACTGTGTACAGTTTCTATCAGGAAGGTATTTTAATTATAAACAAACAGCTAAACCAACTATCCGCTTAAAGATAAGTAAATAGACGCAAGAAAGTAGTAAAAGCCATAACAGAAACTACACAGCTCAAAAGATATGTAAATACTTCTAATAAGGCATTCAATTAGAAGGAATCTGGAACGAATCAAAATAGAAAGCTGCCTCAAGGTTAGAATAATATTTTACACCCACTTGTCAACGTTACCAAAAACGATAGTAATTAACATATCTGAGAATCAAAAATAGATTATCAGTAATATCCCGTGGAAAACCCGAATGATAAACGTCATGAAGTAATGAAAACAATATGATAAACTGTTACGATAGCCGATAACGAAACCCATAAATAAAAACCATAATATCCGAACATCAATCGACAATATTTCTAATACAGCATATACTGCTGATTTCGAATCGAACGTTTCATATTTCGAAGAACAAAACAATCGATGTATTAGAAACCATTTTGGAGAGTCAAAGAATTGTTTTGATAGTCGGTGGTTAATAAAAAGTAGTAGAAAGTGCCAGAGAAGTCATCGGCACTTGGTGCTGGGCCAAACTGTGGCAAGGTCATTGGCTGTTTGATAATAGACATTATGAAGTAATAGATTTGTTTGTTTACTTTTTTTCGGTGATGCACTATTGATCAGCTTTACTTGTTTGCTTCGTAGACTTTTGTCAAGTCAAGTATCGTAAATTGCCTGTACTTTATTTATCTACTTCAGAAATGAGGCTTAAACTTAAATTGGAGCCCCTATCCAGTGCTTTATTGAAATTTATCATCAGATTAACCGCCAGGAGCCAAACAAGAAATTCATCCAGACGAAATATCTCGCTTTATCTCAATAAATAACAAGTAACGATACGGCTTTCAAGTGCCTTCGAAGATGTAGGTCCGGGTGGCAAGCCAAAAGAGCCAAATTCAAGATACGAGAAATTCCCATTTTCATTGAGTTATAATTTCGAACCAAGGTTTGCAAGAGAGGATGCTTTGTACACCTCATCGGAAAACATATCCTGAATAAGGATTCTCCTTTTAGAATAATTCATGGTTATTTAACAAGCAAAATTAACTGCAGTTTCCTGCGTTATGAACGATTGATCGAATTACTCCATTTTGACGATAAAAACATGATAATTGCTTGGATCCGCCTTTGTTTTGTTCCGTGATTTGTTCACTTTGTTTTTTAAAGCGTCTCTTCCGTCGGTGTTATTATAAAATTATTTATTTATCATCAATAAATTTTGACTTGATTGAGATATGGGAACTGTGTTTCTAGGTTTATTTTGATGATGTTGTTCGCCATCTTTTCTAACACGATTTCTACCAACCATTAGGGTTTCTCCAAGTTTTCTAGCAAACCTTAATGATAATGAATTTATTCTCTTGGGATTCACGATCATGACATCATCAACACATCATAAACTGTTGAACATATGCATTCCACAAGTGTAGCGAGATCGATCAGTTCAGTGCGTTTAGCTAGCAGCCAGCGGATCCCCCCCGGTGGGTTCCTGCATTGTCGAGGCGGTGGGGCTCAGTAGCCGTGGATTGGTCACCCACGGTGAAGCGAAGAGGAACCCGAGGAGGGGCCGCTCGTCAGGGCTTTTGCCGTTTAAGCCGATGACGTAGCGGCCAACTAGTAGGTTGCGGTGCCGCTTGGTACAGGCGACATCGCAACTGAGGAGGACCGCGATGTCATATGGAGCGTCCCAGGTCCTATACGATGTCGCGGCTGAGGGTTGGAGGCCGCGGCGGGAGAGTAGTACCTACCGGTATAGCGGTGCGCCGCTCTCCCTACCTTCCGCGGCCCGGACGGGGTCGCCACCGTCTGATTGCGGACGCGGTGGGGCCGCAGGGGAAGAGGAGTGTCGGTATTGCGCTAGCCGCTCTCCCTATCCCCTGCGGCCGAAAAATGGTAGGTGGCGGGTTCACTGACCTTGACCCGTCACGGGGGACCAAGGGTGCCATACACGGGGTCGTCTGGCACCCATGTGCTGGTTTGGTCCCTGGGGTGGTTACGGCGTACAGTGTGTTCTGGTACGCCGGTGATGGGGGGTCCTCCCCCGAGGAGGATCCGGTGACGGACAGCCGCGGCGGTTTCGCGGTGAGTGCTAACGCTTGCCCCTGTTCCCGCCATAAGCGGCACAGGAGGACACCGTGGAGGTTTAGTGGGTTAGAGTCCCACATAACTGGACTATCTCCCCGTGGTAGTGCAGTATGCATGAGCATTTCTCCAAGCAAAAAAAAAATCATCCAGCGGATTCTTGGGGTTATTAGCCAAACAACAATACGCAGAGACAAACGTTACATTACAATTAGCAATTGCTTTTGCATATAGCCACTACATCAAGTCTATCTAGCACTAAAATCTTGCTACATTCACTTGTTTACGTGCCATTTGAATTGCATACGTGTACACGCAACGTATATTCGCATACCGATATCGATGTAGATAAGTTAAAGTGTTCGTTACAGATTCCATTGCGTTCGCGATTAGTTCCACGCTGCGGGCTCGAGACACTGCGAAGAAACCAAATGTGGTAATATTTGCTTGTTTTGCGTTCATTACCCCTTTGCATTAATGTTCTACCAGTATTTATTCATCCTCAACAGCAATGTTCTTGAAAAATTATTTGTAATACGCACTTGTATAATTTCGATCATTGTATTCTTCAAGAGTACTGTAGGTATTATAGAACAGAAGTGATTATCGTTTATCGTACTCGTATCAATTGAAGTGACGTCCTATTGTTATAATATAAGAAGGGTGTCAGTGTGACAAGAGACACTTATTAGGATCTCAATTTCTAATTCATTCGAGTAGAAGTTAGCATTGACTCGCAGTCGCAAGTTATTTCGATTTTGAATGTCAGTGATTTCTTTTGTACCGGTAAGTGATGCATAAAATCAGTTAGCGATGATTTGAAGTAACTGTTGACATCATTATTAATCGTAGAATTATTAAGAAGCGACTAAGATATCATGAACATATTTGTGTTCTTCATAATGAAAAATATATGAAATTGAAATGAATATTTATGGTCAAACAAGCGATTACAAATTTTGAATTCGAGTTATGAACAAAAAGTAAATATTTGATATGGAACTAGTTAAGAACAAGGCTGACATATTGTGGTTTACCATTCGAAAGGAAAGGAACAAAATGTTGCCGAAGGCACAATAAAGAGAAGTACAAACAATGAAAACAAAGAAATTATAAAGTCATGCTGTGTTTTACTAATTTAAATGGTATAAATTCAACTACGTAATATATGAAAGTTATTGTGTACTGTAATGAGAAAATCAACTGAGCATAGATAATGTTCATCTTACTGACTATGTAGGTATTGTCTAATGCCAACGTATCTTACGATATGTAACTATGTGTGTGAAAATATTGTTTGTTACCATTTTTGTATCCTGATAAATCTATCTGATATTTTTTGCAGTCCTGGTAACAAGCCACTTGAGTAACAAATCTCTTTTGATCATAGTAATGGATTTTCCCAAAGAATGTTGGTGGCAGTGGACAGCTACTTTCTTTTCTAATATGCTTTTCATGGCCACGTACAATATTATAATTGACGTAAGCAATTACACCTTGCCAGATCAAAGTCACTGCTGCGATAGTGAAATGCGTATTTAAATCATGATCTTTTCAATTGGTCGACATAATACTTTCACGTTTATGTAATCACGCGCCTCTTGGCTCGCCCATCCGTCATACTGTTTGCTTGTTATCTTGATCTAAACTATGAAAGTGAAATATCTCCTCTTCTTTGTAAGCCGGAGATAAGGGGCCCCTGGCGCAATGAGCTCGCGTTTTCACGTTTTTCTCTTTGATATTTTAATGTGCATAACGCTTCGTGCGAAGGTTATAGTTATCAGAAACACAATAATAATTGTGTGTGCAGAATAACAAAACTCTATAACAGTACATCGCACTTGACATTGTAGAAATCAAGAAATTAAGGGCTGCTTCCTCAATAAAATATAATCGAGTATGCGGACAGTGAAAGATCGCGGTTTGCAAGACCTCGGAAGTCAAGAAAAGGACGTGCTTTGATAACAAATGGTTCACAGAGCAGGAGGGAAAATATAGCAGCTATCAATATGGAACCATCGCGAAATTGTGCGTGTAACCTTACCAGGGGACAAATCTTAAAGCAGTTCACAACATATTTGTATGCAGGAAAACAACAACATAAAACACCGGAAATAGATACAATGGCAGATATTCGCCATCGTTCGGAGCTTAGGGAGCGATCTTCCAAATCCGATGCGTACTTCGAACAATATGATGTCTTATGGAAACATATCCAATAAAACGATACAGTAAATTTTCCAATCGGATTACAGAGCATTGTGAAGCCTTAGCAGTGCTTGCGACTGGGTCAAAGGCATAGGATTTGTTTTGCTGAACTTGTGTTGTTGAACGTGGTTTATCTATTATGAAAACTGCTTGGTACCAATTCTATGAATATTCTCGAAGTGTTACAATTTACGAAAAGATTTTATGCGTTGTTTCGTCCTAAAACAATTCAAAAAGATTGATTGAATTTTTCTCTCACGTAAAAGTCAACTGTATTCAAAACTTTGCATGTCATATACACTTCCTCGTATATTTTATAGGCTAACATTTCTAATTGGCTTTGCAAAACGTCCATGGCCAATTTATCAGTCGTGAAAAAATTATGAGTTTTTTAACATTTATGCCTTCGGTTAACGTGCATAATAAATCGGTAATATATCTTTATATGGCAGTTTTTGGTACAATCGATTTAATTTATTGGTGTTGGGTCTATCTAATCTGTCTATTCTCGACTTTGCTTTTCTTTATCTTCAGTTATCTTTGCTTTAGTCAATCTGAGGCGCGCTGGGTCTAGTATTTTCGTATTACAAGTATAATGTTTAGACATTTTGAGGGCTGACATGATGTGAAAGGTCGGTATTTATGATATGTTTTTGCATTTTTGTTAGTTGAAGCCTATTTTTCTTCTTAGCGGGTCGATGACAAACATACTAGTTTTAGTTAAATGCCTTGTCTGGCCCGGAATGAAGCCAAGCCACGCCATAAGGTCCTCATGTGATCAGACAACAGGCCTATTGAAGCAGCTTTACTTTATGAAGCAAACTTCGATAGTGGAAAATGGTAGTTGAATAGAAATTCTAATGGCAGTAATCGCAAGGTAAATATAGTTCCAAAATAATAATTTCCATAGATACGTGCGCATCACTCTTAACTACTGGACGGACTTTTATGGGACTTTCACTGAACGTTTTGAGGTTATCATGATCGAAGTGAAATAATTGTTTGTGCAGTATTAAGACCAGTCAAAAAAATTGACGAAACACAGACAGAAGAACAATAGGATGATGCAGATTTGGATATTACTGAAGAAACACTCTAATGTCGGCATTGAACCGAACGATAAAGTTAATTTCATTCATCATTTTATTCAAAACAAAACGATAACATTGATATGTCCTTAGGGGCACTTAAAACGACGTAAAGACTTTAATCAATTAACGTGCAGTGTCGTATATTAGCGTCATTGTCTTTATGAAAACGTCGGCCGCGATGCTTCCATACTTCGACTGAACGGCGCCTGGTGACGTTTTTAATGTTTACTAATGATAGATTCGGTTGTTATGATTAATTAATGCCACTATTGTTTATTCGTGCTTCGATGGGCACGAAGTATCTTGTCCCGGTTGTCGTGCGAATATCAGTCTTCGTCGTTGACGGTCCTAAGTCCAAAGAAGACACTGGTTAAGTTGCAGGCCAAGCGGTTTTTAATTCTACTAGTTTTAGCATTACTTGCTTTAAACGTGAAGTGGATTAACTAGGGAAATCCCCTGAAGGATCAAAAATGCGATTCATCTTATTGCCAACGTCTTGTTGTTTGTTAGTAAATATACAAGGAAAGTGTTTGTTTATGCGTAACTCGGAAAATCTTCTAGCGTCATTCGCTAGTCATTTGCGTTACTCACTGTAGTGATTGTCGACAAATAACTACATACTTATTCTCTACTTATGATAATATTATTGTAATTTTCTCTGCCTTGTTTAACTTCATCTTTGCCAATATATTGCTAGATTCCGCTTGGCTTATAGTCACCGGAATGCTAACGGAAATTTTGCGACCAATTCCTTCATGTTAAACAATAGCATGTTTATGTTGTCATTAGCCTAGCCTTTTCCTCACTCCAGTAGGTTCGGCATCCGACTACAGCCTGACCTTGAGAACGTATAATGTAGACAACAAAATGGCTAATTTACGATGTCTTGGAACAAAAACATCGTTGCCATGCCTACAAAACGAATTTTCAATGTTAGCCACATTGATTTCTGTATATTTTTCTATCGATGTTAACATCCCGTTCCATAGATACTTAGTAGGCACCAAGTACCAGATTAGGCCTTTTCAAAGCCACGGTTGGTAACCGCTCAATGTCAATCGCTACTTCCCGACAATACTGTGGCATGACTCATGCTATGATCAATCGTACTCGTACTTCATTCGACAGTCTGATAGAATGAGATCTTTTATTTAGACTGATATCGCTTGAGTGGCCTCTGTTTCGTTTATCTTTGATAAGAAAGAAATGGTGCAATGTGATGTTGTTATCTTGTTTTAAAATGAAATTCTCTACACTGAAATCTATTTTTGTAATACCGTTACAGTTTAAAAATATGTTTTCGACGAAAGCAACAAATACTAAAATAGTCCTGAAACACGCAAAGGTTATAGACTATTTACTGGTTGTGCTCTTTATGCGTTTTTGCTACGGTTAAAGTTTTGTTACACAAGATTTTTTTTTTTTGTTAAGGAATCTTAGTTTACAGCCTACAATCTGGGGATTTATAAATCAAGAGGGAATAGGTTACTTCTAGGCAAGTGTGCCGTCGACCACATCATCGCTTACCATCATGTGATGAAACGCGAAAACTGATGTGGTCAAACGCGACACTATCAAAAACTCGAGAGAACAATTATTTCTCACTGTCGTAAGCTAATATTTTTATACGGCTAAAGACAGCAACAACCTGAGCTAACATATTTAACAATTCAATCTGTAGCTAATCCTTTTGCATCATCAATATTCATAAGACTTACAATGCACAGGCAGAATTTTTGTACTGTCACCTTTTTAAATGCTTGTCTATTATATTAGGTCATTGAACAGACATAGTTATTTATTGATTTTTTTTACGAAGAGGCGTCGGACGTTGATTCAACGGCAAGGTGATTTAAGTACTATGCAAGTGAATAGAAGTCACTTTTAATATAAACGTACATATTTTATTTCTATTTTAGTACCGCATATTTTCACGGTTCACTGTGCACCTATCCTAATATGAGCTGTCAGTTCAGTGCGCTAATATTTTGATGGATTGGTCTGACGTGCTTCCTAAAGAGTTGCCATATCTAAAATATACAACGTAATATTTTTGCTAAAAGCGTAACCTCGTTTGTAAGTCCATATTTTTTTAGCGAGGAATGGTTTTTATTACGCCTTCCTGAGCTAATTGGATTAGGGCTTAGTTCAGTTAATAAGTAGGTAGTGCCTCTGAAACCTGACACAAACTTTCCTCTGTTCAAAGAGAGATAGGGAAAGAATGCAAATAAAAGCCGTATTACAATCTCTGAATGATCTAAAATGAGCAAAGCGGTAAAATCATAAAATGTCAACGACTTCCGATCCCGGATCCGCAAATAAAAGGTCCTGACGAAATTATATTAGCTTTTATTCCTTGTGGAACTACCAAGTCTCGGCTCGTAACTCACATTTTAAGTGAAAGGGTGAATGACAAAAAATGAGGTTGGCTATATGAAATATACTAGTGTTTCTAGTAAATCCTTTGACTAGAAGCAAACTGGTAAAAGTTTGTAATTATTATTAAGTGAAAATGGTACAACACATTCTGAGAGCGAATATATGTAGCTAGGCTTTTGTTTGGATGACAATACCATATATGAGATTGCTAAGTAACAATTTCCATCAGATCCGGA